>JACATO010000998.1:0-600000 GCA_018389105.1 Nautilus pompilius | reverse complement strand
AAAAACATAGAGAGGAGTTCCGCGAACAGTGGTTTCGTTTGTTTGCCTGATAAATGGAGAAATGTTTGCGTTGAGGTGACTGGCTGATTACTTTGTCAGTTTATTGGAAGCCGCTGATCAAACTGAAGGAAGTGAACGATGCACCCACAGCACGCGTCCCATCCCCTCAGAACACACGATCCATTGCGACCCGCCATCCTGTTCGTTCCGCCCGACACCGGGTAGGAATCCCTAGCATTGGCGGATACTGCAAACGCGTCCAAACAATTTTTTTTCGAATGGACCTATTCGCCAAATCAGCCTGACTATCGATTTCGCTGAAATCCCGTCACAGTGGCACGATTTTCGATAAAGTAAAACAATTTAGAAGTTTGCACATGTTAGACACATGGACTACAGCTGGCGGAGACGCGAGGGTTTGACGTTCTCTTTAACGATACAGTGCTGGCCACCGCCAAGTTCGATAATGACGGCGAACAATGGGACATTGCGTTTCCTTTACTATGTTTTAAATGCAACACGAGAGGATTGGTTCTACCCTATCCACTGTTTTATCACGCCCAACAATCATCGATTACGCTAAATGGATCGCATTAGATATTTAGAGAAAGAAAAAAAGAATTATGTCAAATGAGCCTGAACTATCAGCAGGGAGGGTTTATTTAGCCCAGTTGTCAGAACTCCGCCATTAGTTTGAGAATCTATATAATCTTGTGACGTCTACCACCAAAAGAGACAAATGCATAATAATTACTTCAGCAAATTAGATGTGTGCAGCAGCAGCGAGTTTACCGGGAGATTAAAAAAAAATAATAACAAATTGTGAGCCATGAGGAAAATTTTCGTTTTTCTTGTGCGCTAATTAAAAAGAAATTATAACTCTCGGTTTTCTGTTTAGAAATTAATGTTATGTAGGCTGAGGAAAGACTTAGAACAGCAGCTAAAAACAAAGTTTCTAAGGCAACAAGTCTTTTAGGCCGGATACAACCCTTTCCTGCCCCCTAACCCACACATGCGGGATAAAGAGAGTGGTTGGACGGGTTAGGGAGTGAACATAATCAATAACAATCGCCTGGAGGAGAGCTCTTCACTCGGGGGAAGAAAAAACCCCTAAAAAGTATGAAATGATGCCTGTTTGCTTTTAGTATGGTTTGTAATTAAAGTTTTCCTTTGACTTAAGCGGCAAAGAAAGGTCAAGGCGTAAATTGTCACCCACTCAGATCAGCCTTCGTCTATTGATTTTATCGTCCTTCCAACCCTCTCCCTCTCTCTCGCCCCTTACTTCATCATTTCTCCCTTCCGTGTCGTTCTGAATGAGGCAGGTGAGCTCTCGACTGGTGAGGAAGAAATTAGTGTCAGCAAATTGACCCGCCACACTCTGGCCAATGGGCGGCCTCGTTATGAAAAAAGCGCTTCCGAGCCAGCTCGTGAAGTGTTATTATCCACAGAGCGCCGCAGCTCGGCTCCGAACTCATCATCACCCACAGGAAATGTTTGTCATATCCTGGCCCCATGTTAAGACCGACTGCTGCTGTGTTTGGTGCTCGTCAAACCGCGAGAGCCGGTCTAAAATACTCTAACAAGATGTTGGAGCAGGTGGCAGCCGGCATAAACTGTGCGCCCTGACTTTGTCTTTAAATCACTCTTTGGCCCACACACACACACACACACACACACACACACACACACCACACACACACACACACACACACACACACACACACACGCGTTGAACAACGCAGGGATTTCTTTTTTAAGGTTGGGGGGAAGGATAGAAAACGAAACAGCAATGCAGGAAACAAAACACTTCAAAGCTCTCGACCGTGAACACAGGCAAACGGACTATTTACGAAAATCTGGTTTCGTTGTTTCCATTTTTTTTTTAAAGGATCTTTTACTATGTTGGGATCGCATTAACACTTTCTTAAAACAATGGCGACAGTGAACGGTATTCTAATAAATAATGTTTTCGAAAAACAACTGTAGGGATAAATGGTTTTACCCACGAACGTTTCCACTAGTCAACAAAAGCAGTGAACATCACCGTCCTTAACAAAGACCGTGTAAAAGACATGATACAAAAATGTTTTTCAAATTAAAGCAACCACGTAGTTAGTTCATCCGAATTTGTGAAGTCATCCATAACTGCTCGTCCTGTGAATGTTCCGACACGACACTGTGTTTGTAAGTGGACCTTATACAGTTTGCAATACTTCTATTTTATGCTAAACAACACTGTAGCACCGTGCGGTCTATACAGTGCTACTTTGTTTACTAAAGTATCGGGTGGTGGTTATTCGACCGAGCGACAACCGGAGAATAAACAGTTAGTTTAATGGCCTCTTTCTTAGTCTTTGGTGGCTAAGGAAAGACCGACGTGACAGAAATGGGTTAATTATTTTCTTTTGCAAATGTAGTCCCAGCGCTGCCAGGGAAAATGAAACAGTACAGATTTCACGGGTACACAAATTTAGAGGACTTTTTTTACAAATCCCGGATAACATTTGTGACCTCCCACAATGCAGTCCCCGACTAATTACCGCTACCAACTGCGCGGGGAAGTTGGAGTGTTGTCTTGGAAACGACGAAGGGAACTAGGAGGCGGCGAGATGGGAGAAAAGCAGGGAGAGTTTGTAGGATAGTGAGAATGGTGTGGGGGAGGGGGAGGAGGAAGCAAACAAGAACGGCGGGACGCGTGACGACAAGGAGTCAGTTAAGGACTGAATGCCAAGCGCCAGTTCCATTTGCACCTTAATTATAAAATATTACTGAGCGCAGGCTGTACAAACAGGGCGGGCGAGCGGGCGGGCTGGACTGGCCAACAGCCTCGAGGTGGATAAACTGGGGGCCGGCTGGTTTGATGAAGTGTTTCCAGGAATCTTGCAACCAACTGTCACATTTTCCAGCGGGGCTGACTGAAAACCCAGACTTGACTTACGCGAACAAAAGATGCGGAGCTGACATCTCGGCCGACGTTTCAGGTCAGCCATTTCTGATTACCCAAGAATCGGCTGTGTTTGTCTCGGTGGGGCGGGATATAACCGGGCCCGTCCCCACTGCTGGATAAAGGGGGCAAAACGGTGGGATGTGGGTTTCGGTGATTCACCCCCCCCCCCGCAACCCAAATCATCACTAGAATAGGCCGCGGGGGGGGGAGGGGTTGTAGTCTTAGTTGATTACCTTTCCAATCGGTTTATTTATTTATTTTTTAAATGATATCAAACATTTGCGAATCGGCCGACATTAAGGGTCGGGTCGGGTCGGGTTGGCTGGGTGAGGGCTGTGGAAACCGTCTTGGGGTCTCTACCCCGCCGCCGGGTTGTTACACTGGATAAACACGGCTTTCTGTTGTTCGTCTTACAAATATTCCAACAACAAAAAGAAAAACGAATTCGCGCTTTAATTTTTAAATGACTTTCTCCCCAAACAGACAGACGGACAGACAGACAGACGGAAGTAGGTTTAATTTAAAATCCCCGCACACGCAGGAAAACTGTCTCTTCACCTGCGACAGTCGGAAAAGAGAACAGCGCACTCTGTTCTGTATCTGTACTTTGAACGATGCCACCCGGATACAAATGCGACTTTTACCTTCTTGTAAAAATCTATTAAATAAACATTTCGTGCTGCAAGTAAAACTTCTGTAATACATTTGTATAAAATGCAGTCGAAAATTAATTTTAAAAAGTAGTAATAATAATAATAATAATAATAATAATAATAATAATAATAATAATAATAATAATAAGTTGGACGCTACTGCAAGAAGATGGGGTACTGGGGGATGAAGACTCCTACATCACTCGATTGAAATGCTATAAATACGGTGCTCAGGTATAAATCGACGACGACAATTGATTCCACTTACCTGAAGAATACACAAGACGGGTGTCTGCGGCGGCAGCGTTGAGTCTGTTAGGGAGGTGGTAACCAGTAATGAAATCGGTTATTTCCCCTACTTTTGTCTTCTTCAGAACAAAGCATCATGACTCTATCACTGAAAAAAGATAAAAAGAGTCAAATTTTGCGGCGTATTAACCTCATAGCACTTAACCGTGCATGATGTTCCTCTACGGCTCCTGTTGACTTGGAAACCAAACGAGGCGGAGATATGTTACAGATGCTGTTCGTATCTGAGCGAGATTTTCTTCTTATTAACGTGCCTTTAGCCAGATTAAAGCTTTTGTAAAACGAGTATTATCTTCTTTAATAGGTCGGTATATCCAAATGATGAACTAGATTAACCCAGTCCGGGGTAAGTTCGAATAATTAGAAAAATATGTATAATTATCTTTTTTAAAAAAAACTTAAAAAACGTTTATCATACATTACCGATGTTTATAACTTGGTTTCAGTGCTAAAATACTGATTACGAATTAGATAATTAAATATTCTCATACCGCAGATCTACATCTTGCGTTTTTGAAGTTTCCGTAAGTGAGAGTAGAAAAGGTAGCGATGCACAACTATGACGCGCACAGACATTCGTGATTTTTTTCGACAGGAGAGCTATGATGTCGCTCATACTGTACATCATGGCTTGACAGATACGAAGATTTTAATTGGCTTCACCCCTAAACAAAATAATAAAGAAGTCAGGTATGTATGTGTACATGTGTGATCTGTTTTTCATTGGTATTAAACGTATTACCGTCTTTATTTGGAATTCGTCATTTGGCTGGACTCACCGCCAACTGCGGGAGAGCCTTGGAGAAGACGGCAATTTCCCAGCATACCGCAGCAGGCCAGAGAACAGGGGAGGGTAAGGAAGTACTCTAGCAAGCGCATGCACGCGTTACCTTCCCATGGCGGCGTGCTTCAGTCTATTTAGCGGATGCTAGCGTGTATGCCACTGGCTCCAGCTTAATGTCTTCACATAAAGTATTAACCAGTCAAATTAAGGTCCACTCCAAAGCTGTTTGTTTTTTCATGTACTGACCATTAAATGAAATTCACAATGGGACTGCACACAAAAGGAGCTGCAGAACTTAATTGATTCCATTAACCTCCCTACAACAAGCAATACAGCGTCGCCATTTTGGATGCTCCTCCCAGCAGGAGACAGAGCTTATGCAAAATTTATTCGCAGCTAATGTCTGAATGCGAGCCAAATGGAACTGGTTTGGAAAAGCTTTCGTGATTTAGATAAACAATGCCGCAAAAGTAATTAAACCCGGCACACAAAAGGCGGCTCAGTTAGAACAGGTAAGTAAAAAAAGTTTATGCGTCTCCACCTTGGAAAACTGCGCATCTTCATTGTTCTGAATTCGTGTTAACTGTGGCCTTCAGACATCCGTGACAACGATTGCCTCGTTAGACATCGCTTGGTTCCTGGAACAGAGTTGTAAAGAAATTTCCATTCTGTCTCATTATTATTTAACAGACAACACTAACTTGAAGATCACAGATATTATTATTATTATTATTATTATTATTATTATTATTATTATTATTCATGTTTTCAAAAGAATTTTTTACAGAAATGAATGGTGACTGTTATATCCGATGATCAAAAAAACGACCTAAAGAGTGAAAATAGGCTCACTAACTACAAAAGTTCCTGGGCGTAGATACAGAAAAGTATTCCTTGCCGATTTCCTTTTGATGAATTCCTCTCTCCTCCAACCCCTGATCCACAGAAATAGCATTTAGTGTTTTCGAAGCGCTTGAATTTGTTTTTTTCTCAATTTATTGCATTACTTTTTCTAAAAATAATAACTAAAGTCGGATAACTGCACGTGTACAAGTTGTGTCCACTTGTTTTTATTCCCCACATCTTGCGCTCGATGTCTCGTTACCGCTGCTGTCCAGCGGTTCTCTCATTCTCTGTGCGAGGATACTTCGGCGTGCACCAACCGGAGGCTTCGTTGCATTTCCTTTTAACCCTCCTTTTCGCGTCTAATCTCTTTAAATACGCGAAGACTGGCGATTAAGCAGCTTCCTCGTGATCGTTAATCCCACCTGAGATTATTAAAATGGAAACGCTTTCTGCCCGGAGAATAGTAAGGGGGGAGGGAGGGAGACAAACAAATAAACGATATATATCATTTTTTTTTTTTAAAGGAGGGAAAACCCTGCAGCTATCAGGGGATTAACATTCCTCAATCTCCAACAATGGCGAAACAAAGGGACAAGTTACGTGTTGTTTATATTACGTTTCATCGTGAAGAATCTTAACTAATCTCCCGGTCCAGACTGGTTGGAGGTTGGCTGACACAATACTCCAGCAATAACCAAGCGTCCGATGTTACAAGTTGTCTTTTTTTGTTGTTGTTGTTGTTGTTGTTGCTGTTGAGAATCTTGGATGTCACTAGAAACTAACAGCACAGCAGTAAATCCGCAAATTGAGCTCGAACGAAACGATCGCGACGACGAAAATCATCGGTTTACAGTTTTCCCACGGACCCTCGGTCGGACGGGAACAACTTTGCTTTGAAACCGACTTCTTCTTTTCTTTTTTTTTTTTAGCATTTCGTGTCTATTAATCTGTAGCAACAACGGGGCCAATGTCAGTTAGTCTGGCGTCAGCTGGTGGGGGGGGGTGGGTCTAATAGATGTCGTAAAGGGACCGGCCGTCTGTCTGACCAAGACTGGTGGTCACGACATCGGGATGTCGTACAGAGGTTCCGACATTAAGGAGCAAGCACCCCACCCACCCATCTCTTTGGACGCGGAACGCACCCGCTTCTGTGAGGATCAATGCTGGACATCTCGCTTTCTTGCGTGCAGAACGGACTTTAACCGATGGCGAGATCCGCTGCTAAAGCTCCAGGATATTTCGAGAAGAAAGCCCTTGCCCAGTGCTTGGTGGGAGGGAGGCAGGGTTTCCAAGATGCCGGTAGCAGAGAAACTCGATCCATCACGAGCCTCTTATGAGGGCTTGGTAAATAAAACGCGGGCGGTTAGCACACCTTTATTCGACAAAATCCCAGAAAAGTATAAGCAGCGCAGCCAGGTGGCAGCAGGAAAAACACAATTCTATGGCTGTTAAACGGAAAAAAAAAAAAAAAAATTAGAATGGAGACGCCGTGTGGTCATTTTTCTTTATCTGAAGCTTTGGGTGTCTGTCATCATCAGTAGGCTAAGTGAGACCGGTTAATGAAATCCTATTGCTAAGGCGAGTTGGAATAGCTGCATATCAAAAACCGCTCAATGTAAGAAACAGGTAGAAGAGAGATAGATTTCGGTTCTTCGCTATTTCGTGTAAAGCAAATATTTCGGTTTCTAAAATATTATTTTACAAGACTTGAGAGTGCATGGAGAAGGGCAAATGGTCGGTCGGACAAAGTACATCTTTGAAAGAGAGGTTGGACAGACGGCTTGGAGGAACAGGAATTTAAATAGGTTAAGAAAGCTTCCTGCCGCCTGTAAATGCTTCCGCCTAGTTAGATTCTCTAATTCCGCAGCCATCTAGTGCGCATGACCGCCACAGCATGAGTCTTGGGTTAGTTTACGTTTACAAGAGAATCAAATATGGTTTCCAGTGTTTTTCTTCCTTTTTTCCACTTGTATTATTATTATTATTTACATTTCCGGAATTACGTCGAAATTAATACATAGATTTATTAATGTGATTGATTTGTTTGCTGTTCTAAGAAACAAGCAGACAAGGTGGGTAGGGAGGGAGGGAGGGCGGTAGTAAAACTGTTCAGCAGGTAACGGTTAGGGGGCCTTAGAAATCGCCAGACCAAAAACAAAAGGCCGCTAATCATCGTTAAAACATCCACCAAAATCAAATAGCGGAAAACATGGAATTTTTTCCGTTGTATACTAATAACATCCACACTCCGCCATCGATCTTCCGCGCAGTCCTTTTGATTTGTCGTCTTCCGTGAAAGAATTAACTCTGTTTCAGTCGGGGAAACTCCAAGAAAACGTTAGAAGTCTCTCTCTGTGTGGTGGTGGTGGTGGTGGTAAAGACCCACCTACCAAGAGGTTGTCAGATAAAGGCCTAGAAATATACTTTGGTTTGTTTCCTTCCTTGATCCATATATTCAAAACGAAAAGGGAAACGATGGTTTAGCTGGTGATGCTAAGTCGGAGTCAGGGTTGGATGTTCCCCTGGGTGTACTGGAGGTAGGTGGGCTCTGCCGCCGTTTTTTAGGGGGATCAAAAAGTGGGTTCCTGTTTGTTTTTAGCAAGAAGAGTCGTATTCGCTGACGCCGTTCGTGCCCCTAGCTTTTCATCCTTGTCACTGACTCCGCATAATTCATTGTTCCCCGACCGTGGTGGCGATTCAGCCCTTCGGGGCGAAAGGCCCCCCGCCTTCTTGGCGGCCAGGCCGCAATTGTAAAGGTTAGGGGGCAGCAGAGAAGATGTCTGCGCGCTCTAATCTCACCCGGTTCTCTTTTCGCGACAGCGCAAACATCGCAAAACACGGGGCCCTTTTTTCCCCGGGAGGAGGTAAGGGGACGTCGATCCCGGCAATCAGACACACCTAATCCTCGCCTCCGATTTTAGCGTTGTTGTTTTAAATCGCCGCGTCCGGCCCCTTTCGCATAACCCGTGTTCACCAATAGACCACGTTTAATTAAGGGTCTTCTCTGGCCGTTTTTCGCTTTCACCGACGTCAATGGGATTTCAAACAACCGGTCATTTTCTTGGCCCTGCGGAATTATCCTTTGTCCTCTGAAGTATCCGAGTGCAGTCGCTGAATGCCGGCAGCTCGGTGACACACCCTCGGGGTACCACTGTCGTCTCCAATGCGACTCTATCGCCTTAAATTGACTTCTCCTCACCCGGCCAGCAGCGCCTCTGTTCTGGCTTTTACCTACCTTAATGAACTCACACCTGGCGACAAAGAAAGACGTTGCTGCTCGGGGTTTCTGGGAAAAGAGAAGTGGGGGTCACTAATGGCAGATACTTAAAGAATGCTCTGGATCGGGATGTTACACCCCAGACGGTTAGTGAACAAACCCCCTCGGATTTCTAATTTTCCGAGCAAATCCGACCTGTTTACTTTTCCAGTAATTTGATAACGCGTCGGTACAAAGTCGCCGGGTGTGGTCGGGAATGCATTAGCCCGAGTCCCTCCCATTCACTTTGGCTAGCGCAACTCCGCCATTATCCCCTGACACATCAGAATTGGCTAAACCAATTCCCTCGAATCTACATAAAGCGGTGTAATGTGGCACTGTTAGGCAGTGACTGCCATAGACGGCGCGTCTGTCTCTCATATTTCGCATCATCACCGAGTGCTTCCTGTCAGCAGTTTCCGACCGTGTCAACATGTCCGATCCCGGCAGGACCCTCCTGCGTTCGTTCACACAGGGCAAGACATTTTACTTTCAGTTCTATCCCCACCCACCCCCCTTTTTTTTTCTTTCTTTAGAGGCCGAGTTTTTACATCAGAAAATCAAAACCAGGCCTCGCCGAAACACCAGATCCAGAACCTGTACTCTGCTTAAAATCGATCGCCGGGCGGAAGCCACCTTACGGCAAACTGCGCTGGCACCACGACCGTGTGGTGCGGCCGACGTAAGGTCGTAAATGGAGCAACAACTTTCAGCAGATGTTGTCGTCGTCGTTATTAAAATCACCAGTCACTCCGTCAAACGTTAGATCGTTTAGGGAACCGAAACCTCGCTGGGGAAAGCGAGTGCGCGAGTCCCAGCTAGATGCACACCAATTTTCCTCCGCCATAACAACCACCCCCAACCCACCCAGGCCGGGAACTCCTTCCATTACCAGTAGGAGGCAACCCCAGTGCGAGGAGCAGGACAGTCGGGAGAAAGACGAAGCTGGCAAGACGCCGTTCACGGCCCTGATTCAAAATCTTCGTCACTTCTGAAGGCGGAAATATTGTAGCGAATCGATGTGCAGATAAATTCACACACAAAGTGGCGGAAAAATGTAAAACCCGAATGTCGCAGTAGTGCCATTAACAGTAATTGTGCGCTGGTACTGCGAACGATTCCAGTCGATGCTGCTGGTTGTCAAACAAACCCGCTAAAAGTTCTCCCTGTTACTGCACTTTATATCACGCTGAAACCAAAGCCCACGCCCTAAGATCGCCCGACATAACTGTATCACTTTAATATACAGTGCTGGTGCGTATGAACCAAACAGATATCATCGATTTTCGTCAGACTACGTTAAGCATGTTCGCTGTCAACGCACACCAGCTGCCGCCACAAAGGGGACATCCACACCTCATATCACCTGACATAATCTTGTCACCTTCGCATACTCTGCAACTCTGTATGCTCCAAGTGGATGCTGATCGTTGTCTAGAAATTTCGTTAAACGTTCCTGCTGTCACTGCTTTTCGTTTGGCATTAAAGCGCAGTCCATTTCTCGCATAATCTTAAATAACCTAATCGCCCTCTCGCATACAGACTGGATGTTCTGGATCTTTTTCTAACGCTGCTACAGCATCTCATCCGACAATGAGACGATGTCTACGTTAACTAATGTTACCGCCTTCTTAATAATTGGCTCTTTTCTTCTGAGGTACCTAATTAGTAAAAGTTATATATTCCGTGTATTCGACGAGAGCATATTTCACCGGTATTTTCTCAACAGGGACATCTGCCGCCTATGTAGAACTCACCCCCTCCAGTGTAATGTTATTGTTGTTTTTTAACGTTACTCGCCTTTAGAAGAAGTCACCTGGCCATGGTTGGTGAGCAAATATTTTTCCCAAAAGAACGAAAAACGTTTGTTTATATTTAGTGTACGTTCGAGGGGAGGATGGGGACAAGTCTTCCGATTTATTAATCTGTCTGTAGAATCATAGAAAAGCCCGACTCTGGTTGAAAATTAAAGTGGGGTCAAGTCGGGCATAATTAAGTTAAACTTTAGGAAAAGTAAATGACAATATCAGTTCGTTTCTGATTTTTAAAAAAATATATATAAACAATGAATAAGTTGCTTTAGTTTACTTCAAAACTTAAAAAAAAAAATAGAAATTAAGAAAAATATCAGTAACTCGTCAATGTCGTTATTTTCAGGGGGATCTCAGTATATTCAAACTTTCCACACTTTTCGCGCAGCTATGGCTGACGTCAGAGCTCTCCTCTCAAGAAGACCACGAATTGTGCAAATTCTAACGTCGCTGTTATTCTAAGAGTCTTACCTGAAGAAGAGCTCATAAGTCTAAAGTGACGATTTCTGGAGTATGGGCGTGAGAATAGTTAATTATATCTATACGTGATCGATAATTGTTTACTGATTAACCGAATCACCGTAAATGCAGTAATACCCTGTGCTCTTGGGTTTATTTTTCTTTTTTTTTTTATTAAATAGAAACGCTACGCATATTTACTGCAGACGTGTACTTTAACGTAACCTTTAATGCCCCTACCTGCCAGAGTAGCTGAGGCAATCGCCACCTACCTCACAAAGCACGTGATGGGAAGCTGCCACCTTAAATTCGAGCCCGGTAAACTCTATGGCCGCCTGCTGGAGTCTCCGAGATTTCTCCTCGTAGCAGTCTCGAGCAGATCATCGTTTTCTAGTAAAGTAGATTAACCGATGAAGTAAAATCTAAAAGTTAAAGCTAAACTGGCACTAAGTAATATACACTTTATGGAAAGACAGGTAAGCGAACACACACAATTTTTCTTACTATTATTGTATATCTTATTTTAAATACTAACTTATTGTTTTCTCTTTATTCCTGTCAGACTTGTTTATTTACTTATAGTATACCAGTATCTTCATCGATAATAGAGCGACTGTTTATGTTTGCAGTGTTAATCTGTAGGCAGAGAAAGGAAGAGAGAAACCTTCGGTGGTTAATTAATTAGTTTATTTCTCCACCCTGCCCGACTGAATAGTAATTCTAAAGGAAAGTAAAACAACAACAACAACAAATGAAGTTCTGGAACAGCGGAAAGTGAAACGTTGAAGGAGGTGACATAATGGTCTGCTACGGAACCAGACCGGCTGCTAATAGCGACGAAAAAAGAAGCATGGTTGATGGTGGGGGGGGGAGAAAGAGAAAGGAAATGCATTAACCGCAGCACACACTGATGGAAAACGTACGACAGTTAACAACAGATTGGCGGAGGGGACGAGCAGAAAGGTGAACGTGACGACGACTTAAGGGGATGTGTGTGTGTGTGTGTGTATGTATTTTTGGTCTGCGCTGCGAGAGTCGTAAAAGCGAATATCACACACAAGCGGTGAGAAAAACATGCAGATGCGCATATTATATGCAAGTTATTCCTGATATTTCAAAGAAAATATGATGGATTAGGTGCACGTCACTGCACTAACCGACCATACCGGACAACGGATCATTGGCCCCTTTATGTGGGTTTCACCTGGAGACAAAAGTCCGTCTTTGTCGACTGCAGGACGATTACAATTTCTTTTCTTCCACCTTTTTTTGTTTGTTTGTTTCCGTCGTTTTGGCTGAATTAACTGCTGCTCTGCAGTTTTAGAAATTATTGCTGTTGCCTTCGTCGTCACCTCGCTCAGTTCCCCGAGGACTTTTACGGGCGAAAATCCTGGCGTATGTAATTCGATTTCTGGGTGTTCATTTGAGTTTCAAGGGTCGCTGAAGTCTGACAGAAAACGAGAGACAGAGCTTGCGTCCAGAAACAGTAGGGATTTTCTTCAGTGTTTGTCACATTTAGATCTTCTCGACCGCTCGTCTCGCGGCGCCGCGCTATCTGCCTGCGAGAGATGTGCGCACAGCGGCGAGACGAGCTACGGGAGACAGGGTCAGAAGACTCGCTAAGAACGATTTATCTACATAATAGGAACGGCAATGCTAATTAAAGGTACAATAAATGGCAAAAAAAAAACAACAAAAAAACGTAATAACATTGGAAGAATTAGAAGAAGAAGAAGAAGTATATCATATTGTGCGCGATCATTTTGCTTGGTGAATTTCCTCTGCCCTTGGCGCGGTCGTCGTGACACCCGACTTATCGATGGTAACTGGTACCGCGAACGCAACGCCAGGCCATGATGTTGGTACAGTAGGTTCGCCAGCCATGTCCTCGAATCTTTCACGCATCGACCAACCCTTGGACGTTCACGAAAGACGCGTAAGGCTTCAAAAACAAGAAACCAGCAATTACAAAAAATACACGATCGGGGCGGGGCCCCAGCCCTACGGACAGGTACAGCCCCGAAGTGGCCAAACCAGTACCTGCCAGTCGTCGTTATCATTTATTATTCTTTTTTTACTTCACTCTGCCTGTACAAACTGTGGCGCCATTCCTCTGTACAAGCGGAATTAAATCATCCCCAGATTTTTGTGACCGGTGCATTTTCCTTGGAATCTGTTCCAGTCAAAAGTAAACCGAGAATTCTAAAATTAATCATTTTTCACTTTTAATCTTCCGTTGAGGGGCTGCGGCGGATGGCGGATTAAACGGTGATGTCCTTAAAGGAGGCAGCCACGAACTACTTTCGTCTGTTTGTTTTCGGCATCACTCGTGAAGAAAAGCAGTCAGTCGTTCATCTTCTCTCACCCGGTCGTCACCCTTCTTAGCAGCAGGGGCTTTTCATAAATATACATGTGAAATTAAAAGGAAAGATTACATTATGCCAATGTCGTTTATTTAAAAAAGAACCGATACACCCTGGTACTTCCTTGTCATAACGCTTTTGTTTGTTGCTGTTTTTTAAATATTTATTTATCGTTCCTCGCCTAGTCGCCTTTTAATTCTTTTTTCTTTTTTTATACGTCGTGCCAACTTCGTCAGCTCGCAATCCCATCTACCCCTGTCCATTATAAATGTGTTAAATTCCTTTCCCGAAGGCAAAGAGTATTCGCGGCCACTACCCGGGTCTGCATGTCAAAGGGTGCCCTCCTCTCCCCCTCGCGGATTATGACGGCCACAAGAGCAGGCAAACGTGGCGCTGTCAGTCTGAATGCATGACTACAGCCGAGCAATTATACCGGCGGAGCAAGCGGCCCGGCTGGCTATTCTTTCTTCAGTCAGTATCACCAATGTGTAAATATTTGAAGATAGACACTGCATTAATTGACAAACAGTAGAATAGGGCCGACTTCCCTGGTTTAATATTTTCTTTTCTATGAATGTGTCAGTGTAAATCCCACGCCGAGGAGGTAGCAGCTATGGCTGAGGAGGGCGGGGGGGGGCTCGAGTCTAGTTTCGGGTGTTCGTGCACTTACAGGGCCATGAATAACGGTGCTGAGCCGCCACCCACACGGAAAACAATGCCACTAGCCCTTTCAGCACTTCGTTGTTGGTGAAAATGCACTGTTACAGCCAAAAACCAGATTAACCGTGTGTGCGAGCACGCGCACCATTAGTCGGTCCCCTTTTCATCAAAACAGCCAGGTTTTGTGAGAATGACTGCTGCACGCGATATGGGCATCCGTTCGGTGACTTTTCGGGACATCGCTCTGTAAGGAACCCGATCCTCTTGCGAGGTGATTCCAGAGCTTTCCCCCCTAACTCCTCGACCTGGTCCGGCCCGAGAAACTTCGGTGTCATTCAGATCTAATCTGCAGAGGATAAACCTCGGCTTTTAAGATCTTCCAATCTTTTCTAGCAAAGTACTGTGTACTTAGCTTTCTTATCAACCGATGCCCTGGTGGAATTGCATTTCGGTGCAGAATATTGTGATTTCTCTTCTCTTAAGAGAATCACACCGCTTTCTATCGAGTTACCAACCGAATACCCGGCAACACAATCCGATACTCTCGATTTTTCGCCATCAAGCTTAATGTTACACGTTCATGCTCCGTGGGGTTTTTTTCTTCTTGGACCTTTAAGTTCATAGCTGAGCGAAAATGATTGTCCCCACACAACTCCGTGTAACTCCAACTCCTTTCTCTGGTAGTAGCCAGCTTTATGAGCAGCAATAATGAAGAACCTTGTTTCGTGTGGAATTTTATTTCTCAATGCCATTTTCACTTGCCAGGCTAAACAATAGTACTCATCATTAATAAAGTTCGTTAATTGGTACTTTCTGATTGCCTGCATGGCAGTACACATGAGATGTGATCTATCATATATTATTTGCATTTTATATCCAGTTTTCCCTCTGTTTACATAATCATTTCCGAATTTCCGATGCTGGTGTGAAAAAAGAGAGAAAATGAGAGAGAGAGAGAGAGAGAGAGAGAGAGAGAGAGAGAGAGAGAGAGAGAGAGCGAATGAGAGAGAGAGAAATGGAGAGAGAGAATGAAGAGAGAGAGATGGAGAGAGAGAGAGAGAGAGAGAGAGAAGAGAGAGAGAATTAGAGAGAGAGAGAGAGAGATGGAGAGAGAGAGAGAGAGAGCGAATGAGAGAGAGAGAGAGAGAGATAGAGAGAGAGAGAGGCTAGAGAGAGAGAGCGAGAGAGAGAGAGAGGAGAGAGAGAGAGAGAGAGAGAGCGAATGAGAGAGAGAGAGATGGAGAGAGAGAGAGAGCGAGAGAGAGAGAGAGAGCGAATGAGAGAGAGAGAGAGCGAGAGAGAGAGAGAGAGAAGAGAGAGATGTCGCTTAAAGAAATTCCACGTAAATTCCGTCTGTCCAATCGCCGACGTATCAACAGCAGACTTCATGTCTAATCGTGAGATACCAAGATGTAAAAAATTGTTGTTGTTGTTGTTTTTTTGTTTTTTTACATTGCTAAATGTCCTTTCAAAGATGGGAGCGAAGAAAGGAAAGCTTAATATCGATTCAAGAATTAGCCAGAGATATAGGTTGGCAATAACACGTAGACCAACCATATCGAGCACGTGACACCGCCGTTTTCATAATAAAAATATATTTTATTTTTTAAAATCTTTTCATGCAGAGGGAAAAAACATTGAAAAATCCAGAATGATAATGTAAAGCGACAATAAACAAAAAACCCCAGTGACATGTAAAGTATTTAGTGGAATGGAAAACTATTTTGCCGCCAGTCTTCCAGATACATCACGGATTTTCCCATTAACCCTGTACTTTTTATCATCGCCACATGCACACGTGTACTTTCCAGAAAAGAGGAAAAAAACAAGAACTGCCATTAACATTCTATGCCTGGATTTAGGGACCAGGGAAGTTAATAATCGGAAGAATTAATCTCAAGGGAATTTTATCAATTTAAAATGCTCGACACTATTCGAGCAGCGCACTCGCCCGCCACCAGCGGTGCCGTAGTAGCTCTCCTGCCCAGGAGAGAGCGTCCGTCGCGTGCTTCGCCACAGGCGGCGCTCGAGTAAGTTCTGACGTCATTACTTTCTCAAGATGGGGCGGTCCGCAAACCATTTTTAAATCATATTTTATACATTTAGTAATTTGTTATTGAGGATTTTACCATTGAAGCCAAATCATTTTAACGATAATCCGTTTTTTTTTTTTTTTTTTACAATAATCTCCCTCTTTTTCTTCCTTTTATGTAAAATTAGCGATTATTAACAAAAAAATATGCGCGCACCGGTCAGTTGGTGATTGATTGATTGATTGATTGATTGATTATAATTTGGTTTGGCTTCCTCTTCGGTGTTGGTCGATACAGAAAGAAATTAGGGACTTAGTGAGAGGTGGCCAGCCGGGGAATGGTTGGTTGGGTGGGGGGGGGAGGCTTCTGCTTAGTCCACGCGGCTGTCCTCGAACGGAAAGACTGCGGACTCACGACTTCCTCTCAAGGTGGGATAACTCCCCCCCCCCTCGTTCACTTTGTCCTCTCTCTCTCTCTCTCTCTCGTATGTACATTAGATTATTCGTTTTATAACCCGTCAACTTTCGCACAGAATATTTAGGAAGAAAAAAAAAAAACCCAGCCAAATCCACTTATTTATACAGCTAGAAAAATATATGAAAACTCATTGCAAATGACAAACTATTATGGGATGCTTTTGTTTATGCATAGATAAAATTATGGGTGCTTGGGAAATCGTGTTCAGAGTATTCGCACGTTTTAGGGGGGGGGGGAGGATATAGAGTTGGTTGATTTTTAAAATCTATTAATTAATTCGCTATTCTAATGATAACGATATTAATTTATTTCTCAACTTTTCGATGGGAGCGCCTCTACCGGAAAACGCGAAAGACTTATCAACAGAACGAGCGCTACAATCCGATACCTTAATATTAATTCCATAAAAATACTGACAACTTATATAACGTTTTTTTTTTTTTTTTTGTTTAGTAACCAAAGCGTCATAGTGCGAAGTGAGGAACCCTAATTGTTCTTCAGAAGGTAAAGCTAGTAGTGGGGTGGGGGGGGTGGGGGGGGGGTGTCAAGTACGCCTGTTGGCCGCCTCGCGCTCCGCCACAGAAATGACTCCCATATTGTTGTCTTAGAAATTCACGTGTCCGAACTCCCGGGAGAGCCAACAGCTCGGGGTCCGCGCTCGCTGCCTTCTTTCAGCGCGCGCAGAGAAGTCACAAAACACAGCCCCCGACCCTATACATCTCGGGGACAATCACTTTCTCAGCCCCCCCCTCCCCCCACTAAAGGGGGGGGGGTCTTTTAGCTCCCGCGTGTTTATCGTCGGAAAATTACTTTCCCCCGGTCGCAAGAAGTTACTTTGTCCTGGCGGGCAGCGCCGGGTTTGCTCAAGATGGCCTCGGCATTAAGGCCCATGCACCGCCCCCCCCCCCGGACGGTCACACACGAGCATTGTGACGGACCCTTCCCTCCCGGCCCGACATCGCTACTCCGGCGGGATAGGGGCTCCGGGCACGAACTGTAAATAAGTCATCGGGATACACGGCGGCGCATAAAGGACGAAGAGTAGGGGCTGGGAAACCGTATAGCTCTGTTGCCCCGGGCGGCGGCGCTGGCAGCTCACCCCCCCCTCTCTCCCCTCCCCTCTCCCTTAATACCTACACCTCGTGAATCCCGGGGATTGCATAAAGTCAAGTTCGTTTTGGCCCTTCTCTCCATATTCCGGACCCCCTCTCCCCCACCCCGGGAGCCGAGAACACCCTAATGGCGAGACGACCCCCCACCCACCCACCCCGACATTTTCATATCTCGCACGCGAGTCACCAACAGCACAAACACAGCAGCACTAACCGGAAAAGAAGCCATCTCCATCCTCCTCCATCTCCATCCTCTCCTCCATCCATCCTCCTCCTCCACGGACCTCGGTCAAAGTCGCGTCTGACGCCGTCAGAAATCCTCGCACGAGCCGGACTCCGGCGGGCTCTTCTGGCCGGTTTCGTCTGCCTTCAGTGAAATGAGCGTTTCGCGGCCAGGAATGAAACAGACAGATAACGGAACGAAGGCGTAGATTTTCTATATATATAGAAAATAATAATATAATAATAATAATAATAATAATAATAATAATAATAATAATAATAATAATAATAATAAAAAAATGCGGGAAACCGTAAGCGACACCGTTACCGGAGAGACCGGGAAGTTTCGATAAACGCAGACGACACCTGGCTGACTGGGGGTTTGTTTGTTTGTTTTTTTTTTTTTTTTTTTTTTAAAATCCTTTTGAAAAAACTGCAACGAATTCAAATATTAAAACAAAACAAAAAAAGTTTTTGCTGACCGTCAAACGTTAAACGAGGGTTAGTTGCCATGGCGACGCGGAGAACGGGATCCGCCGAAGAAACTTCACGAACCGATCCGGTTCTGGTCTCCGCCGCCGCCGCCGCTCTTCGTGGCGGGACACAGGGGTCTTCTCCCCCCCCCCCTCCCCCGGGGGGGCGCAGTAATAACGGCACGCATAACTAAGCTCGTCTGAGAGAGGAAACACGAAACCCGCCGCTCTGCAGTTTTCCTTCAAAGAGGGGGACCAGGCGGAACGGTTTCTTCTCTGCTGAAAGGAGCTAAGAGGGGCTTCTCTTAAAGCGGACGTCACCCGGCTGCCATCGTTCGTTTCTCAGCTGAAGGAAACAAATCCCCGATAGAACTTCAGACCGACCATCATTATACGGGCCTACGTCAGGCCAGACATGCCTTAGGAGTGCTGGCCAGGGTGGGCAGGGTGGGCAGGGTTAGGGTGGGCAGGTTAGGGCTAGGGTGGGCAGGTTTAGGGTTAGGGTTAGGGTGGCCAGGGTTCGGTTGGGCAGGGTTATGGTTAGGTTTAGGGAGGGCAGGGTTAGGGTTCGGGTTCGGGTTAGGGTTATGGTTAGGTTTAGGGAGGGCAGGGTTAGGGTTCGGGTTCGGGTGGGCAGGTTGGGTAGAAATTTAAAAAAAAAAAAAATTTCGCTGTTTTGATATCTTTTTCCCGAGCTGGACAATAATTCAATTTACAGAGAACATTTTTTTTTAAATTATCAGTCCCGGTATTCGATCGGAGATTGTTGTTGTTGTTGTTGTTATTTTATTATTATTATTATTATTATTATTATTATTATTATTATTATTATTATTATTATTATATTATTATTATTATTATTATTCTTGTTATTATTATTATTATTATATTATTATTATTATATTATTATTGTGTTGTTGTTTATATGGTTTATTTTTAAATTATAAAAAAAATGACAAATTGACGATGAAATTTAGAATCTTTCGATTCAATTTACTTCCTCCACCTTTAGTTTGGACGAGAGAATATAAGAAATGGGGTGAAAGACAAGGTAATTTTTCAAAAAGACTGTTTTATTGTTGTTTAGAAAGCAGATTTCTTTTTTAAGTAAGAAAGGAAGAGCAGACGACATTTAGATTGAAAAGGAGAAAGAGAGAGAGAGAGAGAGAGAGAGATGACATCAGTACAGAGAGAGAGTCAGACAGACAGAAACAGAGATAATATCAGTACAGAGAGAGAGAAAGAGAGAGAGAGAGAGAGAGATGACATCAGTACAGAGAGAGAGTCAGACAGACAGAAACAGAGATAATATCAGTACAGAGAGGCAAAGAGAGAGAGAGAGAGAGAGAGTCAGACAGACAGAAAAAAGATATAATATCAGTACAGAGAGAGAGAGAGATGACATCAGTACAGAGAGAGAGTCAGACAGACAGAAACAGAGATAATAATCAGTACAGAGACAGAGTCAGACAGACAGAAACAGAGATAATATCAGTACAGAGAGAGAGTCAGAGAGACACACACAGAGAGAGAGAGAGATGACATCAGTACAGGGAGAGAGACAGACAGACAGAGACAGAGATAATATCAGTACCACAGAGAGAGAGAGAGATGACATCAGTACAGAGAGAGAGTCAGACAGACAGAAACAGAGATAATATCAGTACAGAGAGAGAGAGAGAGAGATGACATCAGTACAGAGAGAGAGTCAGACAGACAGAAACAGAGATAATATCAGTACAGAGAGACAAAGAGAGAGAGAGATGACATCAGTACAGAGAGAGAGTCAGACAGACAGAAACAGAGATAATATCAGTACAGAGAGAGAGAGATGACATCAGTACAGAGAGAGAGTCAGACAGACAGAAACAGAGATAATATCAGTACAGAGAGAGAAAGAGAGAGAGAGAGATGACATCAGTACAGAGAGAGAGAGTCAGACAGACAGAAACAGAGATAATAATCAGTACAGAGACAGAGAGTCAGACAGACAGAAACAGAGATAATATCAGTACAGAGAGAGAGAGATGGCATCAGTACAGAGAGAGAGAAAGAGAGAGAGAGAGATGACATCAGTACAGAGAGAGTCAGACAGACAGAAACAGAGATAATAATCAGTACAGAGACAGAGAGTCAGACAGACAGAAACAGAGATAATATCAGTACAGAGAGAGAGAGATGACATCAGTACAGAGAGAGAGACACAGAGAGAGAGAGAGAGAGAGAGATGACATCAGTACAGGGAGAGAGACAGACAGACAGAGACAGAGATAGCATCAGTACACAGAGAGAGAGAGAGAGAGAGAGACTGGTTTAAAAAGAAGCAAACAGACAACAGACACTGGCGATATAGAATAACATTGATTTTTTTGTTTTGTTGTCGGAAATCAATTAAGCGAACAAATTATGGTGATGTAAACCATTCACCGATTGTTGATACAGGTAAGAATGGACAACAGCCCTCAAAACCAGAGTTCATTTCAATCGCCTGAATTATGCTCCCTCCCAAACCTTCTCTTCTTTTTTTAAAAAAAAAGGTTTTATTTACTCACGAGTTTGGCACCCAAATGTGATCTGAAAAAACGATTTTTAGAAAATTGCATCTGCGAACCAGAATTCATGGACGGTGAAGAAATTCCATGCACCTCGTCTCCACCCCCTCCATCGTCTTTTGGCTGTTGCTCTCTTTCTTTTATTCACTCTTCTCTTCCCGATAAGGCAAACTCACCACCCGGCTGCAGCGATCTCCCTAACCCATAGCGACCGTATCCGACGCTGCTCTGGGCCGCGGGCGGTCCTCCGGCGGCCGGACGAAGATTCTCGAAACACCTATTCTTTCTGGACAAATCCGAAAGAGAGTAAAAACACCAGAAGACTGGGAGCGGGACCCGGTGGAAGGGGTGGGGGGGGGCAAAAAACGCGGGGCCCGGCTGACCTGCAGATCGCGTTGCCGATTCCACTCCTCTGTTCCTCTCTAATGCACAACTCTTTATTTAGGAAACTGGCAGAACCGACTTCCTTATAACAGTTTTAGAATAAGCATTGCACCTTTATTCAAACTAGAGCTTTAGTTCCAATCCTGCTTTACATACATATATATATATATAATATACATACAGACATATTAATATAGATATAGATATATATATATTTGTGAACTAAAGTGTGTGTACCTTTCTGATCGATTTATTAATTAATTTCTTGACACCGTAGAAGGTACAGCTGTCTCGCACGTGCTGTTTCCAATACTAATCAATAACCACCAAAAAATTTAAAAAAAAAAAAAATTCCCCGACAAAAGGGACCCTTTAGATCCGGTTTTGTAGGAAACAGACATATTTTGTTTGCCTTGGACGTCTCTGACGGTTTGGCGAGAAATAGATGAATAAATGGATAAGTAATTATGTCTTTCGTCATCTCGACTGAAAAGATGTAGAACTGTGCAGACAAAAAATGCGAAAGGAATTAAGGGGGGAGGTTACTGAATATGTGGTGGGGGGAGGAAAGGGCAGTCGAATTAAATAAGTTTTAAAAAATTTCTTTAGAAATAAAGTAAAATCAATAAACGGTATTGGGTGGGAGGAGAAACGAAAAACAACCCAACTGTTCCGAACCAGCCCGTTATTCGATAAAAACTGGCAAACAAATACAGACAGAAACATAATAATAATAATAATAATATAATAATAATAATAATAATAATAAAATAATAATAAGAAGAAGAAGAAGAAGAAGAGAAGAAGAGATCCACTTTATCTGTACTAGCAGGGGGGGGATGTAAACTTTTATTAATAGTATGAATCGATAAAGCTTAAAGTTTGCACTTCCGAGTCTGTTAACATATCACGTGACGACGTGGTAGAGACGTTGGTTTAACATATCACGTGACGACGTGGTAGAGACGTTGATTTAACATATCACGTGACGACGTGGTAGAGACGTAGCTCTTCTCTCTTTGTCGAATCGAGAACTTGTAAGCAACGAAACAATCTTCTTCTGCCTCGACCTCGTGGCTCATCCGCGGATAACTGAAGTTTCTCGCGGAGTCTTACACAACTGCCGTTACAAGCGCGACATCCGGAAGCAAAGGAATTTCTTCGTCAGCTGAAATTTTCCAAGATTTGGAGGAAAGGGGATCTCTTTGAATATTGCAAGTGATAAACACAAAGCGGCGCAGCTCGGTCCGTGAAACTCCCAGCATGCCGTACGCGCTGAATTCAACCGATCGCAGAATACAGTGCGCATAGAGGCCGTCGGCGGGGAAAGAGTGGAAGTAGGGCAACTCACTCGCTCGGTAGAACTGCCAACTACTGCGCGATGGAGTATAGACAGACACGTGGCTCTGAGAACGAGTACGATGTTCGGCCCTGATTTTTTTTTTTTTTTTTTTTTACCGATTTCGTTCGATCACGTGACTTTAGCTGATACATTCGGCGCACACATGCATACACGCGCGCGTGCGTGCCTGTTTGATTGATCTGATCGATCGATTATATCCCCAGATTTTCTTTAAAAGCTTGCAAAGTATCAATCCCATCGCAGCTTACGTGAAAAGTTGGGAGTCCAGCACCAAACAATAACCTCTTGGTGCCTGTGTCGTGTCTCTAGTTTGTTCGTTGAAATTCCCATCTTTATTTTCAACCCGGCAAAGATAAATATTGGCCTTACCGCCTGGCGAAAGCAAATACCGAGGTCTGATCTTGAGCACTTTTTCTCCTTCTCCTCTTCAATACGTACAAAAAGCTGAAATAAATTCATTAAAGTATACAGTCGTGTGTTCCAGTAAGGCAGATGCTTGCTTTCCAGAACAGTTCATTCGGATTAATGAAAATCCGGATTCTTAAATGAACAAAGAGTTTACATCCTTAAAAAAATAACTGAACAATACTTTTATAGCACCAAACAATAGTATCGCTAATGTAACAATGAATATGTAACTCTGTTGTTTTTTTTTTTATTTTTAAAAAAGGGCATCGTTTATCTTTACCCAGACAATAAATGCGAGATTATCCCGAGCGTAAGACTTCAGAAAAGACTTTGCTGTTGTTTTTTTTTACTTTTCTTGAAAAGATCTTTGGATACAGAAGTTGTCTGTTCTATACTTCCATAATGGCAAAATTATTCGTAAAATATCACTGTGTGTCAGATAACCGGAAGTAACGTCACATGTAAAACAACAGCAAAACTGACGGAAACGGAAAAGAACGGATGATTGCAAAGTAGTGATTTCACGAAGTTAATTTCTACTTGGAAATTAAAGTCCGCATTGAAAATCCTATTGGTGTTGCTTTCACGTTTACTTGCGAATTAAATTAATAGAAACATAAATGGTCGCCTATAAATGCATTAAAAATAAAATAAAGATAAACGAATATAAGAGCCCAACTCTTGTTTTTTTTTTTTTTTTGCAAACGGTGAGTATAATTCTGTCGGTGGTGGCGCTGTGGTAGAGTATGCCTAGTTTAAGAAGCTGAAGCCTAGGAAACGCATTCAAGTTTCTCGACTGTCATGGCCCCGCCATCAGCTCGTGGAGAATTAACTGTCTCATCCCCATCAAAGGTCGGTTAAAAAAACTTGAATGAGTTGTTTCCGAATCTGTCTTCAGGAGCTTTGAAAGTGATGCAAGAAAAACATTAAGCAAAGTGTATCTACGGTAGAAGTATTCTGATGGGTCACCGTGATAACGACCTTTCGGCTGAAATCCATTTATTTTTTTAAAACTTGTTGCTCTACCTTTTATAGGTTTACTTAATCATTTCCTCCCCAGTCGTCTGATGTCGGCGTGTGATGATATAAACGACGAATTTATCAAATAAGCAGACAGGTAAAGTGGTCAGAAAGTCATCCCACCACACGGCCCCTCCAGCCTCTCACAGCCTCTTGAAGAAAACTCGTTTAACAAGATAAGAAAAGAAGATAATCGCGAGCGATATGAAATACAATGAAAAGTCAAGAGGCAATTATCTGTGTTTTATTTTGAATTAAGTGATATATCATATCGCTGTCCTTTATCAATATCAAACAAAATGTCGTCTGCGCTGATCCGCGTCATCCAAAACCCCCTCTCTTTTTTTTGCAGGTTTCACAGCCGCCGATGTTCGATTTCGAACCCTCGCTGCTTAATTTGTGGTCCCCTCGAGGACCCAGCCGTCGTCGTCCGACCGGTGATTATTATTAGCCTGCCTGTCTGTTTGTCTGAACGTAAAAACCACTAGAAAAACTGAGTGGCTTAATATAGTTTTCCATTAATATCGCTCCATCCATTGACTTCTGCTGCTCGCCGGCCAAAACCCGTTGTTCGAATGCGAGGTATCGACTTCCTCGACACGAGCATTTGTTCGCTCGTCTAATCGCTCGTCCAGGCCGCGTGTCGTGTCCTGCCACGACCTTCTCTAAATAAACTACCATCTCCCCCTCTCCACAAACCACGTGCTTCTTCCAGACCCCTAAGTAACAATTTAACAATAAGTCAAGACAAGCAACACAAACAGACGAATAAGTCAGATATTGTTTGTTTGTTTGTTTGTTTTTTAAAACGTATATATTCTTGGTCTAACAGGACTAAGACCGGTGGAACAGAGTTTGGGGTGGAACCCACCCGCCCGCCTTGAGGTGGCGCTAGCGGCAGGGAGGATGTCACATCGTATTGGAACCCTTTCTGTGCCTCATTTCTCTAGTCAGCGACCTACAATCTCGAGGCCACCTCTCTTATCATGGCGTTTAACAGGCCAGCTGCTTGTTTAGAAAAAGAAAAAAATTTTTACAATATTTTTGCAGGGGCTGGTTTAAAAGCTCGAACTTTTAGAAATCTTACATAAAATTTCAATCTCTGAACAAAAGCACGTCGTTAATATACCAGTATAATCCAGCTTTAAATCTTTGTACACAAATGTCAATACATGTCGTGGAAAGTTTATCCTTATCGATAAATGTATATAGATGATATGCAAAGTCCATCTTTTTCATTAGATGGCAATTAAATGTCGTGTAAAGTCGATCCTTATTAGTAAATGTCAAGGTTAGTCAATAACGATATTTTGTCCAGTCGATAAGTGGATCTGTTTACACGTTTTTAATGTATAATTAGTTACGTTTTTTGTTGTTGTTGTTGTATAATATGATTCTAACAAAAAAAATATTTTAAAAATATATTTTAATAACAAAATTAAAACCTTGTACTTTTCTGTTGTTGCTGTTGTTTGTTTTTTTTAGAATTTTGTCACAGAAGTTCATTAGTTATTGAACCAGTCAGACGTTTTATTGTCTACACTTACTGACCTTTCTTTCCACAACCTGCGCTTTATCGGCTTAGATGTACTCGTTGATCTTAGGCCTCTTTGTTATTATTACAAACTTGATTCCTGCGCTAGTAACATCTCACATTTTAATCATTACCTTTTTCTTTATTTTTTTTTTTTTTGTTGTTGTTTGGTCATACAACAATCTCTATATGGGAGACAACCCCGGTGAGGTAGCGTACTGCTACGGTTAGCCGCTGTAGGGCGTTGCTTATCCTGGCCGGCATTTCAGACTTCTGCAGGAAAATCCCTGCTGGAACTCTTCATTTTCAGATGGGTGGGAAACCGGAGAGTGGCTGGAGAAAACTCACGCGCCCACCTGGCGAAGAGGACGTAATCGAGCCGACCCCGACCGAGATTCGAACTGGGTGGGGGGGGTGGAGGGCCCTTTAGCTCTGGCAGTTCAGCCGTCTACTTTATTATGTTTTCATTACTCTCTTAATTAGAATAAAAAAAGACCTTGTTTGAAAACGGGTATCCATCCCTCCGCCCTCCTCCCGGATGCCAGAAGATAATGAATAAGAAAAAGACAAAAGAGCGGATCTGGGAGGGGTCGACGACACCCGCGTCAGACAGAAAGAAGGGCGGCTGGCTGATCGATCGATCGATCGATCGCGACCATTTGCTTATTTGTTTATTTGTTTGTCCGCCGAGGTTTTTGTGGAGCCGCAGCCTTGTGCCCCGCGTCAGCTTGGAAATAGAATGGCCGACGTCTGGGTGGGCGAAACGGGTTAATAGGTGGGAGCATCTTAGACCAAAGAGAGAGGAAAAGCCGGAGCCTCGTTCGCCGGGGCTCTATTTAAGCGACAAATGTAGGTAAGGGTAGACGGAGGCACCAGTCGTAGATCACACGTAATAATATTTAATACGTATTGTTGCTCGAAAAATAAAAATTCGATCAAAATTTCTTTTACTTTAAACTTATTATTATTATTATTATTATTATTATTATATTATTATTATTATTATTATTATTATTATTATTATTATTATTATTATTATTATTATTTTATTATTATTATTATTATTAAAATATGATATGAATAGCGAACTGATTATAAAACTATTTAATAATCTATCTCATCTCCGAAGAAAGAAGCCCTTTGCTAAATTAAACGATAAAACTGAATTGTGCTGTATAAATCACTCGAAAATTATCTGGATTCTACGTTTAAACCTTATTTCATGCAACAGACAAATCACGCCGTCCATCGTCGCTTTTGTTGTTACCGCTCTCGTCGTCATGTTTCTTCGCACAGCAGGGTACTTGCTGGGAGTCTCTGCAGTTCGAAGAGACTCTCGCTCGAATAGGAGAAATTAACTCTTGCCTGATAATTCGAGGTTATTTAAATCTGGAATACGATCAGGTGTTCTTAATTTCGTTTCAATTGTTGTGGGGGGGTTTCCGCCTCCCTAGATGGAATTAACACTCAAATTCCACACACAAAATAAAAGAGAGACTAATTAATGGCCAAAGAATTGACTTTTTACAAAGTAAAGGTACATAATTTCATAGTTCTAGGTATAGTTTTAGAATCATGGTTAACAATCGCTCCAGTAGCATTTTGGTGTAGTAGACAGGACAGGTTATTATTCTTCTAAATAAAAAAAAAAAAATAGAGTTTTTAAGCATACACAACAAATAAAAACAGATCCATATATAACTGTAGTTATTATTACGTCGAACTATGAGTTCTAGCCAAAACTGGGAGAAGTCATAACACCTGTTGTTGTTGTTGTTGTTGTTTTATTAGATCAGGATACTACATGAACTTATTTTCGTGTCAAAAAATTACCATGCAACATTTATTTTAATTATTTATTTATTTTCGTGGGTTAAACAAAAATAATTTTGAAATTGTACTGGTAACGTGGGTGGGGTGCACTTGCTTAAGGATAGCGTCACTCTGTCGGGTCGAGTACAGCCGCTAGGGGGTGCTGTTGGCAGCTTGGCCGCGTGAAGAGTTAAAAGTCCACGGAAATTACTCTTCTTCATCTTCCCTTTGATTTGCGAGAGGTAAGGCGTATTCTGAGCAGATGCATCCGACCGGAAAAATTTCGAGAAAAGCATAGACAAGAATAAACCGTGTTTGTGAAAGGTAATTCTTATCTGGGAAAACTCGCGACGATAAATAAATGACCTGAAAGTCGGGTACTGATGGTGATCCGGCATTTTCGCTGGTAGTAACGATATTAAGGCGTGTTTATACACGCATCGATCTCCCGAGCTTCCCTTGGGGGGAGAGAGAGATGCCTATAAAGGGGTTACTGCTAAGGTTTACGTGCATCTCTCTCTCTCTCTCTCTCTCACCCCCGCCCGCGTAGCGACCACCAATGAACACTCCCAGCCTTGTTTTCGAAAAGGTTTTCTGCTTCAGAGACGGGGTAGGTGCTGATTTAGATTTCCAAGCACCTGCTTGGTGAAAAATAAATAAAGAGAAAAATTAATAGTGTGCTGCAAGCTGACACCGTGGTCCGTTCACACAGGCGTCAAACGGCAGTTTTGGTTTTAACTCTTTCGCCGCCGGAGGAGATCTATAATAATAATAATAATAATAATAATATAATAATAATAATAATAATAATAATACGAAGCTTCGCTTGAATTCTTCAAACTCGGAAGAAAACGGTCCTGCCATAGTGAATACAAACAACAGCCCGAGAGTCCCAGTTACGCGTCATGGGAGGACTTGTGCACCGTGGAACCATCAACAGTCGGTTACACTGAACCCTAACAGCGCATGTGTGTGTGTGTTTGGACGTATGTGGGGGCGGCTTGGACGAGAACCACCACCACCACCACCACCCACCGGCCGGCCGACGGGTGAAATCGAACTGCAGCTTTCCGAACGAAGCCCGGTAACTCGACCAAATACGCGTTTACACAACCGGAAGGAAAAAAAAAAGAAAACCAACCGAACAAACACAATTTGTTGTTTGCGGAACAAATGTCATAATTAACTGCGCCGGGGAGTTTAAAGTCGAGCCGGCCGATCGGTGTTTAAACAGTGTCACCTGTGTCAAGCGAGCCGCAGCGGCACACCCTGTCAATCAGGTGACGGTGACACCAGGACGAATCCGTCGTCATGTTCGTTTCATCGCGCGTCAGTCCCGGCCAGAGAGCGAGAGCGCCTGCCCCGCCCCGCCCCGTCCGTCCGTCCGTCCCTAACCCACTCTCCTAGGAACAAGCTGATGGGGAAAGTTCGCTTTCCCGTTTAACCGAGAAAAGCCCCCCGATCGCACAGAATAAAATTGTCATATTTACGGTGGAGAGAGAGAGAGACAGAATGCCGTCTCGATTTTTTTACTCTCTACCCCCACCCACCCACCCACCCCTTTATGCTATGCGCTTTAAAAAACCCGTTCAGGGGGTCGAAGGAGCGTCAGTAGAACCTGGCTTTAAAAAGAGAGAGTCGCCGATTGGTAGGGTGGGTGGACGGACGGACGGGAAGGGGACGACGACAGTAATGCACTCACTTGGGGACCGGCTGCCACGATCGGCGGATTCAAACCTGCCGTCCGTCCCCCCCACCCACCCACCACCCCTGTCAGTCGGCTCTTTTGTGTCTTTCTTTGAGCTCCAAGACTGTAGTTCGTTGTCGTCGGCAGCCAATCCCGAGCAATCAAAGGCGGCTG
The DNA here is from genome assembly GCA_018389105.1 of Nautilus pompilius. Classification (NCBI taxonomy): domain Eukaryota; kingdom Metazoa; phylum Mollusca; class Cephalopoda; order Nautilida; family Nautilidae; genus Nautilus; species Nautilus pompilius. The sequence goes on along the minus strand of JACATO010000998.1, from coordinate 570,661 downwards.
AACGTAGCTGGATTTTGTTCGCTGCCAGTCGTATACGTACAGAGAGAGAGAGAGAGAGAGACGGTGGGGGGGGGAGATAACCGACATGCAACTGTTGTACGTCCTCCGAACAGGTTACACTATGCGCGGCTCTCATTGGCCAGCACCCATCGAAGGTCATGTAAAGAAGAAAACTCGCGCTATACGCTCAGCATAGTCAAGGAAGAGCTCGAAGGTCCATACATCGGGGACATGAACAAGATACCTGGCACTTCCAGTAAGTTCGGCATCCTTTTGTTTTATTATTATTATTATTATTATTATTATTATTATTATTATTATTATTATTATTATTATTATTATTATTATTAACGTTATTGTTGCTGTATTGTCGCCGCCATTATTATTATTATTATTATTATTATTATTATTTATTATTATTATTATTATTATTATTATTATTGTCGTCGTCGTCGTCTTGCTATTATGATTTAAATTAATATAATTGTTAAAGAAAGAGTTATTTACTTACCTTGCTGAAATTTACCTGTTCGTGTTCTCGAAGAACCATCCCGATTAATTGTTGTTAACATAGCGGAAAGAGACAAATTCACACCTCCCTCCCTCCCTCTCTATCGCTCTCCCCAGACTGGATTAATAAGAAACAGACGAAAGGTGCAACCGGTACCTGCCAGCGGACACCTGTCGCAAGGATATTTAAAAAGCCGGGTGTTTTTTTAAGTAACAGAAATGGATGTATATTGTGCTGACAGAAAAACGAATACGCACACAAATACACGACCACACACACACACATATATATATATATATAATAAGAACAAAAAATTATTTGATGTCTCCCTGTAGTAGAAATTGATGGCACTCGATCGAATTAAATAAAAATTAATTTTTTTTTTTCCCATAAGAAACAGTGCTTTACGGGCAAGTCATTGTTATGGTTTTCTGTACCTTAACGAATGGTGTTTGTCAGAATGGATGAATCCATAATCAAAATCATTCGTTACACAAGATAAAAGTCCGCGTGTTGTGATCTCTGTTTGCGCAGAAAGTCACTCAACGAAATTATCCCCTCTTTTTTTCTCTTCTCCTCCTTTATTTGCTTTAAAATTTAATACGGATAGATACAATAGGTTTGTTATTAACAGGCGTTAAATAATCCCAGCTCCAGGATTATTTAAAATCTGATTTGGGATAAATCTGTAAATGACTCCATTTTTATCCATCATCGTTGTTGCTGTTTTTGCCATTTAACTTTTAATCCTCCATGAAAAAGAGAAATTTAGAATAATTTCTGCGTTCTGGTATTTTTCTCCATCTCTCTTTCTCCATCTCTCTCTCTCTCTCTCTCTCCCTCTCTCTCTTTAAGAGAAAGAAACCAGAGATCTCTCTCTTCTCTCTCTGACTCTCTCCTCGCCTCCCTCTCTCCTCTCTCTCTCTCTCTCTCTCTCTCTCTGACTCTCTCCCTCTCCCTCTCTCTCTTTAAGAGAAAGAAACCAGAGATCTCTCTCTCTCTCTGACTCTCTCCCTCTCCCTCATTCTCTCTCTCTCTCTCTGACTCTCTCTCTCTTAAGAGAAAGAAAACAGAGATCTCTGTCTCTCTCTCTGACTCTCTCCCTCTCCCTCTCTCTTTAAGAGAAAGAAACCAAGATCAGTCCTCTCTCTCTCTCTCTCTCTCCTCTCTCTCTCTCTCTCTCTCTCTCTCTCTCTCTCTCCCCTTTCTCTCGACAATTAAAATGAACAAATAAATAAAATAGAGAATAAGAAGGGCATGCACGCTTTAATTTTATGCAGACATGTAAAGGTTAGATCAGGAGTTCAGGAAATATAAGAAACTTTGTACGATTGTTTCCATCCCAGTAATTCACGTCTCTTTTATCCTAATCCGCGCTCATCAGCTTCTCTTTCGACCAAAGGTGTGTTATACCACACTGATATCGATCTTTCTAATTACGATATAATAATAGTTTATTTTACATGGCTGTTGAAAACTAAAATCGATACAAAAGAGAGAAAGGAAAAAAAAATATTTTTTTTTAGGGTTTTCACCCTATCGACCGGATGGAAGAATTCGTTGACAAGTAAATGGAGAACAAGAATGGAGAGGATGTCTTCTCTAAAACTCTACGGATTATTTAATTAACAAAGGAAACGAAGGGGTTAAGGTGAGGAGCCAGTTTTCAGAGGTACAGGTAGATTGGCAAGGGCTCGACCGAAAGCCGATCAGTGAGAGTGACAGCAGTTTAGTCTTCGGAATCCGAAGCGCGCGAACCACTTATGGACGTGTGGACAAACTGATAGAGAAGGATAAATATGGGAAAACTGAGTGGAAATGAAATAGACAGCAAAGGTAAACAGGAACGCAGAGGGACGGGAACTCGGAAGATGTGAATAAACCTGAACATGCGAGTAAATAAAGTAGATTGGAAGCATCAGAGCGAGTGAAGAAAGGAGATGACAGATTAATTTGGAGCGAAAACCGGTTTGTTTTTTTTTAAACAAAAGAAAACGAATAAAGTTAACTTATGAATAAAGGACAAGTTTAATTAATTTTTAAAAAAAAAAAAAATAAAACTGCGAAGTTAGTTCATTAACTAATTCACTACTTAGTTATTAATCAATGGGGTACAGCAAACAGGTTGGCATTTTTATAATACTGATTGTAGATGTAAATATGTAGTCTAGCGAGAACTAGCAGTCGGTCGGGAGCTTTATTCTCACGCCGCGCACCCTGAGTCCGCACGCAAACGAATGATAAAAGAGGAAGAGAGGAGGGACAAGTAAACGCGTTTCGCGTCGAGCATTCGGGGAAAAGGGGGCTAGGCTACGTTTACTTATTGCGCTCTCGTCGAAGTGTCCAGGTCGGTTGTAGGGGTACGCTTTCGGGTGCGGTGCTGGTGGGTGCCAGGGGCCCCCCTCCTCCCCCCAGATAGCCGCCGAATCGATTCGGGCGCTCGCTTCCCGTTCCTGTTCGCTTCTCGCCGAGGGAGGAGACGCCCGTGCTGCTACACGAAAACGACGCTAGGGGGACACCGTGCGGACGGACGGACGGAAAGCACCTGTTATTCTGTTTTTACTCAAATTCTACCATTTTCTTCTCTCTCTTTTTTTTTCCCTTCAGATTTTGCATTATAAATTTTCATTTCTTTAATCGTTTAATCGGCTCTTTTTTCTTCTTCTTCTTATTTTGTTCAAAGCCCAGAAGCAATGAAGTCTTTAAAGCTGCGTCTCTTTTTTTTTCTTTTAGTATTTTAGCGATAAATTATTAAAACAAACGGAAAACAGCAAAACATTTCAATCAGTTAGGTGAAAAATAAATAATAATAATAATAATAATAATAATAATAATATATAAAATAATAATATAATAATAATAATTTATGTTTCTGAGGTTTTGGTGGTGTATTTCTGTGCATGAAGATTGTGAATAGAAATTCTTCGTCCCTCGGAATTCTTAGACGCGCCGAGATTTAAACACGTGACATAAATCTTATTTAAAGACCTGTGTATGCTCTGTTCTCACTTTCGAGTTCTGTTCTGTATTATTCATACAGGACGCGCTTGGAAATGGTTTTTTGCTTATGGGAACTGAATTAGAATGGAAGTCGAATAATTAGCGTTTAAAGGGTTGAGGTTCTCGTGTCGATAAGTTAGGGGGTTTTGTTTTTTAAAAAAAACTTGAATCCGTTACAGTCGAAGGTAAGACCGCCCTGTTTAAGTTCACTGCACGCATCGTGACCGAATATCTCTCCATCATCCCCGTAAAGTGCTGCCTTGATGAATTTCTCTTAATCCGCGTTATTGATCTGCCAGTAGGCACTATTGTAATATTGCTTATTTCCTCTGTATTATGTGTATGTGTGGTGGGGGGGTATGATTTACTATAGCGGAAATGCTTAGTTCCATTTTCCTCTCCCCGCTGGCATATCTTGTGTATCTTCATCCCGTGAGCGGATGCGGTGGCAGGAACTTCGAATTCTACTCTGGAATCACCGTCTAGAGTTCTTCGGAAATGCGCGCGCGTTATTAAAACAATAGAAGAAATTTAGAAATGAAGACGTACACACGAACGCAGATGGGAAAACTACAGAGATCTACGTGTTTCAACGAAGATATCAAACAGGTGCGTAAGCGTTTCCACGTACGGAGAATTCGAGAAAGAAACAACAACAAAAAATAACTTACTTCTTCTTTAACTCCCAAACACCATTTCAACGTAAATTTGTTCAGTTTATATTTGTGTAACGCAAAGTTTTATCCCATTACAACCCCGTGAGTGTTTAATCAAAGCATCTGAATCTCGAAATACCTGTGCGTCGGGCTGCTGAGTGCGCACGAGAGAGAGATAGAGGGGGAAGGAGAGGGAAAGAGAGAGAGAGAGAGAGGGAGGGGGAGAGAGGGAGAGGGGAGAGAGGAGCAGAGCGAGAGAGAGAGAGGGAGCGAGATTAGGGAGTGAGAGCGATGGAAGTAAGAGAGAGGCGACGAGGGAGAGAGAGAGGGGAGGGAGAGAGAGGTGGGAGAGGACGAGAGAGAGAGAGGGTGGGGAGAGCGATGGGAACGAGAGATCTAGAGAGAGAGAGATGGAGAGAGAGGGGGGAGGGAGGGAGAGAGAGAGAGAGGGAGAGAGAAGGCAGGTTACTACTGTATTTACCAGCAAGTAGGTGGTTAATTGATCAATTTCCTTTACCATACCGCAGTAGCTAAGCTAAGCAATGAACTTAGAGAGAGTAAGGGTTAAAAAATTTTTCTTCTCTCTAGCTAAAGCATCATTACCCCTAACCCTGTCCTCATCAGGACTCAATTTAGATGATCGCGACAGGAAAGATCTCCGAAACCTAAGCTCGTTAGTTAGTTCTGTTGGTACGAAGGTGATGGAAACTGTCCGAGCACGCCCTCTACTCTGTGTGGATGCTAAGAATGTGTGTGTGTAGTTATTTTTTGTCATCTGTCCGCTCATCCCTTCGCCTCTTACGGTCCGAGCTGATTCGACAATCATATATTTATTTAGAGCCACGGCGGACGGGGAAGAGAAGATTGGACGATCTCTTCAAGTGCATTTTATTATGAGGATAAAAAATATAACAAAAAAAGAATCGGGTTTCAAAATACATAGACAGGAGTTTTATTTTATATAGACAAAAGATACGACAGTGTCTACTCGTGTGGGGCCTGTCCACGAGACTAAGACTTCCTTTCTTTCCCAAATCTAAGTAATTTATGATTCTCCTCAAACGTTAACCGCATCAATTGTAGTTATATGTAAATGAATTTGCAATATAATTCTTCTTTTTTTTAAATTGTAAACTTCTTCAGTAGCTGAATTTCGCAACATGAACTTTTAATTTAACTCAAATGAAAAATGTTCAAACTGCACGTAATTACTAAGTTTTTGTAGCTGCCTTTAAATCACTAATTTCGGGGGGAGAGCGAAACACATCTAAAAGATGGGCAAACCAAATTTGATTTTCCGTTGACTCGTTTCTGGGGTACAGCTGTAGGGATTGATAGATCTGCCTAATTTTGAAAATGTTAAGTTAACAAGCAGGTTTGTTACCAGTTCGCTTGATTTAAGCTTGTCCTGGCCAAAATTTGTCTTTTTCTTCCAACTCCCAAAAAGGACGCAGTGGTTTAATACAATACCTAGTAATAATAATTTTCTATTTTTTTTTTTTTCCATTTTTCCAAGATAAGATACCTCTTTATTCTTGCTTACCTATTTTCACAACTTTGATTCCTTTCTTTCTTCTTTGACCCTCTATACACCTCATATGTTATACCCTAATTAATTCACCGACCCGTGGGATTAGAGAGATACAGGGATCTGGTCGTCACGAAGGGTTGCATTAATAAGAAAGGTAATAAGTATCGCAGCCCGATTGATCAACTTAATATAGATCCGAAGGGTAGTGGGGTTAAAGATGCTACAAAGTATACGGAAGATAATATTCTACTTCACTCTTTCACTTTTTTTTAACATTAAATTAACTTTTTAATATTGTTTAAAATGTTTTTGCTTCTTTCAGTTGTTTTTATTATTTGATAAAAACAACAAAAAACTATAAATTTACTGTTTAACTGCCAAGTTTTCCTTCTGTGCCAACTGAGTTGTTTCTTTTTCCTTGTCTGATATTTGCAGCTCATGCTAAGTTCAGTGGCCATTTTCACTTTGGTGCTGACCAAGACAAAATGGAGGCTGCAGCCTATCACTACCATATTGGACCCACGAAAGTAAACATTACACTGACTGTAAGAGACTGCTTGCCAGTGTTAGAGAGCCAGTACACTCTACATAATGACTGTAAGTATAACAGTGATCGAACAAATGTAATAAGAGAACAAACACGAAGGAGACAAATCACTATTTTGCAAGCCATGAAAAACTTAGAAAAACATGTCTCCTTCATCTTAGCGAACCCTGTCTGAGTTTCAAGTTCAGAGGATATCTGAAAGAAGAGGGAAAGTTAGGGTATCAATCTGTAGATTTGTTGACCAAGCAAGTAGTTACCTAGGTTTTGTTTGGGGTCTCCTCTTGAACTGCAGTTAAGACTTAGTTAGAACCTATAGCACATGCACTTGGAAGAATCCAACGAAAACTTGCCTTTTAGATGTGGGAGGAAACCAAGATAACTGTTTGGCGAAGAAGTGCAAGAAGGAAGAAAGAATCCTGTTAGCAAGGTAGTAGGTCAAAGACAGCCTGTCCAGATTGGGTTTCAAAATTGGGCTATCATCCTACAGCAGTGCAGTAGTCCACTGCTGCCCATCCAACACATCCTTAAAACTTCTAAACTTCTATTGCAAATGTTTTTCTTATTATGCTCTCACACATGTATTAAGTCTTAGAAAAAGTCTGAAAACAATTATTTAAAGCAGTCTGGTGTCTTATTACAAGGCTACAAATAAAAATAGAATTTCCAAGAAATTTGTTCAGAAAATTGAAGAGAACTATACCCTGTCTCGAGAATGAGTGAGTTTAAAGTCATATATAAGATCCCCACCATGATTATTTTAAGAAGTTTTGTTTGCTTAACCATCATCACCACTACAAAATGGTCGCTTTTAACAAAAGAAAATGGTGTTGAGCTATTTTCTCATTTATCGAGTTTCAAGTAATTGGAATGATCCCCAGGTTGTTTAGTCTGTGTCTGTCTGTCGTCTGTCTTCCTGCTTTTACATCTTGGCTACTTGTAGCTGTTTTGCGCGCGCGTGTGTGTATGTGCGTGTGGTGTGTGTGCGTGTGTGCGCGTGCGCACACTGAATGACTTCTCTGTCTAGGGTAAACGGGGTATCCAATCCCAGCAAAGTTCTAGACATCCTGCTGTCACTATCACCACTCTCGTATATAATGAGCTGCTCTCCGCCAACTGTACATTTACTGGCACATGACTGAACCACACTGGTTACATATCCATTCTTTGGAAAACTGTCCTGCCTGAATATGATTAATGGATCGTTGACCATAATCACCACAACCTGCAGGAAGGTAGAGCTTCAAGCTGCACATAATGATCAACTACAGCTTGGAAGACAGAATGGAGTGCAATGTCTTTCCTGCTAATCTATGAATCCCATTAGGCCAATATAGGAGTATCTTGATATGGAGCTAAAGTCCACTTGACCGAGAAAGACCAACCTTGTAGTATCAACTGATGGAATGATTGCCCGCAAATGTTTAGATAACAAATCTAGACATGAAGAGCTCTACACGATGCAACAAAAACTGTCGTCAAATACTGAAAATAATATGCAGTTATTGTAGATGTGCTAAGTTGATGCTGTTCAAATTATTATGGGAAGGAACTTGTAAGTATATGCGATACTTTATATATATATAGTATTATTTCTTTTGTTATTAATATTCTTACAGTTAGTTAATAAAACGATTAAATAATTAGCCTAGATCTACAGATTTATTAAAATAATGTTTTAACAATGGCTGTAAATGTAATAGAGAAAGGTGAACAGTAAAGTTACCAACACCAGTTTATTGAATCAAAATTGTGATAACATTTTTCTGCTGAACTGGTTTAAATGGCTACAGAGAATGTTCACAATGTCTGCCGCCAGTCTCAGTAACAGCTTCCAGACGTTATGTCAGATGGTACACAGCTCTGCACAGCCAACTATTGTGAATGACAAGAAAGTGATGTTGAAAGGTGTCTAAAGCTGCTTGTACATTGTAGTTCTTGTTATTGAAAATCTTTACTAAGCTAAGCGATCTTGGAGAAAACCTCTGCTGGTGGGCAAACTGACATCTGACGGCTCTGTAAATTTATATACAGAGGATAAAACATCAGAGGTGAATAATGTAGCATAAGTGGCACGTAGAGTGGGAAAATCTGCCAATTTTGGGAATTTACGCTTGTGTTTTAATGTATGTTTAGAATTAGGGATATAGGAAATCAATTTCAGGTAGTAAGTTTATGGTCACGTGACAGTTTCATTTGAATCAAGGCGTAAGATTATTATTGCATTATAGAGATGTTTTGTTAATTATCATTTGTTTCTGAATTCAAACTCTCACAGTTTCATTGTCACAGGATTTTAGCACATACAAACTACCCACTTTACCTAAATACCCGTTTGATATTTTTGTTTTCATTCTTGCTTGAAATCAAACCAATGCCAGAGTTCCTGCTGCTGCTGTTTGTCCATTTTATACAAATAAATGAGAAAGATTAAATTGATGAAAATTAACATGAATATTAAAAAATGAATATTTTTCAATTACTTTAATTTATTCTCAATAATATGCTTGTCCTTGCTCTGTAAACGTGACAACATTGGAAAACTTTGACATTGTATTATTTTTTTCTTTGTTTTCCTTTATAGTGGTTTCCTTGACAACCCTTGGTAGTAGAAATCTCCGTACTAGAATTGAAGATCCTGCTGTGTTCATGATTCCTCAGATCTGCCTCCATGCTCCATTGACGGTAGACATTTTAAAAGTTGTATTGTTTATCCATGTACTTGGTTACTGGTTAATTTGACAAGATGTGACCATGAATACTTGGTACATCAATGGCAATCACAACACACACCATTTTTCTCTAGTTCTAATGGTAAACCAATATGGATTTTAAAAACTGTCTTTCAATTCACTGTCTTTTAATTAGATTTCTTAATAAAATTTAACTTTTAGGGGTTTAGCATAAGAAGTAACATTGAACTTTTTAAACTTCTTTTCTGCAGACCTTTTTTTACTTACATAAAGTAGTATTATTTTATAACTACAGAATACTTTGCTTCCATCGCAGTGTTTTCTGTATACTCGAGACGTTGTGTTGTAAGTTGTCTGAACGTTTTGGATGTGCCTGGACACCAGGTGACCTAACAGTGCAATTTTCAGAGTAGGAAATAGCTTCTGCCTGCTCTGTAAACACTCGGTCAGCCATTGGAACCCATGAATGGCAATTTATAGTTACTAGAGTGTCCATTATTATAGTATTCCTTTTTATAGGCTAAATCTCTGTTTTTAACTGCAAATGATGGGTTTAACCTGAACTACTCCTTGTAGTTTGACTGGATCAGTGCTGACAAACAGCTTATTAAGAGAGATGGTGCACTTCTTCAGATGATCCAGGTGGCGAGCTTTGTGAATTAGTTAATCGTAACAGGTGATTAGAAACATGCTAAGAATCCACATTACAAAAAATGAGTGACAAAAGCCTTTCTGCAGATTAAGCAATAATATATTAATCAAGGACAAAATTGTCGCTCTCTGTTTTGAAAGAGTCAGTCAGTAGAAACGCCTGTAAGTTGCAACAAGTGGATAACCACCATAGATCAAAGTTTCCAGCAGCAGGTGTCATTTCTGATTTCAGTCAGGGATCTCAAGAGTTCACTTGATGCAGAATATTCCTCTCTTTCAGAATTCTGGTCTGTCTCAGTTTATATCTTTCTTGTGTTGTTGCTTTGCATATTTCATGTTAAAACAAATGTGCGCATTAAATTGTATGAAGATGCCATATTGATTTGGTTGATCGATACCGATCAATGTTACTGGTGCTTTGAGGAAGACAGCTTTCGGATGCTGAATATTAAAAGGAAAAAGCTAAGAAATAAGTAAGAAGGCAGGATCCTTTGATAAGTTTTTGAAAAAAGACAAACTATACTAGAGCTAGATGAACTTGTACATGGTAGTGAGGAAAGTGAGAAGAAATCTGTTGTTTGTACTGACTTTCCTGGGACAGCGCTGATAATTACCCCTCCCATCATCTTGCTAATGCCATGAAGTTTTAGAGCAGATCACCTCGTGGTCAGGGAAAGATTTTTATTGATTGTATTATTCACACATTATCACTATCATATGACTTTATCGTTATCTTAAAACAAAACACTTATGTAATAAAGAAAGACATTCATGAAAAGTTGCAGAAATGACTGATTGACTTTTCATTTATTTATTGTATTTTTTAGAGATTATGACATACACTGGCTGGCCAATTCACTGTGACCTATTCAGCCTTTCAGACTTGTGTCTGACCTGAGCTGGAAATGCAGATTAGGTTGAACACGTGATGTGACTGGGCATCTGCAGCCAGTCTAACACATACGTGAAAGGGCAAAAACAATACATCATTCAAAAGAGGCACGGTAATGGGTGCTCAACTAGCAGTTTCTATATAGTAAAAAAGTCATTTTCACTGATAAGCTGCTTCAAATCATCGTCATTTAAATTCATCAGCAGGGGGAGAGAAAAAAATCTGCTATGAGGGAGAAGTGCGGGCACAAAGGTGTAGTGAGATAGAATAGAGAATAGATGGTTAAGCAGGATAGTAAAGGTCCAACTGTCATCAGATGATAGTTCAGTTTTCGGAAATATGATTGCAGGACAATGCACACTCATTTTTAGTCATTCCTGGTAAAGAACAATGCAGAAAATGAGCCACGGTCTTGTCCAAATGATCTTGGTTACCAACTTGAAAGATGACATCTGTGCCTTAAGAAGCGCAGACATTGTACTAAGGAAGGCTGGTGAAAAGTGATTTGGTCTGGTGAGTCACGCAGCCCTTTTTTCTGTTCGGATGTAAGGCGACAGATTTGGGAAGGCCACTCAAATCACTCCATGTCTCTCTTGTGTGGTCCTTCGGACAGCTGGTGTTAGAGTCTGGTTTAAGGAATGTTTTGTTGGCATATACTGGGACCTTTGGTCCTTTTAGGAAGCAGAATGAATGCTAAACTTTACTTCAGCATCATCTCTGAACAAGTATGCATCTGATGTGGATGGTTGCTTCCACGATGACAATTCCCTTAACCACTGTACTCAAATTGTGCATTTAAGGGCTTCAAAATCACGATGTAGATTTCAGATCGTGGATCTCAATCTAAATGTATCATCTGTAAGATGAACTTGAAAGATGCATTCACCATTATGATCCTCTACCTATCTCGCTCCATATATTGCTTAAAGTATTAATGACTGAATGGAAAAGTATTTTGCTGGATATCTCTTGTGTCTTGAGGATTCTATGTAATATATTGTGTCATGGCTGCTATTTAGGAAGTGACTGGTCAGCCAGTGTATATCAGAAAGACAGACATATTACTCACGGAGAGATCTCAAGCTCATCTTTCATGGACTGATGAATTAGACTTACTAAACCATGTGACGCAGGCAAAACAGAGTTCTCTCTCATGAACATTTTGGTTATTTATTATCATAAAACAAATTTAATTAAGTAAATCATTTTTTTGCCTCCTTACTACTGTTTTGAGGCATAGGTACTAAGTTGCCCAGATACTCAGTATTCACCACTACGCTTCAGGTTGATTTCATTTAAATATGTGATTCATTACTTTTTTTAAAAGAAACTTTTGTTCACAACATCTTCTTCTTCAAAATACATTCCTCTAAGCGAACTAAATTCTTTTATTGGCGTGTCCACATTTATGGACACCTGTATGTATATATTAATATACTGTTGTTTTTATTTACAGCATGTGATAGTTGGAAAGAGAGACGTGGAGAAGTTCCCTGTGCCATTTGAATTGATGTCATCTTTTGCAGCCTTCACGTATTAACCCCTGCTCAGCAGAATCACATCATTGACAGCACTTTCACTATACTGTAATAAAGCCAATTTTTCTTAAGCTATTCCTTTTCCTGTTTTCTTTTCTTTAATTTCTGATCTTAGACTATAGATTTTTGACACATTAGCATTGGTGTTATTGATGTCTGTATTAGACTGACAGACTTCCTTCATAAAAAACGTGGAGAGCTTCACTCTGCTTTGTGTTTATCATAGAGACCTAATGTTGCTGTTCTTTCAAAAAAAGGAAAAAAAAAATGATATCTTCTACATCTCAGTAATCTTTGTTTTAACTGGTAGATACATGGAACCTGGGCCATCTGGGATTACATAAGGGGCAGTGTGGAGTGCTTTAGTTTAGTAGTAATGTGTAGGCTGGACCTTCAGATTTAAACAAGGGGTATAGGGGGGAAAATGATCTGTCAAAGTGTTTCTCTGAGTCCAAAGAAGAAACAGATCCTTCTGGTCCAGTTTTATTTCCCGACAGACATAATGATTGTTTTGTTGAAAACAGTCGGGTGGCTTTGGAAGCTCTGAAGAGTGGGGTGGGAGGCAGACATGGCAATTTCTCTACTTCCTCTTCTCTGTACTGCAGACTGCGCTACACGAAAGTCAGTTTGGCACCACAGGAATCTCCAGTAACCATACACAGGTGCTGCCTTCTGCACATCGTTTCAAAGAGTAAAAAAACCAAATAATAGAATTTACCTGAAACCAAACATAAGAAAATTATTTCATTTTGAATGCAAGAAGCATACAATTTGAGAGGAAATCTGAAGTCCAATACCTGCAGAGAGATACTGATTACTAACTATTTTTACATTAAACTACCAAACACGGAGGGGTTAGCATTTTATTCACTTAAACAAACATCTTTACCTTGGTAATTTCTGTGCACATGATGAAAGTTGTTGCTATGGTTACCTAACTATTTTCCTTGTGTCATAAATTACAAACAAGATCATTTATCATAAAATACAAGGTTCTCTATCTTTCACTTGTAAAAAAAGAATATTTCTTTTGGTATTTTACTAAGTTTTCTGTCATAATTTATACATTTATTTATGTATATATTAAAAGTTAGAATTTTTAAAACGTAAACTAACTACAAAATGCACTTTTTCGAAATTTTGAAATATGTTACATTTAGAAATATACAGTGTTTTTATAAAGATCATGTCACTACCATGAAATATACTATTGATACGAAAAAACATTAATTTTTCATCAATTTATTTGTTGATTTTTATATTTCTCTTGCTTAAAAGAAAAGAAAAGACTATTCAAAGTAACCAATTCATAGATATGTTCACATGTGCAAATTATTATTCTCTAGGTTTTTCCACAATAAGGAAGGGAGGGGGATAAGCCGCAAATCTGGTGTTTAAACCAAGTTTAGAAAAAAGATTGAAATATACTTTATATTCAACCCAAAATATGTGGGATTCACAACTTTCCAAATGCACAGTTGCCATGAAAACTTCCAAGTTTACTGAAATTGAAAAAATTTGACAATAGCTTTCTTCTTAATTATTCTTTAGGATTGAGTATTTGTTTGTTGTTTTCATATTTTCAAGATTTAAAGTGATAATATGAAACAGACTAAGAATGAAAAGTCCGCCATGATGAGTGACAGAAGAGCGAGATGTAGGTTCAGAAAGGTGGCATGCTGGTAGATCCTGAATACTTAGTTAATTTTATTCATGTTTAGTGGCTCACTGAGCGAGTGATTATAAATATAGCAATGTTGGAGCACATAGAATCAACTGAACCCAATATTGTACACACCACTATACAAATTTCTAACTCACTTATAGCTCTGTTTGTCCTCTTTTTGACAGGAGAGCTCTAACATTAACCAAAGTTCATATTTACTTAACTTTTCCTGAATCTAATGGTTCGGTTGCATTATAACAATTACAAAAAGAAATGATACCTGCTTTGGCCATTGTTTTGAACCTATTCTATTGTTGTGTTACTTTTGTGTTTTCATAACCTAATTTTTTTTGTTTGCTGCTCATTGAGAGAACACAGACACACATACACACACACACACACACACATCCTGAAATAGGAAAATTGTGAGGTGTGTAATCTGTTTTACTGACATTAAAATGTTTTTTTTTCACACTTGCTCAGCTAATATTGTTGAGTTGTCATGGTGACAAATATTCTTTGGATGATCCCTATAACAAAGAAAATCAGGTTTTGCAGTGTACATTTGTTAGTACCATTAACTGTAAGAAAATATGTGAATGTCAGTTTTATGACTGTTTTACTGAGGAAAAAAAAGAATTTCCTGAATTTTTATTCAAAAAAATAATGAAGGTTCTCATCTTTTCTTTTATTTCCTGCTCTCGAAAGTTTTCTTTTCTTTTCTCAACATCTACATTTCCCTGATAAAATAGAATTTTATGGAGAAGACCAAGTTGGTTTTTAAACTGATGCTCTGTATCTCTGCTTTAATCACTACTTCTAACAGTTTATTCCATCCATTTATATTCACATTTCTTGCTGAAGATGAAAGTACCAGGCCCATGCAGATACAGAAATGGAAACTGGTAATCATGGTACTCTGGAGCCTCATGAATGTCTACAGTTACAGATGATGATGTTCACAGAGGCAATAACACTGAATTTGCTTAGCAAATGGTAGAGAATTTTGAAAGATTTAAGTGGAATCCATGTTATTCCGAGTTTATGTGTGTGTGTGTGTGTGTGTGATTTATATGCATATGAACAAAATAATATAGCTCAGAAAATAATCTTTTATCTAGAATATCTTGTGATCTATTTAAAATTTTTCACGTGTCAAAGCAAAGGACTGCCAAGAAATGACCTCGTTATCATGGGAACCAACAAATGGATATTATCGTTCATTTTTATTGACCTTGCAAAAAAAAACTGGTGAATCAGCAAGCATCAAAATACAAAACACAGACGCAGGTCTCTTTCACACTCATTGGTCTGATTTCTGTTGAGGTGGAGTTCAGTCTCTCAGTTCTGCTTCAGTTCAGATAGCAAGAGACACCACAGCACAAAATGGCTGCCCTTCTGCTTCTGTTTGCTGCTGTTCTGGTCAGCACAGCGGAGTCGTGTTGTGCCCCAGACACATTTGAAGGAGAAGAATTATTGTTAACGAGCAACATCAACAGTGACTATGAGATTACAATTGTGAGTAATACAAATACATTTGTGTCTTATATTCTGTATTCTGCAGTTTTCGTGTTTGAATCACACTCTCTCTGCCCCCCCCACCCCTGTTGATATATCGTAGTTATTATTCATTGTGGACATATTTTTTTTCTATTGCACTGAATTTTCCCCTTTTCTTTCCTTTTCATCTGCACCATCATAAAACTAAACAGTCTGTTCAATAATAAATGTAATATCAGTGTTTTTACCTGTGGCTCAGCACATGAACTAAGCTGAAATGTTTTGTAGATTGGTGTATTGCCTGGCACCCGGCCAAATTTTCCTGCTACCATTTTTGTATAATAAGCGATTTTTTAATAATGGGGAGGTGGATTGCCAGCCTGCCATGGATGAAACCTCACATTTTAGTTTCTCTGGGGAATCTAACGCCGGCAATGTTTTGCAGCGTGATTCCTTCTTGTTCCTCTGTGGGGATCTTCTGCATACCACGTCAGTGACCAAACCGAGGCTGATGTCCACTCACCTTTCCCTCATAGCTGACTGCCGTCACGTGTCTTCAGAACTCGAGAGTCAAGGGGGAGACTTGTGAAGTAAGAAAGAAAACATCATCAATCATAATGAAAAAGAAAAGAAGCAGAAGATCGCACGTTTACCTACCTCTCCGTGGGGTAATCTGATTATTTAGAGGATCTGATTCTTAGAGTAAACATATTCTCAAAATTAAAGCTTTTAGAGCACAACCTTTCTTCTGGATGGTGTTATTGATCCTTTACTCTGCTCGAGGCCAATTTGGTTTATCATCTTCTACACCATGAGCTGCTACTCATAACTGAAAGTTTTAACAGGACCCATAGAGCCCTCATCAACTAGTTAAACTTTCCTTAACTTACTTATGTGCACGTTGTGGTATCTGTATACAGGGATCTAGTAGCAGACATATTTTATTATTAATGTTGTTATCACAAATAAACCAAGAAATCCATGACAATTATTCAGGCCACCAGGGGAGAGCAAGTTGGATTTTACCCTGATGCCCGGTATCTCTGCTAGCTACCAGTTCTAACAGTTTATATCATCCATGTATATTCTTATTATTTAAGGAAGTAAATAAATATTATATGAATCCATGGTGCAACATTTATCAGATTAACATCGGTATTCTTAACTATGGATAAGCAAGGGAATCTGTGACTGTTTTTGTTCAGAAAAACCATTAGCTTCTTTTCATTCCTCTCAGAATCCCCTTTTTCTTTCTCTCTTTTGTTTTATCCTTTTCGTGACATTTAATTTCAGACAAACTCAACCTTTCATGTTGACCACAATGCGAGCAGGTTGTCTATATTCAAATTTGTTGCTTCTTTTCTTGATGGAAAATTGCTGACGTTACTCAAAGTAGCTACTTACTACGATAACAATGCTGTAAGTAACCAATGTATAGAACAGCCCTTAATTCTCTCTATCTCTTGAAGTGGGGGAGGGAGGAAGAGGGCTGTGTTTGTCACATTTGCTGCTTTTTTTATGCTTTTTGAATATTGAAAGACAGGTGGCTGTTGGCTACGACAGATACCACAAATCATCACTCTGTTGCTTTGCTAAATAAATGGTTTTCCGCTCAGTTCAGTTAAATAAAGGACAACAAAAAGTCTGAGATATTTCTGATTTTGAAATTCTGTCTTCAGAAAGTGGCTCCATCTTATAAACTGTGTAATAAACCTGTAAATTAAAAGTATAAAAGCTACATTAGAGAGAACATTGGTCAGCTTATCCTGAAAAGTGTTTGAAGCGAGCAAACTGTCTACCAAGATAGCAATTCTTCTAATCATCCATTAACACCTGCGCACACAGGTGTGTAGCTCGACCCCACATTTATTATTATTAATTATTATTATTATATTATATTATTATTATTATTATTATTATTATTATTATTATTATTATTATTAAAACGACATTAAAATACATAAAATTCAGACTCTTAACACCAATTTCAATTCTGTGAAGTTTAAAGTTATCAGTAGTAAAAGTTTGTTAATTTTACGTTTACAGAATTACACATACAAATTAATAGATTACATCTTCCAACAGGTTTATGTAAAATGTGTGATTTTTATATATATTATTTTAACTGTATTTATTTTAAAAGATTAAATTTCTGAGTTTAGTAGGTAAATTCTGAGGTCATTAGCCAGCGAACTGATTTTAAAGAATTTAAAAGTTTTTTAATTTTAAATTTGAAATTAGCAAAAACTTGAGAGCTCGAAAATCACAAGTAAGACAGCAAGAAAGCATCCATAAAATTTAGTATAACAATTAAAAATCTATACGTAGTCAGTAAATATGTTTATGCAACCTGCAAGATGAAAACAGCTTCCTTTCTTCTTCATTCGGATCTTTCGTCAGATTTTGGTGGCCTTTAAAAGGACCTACTGTCGTTATGTTCTTTTCTTCTTTAAATGTCTTAGTTGAGAACTTGTTAGTCACCTTCATTATTTTGCTGGAATCCGTTTACTGTTTTTCTTTTAGGGATATGTGTATCATCACCAAAATGGACATTGCATGAAAATGTTAACCAAGAACTCATTCCACCGGTGCTTGAATCGTAAGTTATGGTTTAATCCATCCCAAGGCTACAGCAGGTAAAAATATAGTAGACGACACGTCTCTCTGTCGAACGGACTCTTTTGGTAATCGCTTAATTTAAAATGTTCAGTAACCGGCTCTTAATGGAGTGTTGTTACACGTTTGAAGAAGAATCACCATCAATGATAAAACAAGCTTACTCGGCTTTATTATTTAAAAATTCCTTTTTTTATAGTAACACAATACGAATTCAAGATTTCGTTTTAAAACAAAGACAGTACATTAAGTTTGGCCTCTAGTGTACACTAATATATATATACTGTACTGTAATTTCTGTTTACTCTTTCTAAGGAAATCCATTGCTAAACTATATTTCATTGGCAGTTTTTCGATTTCTCTTAAAACTTACTGTTTGCATTGATACCTTTTGAAGTAATTCTTTGTATATAATTTTAGCTATTAAGTAGTAAGTCCCTGATTTTTGTTCTCCGTATTAAACCAAAGATCCGTCGATTCCACCTTGGCTGTCAGCTGTTAATCGTTCCGCCGGAAACAGCTTTCCCTTCTCTCCCTTCTCCCCCAGGAGGCTGATTTAATATAAAAACCTACCAAACTTTCTTCCTACATCAAAACCATAAGTACAAATGTTCTCGTCCTTGAGCTCCTCACTGTACACCCTGTCAATTACAACACAGAAATTGTCTGTATTAAAGTATGGCTGTAAAGTTTTGGCTCTCGTATTGTTATAAAAATCTTAAACAATGCACCAAGAGGCCACGTTTGATCATGTGACATAGTCAGCTTTTGATTTAGGGTTCCGTTGACTCGTTTCTGGGGTACAGGCTGTAGGGATTGATAGATTCTGCCTAAAAGTTTGAAAATGTTAAGTTAACAAGCAGGTTGTACCAGTTCGCTTGATTTAAGCTTGTCCTGGCCAAATGTTTGTCTTTTCTTCCAAACTCCCAAAAAAGGACGCAGTGGTTTAATACAATACCTAGTAATAATAATTTTCTATTTTTTCATTTTTCCAAATATAAAAGATACCTCTTTATTCTTGCTTACCTATTTCACAACTTTGATCCTTTCTTTCTTCTTTGACCCTCTATACACCTCGTACGTTTTTACCCTAATTATGCACCCCAGTTCAGCACTAGTCAGTATTTGTACTAAATCGACTGTTTATTTAATTACCACACTTGCGACACCAAATACGTGGGATTGGAGAGATACAGGGATCTGGTCGTCACGAAGGGTTGCATTAATAAGAAAGGTAATAAGTATCGCAGCCCCGATTGATCAACTTAATATAGATCCGAAGGGTAGTGGGGTTTAAAGATGCTACAAGCAGTATACGGAAGATAATATTCTACTTCACTCTTTCACTTTTATTTTAACATTAAATTAACTTTTAATATTGTTTAAAATGTTTTGCTTCTTTCAGTTGTTTTTATTATTTGATAAAAACAACAAAAACTATAAATTTGCTGTTTAACTGCCAAGTTTTCCTTCTGTGCCAACTGAGTTGTTTCTTTTTCCTTGTCTGATATTTGCAGCTCATGCTAAGTTCAGTGGCCATCTTCACTTTGGTGCTGACCAAGACAAAATGGAGGCTGCAGCCTATCACTACCATATTGGACACATGAAAGTAAACATTACACTGACTGTAAGAGACTGCTTGCCACTGTTAGAAAGCCAGTACACTCTACATAATGACTGTAAGTATAACAGTGATCGAACAAATGTAATGGAGAAAACAAACACGAAGGAGACAAATCACTATTTTGCAAGCCATGAAAAACTTAGAAAAAACATGTCTCCTTCATCTTAGCGAACCCTGTCTGAGTTTCAAGTTCAGAGGATATCTGAAAGAAGAGGGAAAGTTAGGGTATCAATCAGTAGATTTGTTGACCAAGCAAGTAGTTACCTAGGTTTGTTTGGGGTCTCTTGAACTGCAGTTAAGACTTAGTAGTGAACCTATAGCACATGCACTTGGAAGAATCCCAACGAAAACTTGCCTTTTAGATGTGGGAGGAAACCAAGATAACTGTTTGGCGAAGAAGTGCAAGAAGGAAGAAAGAATCATGTTAGCAAGGTAGTAGGTCAAAGAGCCTGTCCAGAGTGGGTTTCAAAATTGGGCTATCATCCTAGCAGTGCAGTAGTCCACTGCTGCCCATCCAACACATTCCTTAAAACTTCTATTGATGGCAAATGTTTGTCTTATGCTCTCACACATGTATTAAGTCTTAGAAAAAGTCTGAAAACAATTATTTAAAGCAGTCTGGTGTCTTATTACAAGGCTACAAATAAAAATAGAATTTCCAAGAAATTGTTCAGAAAATTGAAGAGAACTATACCCTGTCTCGAGAATGAGTGAGTTTAAAGTCATATATAAGATCCCCACCATGATTATTTTAAGAAGTTTTGTTTGCTTTAACCATCATCACCACTACAAAATGGTCGCTTTTAACAAAAGAAAATGGTAGTTGAGCTATTTTCTCATTTATCGAGTTTCAAGTAATTGGATGATCCCCTTTTGTTTTCTGTCGTCTGTCTCCTGCATTTTATCAATCTTTGGCTACTTGTGCTGTTTTGCGCGCGCGTGTGTGTGTGTATGTGTGTGTGGTGTGTGTGTGTGCGTGTGTGCGCGTGCGCACACTGAATGACTTCTCTGTCTAGGGTAAACGGGGTATCCAATCCCAGCAAAGTTCTAGACATCCTGCTGTCACTATCACCACTCTCGTATATAATGAGCTGCTCCGCTCCGCCAACTAACATTTACTGGCACATGACTGAACCACACTGGTTACATATCCATTCTTTGGAAAACTGTCCTGTCTGAATATGATTAATGGATCGTTGACCATAATCACCACAACCTACAGGAAGGTAGAGCTTCAAGCTGCACATAATGATCAACTACAGCTTGGAAGACAGAATGGAGTGCAATGTCTTTCCTGCTAATCTATGAATCCCATTAGGCCAATATAGGAGTATCTTGATATGGAGCTAAAGTCCACTTGACCGAGAAAGACCAACCTTGTAGTATCAACTGATGGAATGATTGCCCGCAAATGTTTAGATAACAAATCTAGACATGAAGAGCTCTACACGATGCAACAAAAACTGTCGTCAAATACTGAAAATAATATGCAGTTATTGTAGATGTGCTAAGTTGATGCTGTTCAAATTATTATGGGAAGGAACTTGTAAGTATATGCGATACTTTATATATATATATATATATTTCTTTTGTTATTAATATTCTTACAGTTAGTTAATAAAACGATTAAATAATTAGCCTAGATCTACAGATTTATTAAAAAATGTTTTAACAATGGCTGTAAATGTAATAGAGAAAGGTGAACAGTAAAGTTACCAACACCAGTTTATTGAATCAAAATTGTGATAACATTTTTCTGCTGAACTGGTTTAAATGGCTACAGAGAATGTTCACAATGTCTGCCGCCAGTCTCAGTAACAGCTTCCAGACGTTATATGAGATGGTACACAGCTCTGCACAGCCAACTATTGTGAATGACAAGAATGTGGTGCTGAAAGGTGTCTAAAGCTGCTTGTACATTGTAGTTCTTGTTATTGAAAATCTTTACTAAGCTAAGCGATCTTGGAGAAAACCTCTGCTGGTGGGCAAACTGACATCTGACGGCTCTGTAAATTTATATACAGAGGATAAAACATCAGAGGTGAATACTGTAGCATAAGTGGCACGTAGAGTGGGAAAATCTGCCAATTTTTGGAATTTACGCTTGTGTTTTAATGTATGTTATAGAATTAGGGATATAGGAAATCAATTTCAGGTAGTAAGTTTATGGTCACGTGACAGTTTCATTTGAATCAAGGCATAAGATTATTATTGCATTATAGAGATGTTTTGTTAATTATCACTTGTTTCTGACTTCAAACTCTCACAGTTTCATTGTCACAGGATTTTAGCACATACAAACTACCCACTTTACCTAAATACCCGTTTGATATTTTTGTTTTCATTCTTGCTTGAAATCAAACCAATGCCAGAGTTCCTGCTGCTGCTGTTTGTCCATTTTATACAAATAAATGAGAAAGATTAAATTGATGAAAATTAACATGAATATTAAAAAATGAATATTTTTCAATTACTTTAATTCTCAATAATAATGCTATGTCCTTGCTCTGTAAACGTGACAACATTGGAAAACTTTGACATTGTATTATTTTTCTTTGTTTTCCTTTTTAGTGGTTTCCTTGACAACCCTTGGTAGTGGAAATCTCCGTACTACAATTGCAAATCCTGATGTGTTCAAGATTCCTCACATCTGCCTCCATGCTCCATTGACGGTAGACATTTTAAAAGTTGTATTGTTTATCCATGTACTTGGTTACTGGTTAATTTGACAAGATGTGACTATGAATACTTGGTACATCAATGGCAATCACAACACACCATTTTTCTCTAGTTCTAATGGTAAACCAAAATGTATTTTTAAAAACTGTCTTTCAATTCACTGTCTTTTAATTAGATTTCTTAATAAAATTTAACTTTTAGGGGTTTAGCATAAGAAGTAACATTGAACTTTTTAATCTTCTTCTCGAGACGTTGTGTTGCAAGTTGTCTGAACGTTTTGGATGTGCCTGGACACCAGGTGACCTAACAGTGCAATTTTCAGAGTAGGAAACAGCTTCTGCCTGCTCTGTAAACACTCGGTCAGCCATTGGAACCCATGAATGGCAATTTATAGTTACTAGAGTGTCCATTATTATTAGTATTCCTTTTTATAGGCTAAATCTCCTGTTTTTAAACTGCAAATGAATGGGTTTAACCTGAACTACTCCTGTAGTTTGACTGGATCAGTGCTGACAAACAGCTTATTAAGAGAGATGGTGCACTTCTTCAGATGATCCAGGTGGCGAAGCTTTGTGAATTAGTTAATCGTAACAGGTGATTAGAAACATGCTAAGAATCCACATTACAAAAATGAGTGACAAAAGCCTTTCTGCAGATTAAGCAATAATATATTAATCAAGGACAAAATGTCGCTCTCTGTTTTGAAAGAGTCAGTCAGTAGAAACGCCTGTAAGTTGCAACAAGTGGATAACCACCATAGATCAAAGTTTCCAGCAGCAAGTGTCATTTCTGATTTCAGTCAGGGATCTCAAGAGTTCACTTGATGCAGAATATTCCTCTCTTTCAGAATTCTGGTCTGTCTCAGTTTATATCTTTCTTGTGTTGTTGCTTTGCATATTTCATGTTAAAACAAATGTGCGCATTAAATTGTGTGAAGATGCCATATTGATTTGGTTGATCGATACCGATCAATGTTACTGGTGCTTTGAGGAAGACAGCTTTCGGATGCTGAATATTAAAAGGAAAAAGCTAAGAAATAAGTAAGAAGGCAGGATCCTTTGATAAGTTTTTGAAAAAAGACAAACTATACTAGAGCTAGATGAACTTGTACATGGTAGTGAGGAAAGTGAGAAGAAATCTGTTGTTTGTACTGACTTTCCTGGGACAGCGCTGATAATTACCCCTCCCATCATCTTGCTAATGCCATGAAGTTTTAGAGCAGATCACCTCGTGGTCAGGGAAAGATTTTTATTGATTGTATTATTCACACATTATCACTATCATATGACTTTATCGTTATCTTAAAACAAAACCGACTTATGTAATAAAGAAAGACGTTCATGAAAAAGTTGCAGAAATGACTGATTGACTTTTCATTTATTTATTGTATTTTTTTAGAGATTTATGACATACACTGGCTGGCCAATTCACTGGGACCTATTCAGCCTTTCAGACTTGTGTCTGACCTGAGCTGGAAATGCAGATTAGGTTGAACACGTGATGTGACTGGGCATCTGCAGCCAGTCTAACACATACGTGAAAGGGCAAAAACAATACATCATTCAAAAGAGGCACGGTAATGGGTGCTCAACTAGCAGTTTCTATAGTAACAAAGTCATTTTCACTGATAAGCTGCTTCAAATCATCGTCATTTAAATTCATCAGCAGGGGGAGGAGAAGAAAATATCTGCTATGAGGGAGAAGTGCGGGCACAAAGGTGTAGTGAGATAGAATAGAGAATAGATGGTTAAGCAGGATAGTAAAGTCCAACTGTCATCAGATGATAGTTCAGTTTTCGGAAATATTGATTGCAGGACAATGCACACTCATTTTTAGTCATTCCTGGTAAAGAACAGTGCAGAAAATGAGCCACGGTCTTGTCCAAATGATCTTGGTTACCAACTTGAAAAGATGACATCTGTGCCTTAAGAAGCGCAGACATTGTACTAAGGAAGGCTGGTGAAAAGTGATTTGGTCTGGTGAGTCACGCAGCCCTTTTTTCTGTTCGGATGTAAGTCGACAGGTTTGGGAAGGCCACTCAAATCACTCCATGTCTCTCTTGTGTGGTCCTTCGGACAGCTGGTGTTGGAGTCGGGTTTAAGGAATGTTTTGTTGGCATACACTGGGACCTTTGGTCCTTTTAGGAAGCAGAATGAATGCTAAACTTTACTTCAGCATCATCTCTGAACAAGTATGCATCCTGATGTGGATGGTTGCTTCCACGATGACAATTCCTTAACCACTGTACTCAAATTGTGCATTTAAGGGCTTCAAAATCACGATGTAGATTTCAGATCGTGGATCTCAATCTAAATGTATCATCTGTAAGATGAACTTGAAAGATGCATTCACCATTATGATCCTCTACCTATCTCGCTCCATATATTGCTTAAAGTATTAATGACTGAATGGAAAAGTATTTTGCTGGATATCTCTTGTGTCTTGAGGATTCTATGTAATATATTGTGTCATGGCTGCTATTTAGGAAGTGACTGGTCAGCCAGTGTATATCAGAAAGACAGACATATTACTCACGGAGAGATCTCAAGCTCATCTTTCATGGACTGATGAATTAGACTTACTAAACCATGTGACGCAGGCAAACAGAGTTCTCTCTCATGAACATTTTGGTTATTTATTATCATAAACAAATTTAATTAAGTAAATCATTTTTTTGCCTCTTTACTACTGTTTTGAGGCATAGGTACTAAGTTGCCCAGATACTCAGTATTCACCACTACGCTTCAGATTGATTTCATTTAAATATGTGATTCATTACTTTTTTAAAAGAAACTTTTGTTCACAACATTTTCTTCTTCAAAATACATTCCTCTAAGCCTACTAAATTCTTTTATTGGTAAGTCCACATTTATGGACACCTGTATGTATATATTAATATACTGTTGTTTTTATTTACAGCATGTGATAATTGGAAAAAGAGACGTGAAGAAGTTCCCTGTGCCATTTGAATTGATGACATCTTTTGCATCCTTCACGTATTAACCAATGCTTGGTAGAATCACATCAGTAACAGCATCCTGACTACAGTAAACCCTGTATTAAAGTCAATTTTTCCTAAGCAATTCTTCTCGTTGGTGTTTTCTTTAACTTCAGGTCTCTTGTTATAATTTTTTCTGACACGTTGGCACTGGTCTTTTAGATGCCTGAAAAGGAATTTTGACAGAGAGACTTCCTCCGTGAAACGTCTAAAAGTCTACTCTGCTTTATGTTCATTATAGACAGCCTGTGTTGCTGTTCTTTCAAACAATAAAAAATAGCTATTAATCCATACATATCAATAATCTTTTGCTTTATCTCGTAGGTATCTGAAGGCTGGGCCACCAGAGCTAAACCGGTGCCTTCGAGAAGTAGAAAAGAGGCAAGGAGCTTCACAGAATCCACAGATAAAACGCAGCTAGATTAAAGAAAATAATAAGTACAGATCCTTCTGGTCCAGTTTCATTTCCAGACAAATATAATCATTGGTTCTGTTTAATTCAGTCGGATGGCTTTGGAAGCACTGTAGAATGGGGTGGGACAGGGTTTGTTACATGGCAATTTCTCTACTTGATCTTATCAGTATTACAGACTGCGCTAAATGAAAGTCAGTTCGCAGCAAGTTTAGCACCTCAGAAGAAATCTTCAGTAATCCTGCACAGGTGATGACTTCTGCAGAAAGTTTCAAAATTTTTTTAAAAAGGTGAGAAAGAATTTAACTAACCCAAACATAAAAATTATACCAATAGAGTGGACGAGAGCTGAAAATCTCTTTATTTTAAATTCTGGAATCATAGGATTTGAGAGGAAACTTTAAGACCAAAGCCTGCTTCCGGTAGAAGTAGAGAGGCACTGACTACTAAACGTTTTTACACTAAACTGCCAAACACGGAGTGGTTACCATTTTGCTCACAAAAAACATCCTCAGTATGGCTTGAATATTTTCACTTGTGTGAAACAATAATTCCTTGCTATATTACTAGGTTTCTTTCATCATTTACATATGCATATCTATAAATAAAATTTTTTTAAAAGTAAAGAATTCACAGATTTATTTAAATGTATAAATTGTTATTCATCAGTTTTTTCCACAACAAGGAGAGTTCTCAAAAGGAAATGCACAAATCTGGCATTTTAACTAACTCTAGAAAAAAAGATCTAAATATATTCGATGTTTAACCCAAAATATGGAGGATTCACAACTTTCTGCTTACACAGTTGCCACGGTAACCTCCCGAACTCGCTGAAAATGCAGAACAGTTTAGCAAAGCTTTATCCTTATTTAACTAAAACTGAGCAATTCTTTGTAGTTTTCAAGATTTAAACTGATGAAATCAAGCAGCATAAGAACGATAAGTCAGCCTGATGAGTGAGTGACTAAACAGCAAGATGTAGGTTCGAAACTACTTCTACTACCAGGCGTGGCAGTAGATCCTGAATATTTCGTTAATTCCAGTCATATTTAGGGGCTCATTGAGCTCTTTATTGGGAGAGATTAGAAATGAAGTGATGTCGAAGTTCTTAGAAACGCCATACAGCTCCACCAGGTCGCCACGCTGAACATCATATTGGTTGCATCACTTTACAAAACTATGACTCACTCACAGCTGTTTGTTTTTCTTTAGGTAGGAGAGCTCTGGCATCAACCAAAGATTATATTTATTCATATGTTCTTGAATTCGTATTGGCTTAGTTGTATCACGACATTTTTTTTTTTTAAATAGGAATGATAATAACGAATATCCATTTAGTTATTTAGTAAATTGTCTTTATTGATACTTTGATTTTCCTCTGTAATTTGAAAAATAATTGAGGAGAGTCTCAGAGATGACACCTTTATTTATGTTTATTAATCTATTTTATGAACCAATGGCGACTCTCTTAAATTTTATACTTAATCATAAAGCTAATCTAAATATTAATTTATTATTATCATTTTTGCTGCTGAATGAAACTCAAACATCCTGAAATAGGCAAGCATCAGTTGTGTGTAAACTATTTTGCTGTCCATTAAAACATTGTTTTTTACATATTCACGATCACTCAGCTAATATTGATGAGCTGTCATGGCACCAGATATTCTTGGAATTGTCCCTAATACAAAAAGAAGCAGATTTTGCAATGAACCATATTTTAATTATATTTGACTGGATAAGAAGTTATATGAACGACATCTTTATCACTGTTTTATTGAGCAAAAGAAGAAAAATCTCCAGAATATTTATGGAAGGAAATGAATAAGGTAGATAATAATTTTATACCTAGAAAATTTTTGTGATCTACTTTAAACCTTTCACGTGTTACAGCAAACGACTGACAAGAGATGGCCTCGTTATCATCGGAACCAACAAATGGATATTATCGTTCATTTTTATTTACTTTGTAAGAAAACTGGTGAATCAGAAAACATCAAAATACAAAAACACAGACGCAGGGTCTCTTTCACTCTTTAGTCTGATTTCTGTTGAGGTGGAGTTCAGTCTCTCAGTCCTGCTTCACTTTAGATAGCAAGAGACACCACAGCACAAAATGGCTGCCCTTCTGCTTCTGTTTGCTGCTGTTCTGGTCAGCACAGCGGAGTCGTGTTGTGCCCCAGACGTGTTTGAAGGATGAGAGAGATTGATGACGACTAACCTCGGAAACGGTTATCAGTATTCAGTTGTAAGTAACACAAATACATTTGTATCTTATTTTCTGTATTCTTCAGCTTACATGTTTAAAGTATATCATTTCTTCCTCGTATTGATATATCACTCGGTAGTTGTTTACGGTGGACATTTTTCTATTGCACTGAGTGTGTTCATTTTTGTCTTTTTATCTGCACCATCATTAAAACTTAACACAGTCTGTTAGATAATAAATGTAATGTCAGTATTTTTACTTGTGGCTGAGTGCGTGAACTAACGTGAAATGATTTGTAAATTGAAATGTCCAAGATAAGATTATGTATCACCTGTAAGGCTTGACCAAAACCTTCTCCACTAATTCCACTTGTTTCTTAATGACAATAAATGGAGTGACGGATGACCGGCCATGTGTTTAGTATTTCAAGCAGCCATGGATGAGAGCCTCGATGTAATCTAACTCTGTTAGTTCGGCGACCTCTTGCACCGTGGTTTCTTCTCGCTCTTGGCACCCAAACCGAGGCTGATGCCCACTCACCTTTCTCTCCTAGCTGACTGCCGTCACGTGTCTTCAGAACTCGAGAGTCAAGAGGGAGACTTGTGAAGTCAGAAAGAAAACATCATCAATCATGATAAACGAAAAGAAGCAGAAGAAGATCGCACGTTTACCTACCTCTCCGTGGATGGTGTTATTGATCCCTTTACTCTGCTCGAGGCCAATTTGGTATTTATCATCTTGTACACCATGAGCTGCTACTCATAACTGAAAGTTTTAACAGGTTATTGCCCATAGAGCCCTCATCAACCAGTTAAACTTTTCTGTCTCTTTTTTTTCTCATTTGCCTTGCCTTCTTTGTTTTAAATATTGTTAGTGATGTGGCTGATGGCTCTGTTGTTAGCTTAGTGGACAGCCGAGGTTGATATGCTAATTTGTGCCTCATTCCATCAGGTAGAGACATCTTTCCAAATTTGTTCTAGTGATTAAACACGATACAACCGGTACATCGAATTCTCTCTGTCTGCTGCTTTGCTAAATAAACGGGGTTTCGCTCAGTTCATTTGAAGGAAAAATACAATAAGTAAATCAAAAGTATAATAGCTGACATAAGAGAGAGAGATTTAGTTTATCCTAAAAGTGATTTTGCAAACTGTCTACCAAGACAATGAATCTTCTAATCTTTACTTTAGTATATGCCATTAACACCTGCGTGCACAGGTGTGTGGCTCGACCCAACATTTATCATTTGTATTACAATTACATTAAGATACATAAAATTCAGATTATTTACACCAATTTCAATTCTTTGCAGTGGAAAGTTATCAGTAGTAAAACTTTGTTAATTTTATGTTTACAGAATTACACAAAGAAATTAACAGATTACATCTTCCAACAGTTTTTATGAATATCTGATTTTTGTTTAAGATGACAACTTGTTAGTTAACTTCATTATTTTGCTGAAACTCCTGCACTGTTTTTCTTTCAGAGATTTGTGTATCATTATCAAAATGGACACTGCATAAAAACTTTAACCAATCATTCATTCAACCAGTGCTTGAATCGTAAGTTATGCTCTTATTATCATCGTCACCATACTTGCCTGTAAGACAATGTACAATTTAACATTCTTATGCATTAATTCATTCGAAAGTTACAGCGGATGAAAATGTACAAAAATATCATTCAGAATCAGTATCACAGCACTATGCATACTATTTTTTAAAACAGACTTATATCCTAATGCAAGGTTATTTTTGTTTATGATTTTATTGTATATATATATATTTGTTTTCTTAATGTAGTATTTAAATAAAACAGCATTGCAAGTGTGATTTTACTGATACTAAACTATAGTTTCGCCCTCATAAGACATCACTTAATTTAAAATAATTAGTGGAAAATCCTGTGTTGGAATAGACGTTTGCCAATTGTGTGCAGGTTTGAGGAAGAATCACTATGAATTCCAATACAAGTCTTAATGGTGTTATTCTGTTTAACGTTCCCTTTTAAATTTGTAACACAATAGAATTGAAAATTGCTTTCAAACATAGGAAATACAATAAGTTTGGCCTCTAGAGAATGTTAAATAATACACGCACCGCGAAAAAACACACACTACACACACACCACACACCACACACACACCATACACACACACCACACACACACACACCACACCACACCACACACACACAATGCTGTAAATTAAGTTTACTCTCTCCAAGGAACTTACTGTTAAATATGTGTTTCGTTGGCTGGTTTTCAATTTTTCCTAAAATTATTACTGAACATTAGTACCTTTTCTCTAATTTGAACTATTAGATGGTCAGTCCCTAATTTTATGTCCTTTGTAAAGAAACCCTTTTAATAGACTAAAGATCTGTGGATATTACCATGTTTTTTTCAGCTGTTAATCGTTCTGCCGGAGACAGCTTCATTGTTTTCCCTTCTATCCAGAAGGTTAATTTTAATATAAAAGCTACAAATATTCATACCTGCGGGCAAAACTGTTTTTCTACGGATGTCTTGTCTCAAAGGCATATATTATTAAGGAAGGTACTGTGTGTCAGAGCCCCTATTGGTCAACTTACACCGAGTAATTAATACAGATCTGAAGAGCAGTGGGGTTCAAATACACGCCAGGCGGTATACAAAGGGTTAATCTGCTACTTTACTTTTTCAATTTTTATTTTAAATATCATTTTTTAAAAACCATTAAAAGAATTTCTGATTTCGTTAAAAACGCTTTGTTTCTTTCAGTTTTCAAAATTATTTTGGTAAAAAACTACAAGACCTATAAATTTGCTGTTTAACTGCCAAGTTTTCCTTCTGTGCCAACTGAGTTGTTTCTTTTTCCTTGTCTGATATTTGCAGCTCATGCTAAGTTCAATGGCCATGTTCACTTTGGTGCTGACCTGGACAAAATGGAGGCTGCAGCCTATCACTACCATATTGGACACATGAATGTAAGCATTACACTGACTGTAAGAGACTGCTTGCCACTGTTAGAGAGCCAGTACACTCTACATAAGGACTGTAAGTATAACAGTGATCAAACAAATGTAATGGTGAAAACAAACATGAAGGAGACAAATAAAATATTTCCAAAACCTTTAAGTTCCTAGAGAAACATTTTTTTTCCATGTTAGCGAAGACTGTCCTGAGTTTCAGGGTCTACGGATATCTGTCAGCTGTCAACGACGAGGGGGTAGTGTGTGGGATACCAGCCTTGATGACCAGGCAAGTAGATACCTAGGTACGGTTGTGGACTCTTCAATGGTGTTTAAGGGTTATTCGTGAAATCTATAATGATACTCCCGAAGAAAGTGCGAGCAGAAAATTCTTTTATGGACGAGGGAGGACAAAAAAGATGACTGCCTTGTGAACAAAAGTGAGAAAAAAGTCAGGGTTATAACAAACCGAACCTGTCTTCAACGGAATTCAAAGGTTGTCCCCTCACCCAAGAACTCCAGTAGTCTACAACTGCACTGTGCAACGTATTCCTTTAAAAACTTTATTGGTGGCAGATGTTGCTCTTATGCAGTCATACACTTATTACCCAGCTCCCCTCTCTAGAATGAATGAGTTTAAAGTCATTTACACACATCCCTGCCATGATTATTTAAATAACCTTAAAGAAGTTTTGTTTTACCATGGTCTACATATCCGATCATCATCACCACTATAAAAATGGATGCTCTTAATTATCTAAAAGGAAAATCGATGTCAAAAAGAACATGGTGACCGAGCTACTTTCCCATCTTCAGGTTCAGGTAACTGGGTGATCCCCAGGCTGTCCAGTCCATATCTTGCATTTTGTCAATCTCTGGATATCTGTAGCTGTTGCGCGCGCGCATTGCTTAAAGTAAACGGTATATCCAATCCCAGCAAAGTCCCCGGACATCCTGCCATTACTATTACTGCAAGTACAGAACGGGCCGTGGTCCGCCAATTGAGAAATAACTGAACTCCCCCAGTTACATATCCGTCCTTTGAAGATCGGCCCGCCTGTATACTATTAAGGAATCCTTGTCCATAATCATCATATCCTGCAGGAAGTTAGAGCTTCACGCCACACATTAAGATCAACTACAGTTTGTAAAACAGAATGGACTCCTATCTCCTTCCTGGAAACCCATGAACTCTTTTAGGCAAACATGGGAGCATCTTGATAGGAAACCAATATGCAGTCGACCAAGATCATCTTCGTAGCATCAATTGATGGAATGAATAAATTTAAACATTTAGATTCCATGTGTAGACGCGAATGAGCTCCACGTAATGCAAGAAGCGCTACCACCAAATATTGAAAACAATGAGCAGTTATTAAAGTGCGAAACTGATGGTGTTGCAAGTATTATGGAGAAGCTCATATATAAAGATATCCTTTCATTTGTTATTAATGTTTTTGCAGTTAGTTAATATAATTATTAAATGATTGATTTGTTAATTAACATTAATGTTGGCTGTAATTGATAAAGTTCAATACGCTTGGTGACTGTAAAGTTATTTCCTGCAGTCAGTCGGTTGTTTATAATTCCCAAGTGATACGCTAATGAAAAGAAGTGTAAGCACAGAGTGAGTGATGGAGAATGCATTTCCAGAGTATATAGATTGTGCCACTTACACAATGGGATGTTATGCCAAAACGACCATATCAATATCAAAAGTGAATTTTTCTCCTTAAATCAACATGTAACTGCAACAGAAAATGGTAAACAGTCAAGTTACTGACACCAGTTTATTGAATCAAAATTGTGATAACATTTTTCTGCTGAACTGGTTTATATAGTCTACAGTAAATCTTCACAATTTCTGCTGCCATTCTCACTAACAGCTTCCAGATGTTTTATAAGATGGTACGCAGCTCCGCAGCCAACTATTGCGAATGGCAAGAATGTGGTGCTGAAAGGTGTCTAAAGTCGCTTGTACATTACATTTATTGCTATGGAAATTATTCACCAAGCTAAGTGATCTTGGAGAAAACCTCTGCTGGTATGCAGACTGACATCTGACAACTCAGTTAACTTATATACAGAGGTGAAGGTAACATAGCATAAGTGGCACCATTAGTGGAAATATCCACAAACGTTGGGAATTTCCCACTCCTATGACACCATATCATAATGCACATTTCTTTTAATGTATGTTACAGATTTGGAGCTATGGTGGTAAAATAATTGTTACTTGGTAGTTCGATATCAGTCACAGCATAAGATTATTATTGCATTATGTGATTGTTTTGCTAATTGTCACTTGTTTCTGACTTCAAAATCCCAGCCTTTAAAGTTGCAGTGTCTCAAGATTTTAACACACACACGCACACACGTACATTACCCATTTTACCTAAATACCTGTTTGATATATTTGCTTTCATTCCCGCTTAAAATCAAACCAATGCCAGGGTTACTGCTGCTGGTGTTGGTCCAGAGGCTCCAAGGCTAGAACAGTTTACTTTTTTTATTTTCGCGTATGCGTAGCCTGGGACTGTTTTTAGGAAAGGGTTCAGAGTCTCCAAGGTTACGCCCATTTATTTGTTTTCTTTTCGCGCCTGCCCATCTTGGGGATGGGTTTCGGAAGTAGGGCAGGGGCGCCAGAGTTACTCCCCTTTATTATTTTCATTCCACGGATGCGCAGCCTCGGTTTGGGATTCGACACGGGTCCATCTTGATTTACCAGTAGATAGGAAAGATCTCAATGGTTGACAATTAACATGAGTTTTTAAGAAAGAAGTATAGTTTCAATCCCTTTATTTTAATTTTCATGATATAATCTTTATGTACTTACATTGTGATAGAAAATATTTAAATACCTTAACATTGTATTATTTCTTTTTGTTTTGTGTCATCAGTGGCTTCTTTGACAACTGTTGGAACTGGCAATCTCCGCACCACTATCCAGGATCGTTCTGTGTCCGTGATTCCTCAAATCTGCCTCCATGCTCCATTGACGGCTTGTGTTTTATTAGTTTTATTTACCCATCTGTTCGTTTGCTGGTTAATTTGACAAGAGGCAATGAAACTTGGTACATTAATGACAGTTACCAGCACACCCTTTTTCTCTAGTTCTAATGCTCCATTAATACGAGTTTTTAAGACAATGGTACCTCAATCTGCCGTCTTTTTAATTCTCCAATAAAAATTTTAATTTTAGTGGTTTAATATGGAAGCTACTGTTGAACTTGTTTACTTTCTTCTCCGTTGATTATTTTATGGTCTCGGAGCACTTCGGTTTTTGGATGTTCCTCGACACCAGGTGGCAGTACCTTAGAGTGCAGTTTGCAGAGAGGCGATTATTATTGTTACCAATATTCTTATTTTTGGCCAGGTTTCCTGTTTTTGAAGTCAAAAAGGGTTGATTTTACCTGAACTGCTCCTTGTAGTTTGGCCGGATCCGTACTGACTAACATCTTATTAAGTGGGATAGTGAAATTCTGCAGGTGATCCAGGTGATAGGTTTTATGCTTTTAGTTAATCGTAAAAGATGAGTAAAATGAACGTATTAAAGAATCGATGTTGATATAAGAAAGAGAGTTACGAAGGCCGTTCTGTTGGTTAAAAAACAATATCTAAATTATAGGCAAAAATTTCGCTGTGCACGTAAACAGTTCGCCGGTAAGAACGTCTGCAAGTGACAACAAGCGGATTATCACCACAGATCAAAGGTTCCAGCAGCAGGTGTAATTTCTGATTTCAGTCAGCGATCTCATGGCTTCACTCGATGCAGAATACTTCTCTCTTTCAGAATTCTGGTCTATCTCTGTTTATGTCTTTCTTTGTGTTGTTGCTTTGTACATTTAATGTTAGGGTAAACGGGAACATTAAACTGTGTGTTAGGATGCCCTATTGACTTAGTTGATCGATACTGATCAGCGTTACAGGTGCTATGAGGAAGATAGCCCTTCGGGTGCTGAATATAAAAAAGCAAAAGGCTAAGAAATAAGGAAACAGGTAGGATCTTTTAACAATTGTTTGATGAAGAACAAACTATAATAGAGCCAGGTGAAATATAATGGTAATGAGAAACGTGAACAGGAATTTGTTGTTTGTACTGTGACTGTAGGACATGATAAAGTAACTTTCCTGGGGCAGTCTGACACCTTGTACCAGCCCTGCTGATTGACCCTCGTAGCATCTTGGTAATGCAAGGATCTTTTGGAGCAAACCACTTTGTGGTTGGTGCAAAATTTTCATTTATTGTATTGTTCACACATTATCACTATCGCACGTCTTTGTCATTACTTTTAAAACAAAACAGACATTAACGCACAAGAAGAGCGTCTACGACAAAACCTGCAGAAATGATTAATTAATGTTTCATCCATTTGTTCAGTTTTTAAAAATGATTTCCTCATACCAGATGTAGTTAGTTCAGTTTTTGAGTCTAAGATAAATTTAGTCTTATGACATACTCTACGAGTAGCTGGCCACTTTACTGGGACCCATTTAGACTGTCAGGTTTGGACCTGACCTGAGCTGCAGATGCACACATGATGTGACTGGAGATTACTGCAGCAGTACGTAAGACTTTCACGGTCGCACCTGCAGCCAATGTAACAGATACGTGAAAGGCGAAAACAATACATCGTTCGGAAGAAGCACGGTAATGGGTGCTCGTCTATCAAGTGCCTCGGTGGCCAAGGCAGTTCCATTGACAAGCTGCTTTAAAATATCGGTCATTTAAGTTTATCATTAGTGTAAAATGGTGAATAAAGTGGCGGCTATGAGGAAGAACTTTATCCACAAACAGGTAGTGACAGAAGAGGAGAAAAGGGGTTAATGTCCATCTGCCCCTGAAACAGTAAACCAATGACAGCATCGTTTTGGATCAAGTGAATGCAGTGATGTTTCATATGTATTTTGATGAAGATGGTTACTTCCAAGATAAAAGTTCTTCTATTCACCGTGCCAAATTGTGCGTTTATAGTTTGAGAAACATTAGCCAGATTTTAGTCTCTGAATCTCGATCTAATTGAGCATCTGTACCATGAACTTGAAAGGGGCATTTGTCATTGTGTTCCTCTGCTTACCTTGCTCCATCCAATGCTTAGAGTATTAATGACTGAACAGGAAAATATTTCACAGAACACCTCCAGTGTCTTGAGGATTTTTTTTTTGCCACATTGTGTCCTGACTGTTATTCAGGAAATGAGTGGTCACCCAGTTTGCATCAGAAAGACAGTCAAATTGCTTATGGAGATATTTCAAGCTCATCTTTCATGATCTGATGAATCAGTCTTACTAAATCATGTGACACAAGTGAGGCACATTTCAGCTCTATGGTGTCAGGATTCATACCAAATCCTGCACAGACTCTTCAGGTCAAGAATCATGATCAAATTGGTTATTTATTTATCATAAACCAAATTTAAACATAGGAATTATGTCTGCTCAGATACTCAGCATTCACCACTACACGATAGACTGATTTCATTGATTTTCTCTTTTTCAAAAAAGCACTTAATTACAAGACTTTCTTCATCAAAATATCTTCATCTAAGCCTAAGGAAGTCGTTTATTGGTGAGCTCTGTATATATTTGTATATGTACTGTTGTTTTTATTTACAGCATGTGATAATTGGAAAGAGAGACGTTGACAAGTTCCCTGTGCCATTTGAATTGATGTCATCTTTTGCATCCTTCACGTATTAACCCTGCTCAGCAGAATCACATCAGTGACAGCACTTTCACTATACTGTAATAAAGCCAATTTTTCTTAAGCTATTCCTTTTCCTGTTTTCTTTTCTTTAATTTCTGATCTTAGATTATAGATTTTTGACACATTAGCATTGGTCTTATTCATGTCTGTATTAGACTGACAGACTTCCTTCATAAAAAACGTGGAGAGCTTCGCTCTGCTTTGTGTTTATCATAGAGACCTGATGTTGCTGTTCTTTCAAAAAAGGAGAAAAAGTGATATTATCTTCTACATTTTTGTAATCTTTAGCTCTATTTAGGTGTACGTGGAGGCTTGGCCATCTGGAGACATAGAATAAAAGTTCCATCAAACCGAAATATGTAGGTCACAATTTTCCAAATGCGCAGTTGCTATGAAAACCTTCCAAGCTTACTGAAAATGCAGAATCACTCTGACAATAGCTTCCGCCTTAGTTATTCAATGGAATCGAGTAGTTGTTTGTTTATTCATATTTTCAAAATTTTTAAGTGATAAAACCAAACAAAGATTGAGAAGTTCACCATGACGAGTGTTCGTTAATTCCATTCATTCTTAGAGGTTCACTGAGCTCTCTTTTGAGAGAGATTAAAAATGTAGTGATGTTTGAGCAGGTAGAGATACCATACACCGGCTGAACCTCATATTGCGCACACCACTTTAATGATCCACTCATAGCTACTGCTGGTATCGGCCGATGTTTGTATTTACTAGACATTTCTCAAATTTATTGGTCCAGTTGCATTTTGACAATTAGAAAAAACACTAAAAAATGATATCTGCCTTTGGCCATTCTTTATGAGGCTGACATTCTATCAGCCAACGATGATTGTACTGAATTTTATGCTTGGACGTAAACTTAGTTTAAACGATTTATTATTATTATTATTATTATTATTATTATTATTATTATTATTATTATTATTATTTTTTATTATTATTGCTGCTGTTGTGTGTTGATGAGCGAGTTCAACTCGTGACTGAGAGACGTTCACAAGCGGCCCGGTCCACCCGACACCGGGTGGGCCCCAAGGACCCGGGAGGTCGCTCTCCTGTCGGACTAATGCTGCTGCTGCTTGATACCCGCACATCCTGGAATAGACAAACGGTAAGCTACCCATAACCTGCCTTACTGTTATTAAAATGTTTTTCTCGCCCATTCGCGATCATTCAGCTTATACGGTTGAGTTTTACGGTGGCAGATATTCTTGGAATGGTCCCTGATACAAAAAAAAGCCAGATTCTGTAGTGCACATGTGTAAGCACCATCATTGCAAGATACGTGAATATCAGTTTTATTGAGCAAAAAAATATAGTCCTGAATCTGTATGCAAAAAAATAATTGATAAAGATATATATATATATTTTTTTAATTCCAACTCTCAGACATTTCGTTTTCTTTTCTTAACTTCCACATAATAGAAGTTCTATCAGTAAAGGCTCCATTTCCTGCTAAAGATGGAAGCACCAGGCTCCATGGAACACAGGAACCAGAAATGGTAGCTATGCTGCTCTGCAGCCCAGCCATTGTCTACAGTTATAGTTGATGATGTTTACAGAGGAAATAATGCGAGTGTGCTTAGCAAATGGCGGCGAATTGTTCAACATTTAAATAGTTGGTTCCACGTTATGTTGAGATTAAATGTATTCATATATGTGCGCATAAAAAACGACTTAATCTAAAGAATTAATTTTATGACTAGAAAATTTTTGTGATCTACTTTAAACCTTTCACGTGTTACAGCAAAGGACTGACAAGAGATGACCTCGTTATCATGGGAACCAACAAATGGATATTATCGTTCGTTTTATTCACGGGATAAGAAAAATGGTCAATCAGCAAGCATCAAAATGCAAAACACAGACGCAGGTCTCTTTCACTCGTTAGTCTGATTTCTGTTGAGGTGGAGTTCAGTCTCTCAGTTCTGCTTCACTTTAGATAGCAAGAGACACCACAGCACAAAATGGCTGCCCTTCTGCTTCTGTTTGCTGCTGTTCTGGTCAGCACAGCGGAGTCGTGTTGTGCCCCAGACCTATTTGAAGGAGAAGAGAGATTGTTGACGACTAACCTCGGCAACGGTTATCAGTATTCATTTGTAAGTAACACAAATACATTTGTATCTTATTTTCTGTTTTCATTTTTGAATCATACTGTCTCATGTTGATATATCTTAGTTATTTATGGTGGAAATATTTTTCTAGTGCACTGACTGTTTTCCTTTTCTGTCTTTTTTATCTGCTCCATCATAAAACTAAACATTATCATAGTCTGTTAAATAATAAATGTAATGTCAGTGATTTTACTTGTGGCTCAGCACATGAACTACTAAGCTGAAATTACTTACAGATAGGCATGTAAAAAGGAAAAATCTGATCTGTACGGCCTAACCCTCCCTCCAATTTTTTTCTTATGTTTTTATTTTAAAAAGTTTTATTTTGTAAATATGGAGGTAGACTGCCTGCCTACCACGAATGAGGCCCTGTATTCGTTTTCTCTGGGGATCTGTGTTCGGCGACCTCTTGCAGCGTGGTTTCTTCTCGCTCTTGGCAGCCAAACCGAGGCTGATGTCCACTCACCTTTCCATCATAGCTCACTGCCGTCACGTGTCTTTAGAACTCGAGAGTCAGAATGGAGACTTGTGAAGTAAGAAAGAAAACATCATCAATCATGATAAATGAAAAGAATCAGAAGATCGCACGTTTACCTACCTCTCCGTGAGGTAACCTGATTATTTAGAGGATCTAATTCTTAGAGTAAACATTATTCTTAAAATTAAAACCTTTGGTGCACAACCGTTATTCTGGATGGTGTTACTGATTCCTTTACTCCGCTCGAGGCCAATTTGGTTTATCATCTTGTACACCCTGCCATAAGATGAGCTGCATGATCAGGTTATTTCCACCAAAGCTTGCTCATCAACTGGTTAAACATTCATTAATTTACTTATATGCATGTTGTGGTATCTGTATAGAGGGATGTAGTAGCAAATATTTTTTTTTATAATTAATGTTGTTATCACAAAGAAACCAAGAAATCCATGTCAATTATTCAGGCCACCACTGTTAATTTTACCCATTTATATTCTTATTGTTTAAGGAAGTAAATATGAGATGATGTGATACGAATCCATGGTGCAACATTTGTCAGATTAACATCGGTATTCTTAAATATGGTTAACCAAGAGAATTTGGTGACTGTTTTTGCTCAGACTATATAAATCCTGTATTTCTTTCCTTAAATTAAATTTCAGACAAACTCATCAATTCACGTTGACCACACCGCGGGCCTGTTGTCTATATTCAGGGTTGTTGCTGTTTTTGTCAACGGGAATGATCCTACTGTATTCATTGTATCCAGTTATCACGATAAGAATGCTGTAAGTGACCATTGCAGAGTAAAACCTCTCTCTCCCTATACTGACGTCATCTCTCTCTCTCTCTCTCTCTCTGTACTGACGTCATAGAAATATATATATATATTTCTATTGCCGTAAAGGAGGGAAATGTTTCTCAGTAACATTTACTGTTTCTTGTACTTTTTAAATATCACAAGCCGGTGGGCGGTGATCCAGTGATTAGTTTACTGAACTACTAGGGTTGAGTTCCTTCGGACACTTTGGCTTCTTTCTCCAACATCTAAAAGTAAAGAATTATAGTAAGGATTCTTTGTCGAAGTCGGCAGTCACTTATCGCACAGGATAATGCTCTTTAGTGGATAATCACAGCGGTATTATTCATTGTAGAGCCCGTTGAACAAATAAATATTTTTAATACGTTTTCAAGTGGTTGTTACTCTTTCACGGCCGGTCAATTGCACCCAGAGACCCCAGATTCTGAGGGTAGGTACTACAGAATCTGGACGAGATTACCCTTACTTCGATGCACTCATTCAAAATAGGCGACCTAGCAGCCTTAAATTATAATGATGGTAGCACAGGATGAAAGTTCAATATAATAAAATTTATGTTTTTTCAGATTGAAACCACTTTTATAAAAGCCATTTTCTCCCGTGCTTCACCGGGTACCGCAGACAGGATATACAATAATCCTTAAACATTGTTACACTAACTTGTGTTTTATTCCATCAGGAGGAGACCCTTCCAAATTTGTTCATTGTATTCAGTGATTAAACACGATACGACCGATACCACGGATCATCACTGTCTCCTGCTTTGCTAAATAAATGGTTTTCCGCTCAGTTCAGTTGAATAAAGGGCAACAAAAAGTCTGAGATATTTCTGATTTTGAAATTCTGTCTTCAGAAAGGGCTCCATCTTATAAACTGTGTAATAAACCTGTAAATTAAAAGTATAATAGCTGACATTAGAGAGAGAACATTGGTCAGGTTATCCTGAAAAAGTGTTTGAAGCGAGCAAACTGTCTACCAAGATAGCAATTCTTCTAATCATCCATTAACACCTGCGCACACAGGTGGTAGCTCGACCCCACATTTATTATTATTATTATTATTATTATTATTATTAAAACGACATTAAAATACATAAAATTCAGACTCTTAACACCAATTCCAATTCTGTGAAGTTTAAAGTTATCAGTAGTAAAAGTTTGTTACTTTTACGTTTACAGAATTACACAAATTAATAAATTACATCTTCCAACAGGTTTATGTAAAATGTGTGATTTTTATATATATTATTTTAACTGTATTTCTTTTAAAAGATTAAATTTCTGAGTTTAGTAGGCAAATTCTGAGGTCATTAGCCAGCGAACTGATTTTAAAGAATTTAAAAGTTTTTTAATTTTAAATTTGAAATTAGCAAAAACTTGAGAGCTCGAAAATCACAAGTAAGACAGCAAGAAAGCATCCATAAAATTTCGTATAACAACTAAAAATCTATACGTAGTCAGTAAATATGTTTATGCAACCTGCAAGATGAAAACAGCTTCCTTTCTTCTTCATTCGGATCTTTCGTCAGATTTTGGTGGCCTTTAAAAGGACCTACTGTCGTTATGTTCTTTTCTTCTTTAAATGTCTTAGTTGAGAACTTGTTAGTCAACTTCATTATTTTGCTGGAATCCGTTTACTGTTTTTCTTTTAGGGATTTGTATATCATCACCAAAACGGACATTGCATCAAAATGTTAGCCAAGAACTCATTCAACCAGTGCTTGTATCGTAAGTTATGGTTTAATCCATCCCAAGGCTACAGCAGGTAAAAATATAGTAGACGACACGTCTCTCTGTCGAACGGACTCTTTTGGTAATCGCTTAATTTAAAATGTTCAGTAACCGGCTCTTAATGGAGTGTTACACGTTTGAAGAAGAATCACCATCAATGATAAAACAAAGCTTACTCGGCTTATTCAAGATTTCGTTTTAAAACAAAGACAGTACATTAAGTTTGGCCTCTAGTGTACACTAATATATATACTGTACTGTAATTTCTGTTTACTCTTTCTAAGGAAATCCATTGCTAAACTATGTTTCATTGGCAGTTTTTCGATTTCTCTTAAAACTTACTGTTTGCATTGATACCTTTTAAAGTAATTCTTTGTATTTAATTTTAGCTATTAAGTAGTAAGTCCCTGATTTTTATGTTCTCCGTAATAAACCAAAGATCCGTCGATTCCACCTTGGCTGTCAGCTGTTAATCGTTCCGCCGGAAACAGCTTTCCCCTTCTCTCCCTTTTCCACCCAGGAGGCTGATTTAATAAAAACCTACCAAACTTTCTTCCTACATCAAAACCATAAGTAC
The DNA here is from genome assembly GCA_018389105.1 of Nautilus pompilius. Taxonomy (NCBI): domain Eukaryota; kingdom Metazoa; phylum Mollusca; class Cephalopoda; order Nautilida; family Nautilidae; genus Nautilus; species Nautilus pompilius. Next base: position 528,552 of record JACATO010000998.1, on the reverse strand, counting down.
AATTGTTCTCGTCCTTGAGCTCCTCACTGCACACCCTGTCAATTACGGCACAGAATTTGTCTGTATTAAAGTATGGCTGTAATGTTTTGGCTCTCGTATTGTTATAAAATTCCTAAACAATGCGCCAAGAGGCCACGTTTGGTCATGTGACATAGTCAGCTTTTGATTTAGGGTTCCGTTGACTCGTTTCTGGGGTACAGGCTGTAGGGATTGATAGATTCTGCCTAAACGTTTGAAAATGTTAAGTTACAAGCAGGTTGTACCAGCTCGCTTGATTTAAGCTTGTCCTGGCCAAATGTTTGTCTTTTTTCCCCAAACTCCCAAAAAAGGACGCAGTGGTTTAATACAATACTAGTAATAATAATTTTCTATTTTTCATTTTTCCAAATATAAAAGATACCTCTTTATTCTTGCTTACCTATTTCACAACTTTGATCCTTTCTTTCTTCTTTGACCCTCTATACACCTCGTACGTTTTTACCCTAATTATGCACCCCAGTTCAGCACTAGTCAGTATTTGTACTAAATCGACTGTTTATTTAATTACCACACTTGCGACACCAAATACGTGGGATTGGAGAGATACAGGGATCTGGTCGTCACGAAGGGTTGCATTAATAAGAAAGGTAATAAGTATCGCAGCCCCTATTGATCAACTTAATATAGATCCGAAGGGTAGTGGGGTTTAAAGATGCTACAAGCAGTATACGGAAGACAATATTCTACTTCACTCTTTCACTTTTATTTTAACATTAAAAGAACTTTTAATATTGTTTAAAATGTTTTGCTTCTTTCAGTTGTTTTTATTATTTGATAAAAACTACAAAACCTATAAATTTGCTGTTTAACTGCCAATTTTTCCTTCTGTACCAACTGAGTTGTTTCTTTTTCCTTGTCTGATATTTGCAGCTCATGCTAAGTTCAGTGGCCATCTTCACTTTGGTGCTGACCAAGACAAAATGGAGGCTGCAGCCTATCACTACCATATTGGACACATGAAAGTAAACGTTTTACTGACTGTAAAAGACTGCTTGCCACTGTTAGAAACCCAGTACACTCTACATAATGACTGTAAGTATAACAGTGATCGAACAAATGTAATGGTGAAAAAAACTACGAAAGCCTTTAAGATCTCAGAGAAACATTTTCCTTCTTTTTTGGTGACTCGTCCTGACTTTCAAGGTCTAAGGATATGCTATGGAATGGGGGAATGCGCTATTATTAGCCTCGATGACCGTGCCAGTAATTACTTATGTATGTTTGGGGAAGCTCTCAAGCAGTAGTCAAAAACTACCTGTGGAATCTATAGCACATGCTTGCGAAGAAAACCCTACCGGAACAATCTTTGTTAGATGTGGGAAGAAACCAAGATGGCTGGTTGATGAAGAAAAAGAGGAAAAAAAACCCATGCTTATGTGAAATCGAGCCTATCTTGACCGGGATTAGAACTTGGGCCCTCAGCCCCACTGGTTGCATATCCATCTTTTGGAAAACTCTGCTGCCTATATGATTAAGGATTCTTTGAATATAATCACCATATCATACACGAAGATAGAGCATCATATTATTCATAAATAACAACTCCAACTTGGAAGACAGAATGGACTCCTATGTCCTTCCTGGAAACCTATGAACTCTATTAAACAAGGTATGAATACCTGCCAACGTTTATATTCCATGCCTAGACATAAGTGAGCCACCTGATGGTAGAAAACTGTTATCAAATACTGAAAATAAAGAGCAATCATTGTACAAGTAAGAAATTGATGGTGTTCAAATCATTATTGTGAGGCTCTGTATAAGTAAATATATTATAGATTTTAAAATTTGTTATTAATGTATTTGCAATTAGTTAACATAAAATGATTAAATAAATATGCCGGTATATAGGGAACCATTAAATTAATTTTTTCACTGGCTGTAAGGTCCTAGAAAATTTTCTTGAAATGGTGTCGCCTATACGACAGTAGACTTTAACTTAATTTTCTGTAAATCCATTCATACTTTAGTTATTGTTATGGTCATTTGTAGGAAAATTACAAAGAATTCACGGCTTTATGTTATAGTTTCATGAAATGTATTTATAAATACAGCGTACTGTACAATTCTATGTACAGCTTATTTACACAAGAACTTAAAACATTCATTAAACAATAGTACCAAAATGGAAATTCTTTTGTATGACAGCGTCTGAAAATGGTGATAATACTATTACCAGGTTATTACAGTTATAGATTCTTTCGTAAAATTGTACTTTTCAATGATACAATATCAGTAATTCCACCACATACAGTATGGAATAACTTTTCCTACGGCCATCAAAAGAAATGCTTCCAAGTGATCAGCACTCAGAGTATGGTTTTCTTCAGCCTATTATAGATACATTTGAGTGTTGGAAAACCTTTTTCGCATATAGCTGCTAGTGTTCGGAGGTATTAGCACAACGCCTGGCCTACGTTTTTACACGCCTCTCTGAACAAGTTGCGATCCAGAGTAAAGCAAACCCAGACTACGTCTCATCCTACTCCAGCTCTCAGTTTTCCATAATTCTGAGGTCTGCGTTATCAACACTCGCCTCAAGGTTGTTCGAGATGCATTCTTCGAGTAGTGAACTTTCAGCCTGCCGCAGTTATTTGCCAAAGTTACAAATTTTGATTGCAAATGTTCTTTTGTTATTTGTTCATCAAATTCACAAAAGCTCCATTCACTTTTGATGTATATCACGAGGCAAAGATGCTTTTCTAGACTTTAATTCTATAAAATGACAGTTTTCTGAATCTTGCTTTTAAACTTTCAATAGTTGTGTCTGCAAAACCTCTAAAAACATCACCAAATGGTTTTTCAGATGTTATTCCTCTAGTATCCTTTTCCTTTCACATAGATTTTTTTTTTGCAAAGAACTCCTGGATGAAAATATTTTCTTGTTGGCTTCATTTCTATAATTCATCTGTTGCCAGATCAATTAAGTCAGTAACTCTAGTTTTCACCCCTTCACTCTCTCGCTGTACCTTTTCCAATTGATCCAGAATATCCATTGTCAACCGGTGTGTGCTTGTAGCAGATTTATCCCAACTGTTTGCAGATATCTATATAAAAACGCTAATTTAAAGTTGGGTAAATAAATAAATTCGGGCATTATTATTTGATATTTTAAAAGCTCATCGTTGTGAGATTAACGTTTACTTGCAATTCGGACAAAATTTCTTTTGATTCTTCCAGTCGTATTTAGGGAGAGAATTACATCAACGTATATCAAACTTTGGCTGTTTTTCGCTGAATCACATGTTTTTGTCAGTGCTGCATTCTTCTCCAACCAACTTGTTTCGCCAGTGGGAATGGTGACAGCTGATGCGGACTGCCCATACATCCTTTCTTTTATAAAATTCTCTAAAAAATACAGTAATCCCCATTTTACAGAGAAAAGTGTGAAGTCGCAGCACCAAGTGATTTAGTTTCATCACCAATCACGAGAATTTAATATATAGCTATAACGTCAGACTTGAATTTGTTCCGGTGATAAGTTACTTATACAAGTTTAAAAGCCGCTTTATATTCTACAATATTTGCTGCTCATTAGTGATGCATTAAGGTATGCCAGGCCATTTTTCTACAGTACTTTTTTCAGAAGTTCAAGATTCTCTCTCTTCTGTGGGATCTGTTCGCTTGACTGCAGCTGGAGACTTTTCCATGGATACCTTTGTTCACTTACTGAATTATAACGGGCACTAGACCTTCACCGAAATGTCTCACGTTGTGTTCAGCTGTACAGTAAACATGCCGGCTTCCCATACTTGCCTGCTATAGTCGTCTTAATTAATGATGCAGTGGTTCATCACTGTTTTTTTTATATTAATGGTAATCAAGCCTCAAACCCTTGACTTTTCTTCACTATTTTGTTCAAATGTATCTTTAACAACCGATTGCTGAGCAGTATGAGCAATATTAGACAATTCTCATCATCTAACGACAAATTATCCAGTTCCTCGATTACCAACCAGCTTTACAGTTTCAGACGTCCTTTCCATCACCTGTTCATTATTATTTTAATCTGTGTCTTCTCATTGCTGTAATGGCTTCGCCCGTTTGCAAGAAGTTATAGTGGATGACAGCAGTTTCTGTCCAGCAGACAGTGACCATGACCTTCTTTGGGTGGAGGCTGGGTTTTGGAATCTGGTTAGGCGCCTTGTCCCTGTCGAACCGTTGTGCTGATCGTTTGCGATTGTCGTAAAGAATCCATTTTTCATCACACGTAATGATTTGGTCAATAAATGGGTCGTTTTTGTTTCTTATGGCAAGCGAAGAGCAGATCTTCAATCGATGATTTTGTTGTTGTTCATTCAACTCGTGAGGCACCCACTTGTCAAGCTTCCCACCTGGCCGATTGCGTCAAGATGCCGGAAACACTTGCAGTGCTTACGTCAACCTCTCCAGCAATTTCTCGCACTGTTCTTCTTGGATCGGCTTCAACTGAGGCTTTCAGACGATTGCCATCACAACTGGAAGGACGTCTGCTACATTCCTCATCTTCGAGGCTCGCATCTCCTGATCGAAACTTTACAAACCATCGTTGTACTGTGCACTCATTTGCTGTGTCCGCGCCCCGTGCCTACTTAATGTCACGAGTCGCCTCGCTCGCTTTGAGGCCTGGTTTGAACTTGTGAAGCAAAATGGCACGAAATACTTTTTCATCCATGCTTCACTGAGAACCCTGAAACAACTAAAAGTGGTATGATTTTTTAAAAAAGGAAGGTTTTGCATAATATATGCCAAAGCACACGCTACAAAACGATATATAACTTATCTACATACACCTTCACAAGCATGCAAAAAATGAACCCCAAATTAACATAATATAAAGTTGACAAAAACTTTTGTAACGATCTGATATATCAGTGTCAGTACCTGTCTGTTGTATTATTCGTGGCTTCTACATTGGAGCCCTCAGTTATCGTGTCTTTTGTCTTCCTTCTGTTGTCTATGTTCTGAAGGGCCCTCTGGAGCATAAATACTAACTCTGTATTTCGTTTCTGTGGCAAAAAACAGTTTTTTGTTTCATGTTGCTTTTTGGTCTCATCTTTGGGTTTTCTCTCTATCTAAAAATTTTGAATTTTAATTACATTTTCTAATTGTAGAAGCCTTTATGGACATCGTCGTGCAATAACATTTTACATATAAGAAATAATTATCACAAAACAAAACAAAAAAATATTCAAACTGTTTTGATTGGTTTTCAAAATAAGAGGTTATTAAAAGCCGGATGCCAGTAACTAAAAATAGTAAATATTATTATTCAATATATGTTTGAAAATTTTATTACAATTGCAATTAATGGCTGTATGCTTATTTATATGTTAACCAGTAATAATTCTAGTAAATTTTGGAACAAAATTCTTGAAATCTTATTTTTTATGGACCAGCACTCAGATATGTAGATATGTAATCACCTGTAAAGGTACAAATACATTTACCAACATCCATTATTACAATAATCACACTGTAATAAACTCAGCATTCCTTGGTTAGTTTTCAACCACAGTAGCACCCACCCAGCTCAAGTAGGGTTCTGTTTGTGTATTTGTGTTAATAAAACTTAGAAAACACCAGAATCTACACATGGTTCACACCAACTCGTTCATCGGGGATTCTCCGACATCCAGATGATCCAATCTGCTGTAACCGATAAACTTTAATATTCCTGGTGACCGTAGAGTTATTTCCTGCAGTCGGTTGTTTATAATTCCAAAACCGTGACGCGTTAACGAAAAGTGTAAGCGCGCAGTGGGTGATGGACGATGCATTTCCAGAGATTGCGCTTACATTAAGGAATGTCATGCCAAAATGACCAAAAAATCAGTTTCTCCTGATATCGATACATAAAGAAGTGCAATATAAAATGGTAAACAGTCAAGTTACCGACGCCAGTTTATTGAATCAAAATTGTGATAGTATTTTTCTGCTTGAACTTTTTAAAATGGCTACAGAGAACGTTCACAATGTCCGCTGCCATTCTCTGTAACAGTCTTCCAGGCATTGTCTCAGAAACTGCAAGAAATAACTTGATGGTCTCTTTATAGTAAGATTTCGATCAGAGAATACGAAGATCGCATTATAAGATTGTTTTGCTAATTGTCACTTGTTTCAGACTACAAACTTTCATGTTTTAACGTTTCGGTGTCTCATGAATCCAACACACATACCCCCCACACAAAAACACACTACTCACTCTACCTAAATAACTGTGTTTGATAATTTTATCTTCGTTCCTGCTTGATATCAAATTAATCCCAGTGTTCCTTTAGCTGGTATTTATCCATTTCTTATAACCAGATAGAAAAGATGAAAAGGATGAAAATTAACACGAGTGTCAAAAAAGATGAATTTTTCGATTGTTGCAATTTTAATTTTCATTAATGATCATCAACTTTACACTGCAAAAAAAAAAAAAACATTGGAATTCTTTGAAATTTTATTATTACTGCCTTTGTGCTTTTTTTTCAGTGGCTTCCTTGACAACTCTTGGAGATTGCAATCTCCGAACTACTATTCAGGATCGTTCTGTGTTTGTGATTCCTCACATCTGCCTCCACGCTCCATTGACGGTACGTACGTTAGTAGTTCTGTTTATCTATGTACTTGGTTATTGGTTAATTTGACAAGTGACTGCGAACACTTGGTACACCAAAGGCAATCAGAAACACACCATATTTCTCTAGTTCCAAAGGTAAACCGATATGGATTTTAAAAACAACTGTAGCATAATGCACTGTCTTTTCAATTCTTTAATACAAATCTAATTTCTTGCAGTATACGATAAACGTTGCCACTGAACCTTCTCACCTTCCACTCTGTAGACCTTTTTAGTATATAATAAAGTAGTATTATTTATTAGATTCGGAGCATTTCTGTTTGATCACACGGTTCTCCGTGTACTCGAGACGTCGTTTTGTAAATTGTCTCAACGTTTTGGATGGTCTTCCACACCAGGGGGCTCGTAAATACTCAACCAACTGTTGGCGTGTAACTTGCGAATGGCAGTTCCATTGATAAGCTGCTCTAAAGTATCGGTCATGCGAGTTTATCAGCAGTGGAAACAAATTGACCCAAACGTTCGGCTATGGTGGATAAATGTGGGCGCAAGCGTGTACTGGCGAAGAGGAAGAGCAGTTAAACAGGATTGTAATGTCCTATCGATGTCAAACAACACTCATATTAACGGATTCATTCAACGCCTGAAGAAAAACACCCACACCCAGCCGCACCTCGCGAAGATCAGCGCAATCAATGAACCACGGCAGTAGGAGACCACTGAGTTAACCATTGACCACAGTCACCAAGATCAGACGACGCCTCTACGCTGTAAAGAAACCAGCCATTGACCTAAGAAGGGTCGGTAAAAAGCGGTGCGGTCTGACCAGAGATGCACGCATTACTCCTTATTTTGTTGCACAGATTTGTAGAACACTTAAATCACTCAACCTCTTTCTGTGGTTCCAACTGGTTAGGCCTCCGGTGGCGGAGTCATCGTATAGAGAATGCTTGCTTAGCCCACCCTTGGCTCTATAGTTTCTTTAGAAATCAAAATGAATGCCAAAGTTTAGCTCTCAGCGTTATTTCCGTCCAAGTGTATCCATGGTAGTTCCATTTGTACCCTGTTGAGGACGGATAGTTTTTAGTCGACATTTGTCCCATTCAAATTGTGCATTTATAGTTTGAGGAACACGACATAGACTTCATTCCCTGGATCTCAGTCCAATTCGGCGTCTGTAGAATGAACTTGTGAAACATCTGGAATCATGATTCTCTGCCTAATTGGCTCCATGCATTATTCACTGTTCATCGTCTCGAGAGTTCTATGCCAAGTGACATTGCGGCTCTTGTTTCGGTAAACGGTGTTCCAAACCATTAAAGGAGACAGGTCTTGAAAAACTGTCAGTATATTTATGTGGTGGTTTCAAGCATATATTTTTTGGTCTGATGAATTAGGCTTACTAAACAAATGACGCAGGTGAGACAAATTTAACGTTGATGATTTCAGGATTCAGGAAAACAATAATAAACTTCTTTCTTAATTAATATTATAAAACAAATTTAAAAAATGAAACTTCTCTGCTTCTTCACTGCCATCTTGAGGTGTAGGTACTATGTATGCCCAGATACTCGGCATTAACCACTACACAACAGACTGACTTTAAAACTCATTCTTCTCTTTAAAGAAAAAAACTTTGGCTAAAGGCTTACCTACTCAAAATACCTCTCCCTAAGCCTAATTAATTATTTTATTGGAGAGTTCTCAAATATGGGTCTGTTTATTTACAGCATGTGATAATTGGAAAGAGAGACGTTGAGAGGTTCCCTGTGCCATTTGAATTGATGTCATCTTTTGCAGCTCAGCAGATCACACCCAGTGACAGTACTTCACTATACTGTAATAAAGCCAATTTTTCTTAAGCATTTCCTTTTTTTTTTCTTTTCTTTAATTTCTGATCTTAGATTATAGATTTTGACACATTAGCATTGGTCTTATTGATGTTTGTATTAGACTGACAGACTTCCTTCATAAAAAACGTGGAGAGCTTCACTCTGCTTTGTGTTTATCATAGAGACCTGATGTTGCTGTTCTTCTCAAAAAAGGAAAAAAATGATATCTTCTACATCTCAGTAATCTTTGTTTTAACTGGTAGATACATGGAACCTGGGCCATCTGGGATTACATAAGGGGCAGTGTGGAGTGCTTTAGTTTAGTAGTAATGTGTAGGCTGGGCCTTCAGGTTTAAACAAGGGGTATAGGGGGAAAAATGATCTGTCAAAGTGTTTCTCTGAGTCCAAAGAAGAAACAGATCCTTCTGGTCCAGTTTTATTTCCCGACAGGTATAATGATTGTTTTGTTGAAAACAGTCGGGTGGCTTTGGAAGCTCTGAAGAGTGGGGTGGGAGGCAGACATGGCAATTTCTCTACTTTCTCTTCGCTGTACTGCAGACTGCGCTACACGAAAGTCAGTTTGGCACCACAGGAATCTCCAGTAACCATACACAGGTGCTGCCTTCTGCACATCGTTTCAAAAAGGGTAATTTAATTTACCCCAAACATAAAAGTTGCACCGATAAAATGGACGATTGCTGAAAACCTCTATTTCGAAAGCAAGAAGCATAGAATTCGAGAGGAACCCTTAAGACCAGTTCCTGATACTCGTAGCAGGCGTGAAGACACCGATTCCTAACCACTTTTTAACACTATATTGCCAAATATGGAGTGGTGACCATTTTTACGCATTTACAAAACATCTTCACATTATTTCTGCGCACACGAAGCAAGTTTTGCTACTATGGTTGCCTTGTATTATACACGACAAGCACCATGGTACAAAGGGTGGCACGGGGTAAAGCCGACCCAGGTGATTCACTACGTACTGGAGCAGCGAGTTACAAGTTTGAACCAGGCGAGTGTTGTGTAAGGGGCTGTTGTTAGTGAAGATCCACTTCCAGTTTCCGCTGTTTGTCACATTTAGGGGTTCGCTTATTATTTGACTATTCAGATCTCCAATCCTCTGAAGATTTACTAAATCACCAATGACCACTTTCTTTTACAGATATTATGCATCTGACAACTGAGAAAGAAATTTCTTTTTGAGGCATACTTCAAAAACAGCTCTTTCAGAAATACGAGTGGTCAAGAGAGATTTAGTGAAGTGTAACTGTTCACAGAAACCGGTTTTATTCAAAACATAAATCATTATTATTCTCGCAGAATACGTAACGAGAAGAAAATGTGTGATACTGCTCAATGAATGACGAAGAGCCAAAGAAAGCCTACTTTGCCATTTATGCCGTCAGTATGGGGTTTCACATACCTCAGGTCAAAGAATTTCGAAGGATCCAAGACTTAGGCCATGCAAGGACACGGCTTTGCAAGAATTACGTCCGGCAGATAATGCGAAACGTGTGAACTATTGTCGCTGGTCGTTCATTTAAATTTATGCCCTTTTAGACCCCAATCTTCACTTAATGACGGATGAAGCACGGTGGCTTTATCTTTCGGGATCTTGGTCTGGAGATAATCCACATCATACATTTGAGTTACTACTGCGTGATCAAGACATTTTCGTCTGATGAGACGTATCAAGTCATCGCTTCACAGGACCTATATTTTTCTCCGACGCAGTAAATTCCCAACGATGGATTGAGAACACCTTAAATCCGTTTGTTTAACAATTGTTTCAAAATGGAAAACGCTTATTTCCATCAAGATGCGGCAAAGCTCATACAATAACTGGACATCTGAGACGTGCGTAATATTTTAGGAAGGAAAGACCAGTGTCTAAATATTTGTGGCCACCTGGATCTCCCGATTCAATGAACTGGGACTTTTATTTGCAAGGAAACTTAAAAATCCAAAGTATACGACAATAATCCAAAGACTATTGAACAATTAAAGGACAACGTACATCGTTGTATAGCTTTACTTACATTCGCAGAAATACAGAAAGTTACGTATAATATACTGGGCAGAGTACAGCATTTAATGTAATTTTAGTGTTTAATAAAACTCATAATATTAAGATATTGTGCATTTTATTATAAATTATAACGTGTTTTTAAAGAAACCCAAATGGGGCCTCAAAACGACACCATTTCATAAAGATTTTCACAGATGCGTTAAAGCGTATAAATTATTATTCTATACCCACTATCAGGGGTCTTCTGGGAAGGGGGATGTGCAAACCTGGCATTTTAAACCAACGCAGAAGAAAATTTCTACAACGAACTTGATATTCAACGAGAGTTATGCGGGTTTCAAAACTTTATGTTTGCAAGGTTGCCATGGAAACCCTTTAAACTCCCTGAGAATTCAAAAAAACACTCCGGCAGCTTTCTGCTCAATTATTCATTCCGTGTTATTACTGGTATTATGAGGGCAGCTAGTATACACACAGCCCTCCCCCCCTCTCTCAGAACATAGATTAGCTACCCCTGAAACAATCAGATCTTACCAAGGGAGACCAGTGATGACTCCTCCTTACTGGAATCATTAACTTTTTTTCTTCTTTTCTAATGTTTCAAAATGTACCTTTTAAACCCGTCAACATTTAAAAAATACTTCAGTCGAAGGAACCATCAGAGTCACGGAAGAGACCGAAAACAGAGCTTTTTAAAGTTAGTATCGTTGCACAGACAATTTTGAATTGATTTGCATTAATGGCATCTCCGTGCTAGGTGCCATTTTACCAACTTCATCTCTAGTGGGTATGGAGATATCTCAGAAAAGACTAACCAACCCTGGTAAACCCAAATCATTTGGCCAAAGTCAACGTATATTATAAAGTTTTCCTCGAATATCGCCAGGCAAAGAAAGTTAAAAGTTCAGGTGGATAGAAGCATCATAGTTTGAAGAGTATTCGGTGAACAGATCTGCTCTCAGCTTCCTCCAGTTCATGATAACCTGGCAGTCGCGCATAACTGTCATAAATGTTAGCTTCGAGACAGGCCCTGTCGTGACACACCCTAGTTGTGGTCTTACTTTCATCTTGATGATGTACGGACCGCGCAATAGAGGTTCTGATGCAGAATATTTTTATGTAGTGGCGGCGTGGACGTTGTGAAGTCACCATCTAAATCGCCGAGTCTTAAACCGACTTATTAATTTCTTCCTATACAAATAAAAATCAATCCCACACGACCGTTAAACCGTGGCGTATACTTTAATTAAAGTGCTATTCCACATTTAATTTATTTATAATGTTATCAGGGTTGTGGGAAATGAAACAAACGGTCGTAAATCTAGAAGTTCAGTTTATCTTATCATTAGTTTTGGGATAATCTTTGACAAATCTACCTGAAGCTATCCAAGGCACTTTCTGAGAGAGACAGAGAGAGAGAGAGAGAGAGAGAGAGGGAGAGAGAGAGAGATGGAGAGTGTAGATAAAGAGCAGAAGATGGAGCGAGAGAGAGGGAGAGAGAGAGATGGAGAGTGAGAGAGAGAGAAGAGTGAGCGAGAGAGCTAGAGGAGAGATGCGAGAGAGAGCTCGAGCGCGGGAGCGAGAGCGATGGAGAGTGAGAGAGAGATCGCGAGAGCGGGAGAGAGAAGAGATGGAGTAGCGACGCGCCCGAGCGAGAGCTGGAAGCGGAGAGCTTTCGCGAGAGCGCAGCGCTGGAGAGCGAGGTTTTTAAGCTCTGCAGTCTGAGACCGAACATCCATCAATCGGTTATTTAAACGAAAGTCGATCCCGTTTGTATGCTTCTTTATGTACCAGGTCGTGATCACCCAATCAGAACTTTTCCGCAAACAATTAACATATCACGTGATGTGGTAGTACCCTTATTTAACTAGTTCTCCTCCATCAGCACATGAAGAATGTTCAGCAACAACCAAAAAGATTTCCGCCACCCAGAGGCTTGATTTACGAGCAACCAACGTTCTTGTAAAAGCGGTGACATCAGGGCACAAATTTTTATTTGTTGAAAATTTCAAAGTTTAAAGAGGAGGAGGTGGCACCTTGAGATATCATAAGTAAAATCAAAACAGGAGGAAGCGGTGTTTTTCTGAATACCCAACATGCCGTGCGCGGCAAACCACCTGATCTCCAAGGAAAGCCAGTCAGTCGCCACCTGCTTATTCTCAACTTTGAGTGCGACCAACTTTAGATTTAACGCACCGATTAACACGGAATCTAGGGTCTCGATGATTCACTGATCACCATGAAATCTAATTACGGACAACGGTTACGTGAATGATCCATAATCGCAAAAATACCTATTAGGTTTAGGTTTGATAGGTAAGAATTTCCAAGTAAATTTCAATAATAATAATAATAATAATAATAATAATAATAAGAATAATAATAATAATCATAATAATAATAATATAATAAATAATAATCTTTATTGTGGACTATTGGCAATATGCATACCCCGGATTTGTGTCTAGCATTAGCCTCTAATACCGATGTCTCTAGAATTCACGAAATAACTCGGCAAGGCCGTATTTAGGCCACATTTAGGAACGGCGGCTGTTAGAGAGATACCACGGGCCGAAAGTTCTGATTCACGTGATTCTAACACTTTCAGGGAAGTAACTCTTTTGTACAAAGATCGGTATAATTGAAAAGTAGCTTCCCTTTCTGCATTGAACACGTAGAATGCTGCAGGGCAGGAAGCCGATGTAGCAGGATCGAGGATAGCCAACTCCATTTAAAGGTTCACTTTATATGCGTATCAGTTTCATTAATTTTTTCCCTTCTTCTTAACAGAATATAAATGAAACGTTTTTTTTTAAAGGAGTAAACAGTGACAATACATTGCCCGATGCACTCTATCCATGGAAATTCTGAGATGGCGTGGATCGGCAGACTGCCGGACTTATTCCTTGCTTACCATAAGCGGATAATAGAATAGGAACGCACCAGTGATTAATTTTGGGAACACAGCTGAGTAAAAGACAAAAAAATTGGTAAAGTTAGCGCCTTAATTCGCTCACGAATGTCCAATCAGAGCCGCGCGCCAAGCACGCTGGGAAAAATTCGAAACTGTAACCGGAATTTCAAAAAAAAAAAAAATTCTCTTTTGTGGAAGAATGAGGAGGATAATTTACTCACCGATCGCTTGTGATTTGGGACTTTATGTATAGTAACTGATATTTTTTGAGGGAAGTGGGCGTAAGGACATTACATCAGCTAATGGTAACTCGGAAATAAAACAGACACCACAGTTTAGCTTAATCGAAGCTCGACAAGATTTGCTTACAGCAGCCCTCTAATGATTTTAATGCATGGCCGTAAAACAGAAGAAACGAACGAATAAGGAAACGACATTGTACTTAGAATATTACTCTCGTGTACTTGCTCGATTCGGGATTTCCATCGCAATCCCATGTCATTTTGAAAAAAAATCTTCATTCGCCGACGATCGGACGCATTTAGTTCGGAAGAGTTATCGGCCTTTGGAGGTACGAACGGGAGATAACCGAGTATTTCTGGTAACGCTTCTGTGGTGGTTGTTTCTTTTTGACTACTAGAATCAGCCACTGGCTGCCATTGCCGTTTGTTGCATACTTCCATGATCCTACGCCTTCACTCTATCCGACCGTAACGTAAAGAACAACACCTGAGAAAACAGACTTACTATGTATATCATGTAAATATAATTCTATTTAGACTATACAAACATCAAATGAACCAATCGCATTTGGGAAAAAAAATCGTGAAGTTAATCAGAGCTGCCCGAGGCTTCAGCCTTCGGTGATTGGGGAGGGGCTGTGTTCTTTTGGAAATACTGGGAGATGTACTCGACAAGGGGTTTCTGATACTCGATGACCTGCTTGTTCAAGGCCGCGTGGTTGAAGACGCGCTTGCCGGCGAGAATGAGCGCCGTGCTTCCCAGCATCCCGACAATGGATCTCACCACCGCCTTACCGGGCAAGACCATCCCCAGGACGGAGCACAGCACGGAGACACTTTCCACCATGAGGATGGCACCGCTTGTACAATAGACGAACTTCTGAAATTCTGCGAGGCTGCCGGTGATCTGCGTCCGGGTACCCATGTAGAACGAGAAACCGAAAATTGACTGGTACCGCAGAATGATGGACAAGGCTGTTTTAAATGGTGAAATATAACTGAAATTTAAAAAAAAAAAAAAAGAAGTGAATTTTTTTCTTTTATTGCAGATATGTTTAGGATCAAAAGGAAATCGTTCCCACAATGCAACACTAACAACGCTTTCTTGCCGTGGCAGCTTCCTTTTCTTTTGTTAGTATTAATGCAGTTATTCAGTGTCGGGATCTGCGTCATGAACACCAGAAAGAACTGTTTTCTAAAGGGTTGTGTGTGTGTGTGTGTGTGTGTGTGGTGTGTGCGCGTATTCCAACCTAGTTCTAGCGCTGGCCACTTCGTTGGCTTCCGTGGCGTTGCATTATGGGAAAATCGCTTGGCGTTGCATTATGGGAAAATCGCTTAAGAAGTGGTAAAAAGAAGGAAAAAACAAACAACAACAAAAAGGACCTCGCTTTCTAAATCCGCTTTTCGTAACTAAGAAAAAAAAAGCTAAAGAACCTGTGTGGAATACCGTCCGTTCCACAGACCATCGGCGACATCTGTTGTTGCTAGCCCTTTGGCTGTTTCTTACCGCCATGTTTTCTCGCTACTGTTTACCCTTTGACCTTGGGCGGGACCCGTCACCGCCGTCTCTCTCTTCACCTCGTCAATGCTGCTTCCTCAACTTATATGTACGTTCTGGGTCGTTGTCATATTGCGTGATGAAAACCGTATATAAGATGCTATTTACAGAATAAACTTCATCACTAATTACAGCTGCTACGAAAGAGTTTTTCCCCTCGCATTTTAATTTTCTGTTGTTGTTGCTGCTGCTGCAGTGGGGAGACTGTTCGCCATGTATGCCCCCCCCCGCTTCACTTTGACCCTTATATAATGCGCGGTATCAGCCTTGTTGTCTACACGGGGAATTTCTGTTAAGATACCGAAAATGTTTTAATAAAAAACATTTAACCAAGAATTCAGTAAAAAGAACACACACACACACAAGCAACATATTGGCGAATGTGTAGGTGTTTGTACCCAAAAAGCTGTTGGATCGGTCGGAGATGTACAGACCTGCCCTGATATCTTCTTTCACTGGGTCTTAATACAAATTGAAGATCGGAGATTCTAGTGATGTATGCTACTGTGAAAGGAACACCTAGGTGTGTCCATCAACAGACTTAATCTGCTACGTTACCCGGAATAAACTTATATGATTAATTTCACGGAAATCTGAGTAAATTTAAACCGTCGATTTGATGCTTCGAAACGTACGTATGCGATGCTGCTGCTTCCCTGTCGAGAGATAACCGCACATTTTTGTGCTCTCCATAGTTGTGGATAGTGGTACAAAGAGTTCGGTTGTAAAAGATAGTGCCGTATTGATGTGTGTCTGAGTTCTGAAATCACTTGTTTTTCTGCTCTCCTTTCAAAAAAGCTCAAACACAGAATACGTTGTCTCTGAAGTATGGATACGGGAACAGATTATTTCTGTTACACATTTGATAAGCGGTGAATAGAAATTTAACAAATAGCCCCCCCCAGATTAAATAGCAGTCTTGGCACCATCAGGGTTCTCAGAGACAATATGTGATTTTCGTTTGAAGTCGCAATACGGAAAAATTATGTTGATGCAGATAGTATTTTAAACACAAATATATATATATATATATATATATATATATATATATATATATTATATATATGCATATATTATGACGTCAGTACAGAGAGAGAGAGAGAGAGATGGTGAGAGAGAGAGAGAGAGAGAGAGAGAGATGGTGAGAGAGAGAGAGCGAGAGAGAGAGAGAGAGAGAGAGAGAGAGAGAGAGAGAGAGAGAGAGAGAGAGAGAGAGAGAGAGAGAGAGAGAGAGAGAGAGAGAGAGAGAGAGAGAGATTGGTTGGAATGTGATCGCTGAGCGAATTATGTCGAAGGAAAACGAATTATTTGTGTATACGTCTGATTTAACTTTCTGGTCTTAAATTAAAATATACTTTGCATTGATTTGATTAATTTGTGCTGGTGAAAGTAACCGCTCTGACGATATTTCGTTTCTGTCATGGGACAGAAATTGAATTTGCGGGAGGATACTAGAAAAGAGTATTATCAGAAGCAGTTGAACTTAAACACATTTTATATATGTTTGGACTTCGAAAAAATAAACTACTGCTATATTATATAATTTTTAAAACAGAAAGCAAAAATTATTAGGCCTGATTATTAATTTCACCCTGCTAAATCATCGCAACATGGAATATTATAGTAACTAAATGAAAATATGAAAAAAAAACCCTGAAGCCGTATTTACACGAAGCGAACTGAAAGAAAGCAATTGTCGGTTGTTTGCTAATTGTAGCTTTGTATTCCGTTCAAACGAATAATGATGAAAGTTTACCCGGCTTCACTGGACGCTGTGATCAGGAGGGCAGAGTTGAGCACGCAGCAGCCAAATCCAATTTTAGGTAAGTTGTCGGATTTAACAAGAAACAAAATAATTTTATCCATTTCTGCTAACGTCGACGACAGTCATCCAGTATATCCTCATTCACCAACTTCTAGATTCAGCTTCCGGTATCGCAAATGGTTTATTTAAGAAGGAAAGGAAAAAAAAAGAAGTTATATCAAATCTAGAAAAGAACAGTTACATCTCCATGGAAACGGATGACGTTTCTACGTCCGACGTCATCAAATGAATTTTGTTGGTCTGTGCGAATAATCCCGTACTTTGTCATTATTTCTGAATACTTAATTGTCATACAAACAGTAATTAGCTTAATTTGATTCTATTTCTGCTAATGGTAAAATGACCGTTCATTGTTTACTTTAGAAATGAAAATATTTTAGCATCGTCCAAATCGAGTTAAATTCAACGCTTTTTCGTTGATCAGAAGCAACCAACCGAACTCTGGGAAGTAGGTGTTCTAAAGTGCGCAATACTTCATGTTATGCATCGGTATCCTTTGAGTCGTAAAAATATAATAATTGCACACCTTTCTATTTCAAAGATGTCTTTCTGTTACAGTAACGATGGACTAGAAGTAAAATACCCCATCTTTGCTGGATCTCAGCTGCAGTGAAGTTGTTGTGCCGTCGTCAGTGAGTCGGCGGAGGTTTAAACAAACACTTGGGAGTGTTTGGGGAAGATAATCTGGTCACTGTTTGGTTATTTACTTTGTGTTGTCACGTTGGTGACGACCAGAACTCCTTATTTGACGACTACGCACAATGGTAAAGATTCTTTCAGTCGAGCAGCGATGCTTCAGTGCGCATGGAATCGTCAGGAAGATTTTTAAAAAAGTGGGGCGATACGATAATTTAGTAGTTAGCCCATGGGACTGCTAAGGTTCCGCAGGGAATCGACTCGATTTGGTGTACCAGCTTCCTGATTTTTTTTTTCGTTCTTCACCTGCCTGCCGCATGGGGTTTTCCTATTTTAGTAAAGATTTTCCCTGCAGAAGTCTGAAGTGGTGCAAAAACAACAATGCTTCCTGGCGGACAACCACTGCATTATGCTCAATCACAAGAGTTTCCTCCCTTGTAGGCGTCGGTGTGCGTGGAGGGCGGAATGTACTCAAGTACCCGAAAACAGCAGTCTGGATACCATTGGCTCAGTGGACGATTATCCCCATGCCAAATGACTGGTGTCTTTCATTCTTGCCAGTCTAACTAATTCTAGTGTTTTTTTTTTAGACTAACCAACACTAGAATAGTCAGACTTGGAAACATTAAGTGTAATTTTCTATAACAATCTATAATAATAACAATAATAATAATTTGTTTGTGTTTTTAATTGTTTGTACTTTTGTGCATATTAAGCTAATAAAAAGGCACACAAATACATAACAATGCCATATTAACTTGGCCAACCTTCATAAATTAATATATCTGAACAAAATGTACATAAGATATTATGTACATGTTGGATGTCTAGATGGACAGACATTGGGAATTGCCATCACGAGGCTGAAAACAAGGAAATCTCGCGGTATTTGTCCGTTTACTCGAGATCGTGCCGTGTAGTTCACCGAAGCACAGGCCCAATAAGAGGAGCCAGGAGAAGGCCATTTTTTGTCCTTGGCCTCGGGATTAGTGGGGCCTCAAATTTTCACTTATTTATCTTATTTTGTATATTTTATGTATATGTTTATAATCAACCATTTTTGTGGCCCGGGCTTCACTTATCCTCTCAGTGGGCCTGCCGAGGCAAATGTCACTCCGGCGGGAAAAGCAACGGGGTGGGGGGCTTCGACAGTGACATCACAACAAATGCATGATGGCCATTATTCGCCACGTCCGCACTCAATACCATACTTATCTCGCTTGCAATAGAAACGATCCGAGGACCACATCAGCGCCATCTCCACCGACTTGACTACAGAGTGTGTGCAGCACGCAAGCAACCTCTTCTGTCCAATAGAAATAAAGCACGCCAAGGGCCTGGCCATTAAAAATCAACACGTCTGACAGGGCTCTGGACTATCAACGGTTGCGCTCTTCTCCGATGAGTCTACTAGATATCTCCCAACGTCTACAGCCAACAGTTAAGTATGGCGGCAGGTGCTTCGTGGTATGGGTCGCAATCTGGTGCGGTGGAAAGACGAACTTGGCGTTCGCCAAAGGACTTCTCGATTCTGCCAGCTACACCGCCATTTTAAAGACGGGTCTTTCTTGTACCAACAAAGATTACTAAGATTCGGTGCGCGTATTCTTCA
Source organism: Nautilus pompilius (assembly GCA_018389105.1). NCBI lineage: Eukaryota > Metazoa > Mollusca > Cephalopoda > Nautilida > Nautilidae > Nautilus > Nautilus pompilius. The sequence continues at coordinate 509,312 of JACATO010000998.1, read as the reverse complement.
GGAGGATGCCGCCACCTGCCGTAAGGGGGAATTAAGGTACCGACTTCCGGCCAGGACGGCGGAATTAAAGAAAACTCAGGGCTTTACCAACGACAACATGTCGTCTATTTCTAAATTGAAAAATAAATATGTAGAAACGAGGAGGAGAGAACGATTCAGCCCCAGACATTTGCAAAACTGTATAAACAAAGTTTACTGAGCGACAAGTAATGTCGCTGTACGTGTAACTCGTTATTTTCAGTATATTAGTAAACCTCGTCGTCCGTCTTCACCGCGCTCACATCTCTCCGGCTCAACCTGTGCGGAGTAATACGAATTTGAGGGATAATGAAACGGCATGCGGAGGGCTCATCACACCGACAGGGTGACTGGTAATCACAGAGCGGAGGGATATCGCCATGGAGATCGCTGCAGATTAACGGGAGTTAACGTTTGTCTACGTCGAACTTGAAACGCAAATACGTTAACTCTGTGCGTCTCTCAGCCTGTTTTTGTCTTCCCAATTTTACAGCTATTGCGGTTTCTTTTGTTGTTGTTGTTGTTTTCTTTTAATGCTGTCAGATTTGTGACGTTTTATCACGTGACCAAAGAACTAGTATAAACGGGAAACGTTTACTAATTATTATTATTATTATTATTATTATTATTATTATTATTATTATTATTATTATTATTATTATTGATGAGTGAAGCTGCTTAATTATCGACATAATACTGACGTTCTTCCGAAACTCTTTCCTTCGTCACGTGATAGTGTCCATGGTAACGGATCGGTCGCCATTGTATAATATTCTTTCTCTCTCTCTGATACATAGTCACGCTTCAGAATTTTCGACCGTAATCGTAAGGGGAAATGGAGTCAGAAATAAAGCGTCTAGTGGAGAAATTTTATGTCAGTAATGAAGACCTGATAGTCAATAAGCTCGTGCCTGGTCTATCCTTTGTCAACTACATCGCTTATGCATATTATTTGACAACGACTCCAAGCAAACTCGGGTAAATGTTACAATTAGGATTAAATTTTCCGAGTTACCTGAACGAATATAATAATAATAATAATAATAATAATAATAATAATAAATAATAATAATAATAATAATAATAATAATAATGTGAGGGATGGGTATAGAAATGGCTCCCTGGGGTGTACAGGGTGTCCCGTCTATCAAGTTTTTGAATAAGTGCCTTGTAATTTCGAACTTTATTATTATTATTATTCCTGTCGCCATATTTCTGCCACTAATAATGAATGAATAATATATATATTATTTTAAAAAGGACAGAAAAGGACGAGGATTTATCTTCGCTTTCTTTAAAAAAGCTGAACCGAACACGAGAGAGTTTCGTGTTCAGCCACCATTTTGCTGTTTACTATTTAAATTTTTATTTGCTTTTTTTCTCCTTGTTTTATACAATAGAGAGAGTGTCGTCTGCTGTCGCTGAAGTTATAAGCGCACGCTTATCGTTTAAAAACGTTCTCTTTCCTCAGAGTGTTCAGCCCACTGAAGGAAGTTGTCGTGAACGTGGCGCGGTTCCAGAGCCTGGTGGGGATGTCGCTGTACGCGTCTCGGGTGTCCGACTACCCCGGCAGGACACCGTTTACCCAGTTCGTCTGCTGCCTGGGAACTTCACACGCCGCACTGGAGTTTACCCGCCTCATGGGCATCACCCTGAATTCCTGGGTTCCCTCCGTCCTGATCCGCCGTTGCCTGGGCATCCTGTTCCCGGTCGGCTTCCTCCTGTATGGCAGAACCTTCATCGGTTCGCACAGAAAACAGAAACTGGCTGACAGAGTTCATCACGTGCTGACCACCACGGTAAATTCCGCATCCGTGAACCGAGGCCCCTAATTAGGAAAACGCGCACCCCTTTGTTTCCGCTTCAATAAACACTTTACCGAAACGTGTGCATTGTTGTATCCCCCACCCAGGTAAAGTTCTCTGGACAGGCTGGCGGGGTTCCTCCGGTCTTCAACTATCTCTTCTAAACGATAACGAAGGAAACTGTTTGTTATTTTTATCCTCCATTAATGGTTTATCCGACCACCTGTAATTAAGACCCCCCCACCTGATATAAACTCTCCGCACCGCGGAGTCCCTCAAACTTTGCCTCTCTGGGGACCACGCTTCCGGTGTCGTTTCTTTTCGGTCTCCACTTCGACAGCAGGTAAGAACAAACACCCATAATCCGTATTAACTAAATAGCCTCACACACTAGCGGGAACGGCATAGAGAGAGAGAGAGGGGGGGCAGTTGCTACACAGATGGGTTGCCATAGCATCAGTAGTTCCTAATTAAACGTATACATTAGGCTATAATCGACGTCATTCTACTTCTGATTGCAGATCAAGGAATATGATGTCGATTACATCCTCATCTATACGTCCCTGCTGTGTGAACAAGCTAGCCTCGGTGGTCTCCCCTGCTGCATATTCACTATTTGCTTCTGAAATTATTTTTTAAAAAAAGTTCACTCGTTTTGTGGTAATTTCTTATCTTCCAAGTTTGACACAATATTTTGCAAGTTGGAAAATAATACAGGTAGACTTCCTGCTCTTCTGCATATACTACAATATTTAAATATTATTTGCACATTTCCTTTTGGAACTTAGTAAGTTATGCAGAGTTATGTCCCTCTAAATCGTCACTGCATGGCCAATCTGAAAATCGTTGCAGATATTAACACAAAACTGGAGAAGTTCAAATTTTTGCATGAAATATTTAAAAATACAGACAAACTGGGACATTGCAAAGGCAGTGCTTTCTTTATGTTTTCCTGTTTCTTTTTTTTTTATACATTTATAGCAGACCTTAAAACTTGTTACAAATGTTAGAACTTGTTTGTGCAAAAAAAACAAACAGACAGAATATGATTCTTGTAATATTTAATTTATTTACGTTCAGTAAACAACAACATATTATGTATTTTCGGACAGATCCACAGAAGAGTAACGGCACAAATTTAGAACTCAAAACTACAGCAAACGTTAGCTTAAGAAAGATAAGAGAAGCATGCATCAAGCATCATAACTATTAATAGCTGTGATTGTCCACTTCTGGTTGATTATCTCTCGTTGAAACGTTCAACGAACGATAACTCTCCTAGAAAAAAAAAATCTGGTAAATTTAGTGTCTTCAAAAAGAAATGTAATTTGTGAAAATCTTGAATTAAACATCGGCAATTGATTATAGATATAGATGTGTATGTGTGTGTGTGTGTGTGTGTATTGTTTTTGTTGTTGTTTTATAGTGAAGAAAGACCGTCATTGCTAATTATCTGCTACTGGTACTAGCAATTAAACAAACTCATTTATACCCGCAGCCATCACTCAGTTTCGATAACTAACTATAACTGGCCAAACATATACTTATCCTACTCTGATTGTCATCTATGCTTCGGAATCTGACAAAACTGGTGTCGAAGTAAAATTAAGAAAACTTATAGTTACTGTTATTAATAATACATAGTGATCAAGCAGTGTAAAAATTATCAACAAACAATAGTCCGAGAAAAATGAGATTTATGGTTTCTAGGTGCTACAAAACGGCTTGTTTAGTTAAATAAGTTTAGTTAGATATGAATAGTATTTAATTAAGATTAGACAGTGGCTTCTACATTTTGACTACTGAGTTTTATTTGTTCTATACAGCATCCAGGTTTTCACTTGTAGTGACTTGATAAATGCTTTTGAGTGGCATTACTGGGGAAAATATTTCAATAATTTGCTGATGCAGATGATTACTGCCTGTAAACAATTTATTTAAAAGAAAAAATTCCAAACGAGACAATGTGAATATCACACTTGCATGACAATTTAAATCAGTATAGAGAAGAAGAGAAAACAAAATATCAACAAACAATGTACATCTTCATCAAGTAAATGATGTTTGAACACATTTGGTAAAACACCTGTAAGCTAGCCCTTACTATTCTGACATTTATCCATTGTTTTGCATACATTTTATTATAATTGCAAATTGCTGGTGGTTTCTTAAAAAAAGAAAAAACATTTTCCTGGTTGTATTAAAAATGGTTTAATGCATTTAAAATTGAGAAAAAATTAAATATGTGACATATGTACTTACCTTTAAAAAGTAAATAACACCAAGTTTCTTAGCATAAAATTGCAACAGAAATTATCAGGTTAATCATCAGTATCTTGCATTATGGCTTAAAGATGCTTCAGTAAAGCATAGAGATAGCAGATCATTAACTTTAAAAAAAAGCAAATCTATGCAGGTCAAACATGCAAATTTTAATGTTTATCAAGTTCAGTGGCAAAAATGGCAGAATTTGTCTTCATTGTAGAAATACTAATGATAAACAGACAGTTAGAAAAATGGCCTTGCAGATTAGAGTTACTGCTTTCACTCCAACAGTGTCTACTGGCAGTTTAAAGGACATAAACATTCTCATAAACCATCAAAAACTCACTTTATTCATCATACATGGTTATGTGCCAAATGTCCTTTTGTTGGTCTCTCTCTGAGCAACCATTACTGCTATACTTGATTAGCATGGGCAGGGTGCTATTATTGTTGGACAAAAGTCCAAGGGCAGATTATGTGGATGTCATTGTTGAGGAGAGTGCTATACTGGTACTGATTTTAATCATGATTGCTTCAGTGGAGGAAATGTAGTAATAGTGTAGGGGAGAGATCAACTTTGTGTACCTTGATGAGATTATGTGATCATCCATCTTTTCTAACACATGGGACCAGTGTTAGTGTTTCAAGACAGTAATGTGAATCCACACTGGGCTAGAGTTGGCACTATGTCCTTTATGGGCCAATAACAGCCCTGAGGATCACTAGGATGTTCTTGGTAGATACATTAGCATCAGGAATCTTACTCCACAGAATCTACACAATCTGGGTGTTGCTCTCAACCCAGAAAGCAAGTGCTACCAGATGGGTTTAAGTAGATGTTTCATTTTAAGTATACATAGCTGATGTATCAATTACATATTGTCTCGTGGTGACTACACTCAATACTAACTATGCCAATCACATGAATTTTGACTGCATAGGTTATCTGTAGAAATCATGACATCATATCTTCATTAATGTTGAAATTAAATCTATGGGCTATTATAACTAAGTAATAAACTGTTTTTTTTTTATAATTTCTAAATACTTTGTGTTTGAACTTTCACAAGTGGAATTAAAGATATGATGTCAAATTCCAATATCCCTGGATGTTTTGCAAATATTTCATCATGCATTAGTCAGCAAAAATATTAAATTTTTTTAAAAACAAAATAAATTACAGATAATCATTTATAGTATTTTAATAATTAGTTTTATTTTTTATCTTTCTACAAAAATTATTTTACTAACTTAATTTTTTCTATATTTTCATGTTAAGATCTCTTGTACATTTTTTTTTTAAATGATGCACCTATGCAATATTTTTACTCGGAAAGATACAGACATACAAGTGGTTAATTCTGTCATTAGAATTACATTACCAACACAGAAAATTAACTGTATTCTGTTCTCTGTGTTATCTAAATGCTTCAAATAGAATATCAATCTAAAAACATCATACTAAAGAATAAAGGGAAGACAACCAATGCCGTCTGTGGTTGGAACCAACTGAAGAAAAAACTTTTTGGTTAAAAATCTACTACTGGCTGTTTGGAAGCAAAGTACAGCATATTCAGTTGTATCTAGGAGGATTTATTATCACGTGGAAAGCCTGTTTCACTAGTTTTTCATTATTGTTATTATTATTACAATGAGAAGGAGATGGCGCCACCAACAGTACCGCACAACTTGGCTAGTTACTAGGGTAAAAAAATACTGATGCACAGGGTTTAATTAATATCTGAGAATAGTTAAAAATAACAATAAAGAAAATTCCCAGTAATCCAGAAAGCTATTAAGGTTATGTCTAAACTTTTCTGTGGTTTTTCATTTTAAAATGGATATTATTACAATAAAAATAAATATTATTTTAAAAAACTTGTGTTGTCATTAAAAAAATATAATATAATATAAGGGAGCTAACTCTGAAAGGCATCAACTTTCAAATTCGTAAAATTCAATGATGTATTCAAATCCAAGAGAATTTTAAGAATATTTCTGGAATGAAAGTGATTAAAATAGTGCTATATGGTTTCTAATATTAAAAAAAAACGTTTTTTTTTCAGTTTTTAATACAAATTCCTTACAATCTCAATGTTCTTTAAAAGGATATTTAATACATTAAAGATGGAGAATGTTATAATGAAGCAGAGTGATAATTTTCATAAGTTACACTTGTTTTTTTTTGTTTTATTTGTACTTTCATAACAAGAGAAATGATTCCTTAAACGTTGATGCAAACTGCAAATCCTTATTTTCTTAATTTTTAGAAATTTCCCAAGTGTTTGTCTGGTGAGGCATGTACAAAATATGGCTCTGACAACTTATATAAAGCCCACAAACTCCACCATTTTAAACTTAGGTACAATTACAAACATGGAACATCATCCTAAGAACAATTGGCAAACATTTATCTGCTTTTGGGTATAAACCAACCAAAAAATTGTCATCTACTATCAAAATAATCAGCTCAGTTAAAGTTGAAAAAGAAAAATTCTGGTTTTTCAAATATTTAAAAATTTTCAGCTAAATATCTCATTTAACTGTAAATGTATCATATATTTAACTAATCTAGTCCATGCATGATATTATCCAAGAACAGCTGTACTACAGGCTCTAGAGATCTTATAGTCAAATTTATTATATGAAGCCTATTTTTTTTCAATAGCAGCTTACCAGTGTCCCACTTAATGCCCAAATTCTATGTTGCACCCAGTCTGTAGTCCTCCTAAGACTTCATGTCCTAAACTCATATTTAAATTCAAATGCATTTAAATGTACCAGCCATTTGGTCACCAGATGCTTGACTGATTTCTGATATTCTATCCATTTTCCTTATTTATCTGCAAGTGTCTTAATACGAGTTACACCTTTGTCGGTGCCACTCCTAGCAGATACTACTCTGTGGACGGCTTTTACACCGAATCTCTCCAAAACAGCAAGGGATGATGACTGCTATATGCTATAGTTATTCCTTCGCAATCCAACCTACACATTTCCTTTTATAATCTACACTATAGTCAACTTCTGAATTCTAAAAGTAAAAAAAAAAACAACAACACATCACTACTTTCCAACAGTGTTAATATTTAGACAGTGGTTTTAAACTTATGATTAGAAATAATCTAACGGGCAAGGACTATTGTTTCATGCAGTCTGTGTTTTATGGACAAACACCTATGAAATACAGAAATTCTACCCTATTTTATCCTTGGCAGAATGATGCATTGGTTTATGCAGTTCCCAGAGCCATGCACAAAAGATCAGGGAGTAGCTATGCCTGATGAACAACTGTCATGTCTGTAGTATAGGAGGGAGGGAGGGAGGGGGGGGGCGGCCAGGTTATCACGGTACTGGTAATTAAGATTGAACATACAGATGAACTACTGATTGGGCGTTTAATTGAGAGTTACTGGCACTGTAACCATAATCCATCCCCTGGGTCTCCTCCAGTGAACGGGGCAATAGCCAGAACAGTTTAAAACAAATACAACTCAAAAAGTATCCGCCAAAACCGTCTTCGAAGCTAATTCCCCAGACTAAGAGGCCGGACGGAGATTTTACTACTATTACTATTATTATTATTATTGGGGGGGGGGAATGTTTGTCGGCCCTTCCGTTGTTTTCGTCTCCATGGAGATGCCGGATCCCGACAAGAGGCGGCGGCGGGTCCGTCCACGACGGTCGGTCCACCCCCCCCCACCCCGACTTCAAACGACGCCATAAATTTATACCCCTGTATTTATCAGCTCGGCAAATATCGATTAGCGTCGTCGTTTATAATAATTTATTTTTTTACAAACATCCACACGGCGCGCGTAACGATCGCACATCCACCCCACCCCTCTTTTCTCTCTCGCATTCACACACAACACACACAACACACACACATGTATGTATATATCCGCGCGCGCGCGTGTGGATTTTTTTTTTTTTATTGTTTTTGGAGGGAGGGAGGGGGGGGGGCGAGGTCACGTGATCAAAACGAGACTCGGTGATTCAGAGTGCGGCGCGGAGGTCAGAGGTCGCCGATGCGGAGTCTTGCAGGAGAAACATCGGCGAAAAAAAAACAAACAAAAACAAACAAAACAAACAACAACAACGACGACGAGGAGGACGAGGACGACAACACAGAGAAGATGGGTGCATTAAACACATAGATGCTTGCCATTGCCGAAGGCAGCTGCAGATGTGGTCTGCCGCGCTACATTCACGGTCATGATGCCAAGGAAGCCGCGAGCGAGGAGGGACAGGTCGGAAGTTAGCTGCTGCATCAAGTACCTGGTGTTCGGATTTAACGTTATATTCTGGGTGAGTGAGTCCCCTGTCTCCGCATCTTTTGTTTCCAGCCCCTCCCCCCTCCCCCCTCCATCCTTACGTCCCCCAACCCTTGTCTTCGGCCCTAAATTTTAAATTGAAATCGTCCTTTAAAGGGAGGCGGGGGGAGGGTTAATTAACCGATTGAGGGGGGAACCGATTACCGCAGAACTTCAACACCAGCGGGTCCCAGAGCGGCGCATTTGGGGGTAACCCCTCCGTTATTAGCATATGTAATGGGTGGAGTCGGTGCGCGCCCGTCTCTTTAAGTTGTAAATTGGTGTCTGCATTACCTGTCCAGGAGCACAGGGTTTGTCTGTCCCCGAGCAGCTTAAGGTTTTCCCCACTCTAGTGTGTGCTATAGTCTCCCGAGGAACCCTTACGGTGGCCGCCGGTTTTAACCACACAATATGGTGCGAATAGCGGGGGTCTTGGGATGAAGTTACAGTGAGGTTTGATTAAACTATCTCTTATGCTGCTAAAGAAGAAAAGGATACTGTGTACATACAAATATATATAACCCTCTCACACACATTATAGTAATTTTAAAAAAAAAGAAAAGTTTTTTAATTCATGAAATTCCGATGTATTGTTGTTGGTACCTCATTCTGTCAGTAAATCCTGAAAATGGCCCTAATCTCGGATTTCCTTGAAACTCAGGCCAGCACTGCGACAGAATCACAGGCTGGTCTGATGAGCTGGGATGCTTTTCCATGTACTTAATGGGCCGCTTCATAAAAGCGAAATAGCGCAAAACTGTAGTTTTGGCAACCATTTTCCAGTTTGTTTGGCAGAAATTTCAGACAGTATGCAAGGATTGATTCAGATGAATTCATCAATATCACTGTTTTCCAAGAGGCACCTGGTGTCTTTGATAGAATGCCTCCTCCCCTCCCCCCTTTTGGCTTTGATGGCCTGACAAAGTTTGGGAGCCACAGTACTGATGGGTGCAGCAGCAGCAGCCAAAAAAGCAGGCTTCGTTTTTTGGTTTCATGCTGGCAGCCAGGGTACTGAGCTGGCGCAATGTGACAAGGGCTCTACTTTTGGATTGTTATCTCTCATCTCCTGTTAGCTTCTACGAGTTTTCCAGTACATAATGACCTTGCTTGCTTTAGTGTGTATTCTTGAACAGAGAGAAGCTCTAGGTGGACATTGTAGAAGTAGTATCATAACTTGCAAAAGAATTTGGTGCCTCCCTTTCAGGCATTAACCTGCTGGTAAGCCGTGAGACTGATATTTGTTTAGCTGGTGCCGACCTGCACAGCGTTCTGGACCTGAGAATTCTGTTTTCATTTTCTCCTCATCTAAATGCTGGCTGCATCATAGCGGTCTTGATGATAATGATTCTTATGGTTTTGAAGATTTGTTTCTGTAGCTGCAGGCACAACTCTTGTGCTGGTCCCCTTGTTCACTTGTCATTATTAATGGCAAAATGCATCCTTTACCAGGATAGAAAATTTGATGCAGTAAGGACTGGTAAGATCAGCTGAACAGTAGCATTTTTCTTATCTTCTCCAATTTGCTTCCACTCTTGTTTGCTTCTGGCAACACTGACAAACCATATACTTGGTAACACACATTTTCTCCTCTGTCTCTCCCAATGGTTGCTTATTCTGAAAATCTAAACATACATACTATTTATAAGCTCTTTGAAACATATATTTTCATTAAATTCATTGAAAAATTAGGACCGGGCTTACTGACATCTTCTCTTTACTGGTTGTATAGTTGCATTGTAATTGAATTTAAAAAGTGAGAGGAGTTAAAGTATCTATGAGTAGTGGGAGATAAACTTAACTTTGAGCAGATGGCTGAGTGCACAGTGCGACTGAGGGTGCATTAGAGATCGCCTTGGTTTGGCAACCCCCCCCCCAATAACGTGGTTTCTTCTTGTTCTTCTGTACCACCCAATTGGTACGGGTTTGGAACTTCAGTTTCCTCCCACAGATAAACGGGGGATTTCTAGTAAGGACCTTCCATTTCCTGATGAAGATGGGAGTGGCAGACTCCACAAGGTACAGGAATGGTCGGGTAGTAATTCAAGAGCATTGTTCCACGCCAGACTAATTATGTTTCTTTTAGACATTAGTGTCTACCAGTATTTTGTTTTTGCTGTTGGCACCTTACATTGATGCCTCTTGTTTTTATTATGGTGCGGGGTAATGGCCAGCTTTAGGAAATGGCTGAAATTTGATTTATGAAAGTCATTTTATGTATGAAATTTTATTTAAAAAATATGCACAGAACTATTATCACACCAAAAGATGGGACATTTATTTTAAAATGCACTGCAAACTAGGATCTGAGTAAAGTAGTAGTGTGTGAAGGCGTTTTATTTGTATGTTCATACTTTATTAATGAATCTTAATTTATTCTTTTTTTTTTAAAAAATTCAACTTAAATGTTTATCTTTTTTCCAAACACCACCACCCTGAACAGAACTCTGTTCTCTGTGTAAACACTAGGGAAAAATAGAAAGTGGTCTGAAGTATTTCTAGATGTCCATTTTGTCTGCTATTGAAGCCTACCTGCTCGTTCCCCTTTTGAAAACCTTTTTAATATCAATTATTTTAATGTACTGTATTAGAAGTTGGTCCTTGGTGATATGAACCTTTTGCAAAAATGACTTAAATAGTGCACATTCCAAGGTCTGATGTTTTAGCTCCTAGATGTGCATATGGATGTTTAAGTGGATGCCATTAACTTTACTAAGTAAATGAAACATAGAAAATGATAACTTAATTTTTTTCAGTTAGCAAAGCTGTTGGAATGAACACAGAAGTCCAAATAGCATATTACTACTGTTCATTTTTTGGTGTCAATACATAAGTCATCAATCACAAAATTATCAAATGCATATGAGAAATAATTATATACTGTCATATTTATACCTCATTACTCCTCCATCTTGTGAGTTGGCTGTGATGCACATGAAGTAATTTCTGGCCTTCTGACAGAAGAGTTCCAGTGTCAGCCATCCATGTTTGAACAGCATTGGATGGTTTAATGTACTGAAAAGTAGCCCTCTACCTTCTGTAAATAAAGCATCACCAATAACTTCCCTTTCTTAAGTTATTAAAACAAAAATATGTTTAGTTTTTGAGTAAATTAAGTTTGTCATTAATTGATTCCGGTTATTTATGATATTTTCATTAAAACCAAAGCAAACAAACGAAGAAAAAAAAGTAGTAAAATAGTATGAAGCAATCTGGTAAAATAAAAACACTTGGTGATTATTTCTATAAAGAAATGTAATAAACAAAAACTCTCCATCTGAGGTAAATTTTTTGGTTTTATCTTTTGCATCTTGTTTTTGTTTTATAACATTTGTTATAAAGATTTACTTTGAAATTAAATTTTAAAATTGTGTACTTCGAAAAATTTTGGTATTATGAGTTTTCTCCCCTTTAGTGGAAAGCATCAGTGGGTTAAAAGGTGATTGGCTCTACCTGTTCACCAATTCCAGTTGTTTGATCTTCAGTAACTTGACAACGATTCAGAATTTTGTGTGTGTGTGACAAAAATATAAGCCAAGGGCACATTATTCTCGATATAGATGCAGGTATGAGCTGAGTCATAGTTCCACAATTTGTTTGAGTAATGATTAATCTTAAAATTATTATTTGAAAGCTGTTTTTATCATGATCTAGTCGCTGCTGAGCTGAACTGTAGCAGCTGGATAGACAAAGTTAATGGGGGCAGCAGTCCTGTAACTAAATGTGTCCTTTGATGCCATATAACTTATTGCTGCAGATAGATTCTCTCTTGATTTGACTTTTACCAAAAGCCCTACTGCCTTGTCTCACTGGATTTCCAAGAAACATCCGTTGTTTTCTTGATGGTGTTTGTTTTGCCTTTTTTTACAAACATTTTATAGCTTCATAGTCTGTGAATGGCTTAACACCTAGCGAAGGCAGAAACTTAATTCACCACAGCACACTGATGATATTATATAAATAGCTGATGGTATTATATATATGGCAGGCATAAGAAAACCCCCCTAATATGTTGACAAATTTGCTTACAAGATAGCCTTTTTGTAGTTTCTAATGCTGATAGATTCACATTTTCTAAAATTACTTTGCTAAAGAGATGTTACTGGCATAGACCTATAGGCAATAATTGGTGAAAAGGTTAATATGTAGGCATACCAAATGAGTTATTTTAGCCTTTAGTATTATTTAAATTTTGTACTGAAAGTAAGATGAGAATATATATTTAGGAGGCTGCAAATAGTCATTGGTGAGCAAAAAAATCTACCTGGCAACTATTGGGATAACTATCAGTGACACCAATGGGGAAAACCATGAGAGTTTAACTATAACTTGCACAGACATGAGCTGACCTGCAAGTGATATACTCTCGCTCTAAGATCATTATACAATGAGAAAAACATGTTTTTATGAATCAAATGTAGTTTTAAGGAATGATTGAGCAATGATGCATGACAAGTGGAAAAGGATGCATGCACATCACAAAATATAAGAAAGCAAAAGAAAGATGTGAATACGAGTGAAACAAAAGAAGGAAGTGATTCTCGCAGCATAAAGATCTGTGAGACCTTGTCCAATTTTTTTTATCTAGACAGTTAGAAGTTGCCAACATAAACTCGCCTTTTATGGGTTCACTCATAACAAAAAGGATTGCCTTTTGAACTTGTGGGGCTTTAGAAGACAGCAAATCCACTCAGCTAAAATCAAAAAAATCATTTTCAGAAGAAGGCTTTACTCACACACACACACACACACACACACACACACACACACACACACACACACACACAATGTGATCATGAACTCCAACATGAGTGATAGAAAGCAGTTATTGGATACTTGGTTAACTAACCAAGCTTTGAGCCACTTGGAAGGCAAAAAAATCTGCTTGATTTCCCTATTTGTCCCTATTTTAGCTGGCAACTAGAACATTTTGCAGGCAATCACATTTTTGGAGATTTAACTGCAAGTATTAATTACTGTTTACAAGTTTGGTTATAAATTCAATTTTTAAAATAGAATTTATTTTAAAAATATACAAATTACATTCAAATAAATAGAATTGATAAAAAGTGTATTTTACATACACACATACTCTCACTCTCATGCACACACGAGATAGCTAAACATCAAGTTTTATTGAAAATAAAATTAATTTTGATGACTCTTCTGGGGTGTAAATTTGGCCAGGTCATTTTGTTTTCTTTCTTTCTCTTCCATTACCAGCCATTCAGAATGGGGTTCCTTTATTCATTCTGGTCAATCACTTTTTATTGAAGGAGTTCTCATATTTTTCTGTTATAAGCTGACTGTATCTAAAATGCTCAGTTGGCACCTGCAGGTAACTTGTCTGACTGCTGGTTCATGATGGCTTCCATTTGTAATATGCAGTAAGTGCCTTTGGTCAGATGGCCATTACCTTAAATATTTGTCAAAAAAAAAAAAAAGAAAGAAGAAAGAAGTTTTTGTCCTAAAAATAAGTTAGAATGAAGATTTAACAAACAGCTATTCTGAACAACTTACTCATCTACTTGTATACACCTAACTATGGCATCCAGGGAAATTTCATTTATACAGAATTTGTTGGTAATTACAGAGTGTTGTTGTTGTTTTTTAAACTGGTACTGTATTTTTTAAGTATTTCTTTTTCTACATTTTGTTACATCTTGTTTCTTGCATGCACATGTGCAGACGGACAATGTTTAGATACAATGGTAGGTATTATTTTCCAATTTCTGATTGAATTTTTGCAAATGTACAGATAAAAATAATTTTGATAATTTGCCAGCCTAATGAGCATATGTATGATTTTTTTAAAAAGATAAAATACTCTCCAACAATCATGAAAACGAATAAGATTTAAGATAAATGTTAACCAGATGCTTGTATTGGGATTCTGATGAATGGTCATCTTCCACGTTTTCTGTACACTTTGAAATAGCATTAAATACACGTCTTCTTTCCAGCAGAATAATAATTTAAATATAGAATTTAGCTACATTTTGAAAGCTTTTATTTTATTGAACAGCTACCACTCAACAGAGGAGAGTAATTTGTATTCACTGATATCTAAAGTAAATGCAGTCTTAATCAGTATGTAATTTTATGCTTAATTAGTATTTGCCTTGCCAGAAATAATTAAGATGGCAGAACACTTTGCAGAAAGTGACAAACATGATTGGAATTACTATCTGTGGAAAACATTGGACATGTACTGTATAGATTGACTGCAATTAATTTTGCATCTATGGATTGCAAACTTAACAAATTTGTGTCAACTTTGTGTCTGGTAGAGTCACCTCCATGCACAGTTTTTATATAATTGCTTTGTTTCATGTGACTGCAGGGTAGAAAGTGTATACTTTTGTTGTTAGTAATGCGTGCAGACATTTTTGTGGTTACGATGGCTTTGCTCCATTGGATGGAAACTTGTGGGAGGTTTTTTTTTTACTTTAGACTGCCCTTTGCTGCCAATGGTGTGGTAAATCTCATCTCACGGGTGCTTATTAGGGTTGAGGTCTAACATTGATAACTAGGGGATAAACACAAGGAAGTCATGCAAGCTTGTAGATGGATATTGTCGAGCTGGCAGTTGAAATGTCTGCAGCCACCATAGGTAATGGAGAAACTTTTACTTTATTTATTGAAGTTCTGTGTAGTTGTATTATCGTCTTTACAGTTAATGTGTAGCTGTCATCAATAATTGATGGTTTCATTTAGCCTTTAAACACACCAGCTTTTGTTTCAACTTCTGAGATTCTGAAAATAAAAGCTAAAGATTTTTAATACACCACTTTTGCAACACACATTATCTTGTTTTCTGCACAAGCTGCAGAATGAAAGTTGATATAATTTGTCATTGCTTTAGATCTCAATTGGTCAACCTTTGAAACCCAGATCAGCAGAGTGAAAGCCTTGTAGATGTTTATTTTGGTGAAACCAAATGACTTCTGCTCAGTCGAATGTCTGAATGCACATATTTTTTCTCTAAAAAAAAATGCAAACTTCTAAGTTGCACCGATAGTAACTTCACATCCAGAGAATCCAATACAAAAGTCAGAAAGAAGCTATTATCATCTCCATGCACAATAAAGATGATGATAATAAGAGTGAAAAGTTTAAAAGTTATAAGTCAAAAATGAATAATGTTATAACTGAATACTCTACAAGCTTATTTATCTTAATTCACAAGCTTTATAAGAAGCAAGTATAGGTTACCACTTTACTCTTATTTCTCTATGGTGGATATTTCTCATTATTCCCCCCAAGGCAAAACAAATGGATGTGAAGAGGTGGAAATATCAATCATCTTTTCTCGTATGCAGGATCACACAGCCACCACACTGGCACCAGTCTACTATGCTGATTAGCTACCTTTTTTCAGTACTTCTGCAGAACGCTGTGCTTAATTTGGCTGACATTTTGTGTACATTTGCATCTAAAGAGCCAAGACGCACTTGTACTCTTTCTCAAACAAATCCTTAATTATCTTACCTGACTGTATGCTTGATTAACTTTTCAATGACAAAAAAATTAAACATTTCTAATTCATTTTATGAGACATGTCTTACAACCAAAAGATACTGAATATGATCCATCTTTAATAACACTACTTTTTTTGTTCTGCATAGCTTGTTTGTATCATTTTTATTTTATTTTCTACTGATAAAAATGACTTATGGGATATGACAATGATTTTAAGTTAAACAATATAATTTAATACTGTTAATTCAAAAAAAAATTAAGAGTAAACTAGAGAATTAAACTGATAGTTAAGGGGCACACACACACACACACACACACACATCTGCTGTCACATGGTTTTGATATTGAAAATGTAGTATTTATAACCAAAGGTTGGTGCAGTGGTCTGATGGATAGTTTAGCAGACTACTAAGGTTAAGGGCCAGTGTTCAATTCCCACAAGGGACCAATTTGATTTGGCATACCTTCTTATCATGGGTTTTTTTCTTATTCTTTTTCACCAGAGAGTTGTTGGGCTTTCCTGTTTTCTCCTACATCTAAAAACGAAGAGTTCAGTAAGGGTCTCCTCCCTCTGCTGGTTGGAAGTATCACATCCTTCATGTTATAGGTTTGGCAGTGTTACGCTCTCTCACCAGGGTTGTCGTCTTATACATCAGTGTATGATGCAACAACATAACAGAAAAAAAAAAGATAAGTATTTTGATTAGTTTTCACTATTAAAGGGGACATACTTCTCAAAGTGGTGGTGAGAATTAATAGCAGTTTTGGCCATTTTGGTAATTTTTTTCCAATATGGCAGTGAAAAATAAAAACGAATTTCATCTACGTAAGGTTTGAAAAATTCCTGCAGAAGTTTTGTAACTTGCAATAGTTTTCATTGACTGTATGGACCTGGACCCCACTTCTTTAATATGTTTTCATTCTAAATGCAGTGGGTAGATATCTGCATTCTGCCAGACTAATGTATTTCTTATCTTGCAGTATGGTTGCTTAGTGTTTGAGATAACAGTACAAATTTAGAGAAATATGAAAAAAGAAGAAAGTCCTGATCTATGCTGTCTTGTTCAAAATTAAAAAAAAAATTTTAATGCAATTTTGTTTTTTTAAGGGTTACAATAAAGCACCTTTGTAATTCACTCCTCTGTAATTGGTACTTATGTAATTTTGAGTCTTCATCTTCTTTGATAAAGCCAGTATATTGTAGTGGAAACTTAGAATGTTAGGAATGGTTCTGACCAGCTGGGGCACCCAGTACTGCACAGGAAAAAAAAAAATGGCTTTAGGCCAATGTGTGGTAGCCTAAAGCCTTGCCCAGGTTCTGAAGTACCTTCATCCAAAATTTGGGGCCTCTAGCTACTATGATTTGGCCGTGAAAGAGTTAACAAACTTGAAAAAAATATATTACATGGTAGACTCTTATTTAACCCTCATTATGCTATATTTGTTTTTACTTTCCTTGAGGTGCAATTGCATTTCCAGAAGCACCGGTCAGTGTTTGTGCTGAACTAGTTGTATATTTAGTCATCACATTCATAATGCAAAACACATGGGATTGGAATGATATACTGATTTGTTGTTACAAAGTGTTACATTAACGAGGACGGAGCTATGTGACATAGCTTCTGCAGCTGATCCTGTAATACAGATCTAAAGAGTACTGTGGTGCAAATGGGCCCCAGGTGGTGTATAGAGTTAAAAAAACTTCTTGCTCTTATACATCTGGCACTAACTAATACCACTGACATTGACTCGCTTATTGAAACTTTATCATCACAAGAACTAACCTTGGATGTTGCTCTGGATGTATACCACCAGAATAATGTATATTTATTGGCATAGTTTGATTAAACTTTGTTGCTTGGATGTGGCAGAGATTGTGTCTGTGATAAACATTCCTGCCCTGGGTTGGGCATTAGAAAGACCTTTATTATGACAGATATATGTTTGTTAATAATTCATTTTGCTAACCATAGAACCAGATAGCTTAAGCAAGAACAATAGAGTAAGAGCAGAATTTTGATGGAATCTTGTCTGTAGTTGCTACTGCTGTGTTGGATACTTTTCATCTGATCAGAAAATTATCTTTTATCAAAGTTTTTGGAAAACTTCCTGTCATAACCTTGTGAATAATCCCAATAAAGGAGATTTGGTTTTGTGAGGTTAATTTTGTGTAATCCCAAATTCATAATGATGGCTTCAATACAGTTGGTAGTTGAGATGGATTATGTATTAGGCGATATGTATTTTAAACCTGTGGCCCCCTATCTGAGATTCTTCAAATAATTTAATCTCATTTTTGAAAGTATTTACTGATTCCATACTTCATCTATTGTATCA
Source organism: Nautilus pompilius (assembly GCA_018389105.1). Classification (NCBI taxonomy): domain Eukaryota; kingdom Metazoa; phylum Mollusca; class Cephalopoda; order Nautilida; family Nautilidae; genus Nautilus; species Nautilus pompilius. The sequence goes on along the minus strand of JACATO010000998.1, from coordinate 491,092 downwards.
CTGGGCACATTGTTTACTTATACGTATAATACATTTGCTAAAGAAGTTGTATAGCCTATCTGCTACATCATTTAAAAATTTTTTACATTATATGTTCTTTTATTTCAAACAGCACCAGAACTGACTACACACACACACACACACACACACACACACACACACACACACACAACACACACACACACACACACACACACACACACACACACAGACACACACACACACAGACACACACACACACAGACCACACACACCACACACAGACACACACACACACACACACACACACACACACACACACACAGACACACACACACACACACACACAACACAGACACACACACACACACACACAGACACACACAGACACACAAGAGACACAGACAGACAGATGAATGTTACCTTACAAAGAATATTCATAGTTCCTCACATTCAATACCATGCCTGAACTGACATAGATTGTTCCTTTCTCAAAATAATCTTGACATGGAGATATTTAAAGCCATTGAGTTAAATCTTAACTTGATTTTAAAAAAAAGAAACTAAAGTTTAGAAAATGCCTTGTTTTGTTTCCTTTAAATTTAATTATAGTATTTGATTTATAAAACCTGAATGGTGTTTGGCAGACTGAGGCTAGTAGATATTACCTAGGTCAGTACTTTATCTGTTTAGATGATTCTGTGTGTTAGTAATTTTTGGCTTTATTTCCAACCTTATTATTTTACTATTTCCTCTTTATTTTTAGTAGTAAATTTTCAGAATGATTATATGTGTGTGTGTATATACTTTTACAATCTGTTATTTTTTCCAAAAATGTTCAAATTAAAAATGGAAAATTAGTTTTGGGTTTTCATGTGAGCCTTGACATCATGAACTATTTGTTCTACTGAGTAGTTGGAGTTTGAGGTGTAGTGATACAGAGAAGGTGTAAAGAATCCTAAGAGGAAGAGGATAGGTGAGGAATAAGGAGGAGAGATAGAAATGGAAACGAGAGTTTCTTCTTATGGAAACGTGGCTGATCATGGCTGGTACCCAGTACTGCATATGCCATTGGCAGTATTGGGAAGCCATTGATATGTAGTTAAAGCAAACTGAAGAAGCAACCTGAATGAGCTGTTGAGCATCATGTTTATCTGTCCACACATAAGCAACAACTCCCCACTTTCTACTGCGCTCTATTTGTGGAACAGAGAGAGGTAGGCAGTGGCATCCTAACACCCAGCTGTACAGCAGATACAAATGCTGACACTTCTGGGGTGATGGATGCTGATATTTAAAGTAACTAGTTGTTTTGCCGGTTTTTGAATTTATTTAATTAAAAAGATATCAATTCTATTATTAGTATCATACTGAAAGAACAAGTTAATTTTTTAAACACACTGCATTTTTTAAAATTTTTATATCAAGAAACTGTTGGTCTGGTACTCTGGCCCAGTTGATGGTTTATTTTGCAGGTGCCATGAAGAGAGGGGTTAATATCTGTCTCTGTATTTAGCAAACCTACCAGTTCCTCATTAAGTTCCAGTTTTTCCTGTAAACATGTTTGGAGTGGTACTGTTAAACTAATCACTGTGAAACTACCTGATATAATTTTAAAGGTATGTGACGTCACCCAATAGATTGTCTCTATCAACAGGGACACTAAAAATAAAACCAGTCTAGAGTAGAGTATAAACAACCTTCATTGACTATGTTCTACACCACTATTGAAATAACAAAAATTAATAAATGTATTACTACTACTACTAATAATTATATAGAACTTGTGGTAGGTGGTGGATGGCTGCATGTTTAATGTGCTGACCTGCTGTGGGAGGGCACGAGTTCAATTCCTGTTGGTCTAGCAAACTCCCATAGCATGGCTTCTTCTCACTCTCCTGTATCAGTACATTGGCATGGGTGCCCCCTAGGTTCAGTTTTCCCTCTTGTCCAAACAGAGGAGTTCCAGTAGTAACTTTTAATTTCTTGCTAAAGTCAGAAATGTGTGGCCCCTTGGTAATATGCAGCCTCCTTAGGTATGTATACAGTTGTAGATGATGATGCATGTGGAGAAGGAACTTGAGCAGAAGCTTTGGGTTGAGTGCCTGCTTTTTCGAAACTGTTTGCCATTTTTATTTTGCATTGAGTCTAAGTTATATGTTGTCTGAGACAAAAGTATTAAACCTTTGAAACTACTTTCACACAAGCAAATGTACCATTAAACAATCTTTTTATTACTGCCTAAAGGCTTTGGTACCAGGGTGGACATAACTCAGTTCAGAAGGACTACATGTTTTGTTGTATTAGGAGTATACCCCATCCTGAAAATGCCATGGGAATGGTATGCAATTTCCAAAGTCAGAAAGTAGCTTTTGGTGTCATGTTTTAGGAAAATGTTAAATACACTGAACCGATTTAATACAAAGGAAGTAACATTGATTTGATTGTAATTTTGTTGTGTGAACAGGAAAAGCCATAAGGCTGATGATGTCGTCATCATCATTGCACGTTCTCTCTTATGATGGTTCAGTAAATATCATGGTTGTCGGCATGTTGAGATGACTAAAATTTTGAATGTGCCTTTCTTTTAAATGTGATTGCAATTTTAAAAAAAGTTATATTAAATGGAGTTCAGTTAATTGTAGAAATATCTAGAAATTTGAATATGGTTATCAAATCTTCATGATGATCATTATTATTTTTTTGAATATTGTTGGCACCCCCCTCCCTCTAGTCAATAATATTAAATTTAGTTAACAGAATAGACAAGATGAACGTGGTGATGGTTGATGTGTTGCTTATGGCAGGCACGTTCTGGAAACTGGGCAGTAAACCATTTAGAGATATTGGAGTTTGGATTATGTATGATCACATTTAATACATCATGTATAAAAATCACATTTACATGCAGTTTTCCAATGCAACAATGATGCTGGAGATTTGTATTAAAAGTACATGTGTCATGCATAATTCCTAGTGCCCAAAAATTATGCCCTGAAAAAAATTATCGTGAAACATCTGTTGTATAAAGGACCTTATTGAGTAGGAAAAAAAAAATCATAGTAGTAGCTTGAAGAGACATGTCAGTGACTGAAGACTTGCTGTAGGTTTAATCCATAATGGTGCCAGGCAGCTGCTGTTTGGCAGCTACTCATTAACAGATTCTGGGCATGTTGTGTTCAGACTGCTGATGTTACTGACAGGTTGGGCAGAAATTAGCTTGATTACACTAATCCTCTTGTTAACCATGTAGTGAGTGACCTTGTGACAGGGAAGTAATATCTGCCAAGATCCAGCAGTGACACCAGGTGGTGATGATGAGAGACTTGGATATCAAGATGCACTATTCAGAATTGACTTCACCACTGGAAAATTGGTCTTGGATGGCCATTTGTTGGACTTCACTCTTCTCTTTATAAATTAAAGCTGTTTTAATGTGAACATCTACAATGACAGGGTGATGATTTAATTGTACACTGCTGACAACCAGTTTATAAATGGCAGTGTAATGGTGTATAGGGGGAACATTAATCAGAAAAACCAAAATTCTTGGTGATTGCTTGTGGTTGCTTGACCAACCAGAGTAATTTGGATGATGATATAAGATCAATTGTATTGCCACTTCTTCAGCAACTAGATCCTGGCTTTGTGTTCCTAGATAACAATGCTCAATCAACCATAGGACCATAGTGAAAGATCTGTTTTGAATTATTAAGGGTTGATAATATAACAATGTTACTAAAGTTGTTTCTAATAGAAATTTATTTAGGAAAGAAGTATTCCAAAGTCATTATCAGTTTTCAAAACACTGAGTCTTAATTCCAAGGTGACAGAAGCTGAGTAGTAATACAGGGTGATCAAAAAGTAACTATGCAGTGGAAAATTTGTTTCTATTTCAATACATTAACTCTTACAATAAAGTATTACAATAAACTATATATTAGGGTAAACCCTGAAAATGAGCCCCACTCACATTTAAACATTTTTCCATACATTTTTTCATATTTTCAAAAACGTTTTGCAATTCCTCAGATGTTTTCCTCTAATGAAATTGATGATGTTTTGCTTCAGTTCGTCAATGGAATTGGGATTATTTTCAAAGACCTTTGCTTTCACTGTAAGAACTCATTTTGAACTCTTGTGGTGTATTTACCATTATTTGCATATACTTTTTTGATGAGAAAGATTCGTTTGGCATTTGAAAGAACCATTACACAAAAATTACAATTACATAAAAATCATTTTTCACTCTTGCAAGTTTACTGCCAGCACCTGTTGGTTATTTTGGGAACTACAGTATGAAACAACAAAGCACAGAGAGAGGAATCAAAAATGTTTACAAATATATTCCACTGCATAGTTAGTTTCTGATCACACTGTATTAGATAACCTTGGTTTATGCCCCCCTTCCTGCAGCACTTGGACCATTCATCATTGCCAAGAATAATTCTTATGATGTGGATAAGTGGAGGAGTTACTTAGTAACCTCTGATTTTTTTAGGTCTCAAATATACCATTGGAGATAGTTTTCAGCCTAAAAGAAATTATTATTATTACTAATTTTCATGTTTAAAACTAAATAAAAACCTCAGGTTCTGCTATTACTAGTATGTTTCATTTATTTGCTTCTGTTGACTGAAAACTGCAATTACAGCATCTCTTTTCAGTGCAGTTATACTTTTGGTTGCTTGAAGGCTGCCTTGCAGAAACCTTGGTCCTAAAACAGACATGGCATCATATACTTTTTGTGGGGATGCATATTACTTCTGAAGAGCATGCCTACTAAGTTTTTTTTTTTTTTAAAATTGGCTATGCATCAGTAAGCTTTGACTAAATACACTGATAAGCCATTTCATGATTCTCTTTCACTTCTGATTAATAGTAGCATAATGATTAAAAATATCACTGCAACCTTGTGGTGATGCATAGGAGTAAAGTGAATAATTATTAAGGAGTTTTGACAGTTTTGCCTTTGAATTATCTAAAGCAAATGCAAATTTATAAATGCAAATTTAGGATAAACAAGTCGGTCAATTTGTCTTTATATTTGGGAACAGTATCATGCAAGTATTACTGGCTCTTGGCTAGTAAGAATTTTCTTGAATTTGTTTGACATCTGGTGTATAATTCTGTGATTTTGCTCTCCTCTTTTTAAAAGTTTTCTGGCATTTAAAATCTGACTATTTCTGTATGATGTCAATAGTTATCTTTTGATCTTACAACCGCCATCAAGACGACAAACTGTTTTGAATACTGATGAACAAAGAAATGTAATGATGGCTGGATTAAGTGCCATCAGCTGTCTGTCAGGTACTTATCCCTGAGATATGCTCTCACTTCTTTAGACATTGCAGGGGCTTCCGTATTTCTTTTTCATGTTTAATAGATTACACGCATTAAAAAAAATGTATATCTATATATTATTGAATAACATTAAATTATGAGCTTCAAAGGCAATTTATTTTGTTTTTTTGTATTTCCTATTAATACTTCAATGTGTCCATCTTCCTTAATTAAAAGTTTACAAAATGTTGTTTATGATTAACAGTTGGCTTTCGAAATGTATTGCACAAGCATTGGTTTACAGTAAAGCTACATGACTTCAGTGGCTGTTAAGATTAAATAACGGGAGGCATTAGTGTTATGAGAATATTATTAATAAAGTAGCCTTGATCGATTATGACAGTTAAAAGGGATTTAACAGTTTGGGCTCTTATTCTTCGTGTAACACACTCACAAGAAAATGTTTCCGGTCTAAACACGCTGCCAACAAGCTAGTCTCGTTTCCAGCAGAGAGTCCAAAATAAGAAATACAGAGGAGAAAAAAAATGAAGAATTTTTTCCCTGATATGTTTAAAATTTATTTTCTATGGAACATTTGTTGAAATTCAGAATTTTGAACAGATTGACATTAATACCGTACCCTTTTTTTTGCAGTTCTAGAAATGCATAGTTCTCTGAAAACTGCTTCTTTATCTAAATAAGACTTGCTTGTTTTGGCTTAAGATCTGCCTTTATCAGATACTGAAAATCATTGTGTGGTGCACATGGGGAGATTTACTGAGGAGTTTATGTGCTTTCAATGGTTGTGCGTTATTTGTTAAATCTAAAAAAAAAACAACATCTTTCTATTTTAGAGTCTGTCAGTCCTTACAAACAAGGGAAAACATTGGTTAACTGTAAAATGTAAATTTGTTTTTGGAATTACAAACACACACCATATTCTGTTAGATAGATGTATCTTGCAAATTGGATGTATTTTTTTTTTAAAGGTTGAGTATTTTAGATACTATTTTTTATAAAGTTTTGTCTGGTGTAAAATTTGTATTTATTATTTCTAATCATAACATTCCCCCCCCTTTTTTTTTTGCTATAGCATTGCATAAAATGATCTTTTTTAACAGTAGAGAAGAGAAAGGCTAATTGTCACAGCACCAGTAATTCTTAATTAAATGTATAGGTGAGAATGTAGAAGATCAAAGCAAATGGTGTTGATCATAGCAACACACCTGTACGTTTAATTAGGAATTATGGCACTGTAACAACCATACCTGGTCTGCTTTATCTACATATACATCATTTAAAAAAATTATTATAACAGTTTATACAGGACTTTTTACTGTTGTAAGTTCTAATGTGAAAAGATATGAAAGAATTCTGTTGCAATAGGATCAGTGCTGCCATTGTAGTTCTGTTCTTTTCGATTTTTATCCAAATGGCTGGCAGATATGTAGTCTTGGTAACTTCAGATTTGCCAAACAGAATCATTTATTTATTTTTAGAGTTTGTTTAAAAAGTTGATAACATTAAAAGTAATCAAATGAATTTATGGCTGACTGATATATTACTGAGTGAATAAGGTATTTTGCATTTTACTGGTTAATGCAAAACTAAGTAACTGGGACTGGTTGATAGGTGCATGCAGCAACTTTGGATATCTGTTTAATTTTACTGGCAATATTAAGAGATTCCTTTCTCTTTAACTTTGAAAATTTATACAAATAAAAATTGCAGGTATCTATCCATATGTAAGACTTTGATGCCATCTTTACGAGAACATTAGTTATTCATAAACAAGCCACTAGGTGGCAGTGTTGTTGTTGTTATTGCTGCCAGTTTCTCAATATACTGATGGAGAAGAACTGGTAAAATAAATTGGACAGCAAAATGTCTATTGAGAGTTGTGAAGACCAATGCATAGAGAATACTATAACAACTTTTACAATTTTATTGCTCTGAAAGCCTAGTAAACAGCTAATTAAAAAAGATTTAAAATGAGAATATTATGACTGTGAATGATTGGATGAGATTACACAGATTTTACACAAGCTGAACTTGCTGCTCTCTCTATGGTTATGGAGAGTCCATGTGACTACTTTTGTCAGTCATTGAATAGATGTGGAGTTCTGAATGGGTGAACATTCATAGTGATTTAAATTTATTTATTAATTAAATGTCACAAAGAAAGCATAAACTTTTATTAAATATTTGAAGCTATTATTGCATAGCTATTCATGAAAATACTATTGACAACATAACATTGAAATGTTTAAGGAGAGCTCAACTTTACCTTAATCCATGCAACAGAGCCACCTGGAAAGTTGAAATTGGAGAATACAAATTATGGAAGTATACAAAAAAAAGGCTTTGTGTTTACTGGGGATGTTGAAATGAAACTTGACTAGCATTGCCAAAATGGTATCCAGCCCTTCTGGTTTTATTTGAACTTCCCCAGTAATAATACTTGCCATCTACCAAGTAGTTACTATTCTTGACTCAAAATGCAATGCTAACACCATTCATGTCTCTCTGCTGTTTGCAACAGCTCATCATAGTGAGACTTGCAGATAGTAGTAGGATGACAGACATTTCCTGTTGCCAGTTGACAGATATATGAATTTCTAATTATCTTCCGTGTACACATCCAACAAACAGTGGCTGCTAATTTATATTCCTTTTGTCAATTAATGAAGAATTTTTGAAAACAAATTGGAATGTTTGGCGAACCTTGTTTTGTTTCTTTTTCTGTCTCCTACAGGCAGAGAGAGACTATGAGCAGATGTTTTCAGTCCTGCCTTTTGGTGACTTTCGCTAAGAATGTAGGCGAACCTTAGTTCATCTGCAGCTTGGCCATAGTTACGCTATTTTGTCTGATCTGTTTCCTCTCTGCATTGCAATCAACAGTTGGAACAGCAGTTGCCATCAGAGCTTTTAGACACGGAATGGGTCTGTGTCCAACATTGGTTGAGACACTATTTTTTTTTTCTTCCCGGAAAATATATTCTTTTTTAATGAAGTTGACACAAAAAATTCGAAAATTGACATGGGGAATTTAAAAAAAAGAACACCTCCCACTGTTCTCTGATATTAAACAACGTTTTTGTTCACAATAAAGGTAATTTTTTTTATATATAAAAAAAGGAACTCCTTGGTGATGTGTTATTTATAGGATAAATTTTCTTGTAATAAAACCAATTAATGAATCGTGATTATGCACAGCCCTTTGCTGTCACCGTGGTTTTAGTCCAAAATTCACTGGTATTGAAAATGTATTTATTGTTTGATTTTTTTTAATAATCTTTCTCGCTATCCCAGGGTAATTACACGCAGCTGGAACTGAGCAAAAGGTTGCTTGCTTGCTTGCTTGCTTGTTTGTTTTTGGTGAATTTTGTTGCCATCCCATGACTAGAGCTCTATGACTTAATTATCATTGCTTATAAATGAAGTCAGATATTTTAAAAACTGTTTTGATTTTTTTTTAAAAAAAGCAAACAAACAAAACCTTTTTAAAGAAAACTTTAAAATGTATTATAATAGGGGATGTTGAAATAATATCCTGCTGAATACCATTATTTCAGCCAGGTTTTATTTGAACATTCCTAGTAGAAGCATCGCTAATGCAAAAGATGTATTAATATGTGTATAATAAGTTCAGATGCAAACTAATTTATCAGGAGGCAACTTTGAGATTTGGAAATACGTCCTACATGCATTTGCTTCTCTGCACAAATTGTCACCTAAAGTATAGACAAGAAAGTTAACAACTTCTGGAGAGTTCTATTGGGTGCTACTGGTACATGACCATGATTTAATTATTATACCTTCCGTAAATATTTAATACAATTATGTGTTTGTTGAGTAAACTGTTTACTGTATAACAACAAAAAAACTATTTTTAAAATAATAAAAGGATACCACTTAGAGTTTTTAACAAAAGGTTTACTTTTTATGCTAAATGTGAATCTCTCTTTCTCTGAGCCTGAGGTTAGTTATCACACGGTAAGTCATTATGGTATCAGTATTTCATAATTAAAGGTTCAAAGCATGTAGTAATAATTATAGCTTATGTATACGTTTAATTAGGAATTACTGATGACATTTCTCTATAATAACTAGGCTTATTTGTTTCCTCTTTTGGCGGGCAAAATGATTCTGTTGGCCAAAATAATCCAAGTTTTTGAATGCCAGGATAAATATACTGTTTAAATGTTTGCATTGTTTCTCCTGCTTCAGAACTTGCATCTTCATAAGAAATCATTAACTACATTAAAAATCTTTCATAAAGAAGCCATATGAAAGTGTTTCTTAATTGCCTTATTTAAGAAATACTTTATTACATTTTAATGCAGCATTTTAAAAAAATCTAAGATGATATATATATATATCCATTATTTATGAAGGTTTGACAATTTTCTGGTGATAAGAATTGGATTACAACTTTTATTTCCTTTGGTGTTATCCTCTGATCTCTAAGGCAGAAGGTGCTTAATCTTTTCTTAGAGCCAGTTTAAACTTGAAGAGCATAAAACTGGTCTGTTGATTGTAATCAGCCTCACTACTGCATTCTCAGATCCATCCATCTCTGCTGCTGCATCTGTGAGAACCTTGTGTAGAATGAATTCCATCACTTACAGCATTGATTCTCATTACAGCCACTTGATTGCAGGATTCGAGGAGTGTTGTGATGAATCTTCAGCTGAACAAATTGATTGGAGTGGCGTGTCTGTGACAGGAGTTCTCTGAATCCCAGGAACTGAAGACTACATCAGGTGGTTGGTTTACACTTGGAGATGCCAGGCATATCAAAAGCATGTTTTTTTTTCCCTTATGCTCTGTTCTGGAGTAAAGAAAATCCCTCTCTTTACAGTCTCCATCCTTATTCTATCGCACTGTGTCTGAGAGTTCAGCTAACAAGTAGTCTGTAACCAAATGTTAGGGATTTTACTCCGGAGCACACATCTGTGACCGTTCTTCTTATTGATTTCACTAGCACAACTTAACCTACTTTTTCCTTTTTTTATGAACTTGCGACACAGTTAGCATTCTGTCTGGTGGGAACCTGCTGGATTTCAACAATCCAGCCACCTATGGGGAAATGAACGTGCCGTGTCACCAAAAACTTCATGGTGTTTGGCGTTTTGTGCCAACTTGTTAACAGGAATAAATTACAAGACCGAGATTCATCATTACTACATCAAACAATTTGTGATATCTTTTTTTGGTCTGTCATTATAGTGCAGTTGCCAGTTTTTGTGTTTCTGATGGCCTTCGGAAGCTCATTTAACACGCATATTTATCGAACAGTTACAGAAGGAGAACTCATCATAATTTAACTGTGAATATTAATTAGTAATTATTAAATAGAAAAATTAAAATTCTTTGTTAATGTGCTGTTCCCTTCTTTTTTAAATGAAAACTCACTCATTGTGATTTATATGACTGGTCTTCTGTATGTTACGTTTCTGTGAATGTCTTTTGGTGCTCGCATAGATCTGACCTCAGACAAAGGTCTTGGATATACTAATGGCAGGTGCTGTAGTCTTATGACAACCAAGAGAACATTTTGTTTCAGAGGTGAAGCTTTGTTCCATTCTTAAGCCCCCCCCTATTATTATCACTTTCTCAAAGAAGGTTTCAGGTGCAGGATTTTCCATGGACATGGTAAATTAGACGAGATGGTGTAAAAATCAATGGGAGAAGGGTTCAACTTCACATAATGTAAAAGAAAGAAAAAAGTAATCAGTGACTGAGAACATTCCCAGTGATTGGTACTTAATTGTTGTTTATTTGAGAGATACTTGCACTGACAATTGACAGGTTTGCATAATTAGAATGCCCATAAACTTAATGCATTTTCTGCTGTGATTGAAGTGACTTTAGCTGACCTCAGGACTGCTACTTTGCAATGAACTTCTCTAAGGTATAATTTAGTTTGCATTTACCTGTCTTTCCCCACCTATCAAGGTTTGCTTTTGGGAGGGTGGTGTAATTTTTTTACAGATCAGACTGGAACCTAGATAATGGCTAAAGTTCGCAAATAAATAACGCAGGTTGTGTCCATCTCCAATGATGATTTTTTTTTTAACAAAACATTGGAAATTTATTTCAGCATCTAAATATCTATCACTAAAGATGGTGCTTAAAAAACAGAAAAAAATTGTTTTTTTTTAAATACATTAAATTCTTATTTGCTGGAGAGTTAATGATAGTTTATTTTTTCATTAATTACCTTAACTGAAAACTAGGTTGTCTTTAATTTTTCAAGGCCACATTAAGTGGAGGCAAAGTGACTTGTCCATTAGTTAAATGTGTGCTATATTTAGTTGTCATAGGGAAGGTACCTTGGAGTATACAAGGCTCCTGTAGGATCATTGACTAACTGTTTTTATGCTTTCATTAGCAAACACGTGGTTAAGGGCAGGAGATGGCTAAGTGGCTTTTGTAGATGGAAAGTCCTCTGCCCGAAAAGAGTGAAGGCAAGGGATGCTTTTTGCCTTTGGCCTGCCTATCTGGCTGGGAAGGTAAGGTGCGTCGAGACCGGTTTTCGGACTTGACGTACTGAGGCATTTTTTCCCAAGTTTGTTTTTTGGCTGGGGAAACGATCACTCTACTCTGGACGCCTCGGCGGCCAGCTACACGAGTTGCTTCGGCGCCTCAACCTGGCTTTTTAGGCCTTAACGGGAGCTTGCTCCATACCTGGCTTCGGCCACCCACCTCCACTCTCTTTTTCTCGGAGATACACACACGTACAAGAACTTTCACGTGCACCCTTAAGCACGCACCACAAAAAGGTGAAGAAAAAAAAACTGTGTATTAGACTGACCTGTTGTGGATTAGGGCCCAATTTTGGACAGATTTGGTTTGGTGAATATCCCATAGCATGGTTTCTTCTCACTCTTGTGTACTAATCTGTCCACTATCAGGAATTTTTTCATTCATTTACAATTTGGTTAATTTTTTCTTTTTTTTTCCTTAACAATAAGCCATGTTGGCTTTAATAGCAAGTATTTATAATGACCCCCAGCTTTTGGTAACTAAATAACTGAAAGAATTTTCTGCTGTCTACATATTCAAACACTACTTGCACTTCTGATCTCTCCCCTCAAACATAGAATCCAAAACTGGGTAAATCAGAAAGTTTTAATGTTTCTACATACTTTAATTACTTGAAACCTAAGACTAACCCTTATGATGCCGAAAGCAGATATGTTCACTTTGACATTTATAGCTATTTGATGCTGGAAGCAGATTTACCACATGGCTTAATAAAAACTTTCCCTTTATTTCGATAAGCAGGAAATACTCATGTCTTTGAAAGCCCTGCAACTTCGCCAGTCAAATTCCTTATTTCATTTTTTGTTGGATAATTGAAACTTTCCAGTTCAAAATTTAATTAAGCACTGAAAGGGTTAAATATACCTAATTCTTCTAAATAATTCAATATCTTTTCTTCTTACATACAGTTTTTCATTTATGGATGACATGTTAATCTAGGTGAGCATGATTTTTCTTTCTGACTGCCTCCAGTTAAATCAAATGACTTTAGTAATTTTGTTTTTTAGAACTGATCAAGTCTTAGGATATACTGGGAGAAATCACATTCCATTTAAATCAAATTTGTCAAAATGCTGAGTTTGGCAAATAATTTAATATCAAAACAATGATATTAACTAGGAGATGATATCATTAAAGATAGCTTTTTGGTTTGTTGTCATTTTTTTAATTTGATGTAACTGTGGAATATCCCATAGTCTCCACTCTTTCTGTACTTTATTATTGTATCAAGTCAGACATAAAATGACCACATCATGCCCACCAACATTTATCATAATTTTGCTGGAATTTTAAATAAGTTTAGCCTTAATTTCTTTAAAAATGCTTATTTATCATTCATGCTTATTTATGTATATATGTTTTATGTACTTATTTATTTTGGATGCTTAAGTTTATCAGGACACATAATTATCACTGTCATTTTGTGAACTTCATTTCTATAGTCAAGATCCAAATTTATCAAAGAATAGGTGTGAAATCTCTCTCTCTCTCGTTATCTTTGTGAATTTTTTATTTATTGTCAAAGATTACAGAAGTCAATATCGTTTTATATACTTTTTCTTATTTTATATTTAGACATCGGTGTTATAACAACAACAAGGGAGACAACTATGCTGGTGAAGGAGCTAGTACTCTATTTGCTAGGAAGTGTTGTCAGTAGTAGAGCTCTTCATTATTAGATGTGAGAGGAAAAGCTTTGAGGAAACCCATGTGGCTTGCTGGCTGGTTGGTTGGGGAAGGAGAGTGAAGAAACTATGTTTGGGGGGGATGTTTTGCCAAATTAAGCCATTCTCACAGGAAGCAAATTTCTGCCCTCATCAACCTAGTATTTGGGGTCCAACCACTAGACTACTGAACCATTTTTTTTGATAAGTAACCATTAAAAACAACTTGACCAGTTAAGCTTGATCAAAACCCATTTAGGGAATACTTTATTATGGGTACAAATCTTGACTCTCTAAAACGAAAAATGTAAGTTGTAATGCAGAATTCTTTACCATTTATGCACATATCTCAAGAAATAAATCAGTATTGTTATTTGGTTATTAGTAAGTGTTCTGATGCAGCCCTTAAAATTTCAATTTGGCTGGTAATGGCTGAGAAGAAGCACAATTCTTTAAAAAAAATAAAAGGTTTTAAGGAAAATACTCCCACAAGTTGTTGCATTCCAACTGGAAATGAAATTTGAAAAATGTCTAAGATATGCATCTGGTGCATGGTGCATATTTTGCATACAAAAATGGCAACTGCTGCAGGGTAAAAGCATCTACTTGTACAGGCATTTTTCAGGTTGAAGACAAAGTCTGGTACTATTGGGCAGATCTTTAAGGTTGTTTCAGTGCTAGAAGTGGACAGAAAACCAGCAGTGAGTTTCCTATATAAGCCAGCAAAATTCTTTGGCATCAAGCCCTTTCCTGGTCATTACATCTGGCATGTAAGTGTCTCCACCCATCTGGTTTGCCTCTTATTAAAACATCATTTTCTGGTTCATGCATGCATATTGAATTTCACTTTGTGATTCTTTAATCTATGGAAGTGTTTCACCAAAGTTGAAAACAAAATTTGCTTTTGTTAACAACTGTTGTCATTTTTAGCTGGATGATCCAGTTAACAGAAATGAAGATTCTGAGCATATCAGTATAGCTGCATTTGACTTCCATGTACTGCATCACTACTAATAAGACACTTTAGAATTATGGATAATATATTTAGTATTTTTTAATCATTTTGTCATGCAAGGCATTTCTTATTGAAACATCCCCCTTCTATGTTTAGGGAATTATCTTATTGGCATGTGTATGTAGATTTATTTTTAAGCATGGTTTGGGGCTTTTTAGGTATCCTTGAAGACTTCTCTGCAAGGGTTAATAAGCTTCCTATTGGACTAATATGCATATAGCCTTTTGTTTAAATTTGTAGTTTTAACTTCTTTTTTAAAACTGGAAATGTTCCTGACAAAGTTACTGCCAGCCGAAAAATTGTCCATTGTGTTATTGCTGATAGGTACCTGTGCAGCAATGGCCATTGGTTAGTCTACTGGGCTTCCAAGGCTGAGGGCCTGAGTTCGAATCCTGGTCAGAACCAGCTTTGTTTGGCAAACCTTTCTCTACCATGGTTTCCCTTTTCTCTTTTCTATTAGCTCATTGTAGTTTCTTTCGGATTTCTCAGGTTGCAGCATAGACAATGCCTTTTAGTGCAGATAGCCACGACTCTGTGCTCCAACAGGTTCCTGAGATGCTTCAATTGTTAGTTTTAAATAAGTGTAAAAAAGAAGGAAAAAAAGATGCAGCAATGAGGTGCATGACAATTGAATGTAAGGTGTGCATATAGCTATGCAGAAGATCTTTACAAACATTTATTCTGGAGCAGGTAGTATGGAAGCTGGAATCACAAGGATGAAAAAAAGATTTCTTATGTGTGAGATAAATCAAAATGTGAGCTCTTTTGCAGCAGTTGTTCAGATTATATCTGCCATGGTCTACTGAGTGGGTTTATGGAAGAATGTTTCTCACCTTTCAAGCATGAAGCTGGTAACGTGATGGTCTGAAGCTATTTTGGTTATCTGGGATTTGGCAACTAGTGCATGGAGCTGGTAGTGTGGTGGCCTGATGTTATTCTAGTCTTCTGGTTTCTTCAATAAAACAATGGTGTTTTTCTCTTTCAGATATTTATTTAACTGGCTTAAACTTGTAGCAGTACCAGATTGCTTGAGAGTTTGAAATAAGTTTATGGTCACTGCTGTTCCCAGACTGCGATACAAAATGATCTAGATTGTTAACTAAACCAAGGACAACAAAACCTTTATCAGACAGCATGCAGAACAAGTGGGCTGCTATATTCTTCTTATTTACTACAGTTTGCTGTAATAGAGTCTCTCTCCATCCATCCATCCAAGGGAGTTTGTTTAAAACCTAAAATACTGATGAATCTTTTGGCAGAATGGCGTGTAAAAAAAGAAAGGACAAAACAATTCTATTTAAGAAATAAGAAAAACTAACACAACCTTTTACATCAACATCATCGTCCATTAAAAATAGTAGAAGGAAAGTGAACATTATTTAAATGGAAAGAGTCTCTTAGAGCTGTAGTGCCTAATTGTAGAAAATACAAAAAAAATAATTTTTAAAATTTTAAATTAATCATAGGCCCGTAAACGGACTAACATTTCAAGTTTTTTTTGTCTCATTAAAGAACAACAACAAAAAAAAATTCCAAGGTTTTATGAGTCAGACATCGCAAATAATTTTCAAAAAGTTTTGTTCTGGTTTGTATGTTCTGGGAGACCTCCTATAGAAATATTGTCTAATTCTTGGATGCAATGCATTTCGTTTGTTTATACATTTAAATTGGTATTGTTATAGGTGATTGATTCCTGGTTAGTTTTATGCAATTTGGGAGCATTAATTGATGTGCTGTCAGTTTTAAGCTGTGGCTTCCAAATTTGAGCTAATAATTATTTTATAGTAAAGCTGTTAGTGGACAACATGGTGATCCATTGCCTGATTACTGAATTGCCAAGATGGAGGGCCTGAGTTCACATCTCAGTTGGGACCAGCTTGGTCTGGCATAGCCACTTCTCACTCTTCTTTACCATCTGGTCACAATGGATTCCTTTTTTTTTTACATCTGAAAATGAAAGGTTCTAATAAGGACTTTTACTTGTGGCTTCCAATGCTGAGATGTACTCATGCAACCATTTTGTCAGCACAAGATCCCAGTCTCATTAGCCAACAGGGATTTGTTAATGGGCAAGCGTAGGACAGCAAAATCTATTAATATAAGTAACACTTGCAGATTCAGGTTTTTTAAAAATACTATAATTATTTTCTAACATTTGGAGAATTAAGTTAAGGATGAACCTTGTTGATTAGAGCAGTTTTAGTAGGTTGTCCTTATTTATAGCAGGCTTTAATTGGTGAAATAGTAAATGACAAGTCCACCATTTTAGAATATATTAGATTGCTAATATACAAATTACTTAATTAAAAAAAAAACAAAACCTGTCAAATGCTTAATATTGATGGATTAGTTAAATATTCTGTTACTGATTCTGTGGAAAACACCATTGTGGCATTTTTGGCTTCTCTTGAACTGACATCAAAACCCATACAGATAATGCCACCAATATAAACCTATAAAGCAACTTTCACTTTGGCTAAAATTGTGTACGGACCGACACACTGCTAGGATGCCATACAGATGCATGCATAAATACAACACATACAAAGTTGTTTGTAGTTTTCTTGAGGGCTTGGCACTGCCGACTTTGGCCGGGAAATCCCTGCTAGAACTTTTCGTTTTTAGATGTGGGAGGAAACCTGCACAATATCCATCCAGTGAAGGAAAGTGAGAGGAAACTGCACCAGGTAGGAACAACGGCAAACCCGGGACCAAACTTTTGGTCCTCAACCTTGGCAGTGCAGTAACCTAACCAGTGGACGGATGGACAGACCACCGTTACCCAAAGAGCTTCTTTCCATAGTTATGGAATAAATGAAGTCTGTTTATTGACAGATGTTAAGTGTTACTTGATGGCTGTTTCATTGACAAACTGAAAGCCTGTTAATGTTTTTCTTTTTTTTTTTTAAAAGTGACAGGGGTTTGTCTGATAGGGTGTTCAAGTCATTGTCTTAAAAGCTTGCTTGCTGAACACATTAAGTGATGCTCAGGAAAATCAGAAAAAAAAACTTTAACCCTCTATCGTTGAAAGTCATTAAGGAAATAATGTGATGTTTTTGTCTTTAATTTTGTTTTTGATAAATGTTATTTTAACTTTTTTAAAAAGTACTATTGCTGAAAAGTTAATCAGTATCTCGTATATTTCATGGCACATTTTATTTTCAATTTAAAGTTGTTTTACAAAAAAAGGTAATTTTTATAGAGAATTTCGCAAGTCATCTTATTGTACAGTTTGAACATGGCTCAAAAATTTTCTATTGTACTTATTAAAAAATTACTTTAAAAGACACTTATTTGTTGAATTGAATTTTTCCAAAACTTTTGAGCACCATTTGAAAGTTTAGAAGAACAGTAATATAATGGATGGCTCTTACAAATAGCAACTATATTCTGAACTGAGCTCTGACCAGAAAAGAAGATATAAAGATACTTTGAAATCCAACCTAAAAAAGATGGTGTACGGACTCCAGTCAGCAAAGACCACAAAACTTTGGTGATCATCCATGTATAAACAAGGAGTTAATGACTTACTGAGCTGAGATTGTCAAGGAAGAAGAGAAATGTAGATAAATATAGGAGTATGGGTCTGCCATAGTTCTATGCCATCAGCTGAGTCATTTCTCATCTGTCTCATTTGTGGTAAATTCTCTCTTTCTAGGATTGGTCTACAAACCCATCTAAATGCCCATCAAAGGCAAGGTCACTCTTGAAACTTGCTTCCACTCTTTAACAGCTGAGAAACAATCTCTTCGGATTACCAGATTATCAATGGATTACATAAAAATATTTAGAAAGCAATGGTTACCTGTCTATTTTATTTTGAAAAAAATGTTTTTTCAAAAATATTTAGTTAAAAGTCTTGTCCTGTTTTCAAACTAAAATTCAGCCTGCATTAGGTAAATTGTTTTACTCTTGTTGCATGATTTTATTGCATTTATGAATTCTCTGAGCTGGTGGAAAGCTTGCATATACATATTTACTTATGTCTTGCTCTACACACAAAAACTTGCTTCTTTGTTTAAATTTTCTATCCATTGCTTGGCAGATTGATGCAGTCTAGTCAGGCGGTACATTATAAGCATTGTCTTTTGTGTTTTTCAGCTCATAGGTGGCGCACTATGTGGAATCGGTCTCTGGGCGTGGAAGGAGAAGGACATGTTTCACAACATTGGCAAACTCACAAACATCCTTTAGACCCAGCATTAGCGTTCATCACTGTGGGTGGCATCATGTTTAAAATAGGATTCACTGGTTGTGTCGGTGCACTCAGGGAAAACACCGTTTTATTGTTAATTGTGAGTACTAATTTTAGTATTTTTTTGCTTTTAGTTTGAAGGTCCTTAAAATTGTTTACTGCATTATGATGCAAACTTAGTTCCTTTTTTTTTTTTTTAATTGTTTCAACAAAGAAAAATAAGCTTAAATTTGTTACTACTACTTTAGCTTTGTGGGTACAGACATGCTTTATATAATATCCACCCTGTGGGTAATCTGATAGTATTTTACTTTTCATAGAGGGAAACAGATACCTTTACTGTCATGATAATCGTACAGGACACAGAAGACTGCTTTTGCTTTGATCTTAAGTTGTTCAGGTTTGAATCTGATCCATTTGGAGTCAGAGTGGTGGTTTTGGACATCGTTGATGAATCAATCAATGCTAGACCAACAGTGGGAGATTGGTTTCCTTTTGTTTTAGTAGTTTTTCTTTTGAAATAAAAAAAAAGAAAAATTACTGACTGATATTTCCCTTCTAAAGGCATTGTTAATGAATGCACTTTGTCTGCATATTGCTATATGAGTTAATCATTTTGATTGGATAGAACTTAGTGACATGATGCAGTGAAGTGATTCAAAATGGCAGACAGTTATTATTTTGGACTTTGTGACTCTCGTTTAAATAATTTATTTTCAATGGGAAGCTGTATTTTGAGGCTGAAAAAAGCTATTGGGTAGATATATAAACTATTTTCTCAAAATCCCAGTGTAGCATCATGTTAGAGTAGTGCAGCACAGCATTCCGCTAACAAAAGCAATGTAGTTTTGATGCATAAACGATCATGTCACGATGCTTTATTTTTTGCCCATCAAAGATTCTCGCCACAGCAACCAAAGGTAGAGTGGTCTAACTACACGTTTATATAAATTTTTTTAAAAAGAAAGAAGGAGTGATTACAATAAGATAAAATATATCAGTAATTCAGTAATACTTGTAGAAATATTATTCGTCTTTTTTTAAAAAAAATTTATCTGGTAATCTTAGCCTGGTTTCATTTTAGTCAAATGGATTGCATTGATTACACCTATAATTTAACTATTAATGCCTTTTAAACTTTGATCATAAATGTCTGATAATTAATTTGTTCGTAAGAGATTAATCAGTGCCTGTTCAGCCCTTTGATGAAAGTAAACCAGAAGATTGGGATGCTGGAAGCAAGAATTTTAATGGTTCTCCATGTAATTGTTTGGCCACTGAATGATTGTTATAAAATGGCACAGTGACAACTATGGTCAGAATCTGCTATCAGTGGAGGTTGTGAACAATAAGCTTATGGTGAGGGAGACTTCATTTATCACTTATCCCTGTGGATGGAACACTGACATCTCTTGCCTGGTTTTCTGCCATAGGGTATTAAGTATGTGTATGTATAGTTCTGAGTTTATTCTGTCTTATACACACATACACAGTTTTGCTGTATTTTTTTCTTTGCATTTTATATCCACTCTTAATTAGTCAGTCACTCTGTTACTTTAAGAGCAGGGTTTACCAAAATTTTAGTATCTCCATTCTCTATTAGTAAATGACTACATAATTATTGGATGCAGTTCTATACTATATACCATCAAATGGTATGCCAGACTTGATTGATCACCAGGTGGCAGTTTGCTATTATTATGGAAGCACTACTGTTAGAAATTAACAGGTTACTAATCAGTGCATCACATAATGTGTAATTGATCTGTTAGTGGAAGGAGTACAAAGCTAGCAAGAAAATATCCGCTGACAGAATGATTATCTTCAGTACACCATCAGAGTCTGCCTTCTGCATCTTAAAAATCAAGGGTTGGTTCTATTAGGAAATTGATGCCAGGAGTTTTGGTCTGCTAGAAACTCCATGTGCCAATGTCAGCTCACCATTGGTTCAGTGAAGATATATACAGAGAATAAAGTTAAATAAACAGAGTTAAAAAAAAAAACATTTAAAAATGGCATTTTCCAAAGCAAAGATTTTTATTGCTGCTATTATTAGAATGGTGTACTTCTCACTTGCATATTGATGAAAATCACTATGATGGGCTTGCTAGATATTAATCATGAATTTGTCTAAATTTAATGTGAAAATAATGTGCTGTTATTGATTTACAACAGTTGCCAAGTTGGCGTTTTAAATCGCAATTGTTAAATTTATTATTTGGATTTTGCAACATGATAGAAGTGAATTTTCATACCATGATATGAAGTTAGATAATATTATGAAGCTTCAAACTTGGCAAACATCAGAGAAGCATGATAGAGCAAATGAAGCATTGCCAAAGTAAGAGCAAACTTTGGCATTCCATCCATGTGCTTATCTTCCCTGGAGATCATTTAGTAAAAGCATGTTATTTGAAAATCTATTTTAAATTCTTTACTTATTCATGGAAGATAGATTATGATAGCTCTTCATGTACTGTTTATGATGTAGTTGATTCAAATTCATCTCTTTTGGCACGAGATTTCTTATGTGATAAAGATGAATTGCTGTGCATTATATCTGGTTAAATCTCTAATGGCATGCTGAACCAGAGTTTAATCTAGAAGACTGGCTGTGATCTAATCTTGCATAAACAATACACTTTTGTAGCTAAATGATGGATTTCTGTGCCTATCATTATGTTGCCACAATGTATTTACTCTCAGAGGAAGAATAATCCCAAAGGTTGTCTTTGAAACACCTGAATGAAGAGTTGTTGAATACTTGTGATAGGTTATGTAGCAAGTTTACATTCTTATTCCAGACAAATTAAATTTAATTTTAAATCGACTTTTGAGAGAAAAATCCTTTCCAAACTGCGAACTAATAACATTCAAAAGCCAGAGGAATTTCCATCATGATTCCGACATTAAAGTCATCCTTTCAAATTGTTTTTCTGTGGTAGTTTGAAATTTTAGCGGCCAGTGTATTTGTTTGCTTTGTCAGGTTTACATGTTTATCCTATCCCCCTCCAGACGAGGTTCTTTTTTGTCTGTTAAGTAGAAGAAAGATGAGTGGCAAAAACTAGTTGAAACTGGAAGCATTTATGATGATGGATTTGCTTCTATATTTTTTTTAATCCATTATGCACACAAATATGGCAATCTCAAACAGAAATCCTGTCTGAAAAGTTATCAACTGCTTTAAAAAGTGGTTGCTCACCGCACATGTATTGTTTATGAGTTTATTATGGGTTATTGGTTTTTCTTTACACAAGGTTGGATGGGGTGATTTAGACAATAGGCTTGCATCAGGTGTATTGCATGAGAACTTAACAGATATTTCATGCTAAAACTAATGTACTTTATGGTTAATCTAATGTACATGAAACATTCCATGCTGTTTATTGACAGAATGTTTTAAAATAATAATAATAATAATAATAATAATAAAAAAAGCTACCAACGTTAATATGGCATTGGTCCTGATACACAAAAGTGGGTATTTGATAAACTGTGCTTTTACCTTGATAGATGAAATGCTCTGTAAATGTATTTTAGGCTAAAAGGCTAGTTACCTAAGTCATGCAGACATACCAGGCAATAAGTGTACAGATAGATTTAGTAGCCAACAAAAACATCAGTCCTTGGACCTGTTCCACCCAGAAGTCAACCTATGAATTCAGTCATTGGTACTTTAAACAGGGAATGCTCTCATAACTAAGACTTACCCACCCAGAAAAGGCAGTAGGCATTGTTTTAAGTTCCAGAAACATTCCAGCAATTTAAGACACCAGCTTCTGTTGAGCAGACAAAACCAAGTACTTATAAAAAGAGCTCAGCTTATTCTCTTGCAATTTCAACAGTATCTAAAGTAATTTGGTCTAGCTGCCTTGCCAATGTGCATTCTCTGTGAAAAGGATAAGTCTTCATTGGAAAATGCTTCACCTGCCAGGGGAGTGAACTCCAGAGACTGATATGACAAGAAAATCTGGATGATATCACCTTAAAGGGAAAAATCAAAGGATTTATGGGAAAGCCATCACATCCAGGCCCCATCCCACAGTAATGGAATTAGCTTACAAATTTTAATAATGTATGTTTTAATAGTATTTATATTGTTTTATATGAAACAAAAGTGTGTCATGAGATATTGGAATAAAAAGAATCCCAGTGGATTGTAGCCCAAGAAAATTTGCTAGAAATAGGGTGCCTACTGCTCTTAAAGGAATTACTTCATGTAAAAAGAAACTAGTAAATATAGTATAAAATAATGTCACAAGTTTATTTACCTTACTTTTTTGGCTTTATAAATAATTGATGTCATTTATCATTTTACTTTTCATATTTCTATAGTGGATGTGTGGCACAGTACGGAGGTTGAGCATGTTAGTTAGCTTTCTTATCTTGTCCACTGTGCTGGTGCCAAATTATGCTGATTAGCCGCCCACTTAATTTTTTAATAGAACTCTACTAAATCAGGTAGCTCTTTAAATTTAGCAAATTTCTCATGTATACCTGTATGCTGACAATAAGTAACCTAAACTGGTTGGAGGTGGTTCTTTATATGTTGGCTCAGGCACAAATTTTCTATTTTCCATGCCAAATGCATAGTAAATTGCCTCTGTAGTGGCATTAGACACATACATACATGATGAGCCTTCGATTAAAGTATTCCTCTTAATTGCAAAGTGGCCTACCTAATGCTAAACATTTACAAATGAGAAAAATAGCAGCGAATGGACTGATGTTGCAAAAAAGATGAATATTAGCAATTTTTTTTTCCTTTTTCTCAGTTTAAACTTGAGTTTGTTGCTTTGAAAATCTTGGGTTTCCTTCCAAAATACATACCTACATACACAATTTTTAAAGCTGCTAATACTCTTAAATTTTCAGTTTATTCCTATTTTTGCATTTTTGATTATGTTATGAATAATTTTAAAATTTCTTCCCTGAAATTAAAATTATTTTAAACAATTTAATGCCATTTCATTTTTTTAAAATCTCTGCTTATGATCAACTTCATCATCAGTTTTAATTTGCACTTTAAGAGACTGCTGAAGTCTGTTGGTAGGCATAATCAAAATCAACTTAATGCCTAAAAACATATCTATACCATTCATTCCAAAAAATTTCCATTAAATTAAAAAAAAATTTTTAATGCCTTTTCAAACATGTATTGGCAATGCTATTGCTCTCCTGTCAAGAAGACTACAAAAGGCTTTGTCTCCATCATAGTGGCATGTTTATAGTTGAGTAAATGCTGTATGGCATTCTGTTTTGTGTCATTGTTGTGCCCTGCTGAAGACAGAAGAGCAAGGCCCCACAAGATATAGAGACAGAAGCATTTGTTCATGGCAACCATGGAACAACAACCTTATCAGCTATGTCTATAACTGCAGACTATGTTTGCAGAAGACAGCTGTATGAGTCTGACATAATTTTTTAGTTTACTCTTACTTCAGAAGAGCTCTGAAGCATGAGATAACAGGGCCTTTGAAGTAATGATAAGCAAATAATTTCTCGTATGTATTTGACAAATTATGATTAATAATTTTAGCACTGAAGAAAGATCATAAATATTGGTTATTCCAATTGTCTTATAGGTCTTTTTTTTTTTTTCCTATAGGAATTGGAAATTATAATTTTGGAAATTAATCCTTCTATTTTACTTTATAGAACCAAACAGCGTTGACTGCTGTAACATTAAGAAATGTTTTTTGGCAAACTCTAGAACTCGCATATATCGCTGATATTAAAAAAAAAAAAAATACTATTTCAAGTCTTTTTGACATTTTCATTGGTGTGATGACCATGCATTTGATTGCTGACATTCATGTATCAAGTGGTCTGATTCTTGTTTTGGCAATTTGCCATAGAGTACACACAGCGTTCAGTTGGTAAAATGTTGTTTTGTGGCCGAGTGCGACAGTACCCACTCAGAATTAATCCCAAGATTATATTCAACTCTGCTTTGAATTTTAAATAGTATGCAAACACTCACCATTTGTTAACCCTTCAACTATATCCATTACCATTATATTACTCTGTTTCTCTGCAGTTTCACATAGATTTTCTCTTGTTTTATATGGGATTAATTTGCTAGAAAGGCCAAGGAAAGATAACTTTACAAATGTTAGCTAAAATATTTGGGGAAACTATTAGCCTTATTTAAATTCCTAAGATCCTTCAGAGAATATCTGAACATAACCTTGTCTGTGTGGGCTACACATTACTGAACCACACACACACACAAGGCATAGGAGCTTCTATGTTGATTATATGAAGATTTTGGCTGGGGGTGCATAGACTTGATTTAAAAAATAATCATGGAATTCTGTACCAGAGAAAACAATGAAAGTGTTTTACATTTGATGTTTTTATTTCATCCTTAAAAAAAAAAAGAACATCATATCATCTGGGTTGCTCCTGGCATGCAGCATTATGTCACTGCATTTAATGTACAGATATTTATGAAACTCTAATGTTAGCCTGGTTTTCAAGTGTCAGCCGACTGATATAATGTTATGCTGCTAACAAAACTCCTGATATGATTTTATTTAGTTAAATATTACGTTGATGTTTAGATTTTTGAAAGATGAAAAAATACATGAATTTGCTTGTTTTCAATATTGGAATTCACAATTTTTGTTCTACAAAAAGGAAGTAAATTTAATTTACTTTATTTCCAGAGATTTTGCAACAGCTTGAGTCATTTTAGGAAACTCTTTAATTTTAGACTTTCTTTTTTTTTTTTTTAAACTTTTTTTGACAAAGTTGAAGAAATTTTAGGAAAATTTATTTTGAGTTTTATAATTTCTTTTTATGCTTGACCATGAAAACCATTTTAAAAATGTAAATATTTGTGAATGTACCCAGTAAATACCCATCTCCTCTTTTAGGTATATTTTGGCACATGAACATCATCTTTAGAAAAATTTACTCTGTAGACAGGATGACCCTTGATCACTGTATTTACAGATACTAAACAAAGATCAACCATATCAGTTTTAACCAAGGGTAGCCTACTTCAAAGTCTTTTTCACCACTGAAGTATTCATGCCAACAATGAACACAGATTGTTTATTTATCATATTTGCTTATTATTTGTTGATGCATCTCCTTGCCTGCATACTTATGTTGTGTACTTCACGGGACATCGCCTTGTTTGTTAATACTTTTGAGAGCACTCTCTGCTTAGGCATGTGATTGTTTCATCGTTGATTACGAGGCACTTGGTATTTAAGTGACATGTGCTTGGTGATTGTGTCAGTTCATTGTTTGCTGCACTTTTACCATATCAGGTCTTTTTGCTGTAACCACTAATTTTTTTCCTGTGTGTTCACTCACTCATTTGAAAAGGATGTGCGAATTTACTAGACATGACACTGAGAAAGAAGAGCTAGGATAACAGTGCCACGATGTTAGATTTTGATGAAACTGTAAAACCAAGTGCAGCTGATTTGTCTCCATTCATGCTTTATATTATTTATTTTTGCCCCCTTTTCTCTGAGAGACAGAAAGGTTCTGGGACAGTTACACTTCTAGATCATGTGTTTTAGTGATTTTTATGTTGTTGGCATAGCAACTGGGTATAAAATTGCTTTGACTACATCATTTTTCATTCTCATGTAAATTAAAGGTAGATAAATTTCTGCTATCTGTCAGGTGTATTCACTGTTTTCATTGTTATTTGGAGATGTTCTCATACAGTTTAGTTCCCCACACACAGCAAGACATCGACTTTTGCCAATTACTGGAATGTTCTGATTTCATTCTCATTTTTCTGCTCATCTTCATCTTTCAGATTTTGATGAGTTTTCATAAATGCGAAGGTAGCAATTGGAATCAATATGGTAAATAACTAACTAAGGAAGTTAGGTTATTCTAAAGTTGGTTTTAATTCTTTCAGTTAAATTTAAACTAAATATAAACAACTCCCCCAAAAAACAAATCACAGACAGACAGACAGACAGAGAGAAAGCACTAACTACTTATATTGGGCCATCTCATCAAGCATTATTTCTTTGCTTTTAACTTACTAACCTGGCATCATCCTTGTGGCTGGAATATGATAACAATTCTTAGTCATCTTTGTTTGTTAAAAAACAAAACAACAACAAAACATCATAGTAAAAATCAAAACCAAAAAAAAAAGTTCTTTAACCAGAATTTGCGTGATAACTGAGGCATCATGGAAACTGGTGTTTGGAGATTTCAGGTGAATTCTAGATCTGATATGAAGCACCAGTGAACATCTAGATAAGGATAGAGCACAACCTAATAGTCTTTACAGTCCAGTGGAAATTAAAGCCATTACCGATTGACAGTCAGAACAATTAGTTCTCCATTGCTAGTTTAATGTGAATCCAATGATGTCAAATGGAGGGACACCATGTGAGCAGGCTGTGTAACTGAAGTCAAGCTATTCTAAATGATTATCCACCATTTTTAAAGATGGATTAAGCAGATCCTGGATGGAAAAAGGACAAAAATGAAGTTAATTGACAATGGTGGAAGTTACCATTCAATATGGGATGGGAAGAAATTGCACATTTTCCTGACTTGTGCTTTCTCTTTTAGTGGTACCAAAAACCTGAGAGGAGGACTGCAACTTAAGAAGTAAATGAAAGCAAAATGCAAATGCAAAATATTAAGTAGTTTTTTTCATGAATAAACATGAACATTTTCAGAATAATGCTTCGTTTCTGCTTAGTTAAGCAAAAAAGGAAAAAGAATACAAATTTAAAATTATAATCTAAAATAATTTTGAAAATTGCTTCCAGGATTTTAAAATTTATTTATCCTTTTATTGTCTTAGACAATTTTTTTGGCATGAACACAAAAGAAAAAAAAGGGGAGAGACAGAATGCGAATCTGCAGTAACAATCCTCTCAAAAGCTGCCTGGAAAGTTTACAAATGGGAGGAAAATTGCACATTTTAAATATTTGATCCTTCACTCCCACACATCTGTCAGTTTTTTTTTTATTGCTATGGCCATTAATACTTGCAGTGGCTAATAAAAGGGCAGTGCAGTAGTCCTCAAGGGACCAACCCTGTTTGGTGTGCTTCCTTAACACAGTTTCTTCTTTCTCCCTTTTTTTTTCTCTCCAACCAGTTGCAAGGGTCTCTTTCAGGTGCTCCAGTTTCCTCCGCATCTGAAAATAAAAGAGTTGTAGTAGGAATTTTGGTAGCCTCTTTCCTGTGTTTATAGGATAAGTGTGTGGAAGGATTATGGGAGCCAACCATGCAAGTCCCCTTTCTCCTTAGTCTCTCTTTGGTCATGGATGGTGACCTAGGACGGGGGGGGGGAATGCCACACGATAATTGGCGGTAGAAGAAGGATTGATCCCTTTAACAGGAGCTTAAATGCAATACAAGCGCACGCTGCTGTAGTTTGATGTGTGACAAGGAATAACAAAGGATGATTTAAGGCGGTAGGTTGTCAGCATGCGTGCGTGTGTGATTTTAAATACCACAGATGTGAAGCTTGATTTTTTTAAAAAGTTTTTAATGGATTAAAAATAAAAAGTTATACAAATTAATTTTAAAGAAAAAAAGTTAGTAACTCTTTCAATGCCATATGGGATATATTTTGATAGCATTAATTATGAATCCTGTTAAAAGCAACAGCCATTTTTTAGTGGACTCATGAAACAGTTATTGCAATTTTTTTGCTTTGCCGTGGTTCAAGCTAATACAGCTAAATTTTATTTTATATTATCTTGGCTCCCGCTGAGTAATTAACTGATGGGGAAGGGAGTGCAACCATTGGAATAAATCATCAATGTTCGTTTACAAAGATGTTTTTAGCAGAAGAAAGACATACTGGAATGTTAAACAACATCTGGTATATTAATTTATTTATTCTTTTGGCCTGGCCAACAACAAAAGGAAAAAAAGAAGTCAGTTTCTTCCCTCTCAACGTAGTCATTATCCAAAAAGCTATGTGGGGCAAAACTAGAGTAATGTTTTTTTTTAAAAAAAGTGCTTGTTTTTGTTGTTATTATTCATAGAGTTAATTTGGATCTTCATAATGAGAAGAGGTATGTTTTATCACATTTTATTTTAGTCTGTGCTTAGTCACTCTAATTAATTAACTGTTTTTGTTGGCGTATAGGATAATTCCGAAGTCTTTGGAGAGAAAGAGATACAAATTAAAGAACAAATGTTTACAAAGAGGAATCTTCCTGAAAGGATGGAGCGCACCTCAAGTGTGTTTGTAATCAATAATGTGATTGTAAAATATGTGAGCACAAGTCTTCTCAACAACTTTGTCAGCAAGAAAGCTGGCTCCGAATTTCTTACTGGGTGGCATAAAATCAGCAGTTTTATCAATGTTAACCCTCTGTATACCACTTGGGGGTGCATTTACACTCCACTAATTTTTAACGGTATATTACTCTGCACAGACTGAGAGGGACTTCGACACAGCATCTTCCACACTAATGTAACTCTCTTTGACAACAAATGCATATGGCTCTCCTCTTATGTTTTTCATTACAGCTATTTCTGACTAAATATACAGCCAGTTCAACATAATAATTAAGGCTTCTAGGCTGGAGTGCAAATGTACCCAAGGTGGTATAAGTAAGATAGAAACAGATTTAGTATATGAAGGGTTAAAAGAAAAACTACTACATATTGAAATTTAATGATTAGAATTCATTTTCTCTTGTTTTAGCAAATCAGTTAATTGGTTATAGTGGCTGCTTATGATAATAAATGCAGAGAATGATTACACTGGTCAACACAATATTTTTGGCAGGAAAAGTGAGACTGGTTTCTGGGGTTTTCAAGGGCGCTGAATCCGAATCTGACATTTGTTTTTTCAAGTTGGCTCTAGTTTTGGAGATATCACAGGGGGGTCGTTCGTCTGAAATCACCCATTCGCGACCATAACTAAACGTACAAAAAACGGCTAAATAGTGCAAAAATGTCAGATATTGATTTTTATGATAATCCAAAACCACAAAGACAGTGTAAAATCTCAATCTAACAAGTTAAGTTAGATATAACATCATTTCATTTATTAATAAATGAACACTTTTCATATTTCGAGAATATACAAAAAATTTGCTAAAAATTTGCTGAATTTTAATTCTCCAAGGGAAAAAAACATTTACATAATCAGTTATATATCATAAATTAATGCAAAGCATTATTATACACTAGATTCTTAGTTACAATGAACACACAAAACATATTTTATTCACAAAAGTGAAATTGACGTTTATACGATTTTCGCTTGTGAGCAACTTTCGGGCAGTCTCTCAAAAGGTTCCAGCAGTAGTCTGCCATCATGTGCTCATCCCATTTGCCTTGATACCTCTCTTCCATTGTTTTGATGTCTTGATGGAATCTCTCTCCTTGCTCCTCACTGTAATCACCAAGATTACCAGGAAATCTGTCGAGGTGGCTAAACAAGAAATGAACTTTGATGCTCACATTTGCCCCTAGTTTTTCGTATGCAGTAAGCATCTTACGGACCAATTGCTTGTAATTGTCAGCTTTGTGATTTCCCAAAAAGTTTGTCACTACATCTGTGAAGGACACCCAAGCATTTAACTCAACCATGTTCATATGATTAGTGAAGTCAGAATCCCTCATGAGCGTTCGAATCTGAGGTCCATCGAAGATGCCACCTTTAGCTTTTTCGATGGAAAGACCTGGAAATTGCCTGCATATGTACTTGAAGCAATCCCCATCTTTGTTCAACGCCTTAACAAACTGCTTCATGAGCCCTAGTTTTATGTGCAATGGAGGGAAGATGATTCTATCCCTGGGTACCAAAGGCTCATTGATGACGTTGGCTGTGCCGACTTCGAGACTTTCTCGTTCTGGCCAGTTCTCCCTTCTCCAGTGCTGGATTCTTGCTCTGCTATCCCACAAACAAAGAAAGCAGGGATACTTTGTGTACCCACTTTGCTGACCAAGCAGAAAATTCACCATTTTCAAGTCCACACAAATCAGCCATTTATGAGTGTTGTAATTTAGCTTTTCAAGAACAAATTGGATACCATCATACTCTTCTTTCATCTTGGTAGAATGGCCAAGTGGTACAGGAGCAAACTTATTGCCATTATGCAAAAGTACAACTTTCAGAAAATTATTATTTACTGCTTCTATATTGAAGTATTTCAGGGAGAATTTTAGCAGTTTAGGCTTATTTGAGGCTATCAATATCTTCTAAACTAGAGCCAATCAGACAAAACCAATGTTAATTCGTAATCAGCGACCTTCAAAACCCCAGAAAACACTCCTAGATGGTCTGCCAAAGAAAAAAAATAAAAATTTGTTGACCAGTGTTATTAATCCCCAGTAAAAGTAGGCAGTTATAATATTAAGCATCAGAAAACATTTTTTTTTTTTTTAAATAGACGTGAAATAAAATAAAAGGAAGTTTTCAAAATCAGGGAAATTAAAGTTTATCAACAGAACAAAGCAAACCTAAACAAAATGCACTTTTAAACCAATTCATTTGTCTACTTTATTTATATTTGCTAAAGTTGGGGGGGAGGTATAGAGGGAGATAACTAAATGCAAATAAGGCAGCTCACTATATATGAAGATTGGTGTTTACAACTTATTCAAATGACAAATGAAAATAATGATTCCAAGTTAGTTTGTCATGAAACACACACACACACACATGTTACGTAAGAGTTCTCAGCTAATGTTTAAAATTGTATTTCATTTTTTATATTAATTATAATAGTTATAGTTTACTCATTAATTACTGCATGTTACCTTTTCCTTTAGTTTTGCTTATGTATCTGTTATACATTTGAAACATTTTAACACGTTTATGTATTACAGCATCAATCAATAGCATTTATCACTATTTAATTATTTCTAGTTTTTCTCTCTAAATATAAACCATTTATGAAGCAAGCAAACTTATTAATGATGGAATCCAAAAGTAAATACATATCTATAGATACAGTATGAATTAGCTATGTTAAATTGTTAAATGAACTATTAGGAATTTATACACATCGTGCAAACAAATTTCTGATTTACAGGTGTCAAGAGAGGTGAAATATCTTTTTTAAATGCTGGATTATGAATTAGAGATTTAATGAATTTGAATGGCTTAGGATGATCAGCCATTTATGGGGGGGGCCCTAACCAGGACCAAATGGAACATGAAACAGTCTTCGGTATATTATTTGAACACAACATGTTATCGATTGCTTTCTAGTCAAGTAATATGATATCATAAGCAGAGCTGCTCAGCAGTCTAGTTGGCTACAAGTGAGGAATCATGGAACAGTTTCCAAATTCTGAGAACCAATAATTACTGTGCTGAACTCCACCCTGGTGAAGGAGTGTGTAACCAACAATTAGTAAGGTGATGTTCGAACTTTAGTTAAGCAAAACAGCTGTGGTCAGAAGTTGTAGTGCCCTTTGTAGATGTAAACATAAGATAACTTGGAATTCAAAGAATAGCAGTAAAGACAAGAAATTCTTTCATGAAACTGGCTGAAGTGAGAGGAGTCTAACTGCAGCTTGATCCTGTTTTGGTAGGTTGAACGTGGCTACTGTAAAATCTGAAAGTACAGAACTCGTGGTAATTGCTAATATTAAGCTCCTCTTGTTTAAAATCTATAACATAGTGACTTTGTAAAAGGGGCATTCAAATAATTCTATTTGTTGTTGTGGCATCATACACCATTTTCAACAGCAGAGCTAGCCTCTCTATGTTGGAGATGATCCTGGTAAGGAAACGTAGTTGTTGCCTATTTTGCGCCATGAGTAGGGTCAGTACTTCTGACTTTGACAGGGAAATCCTACTAGAACCATTTATTTTTAGATGTGGGTGAAAACTATAGTGCCCGGAGGAAACCAAGCCAGGTGAGTACAAATTGAACTAACACCGACTAGGAATCAAACTCGGGGCCCTCAGTCTTAGTAGTTCAGTAGTCAGAGCACTTGGTTGCCAGCCCACTGATGCTTTTACTTAAGTTTCATTCGAACACTTCTTGTATTTTGTTTCTTTTTAATCTAAATGTAAAATAGCTGACTGAGGCAGCCTTATTTTCTTAATCGTACATAATTATTTTCCATCTCATCCTCGCCACCGCTGCTTGCTGGTTGCCAGTCTGCTGAACTCTTGCATTGTTATTGATGATAAAGCAGATATGAGTAGAAGGCTACACACATGCACACAGAGGTTTGTGAATGTTTGGAAATTTTAAGATGACAGACAAATGCTTTTTTTTTTTTTTTTCCCAATCAAATCTGCTGATTATTTATAAAACCTCTGCACAGTGTAATGCTATGAAAACCCACAATTGCCTACAAACAAAAGTCAGCAAAATGTCTGCCAGTCTTCAAAAGCAGTTCTAAGGCTAATTAATACTTTTTTTTTTCTTTTTTTTTAAAATGATTTTTTTTCCTTCCAAATTTTGTAGCTTCATTTCTTCAAGCATCTTACTTCATCTACCATATTGGTTTCCTGGCTAAAGGGTTTGTTTTAACATTTGGCAATGATCAGAATCTAATTACAAATTTTTATATTGTATTGTGGGAAGATTTGGATTGGATATGCAGTTATGTTAAGGCTTACCTGAATTCTGTCAGGTTATGTTTGTGTATTATTTATTTATTAATGTTCCACCAGTAAATATTTAAAAATTTTTTTTTTTAACAATTTTATTTTGAATTTTGACA
Organism: Nautilus pompilius; assembly: GCA_018389105.1. Classification (NCBI taxonomy): domain Eukaryota; kingdom Metazoa; phylum Mollusca; class Cephalopoda; order Nautilida; family Nautilidae; genus Nautilus; species Nautilus pompilius. The sequence goes on along the minus strand of JACATO010000998.1, from coordinate 457,748 downwards.
AAATACTATTGATGCACTTGCACTGATTCTAGATTGATTGAGAATCCTTAATACTCTAGTTGATTTTTGTTTTTGTATTTTTCAATTAAGATTTTCAGCTCGATTGGTACTGTGAAAGATAGCACTCGAAACTTTGTTGGCAGGAGTAATATAAACGCTAATTTAAATTAAGGAATCCATGATTATTAATGTTGGAAAAACCATTAGCTCAAGTTTAACTGGCCGAGAAAAATGTCACATGACTAATGAGTCATTCATGTGAACCTTGATTTGGGAAATAGATACATACAGGCAGAACTCCAATTTTTGTATTGTATATCTAGTTTTATTATGATGAATTCTGAATTATTGATCAAAATGTTTATTAAAATATATACATTTTTAAAAGCTAGGATCTTATGATTTAATGTGAGCTTATAAAAAGATGAACACAGGATAAAAGACGGATTTGTTATAACAGAATTTAATTATTTCAGATTTATCTAGCACATTTAAATATTATTTTTTTCAAATTTCTGGAATAAGTCTATAATGGTAGTATGTGCAGAATTTGAATATACCATAAAATGAAAGTTATCTACAGAAGATTTTTTAATTTTTAGTGCTGAAAATATTCCAAAACATTTGCATGCCTAGGTCTGTTTGTATAAATTCTTTTAGTTAAAAGCTGATGGGAATTACATATTATAAGGTTACTTTAATAAACATAATGTGCTACTAACTCATTGGTGGGGTTAGTAAATATATGCTTGCTCTTCATGGATGTGGTTGTAATTTAGTCTCTTGGGAGCTAAGCTGTTTGGCAGTTAGCCAGTAGTATGGCATGCCTTGTTTTTCTATATTGACCCCTTGTGTATGGGTTCTTAGCACTACTAATCAGACTTCCACTTAGGATCTTTCCTTGCTAAAATTTATATTTGCTCTGTTTTTTCCGCAGACATAACATTCCTTAACCAGTATACCCTGCAACCTGCCAATGTGCCTATATCATCTTTAGATTTGTTAAGTATTATTAACATGCACATGCATGCACAACATCTATTGTTTCTTTAATAATTGCTCCACCAAGCCTAAAATACTTAATGAACCTGAATATAATGGCCACCAAGGAAACAGTGAGTGTGGCCTTTATAGGCAGGTGTCCTTCCTACATTGGTTAAGTGCTGGCCATTTGGTTTTCATCACAACTAGGTGTATTTTAAGGTGTAGATGTATACACAATTGACAATATTTAATTTGCAATTTTACCTGTGCAGCTGTATTATTATTATTATTATTTTTTTTTTTACAATATATTTTAAAAAAAATGCAGTAATAAATTTATTCTCTTGGCAATGGTATGCAAGCTTAATTTCTGCTGCTCATGAATTCTTATTATTTTGATCTTCGTTCTCCTGAGAGAGCTGATGCTGAGCAAGCTGCCAAGATTCACATCCATGGTCACGATCACAGTTAGCACAGCTATAGAACAGAAAGCAGTAAATGTGAGTGTTTCCTTCAACAAGAGTTGATGAGGGAGTGAGAGTGATCATGAATTGTGTGTGATATTGATGGAGATTGTCACAAAAAAAAAAAAAAAGAGCCAATTTAACAGGGAGCTTCAATCAGAAATTTTCAGTTACAATTTACATATTAACATGGCAACTAAAAATATAAAAAACATATTTTTAAAGTGAAAATAAATTTTTGTTGATGCAATTGCAATAAAACTAACTAATGAAAATGAGTTGTTTTTTTGTATTTCATCATGCATCAGCACTTTCTTTGGCTGATTGATTGAAACAATGATCATTGAAGGCTTTTTGTATATGCGCACCTGTTGTTTTTTGTATTGGATTGACAGACTATATATATATATATTTTTTTTTAAGAAAAATTGAGTTTGTTTTTGACTGTCAAAAGTGTCATTTTGGCAATTGATTTTGCATTTTAGGAAAACTGACCATTGCAGATATTGCGAGGGTAAGCAGTCTATGTGGCAAAAGGGTAATTTACATTGGTTTTCAGTGTGTGTCGGGGGGGGGGGGGTTGTGTTTGCCTGTATTTGGAGCTAGATTTGATGTTGACATAGGTTTTCATAAAGCAGATTGAGAACAGTTGGCAAACATGAAAGGTTGTATAGAGTATTTGAAATAATTCGATGAATTTAAAGAATCTTAGGAAACCTTCAATTCAAGCCTGAACTACAGATAATCATGTGATTCTCTGAGTAAATGAGCTTGCTGTACAGAGGCAGTGGACGGGGCTCCAAAAAGCAGACCTCATACGTTCATTTGAGAGTTTTGACATTGGAATAAGACGGGAAAAGATTCCCGACTTTATCCATTGACAAGAGTTTGTAATTATGTCGAAACTGTGCAATCCTTCATGGTTTGAACTCTTGCCTATAGATAGCATCATCTACCATCATTGAAGAGCAGATTCCATTACTTTGGCTTTGAACCAACAGTTTTATGGCTTTAGTGACTGGATAAGCAACCACAGACGCTGCTGCTTCATTTGCTAAAGTAGCGTGTGCTTTACTAGTCATAAATTCAAACCACAGAGAATCCTTGTATTTACACAAATAATTTTTGTTTGTTTGCTTGTGAGAATAAATTAATTTCTTTAATCACTTGGACAGCTCACTGTCCATGGAACCACAAACACTGGTTTAAAATGGCTCTGGATTGGCAAGCTTGTCTTTAGTACTGTACACACACTCTAAAAATTGAATTCTTGTAACAGGCATGTGGCTATTGATGCTTATTGGCTTTTTGCTGGTTTTTTTCTTCCTCAAAATTTATGATGCATTGTAGACATGGTTAACTATCTGCCTAGTCATTATATCAGTATCAAATAGATACTAATGGGCATTTAAAAAACTGTTGGCTATTTCCCTAGTTACTGCATCAGTATCATTTGTTTACTTGAGAATGTTCATTTATCTCATTGGTAATTACTCTTCTGTGTTTGTTGGTATAATATACCATACAGAATCATGTAATTCCTAATATACAATTTTAGAAAAAAATATTTTTAATACACATTCACATATTATAGTTTCCTGTAGACAATTAGTCGAAAGGAACAAGTTGATATACTGAAAATAGAATCACCATAATTGTATCCAGGCAGATTTCTGAAATTATCCCACCCACACACACAGGTTGAAAATAAATTGTCAGTACTGAGTGTAAGTATTTGTTAATATAATGTTCTATTCTCCTACTATATATGAGCTGTTAATAGTAAATAAATGCAAACAGATTGACCTATATGACTACAACCTGTTTTTGTAATACCATTTAAATATATTTTCTATTGGAAATGCCCGTTAAATCTGTAGTTGTTTACAGTTTGATGATGATGTACTAAAGAAATATAGATTTGTCATGAATAAATTCTTTTCTCTACATTATTTGATACAGTCCATTCATTTCAACATTAAACCATAGCATGCATAAACTATAAGGGGGTTTGGGTTTTCGACACACATACCACAATGACTTAGTGCAGAACTAACTAAAAGTAGCGCTCATCTTTCCATGCATGCACTTAGAACATGATGTACATGATTGTAAATCTAATGGTGGTTGCTTTACAGTAGTTATCTCCCTTTTTGTTTTTTAAAAATATGATCTAAATATATGTGTTAATTATCTCTTTACTTTTAACAAACCAACTGTCACACGTAGTCTATTACTGAGATGTAGATACAAAATCACATGAATTTTGTTTGAAATTTTCTAATTCCACAACTGTAAATACAGATAAATTTATAGAATCACAGATAATTTCTATAGCCAGAGGCTCACTGCACAGATTATTCTTGTAAAAATAGTACCTTTCTTTAAAATTACCTGATGCCATTGTGACGCATTTCCCTGGGCATCAAACCACCTTTCAATATTTCCAGATGCTTTGTTATTATAAAAAAAAAGAGAAATAACCTGCACTTACTTAATCTTTTGTAATTTATAATTATTTTTTCTTGATTGATTCAGTAGAAAATAGATTTGAACTTTATTCAAATGTTTGTTTTTTGTTGTTTTGTAGCTCTAGATTAATTTCCTATTTTTATTTTTTTTTTCCTGGGTATACTTGTTAGGAATGTAAATTGTCAAAGAGATGGAAAGACAAAGCTTATTATGCACCTCTTTGAACTCCTAATGTGGACAGAAGTCTAATGGCCAGATAAGGGCTATAGCTGTATTGATTTTTGCATAATGGGCATTAATGCTGAGGGACTGTTTGAACTCGCCCCTCTGAAACTCTCAAAAAAAAATTGGTTCAGAAAATGAAGTATGACTTATGATAATAGTGACGCTCCTAGAATAGTCTGAGATCTATTTTAGTGAACTGCTTGACTTTTAAGATAAAAATTAATTTTCCTTTTTTTCTAAATTCTTGAGAGCTTTGTCTCACAGTCTAATAGATTTCCACACAGCTCCTGTTAATAGCAGTCTGGTATTAAGAATGACATAACTGGCAAGAACCTTAAAATTCTCTTTTTTAAAAGCAGCTTCTTCAAGTGAACTTTGTTATTCTAGAAGTTGTGTAAAGTTTAAAATCTTATTGATTAAAAAAAAACACACACAATAAACCTTCAAATAATTTAAGATGAGGTTTTTATTTATGCCTTGCTCACTAGTCCACTGGCTTGACATATTCTCCTCCTCCCACTTTGCTCTTTCTCTCCTATTTGTCTGTATTTCTTTGTCTCTGTTCTTTTCTTCTCCTTTTCATTTGCTGCTTTCCCCTGTCTGTGCCTTGTTTGTCTGCCCCCCCTCTCTCTCTCTCTCTTTTTGCCTATTTTCTTTCTAATCTCTATCTCATATTTTCCCTCAATTTGTTGTCTTTCTACTCTCTCCATCTTGATAATACTTTATATTGAGATAAAAACTCTACTTAAGGCTATGCATCATTGCTTTTATTTGTTGTAATATATTTTGGTTGTTTGGGAGGAGGAATAACGAGTTATTATTATTCATTTTTGACTCAAGTGATGAAATTATTGGTTTTGATTTGGCGGGTGAGTCATGCTCTGATTTACTTTCAATTTCAGTGAGGAGTGCAACAGCCAATATACTCTGTTCTCTTAAGTTCTTGTTTGACATAATTGACAATAATTCTGCCTGGTTTGATAAAGCTTTGGCCTAACCACCGAATGAATATCGTTACTAAATTAATGCTGTTTAATTGCTCAACATTAAAAACCATGTTGGCATATTGGCTCTGCTTTCTCCATGTTGCATAGAATATTTTGTATTTTTCTTGGGAGCGAAGTAGAATCCCATAAGCTTTAATTATTCTTTATAAAAGAACATAAGATGTGTTACTGAAGTTCTAAACAATTTTGTTTGTTATGTTGTGTTTGATACTTTAAATTTTAGTGTGTGTGTGTGTGTGTGTGTGAGAGAGAGAGAGCTGCTTTAGTAACCATCTTTGCAGTGTTAATAACAAGACAAACCTTTTGAAGGATAATGTATTAAAAACAGTAAAAAATATTTTGTAAAACAACTAGGTATTAAATAACAAATGCTTTAAAAAGGAGTATTTCTGTTGCATACTATTAGCCAAGAATTATGGGGGCACCTTTCTTCTCAAGGGAAAATAATGCATTTAAAGTAAATTGTGTGGGAAATATTTTTAAGTAGTCTAAGTACATAAATCAGCATGTGGCTGACCAATGCATTACTAATGACTGAGTCTTATGTTCTTTAACTAAACCAATGTAACTGAGATCATTTGATTTAGTATACATTGCATGCTGATTATTCACATGTTTTAATTTTACTTATAGATGAGTTTTAGTGTTTACCATAATTTACTTATAAAATCCCTAAGATCCCTTTATTTTTAAGCTTTGAAAATTTCAACAAAGTTGCGTTGCATCCAAATGTCATTCTGGTGGCTGTAAGATTTTATTTCTGTCTTCTGAAGGAATGCTGGTTACTTGTAAATGAGCTGATTTTGTGTGTGTTGGTCTTTATCAATCTCATCTGGTGCCAGTGTTGCTGTGTAGGGGCAGAAACCAGCTGCCATTTTGTAGGAGACCAGGTTGTTAGTCTGATGCTCCCACCAATGGAAACCAAATGATAATTCAGCTACTATACTAAGGCATGGCAGATGGCAGTACAGACAATCCTTACTAGAATTTCCTCCATGTAGCAGTGGAAGGAAACCAGGATGCAGAACTGGTGAAATGTATATAATATGGAACATTATATGTTAATAGATAGCAAAAATTAAAAGGTATACAGCAGTGGTTCTCAATCTTTTTTTCGGCCATGCCCCACCTAATCACCTCTAAAATCCTGATAATCCCCCTCCCCATGTGGTGATATATAATTCTTATCATTTAAAAAGTTAACTCCGTTTCAGCTGAAGAAGCTTAAAACGCCAATACCTTGGTTTAAACAAGCTTCAAAAGAACATGGCATCCATGAAAATGAAATAAACAAAAGACAGTTAAAGTTTTGAGCAAGAAATTACTGAAAAAATTGTAAGAAAAAAATTAAAGTGGTATTAGATTTTAATAATGATACATATGATAATAAGAGAGAATTCACAGGTAATAAAGAGAGAGAAAATTTCTATATTTATGAAAATATTTGTGGATTGTCTCATACAAAAACAGCAAATAAAAATTCAAAACATGTAATAGAAAACTATGAACACAAACTAATTTGAATGGAAGCTTATTTGATCATTTTAATTACTGTACAATAAAGTATAGGTTCCTATCAAATGCAAAATGCCATTTGAGCACACCTCAAGAAAAGCGGAATAAAGTTAGTGAGACCCTTGTGCTTCATGCCTGCTGCAAAGAGATTTTATATTAGGCACTAATTTAGTCAGCTTTAGTCTCAAATCTCCTCGTTTACTGATATCCAGTGAATTTCTTTTCTTCAGTAGCAAATCATTTACAACGCTAAAGCCACATTCAGCTAAATATGAAGATGGAAACGGTAACAACAATTTCCTTGCAAAGCTAGTTGAATTTGGGTATTTAGTTTCTGTCTCATTACAAAGCCATGCCATCGCTCCTTTATGTTGAATAAAGTTTTAACTGACTCATTCTTTTTTATTTCCGAGAGTTCTTCTTGGTACTGCACTGAAACATCAGATAAATCCACAAGCACTGGTTGCATCACCCACGATGGAAAATTAATCTGTTTTAAATCAGAAAATCTTTCTTTAAAATCAGAGGCCAATATTTTCAGATGATCCACAATGACAAGCACAGCAGCCTCAGTCGGCTCACATTTTTTTAGCCAATGAAATTGGTCAAAATTTTTGTCAGAAATATTTTTTTGGCATAACTCGATAAATGAAATAAAGCCAAATATCTTCGCCTTTGCATCAACAAGTGTTTTATTTGTTCCTTGAAGTTGTTTATTCAACACATTCAGTTTTTCGAAAATATCTGCTAAATAACTCAAAAACGCTTTTCCATCAACGGTTAGCAGGTGCTTCATTTCAGGCTTGTCACTTAGAAAGCCACTAAGTTCATCAAACAGTTCCATGAATCTTTTCAAACAATTCCCTTTCGAAAGCCACCGTACCTCAGTGTGAAGTAAAAGTCTCACATAGTCTGAATTGTTATCTTCACAAAATTTCTCGAAAAGACGCTCACATTTGGCATTAGTTTTGATAGCATTGATAGATTTTATAACTGATTTCAGTACCTCATTAAGTACAGGAGAAATATTTTTCGACACTAAGTTCTCTCTATGAATAACACAGTGCACAAGAAGCATCTCCGGATTCTCATCTTTCATCAATTTTAAGCAGCCATTTTTCTTGCCCATCATAACAGGAGCACCATCAGCTGCACAAGATGTTATGTTTTCCATTGGTATATTATTGATATCTAAGTAGTATTTTAGTTTATTATATATATCAGCGGCGGTAGTGGTGGTATCTAAAGATTTGCAGAATAACATTTCTTCAACAAATTCACCTTTATCAATATATCTTACATAAGTTAGCAATAAGGCCTCACTGCCTCTCACAGTTGATTCATCCATTTGTACTGAGAATTTTCTTGATTTCAGCTTTTCAACAAGTTGTGTTTCAATATCTTCACTCATTTCATCTATTCTTCTCCTAACAGTGTCGTTACTGAGTGGCATGGCTTTAATCTTTGTCATCTTTTTCCAGAACTGTTTTAAGAAATGCAGATATTGATGGTTTAATTAAATCCTCCCCTATAGTATGATTTTTTCCAGATTTAGCAATGAGTAAAGAAATTTCATAACTTGCCTCAAGAGTACGACTGATAGTAACAGTTTGTGCAGTGAACAGAGACTTTATTGTTGATCTTTTTTCAAACTTATTCTTTAAAGATTTGAAGTAATTCAAATCTGAATTTACATACGCACTATGTTTCGCCTTCAAATGCGCCTCAAGACGACCTCGTTTCATTGATTCGTTGGTCAAGCATTGTTGGCATAAGAGACAGAAAGGTGACCTTTCATCATGAGCAGCGGGTATGAAACCAAATTTCAAAAATTCCTCTGAATACTGACGAACTTTCTTTTTGCTTGCACTACTCATTTTATGCATAGGGGCTGTGACTGAAATAAATGAGTAATCTTAAGAAGTGAAATGCACTTTCAGAATTTAAGACGTTTAAGTTAACACAAAAATGAAATAAAATAATTAGAACGTTCAAGTAAACACATAAATGAAATGAAGTTAACACATAATTAATAAAACAATGCCGATTCGTTTTATACAGCATATAAGGACAGACAGTGCGGTACACCAGATTTTTACGAATGTGTGAGAAATTTGTATCACACACGAATGTATTGACGATAATCGTCTGACAAAAATATGCACATACACAATGAATTTGGCAAGACTGTTGTATTATATTAGCATTTGGACTATTAAGTTTTCATCTCTGACACTTTATGTATCTTCTCGTATCATCATAATACTAAACAATCAAATATATTCACGAGCAACCAAAGAAATATGTATCAATTACCTTGCGTGAAAACACCAAAACAACTTCTTTGTTTACGAGCTCTGAATTTTCCAGAAAATGGAAATGCTCTCCTTTGAGAGAAAACGGAGGAAACAGTTATTATAATGGTAACTTAGCAAAAGCCCTTTGAATCGCATTTCTAAATCAAATTCAATAAATAAGGTTCTTCCATGACCTCGTGCACTTTGTGTGACGTGCATGAAGAGCGATGGCACAGTGATTATGCAATAACTATACAATAAAGACCTTTTTTCACTAAAAAAAAAAAATTTACTCAAAATAGGCATCTGAAACATAAACTTTACCTTATGGAAAATCCAAAAAATAAAAATCGAAAATTTGGACCCAGACCTCTTCATTCGTACTCAATTTCCCCCCTTGAAAATTGAATTGCCCACCTGTGGGGCGTATGCCCCACGTTGAGAACCACTGGTCTACAGTTTAAACTGTTTTTATAAGTCTTTAGTCATATGCAAATGAAATGCCATCTATTTTTTTAAAAACAATTCATCCTTTTAACTTATTTACTGTGAAACTCTGCTGCAGTAGTATTTACCTTGGTTTTACCCAATGTAAAATAAAAGTTACATGCAGTAGTTTTTATATTTTCTTTTTTTTTACTTTATATACTCTCTATTGGTCACGCATTAATGCATGACCAATAGAGACATACAGTTTGTTATAGCTTCTGACCCTTTTCTCTTTTCCTCTCAATACCATTTATACCAATAAATTGAGCATAACAGATATTTGGAAATGAGTCTTTAAAGATAGACAAATTAGGTATGTAAATTTAAATTAGTTTTTAATGATTATATTAGCTTTATAAATAGCATGAATTGTCTAAACAGTTATTGCCATTAGCTGTTGTTCAAATGAAGCTTGAAGCTTGCTGTAATATGTATGTATGTATGCATACATTACACATTAAATCATTCATGGATTTGAAGTAAAAAGGCTGAATCTTGCTTAATTTTATCTCTTTTAATGTGTACTGATAGTAATAATATCTTAGATGACTCTATCAGTTGAACAGTAAGTGTCTGAATATAAATTGTTTATTAAAAGTAGGAGCATTGTTTATTCATTGCTCTTTTAGAATGCTATTTAGTTGCTGGATTATTAAAAAGGAATAGGGTATATTAATCATTCACTGGTTCCAACTTCACTTTGATTAGCGGAGTTGTCTCGACCATGCTTTGACCTTGTGTGACCATGGTTGAACTGTGTAAATTCTGTGTTGTTTAACAGGGATGGACCCTTAGATTTCTTTCATTTAAGCAAAAGGAAAAAAAAAAAAAAAGACAAACTTGTATGATAGGGCACTGAGCCTCTTTTTGATGCTCTAGGCAAAACTCTATTCATCATGCACCCTCCCTCACCTAAAATTTCCACTACTAATTATTAATTAATAATGAAATAATAGTCATTTTTCAGTATCCTCAAATTAAATAATATTACATACCAGGATAGTGGATAGTGTGCTAAACTTTACCTGTTCACTTACATAATTATGTGACTTGTCATCCACTTTTGCTGCACTTTTGATAGTGCATTTGCCCTTATTTTTCAAGTTTACAATTAGATTAAATCTGAGTGGGGGGGCCCCTTTCTTGGATTAGGGTTTTTCTTTTATTCCATGCTTAATGATCCCTAAATAGTTAACGTTAGTTTATTTTTGTATACGACTGATTGAAGTTTACTTATCCTCATAAAAGTTACCATAACATTAAATACTGTAATGTAATAAATGGATCCTCACTTTTCTCTGTTTAAAAATCCTGAAGTTTGGGGAAAAAACTTCATGTATAGACAAGTAGCTATGCTGATTTCTAAGTCAGCAAGGAAATCTGGCTACATGAGCGGAATGAAGTTCCCAACATCAGCACAGAACACATCGTTAACACATCCGTTACAGCGCTGGCTTCATCTTTGTGTTTTGTGTGACTTCACGTTATTGTCTTTAGAATCAACAGTTACCTGGTTTAGACCACAAGGTCAGACTGACTGTCAATTTGTCTGTTTACTTGGGTATTTTTTGTGCCTATATTTATGTAAGTTTAAAATCATTGAAGTGACAGCCTCTCCTATCTGTGTGAGTGAGAGTGAGTGACCGAAACTCAGAAGTAACTGCGAAATGTGTCATCTCTTGGCTCTGCAAAAATATCTCTTGCCGAAATACTAAAACTGGAATTCTGATATTCGAATATCCCTTGTATTGGAACAAAGCAACATGAAGAATACAAACAATCCATGTGTGAGTTTATAACTGTCCTAAAAAAGATAAATATCCACCAGGTTTTTAAAAGTAAAGGAAAAAAAAAAGAATAATTCTCCCACAATAAACTTAAAAGATGCTTTGTTGATAGATGTGATTGTAAACTATCTGCATGATGTATTATAGCAAACAAAAAGTTGTCATCCACAGCTCCATCACCTCTATCTGATATTCTCTGTCTTGTGGATAATGTTTCAGCAGGTCGTTTCTTATTCTACTCGCCTAGTAGATAGAATGGTACAACCAGTAGCAGATATTTCACCACTTTCCAGGGGCACGTCTTTTCTAATTTAACCATTCCATAGAGAGAAATGTTCCAGAAGCCAAGAGACTTTACTGGTCAATTGAATTGTTTTATCCATGTTTCCTTTGAATACTCATAAATGGACAGCTTACAAGAGAAGTCTTAAATAGAAAGTGTAAACTGTTATGGCACTCTAATTTTCAGGAACTGACCAACCTAAAAAAAAAAGAGGAAACAGTAAAGTTATGACCAATTAAAGTTTGCCAGAAACTATATCTAATTGAACAAAACTATGGTTTTTCAAGACTAGCTTTACTGCCCATGTTTGTCTGTTACCAGAAAACCATTTATAATTTTGCCATGATTTAATACTGAATTATGCTCGTCTATAAACAGAAACAGAAAACCATTTCTAACTTTGTCATGAGGCAATATTAAAGGGTTATCTTAAGTTCATTATCAACCAAAAAAAGAGAAGAAAGTAACTTGTGTTAATAAACTGGTTATTCTTTGTAGGGAAATGAGGAACCAATACCTTTAAGGGGTTTTGAAGAAATTTATAGTTTAATGTGCTAAGACATTAACATTGAAAAATGAACCCCCCCACAAAAGGGAAATTAGCAGTCGTGATCTTAGTTTCTTCATTGAAACTATGTGTTGATGTTAACATATGAGGTATTCATCTGAAACCATCTTATTTTGAGTTTTCTAAATCAAGCAGAGCAAAACGAGGTGCATGTCTACTACAGAAAATGCGGCCAGTTGGTAAAAAGGGGGGGTCATGTTAGGGAGCAGGTTTTACAAACTAAAATGGTCTTGATGGGATTCAAGCTCTGGCTCTCAACTTTAGCAGTCCATTAAGCTAACTATTGGACTGCTGCACTGCTAAATCTTAGTTCAAGTATTTCTCAATGCCTAGTAGTAATTGAAGTAACCCTGAACTTTCTGGAATTTTTAGAAGATTATGGATTTTAAAGGAGCATTGTCATAGCAAATAGTCGAGTATGTGGTATGCTGGCCTGCTGCAGAAGAAGATCCAGGTTTAATTTAGGGACCAACTCAATTTGGTAAACTAATTACCTCTGGGCACATTGAATTTTTCCCACAGCTAAAACAGTTGAGTTATAATATGGATTTTCCGGTGTGACTTTGAGAATGTTGTTCAACTTAATATTTTCTGTTGCTCAAGATTTAGGCCTTCCCAAGTGTGTACACTGGTAACCTGTCTATCCAGCAGTGCTGATGCCACTATTATGACTTTTTTAATTTAGCCTCTTGCAGAGTGGGCAGACAGCTGTAGCTGGATAGATCAGCCAGGTGGTTGCAATAAATAGACTTAAGTTTTGCCATAACTTAGTGTAAGCTCTTTCTATAATAACTTATAATAATTAATCTTGGGAAATGTAAACTTTCAGTGCTTAGAGCTATAGCTCTTTTATCAAGAAGATCACAAACTCATGAGTGTCATAGTGCTAGTTGTATCATAATTGTGCAAGATCCCCTCACTTTAAAAAGAGTTGAAAAGTACCAGATGGCATGAAGATAATTTAATTATTTCTTAAATGCGCATGATAATTTGTAGTTAGGAACTTCAGCATTGAAACCAAAGCATACTTAGTACCAGTATCCCTTTTAAGATGGATGAGCATGGCATGATAGCAAAAAGTGTTGGGTACATTTTGGGATTTTTGAAGATGCCTTCCTTAGTCATTGTCTAAGAAAATTTTATCTTGTTGACTTAAATTAGTTTCACAATTTTTTTTTCTTTCCTCCTATTTAAAAATTTTATTTATTTTTTTTTCATTTTAAGTTTAATTGCATTGTTTCAAATTTATGCCACCTACTTAAATCTGGAAAAAAATTAACATTTTTATCGTTTTTTGAATCAAAACCATTTTGTAAATTTGTTGATTATGGATAAGAACTCCCCAATATCATTAAATTATTCTTGTTAAGTATATTAAAAAAATTTTTTTAAGTTGATTACAATCATTGATTTTATTTAATTTTAAAACTTAGCATAGTACTTAAAAGGGGGCAGGAAGCCATTGTGACATGTGCAAGGGACTTTAAGGAAGAGAGATGCCCAATTACATGATACTCTAGTTGATAAATGTTATTATTTAATTGCAATTGCTAACATTTTCTGATATCAAATTCTGCTGGAATCATAGCTAATTTGTAATTATGACTCATAATACTAGTAACTGTGTCCCTCTTTAAATGCTCATAACACCTAATTATTTTGGAAACTTTTATTAGGTCTCTTCTTAACCTACAGTTCAAATTTTGGAGATGTAGTACATTTAATTGTTCAGAATTATTCATTGTAAACTAACTGGAAGCATCCAAGAGGGATGGGAGTGACAAATTTAAAAAAAAAAAAAAGAAGGGAGAGAAGCAAGAATTTCTCAGTGGTGTCTTCAAGCTGGTCCCATCACCCAGCAGGATGCCAAAGATTTTTTTAAAAAATTTGGTAGCCAGCTCTATTTTATATTCACCGGCTAAAATATGGTTAATTAAACATTTTTTGTGTAAGTAAAGTCTCATGTATTTTCTGAAAATGATTTTGGTTAAAGTGGATTTGCTGTCCTCTGAAGCCCCATGGTTACTCCAGGTTACCTGCTGTGTAAAGAATGCCAGGGAGTTCTAAAGGCGATCTCTTTTGTTATGAGGCGGTGAAGCCAAAGGGCCTCTTCACCTCAGTATGGATTGAGTCTGTGCAGGTGACTTTTTTCTGTCTGTATCAAAAGTAGGACCAGGTCACACAGGTCATTATGCTGCAATCACTTCCTTTGTTTTTTTTTCCTTTTCCCTTGTGTTCTTATTTTTATTTTGCATATGTGTGTGTGTCACTGTTCACATTCCTTAAAACTAGGGTAATTCATAAGCTTGCTGTTTGAGATCATCAAATGATAGTATATTGCTTTATTGAATCATTTAGTTATCTATAACTTTCAGTATTCTGGTTCATTCAGGTCAGCTCATCTTTGTGCAGGTTTTAGTAGGACCCTAATGGTCATGGTTTTCATTTTTTTAATGTTATTGATGATTATCAGAAAGGTAGTTGCTACCTGGATTATTTTGGTCATTATTGGTGACCTGGCAACCATGATTTTGGAGCCCTATCACTAAGGATTTTCGAATTCTTGCATACATTTTGGTAACACTTGACTTTCTCTTTACATTTGGACTGCCCACAGCCATCTTCCACACTTTCTTTACTTCTCCATCTTTTGTTAAATACCACAGTCTCTTCCAAAGAAATGTCCTTTTCAGCTGGTGTTTATGGCAATTTTATTTTTTCTAGACTGTTTAATTACTTGCTAATCCAACAGCTGCAGACCAAGACTCAGACACACATGAGACAGCATCGTCAAATCTCAAAGTAAGACATGGTAAAGTCATGCAATTTTCAGCAGTCTTCATTCACTTAATCAGTGAAAAAAAATCTTGCAAATGATTTTTGGATCTCTCCCTCCATTTCAAATTTCCTTCCAATAATGAAAGCCTGTTGTTAGACCCTTTTGCAGACAAGTGTTGCAACAAGCCAGCATTATATGTTAGAAGAGTTTACTTTCTATTTCCCCCCTTTGCATGTAGCCATACATCGGTGAAAGTACATTAATGGCTAATATCAGCATTACTGAATTAGGAGTGTATTGTTATAAGTTTCTTGTGCTGCCAATTACCATCATTTGCAGTTAGTCATCACAGGAAATTACTTTGGCTATAAGAATTTTATTTCATTTTAGAGAAATGTATGACCAAAAATAGAAACGGGAGATATTTGAATGCCGTATTGGGACATTTTAAGTGGAAGTTTGCTCGGACTAGAGAAACAAGCTGTGGAGAATGGCTTGGATGTGTGAAACTACTTTGGGAGTGTGCATTTCTGTAGACTTTTTCCCTAGCCTTAAAAAGATCTAATTTTCTGTTGTACAAACAGCCGTTCAATTTACTTAAAGCGAAGTTTAAAAAGATTGTTTTTCTTTTTTTTTTTTTGCAAAATCTGAAAATCTGTATTTATTGAACTCTTTCCCATGCAGAGGATTTACGAATTTTGAGTGGCTACTACGCACATACATAGTGGTTTAGTCAGTCATCATCTGAGCTTTTAAAAAAAATGCGGGCTAGTGCTAATACTGAAAAGCGACAAATGTATTTCAGGTGAGTTTGAATAATTTATCGGATGGGTCATTTATGTAGAAAATTAATTTTCATTTTAGTATTAAATAAATCTGAATGAAAAGAGCAGTCATTAAAGATTCATACAAAGCAAATAGAATATAGGGAATGTTTGACTGGTGTCTGAAATAAAGTTTTATATCTTTGGTTTACCCACATCTTTGGTGGGCCATGCGTGTCTAGCGAGTAGGGGAGGCAGTGGTGCAGCCAGGATATATTTTCAGGTGGAGGGGGGGGGTCCCAACCAGCTGACAGAGATGTTTATTCAAAATCCAGACTAGGACCAAAGAAGTACACACTTAGATTTCTAGATTCTTAAGAAATAAACTGGAGTATGCAAAGATTTATTTTACAACTGATTTACTACATAAATAATTAAAAAACAAAATTCAGTCTGCATTTTTTCTTAGACAACTAATCGATCACCAGTTCTGCATCAATTGTAATGTTACGGTTGATCGTCAGATGAGCCAATCCAATCAAACGGTCTTGTTCCATAGTGCTCTGTAGATAGGTGAGCATCCGCTGAAGTGTTGAAGACGAATGTTCACTTATTGCTGTAGTGACGGGCATTGTTGCAAATAAGGCAGCAGTGTGTGCATGTTCGGAAAAGAGAAGGGATCACAGACACACTGTCTCCATGACATTTTCTGGCAGTCCAGTCTTCAAAACACTGGCCCATTTTGATGTCCATCTCTCATACTCTCCTTTCAAGACTGCATAGAGGTGCCAATGTCACAGCTGTAAAGGTCAAATACCTCTTTAAGAGCAGTGAAGTTGCCCGAACTAAGGAAAGCAGGGATCAAATGTTGCATCTTTAAACAGCGTCGTTCCATAGGATCAAATCGCACCTCCATCTGGTGAATCATGTTCTCCAAATATGGAAGGTAGATGGTTCTTCTGTAGAATTCCTCTGGACTAGATGCTTTGTGATTTTCTCGAACTTGGTGCCCAGTATGTCTTGGAAGTTTGATATCAACATTCAGTTGATCAGCTGTGGTCATAACTGAATCAGTAAAAATAGAATGGAATTCTGCTTCTGCATTTTCTCTTTTGTTTCTCAAAACATTCAAAACCTCGTCCTCCATTGACATGCATTTTAAAAGATCAATATCTGGAGTTTGCAGAGCCTTAGACAATGGCAAAAACAAGGCTGCCATTTTGTTCATGACATGAATAGCGATGATAAATTCTGTGTTTCATATTGCTTGCAGCAATGATGTAGAATTTCTACCCCAATCACCACCCTGATAAAAAATATCCCCCAAAGCTCAAATAACAGGCTCCAGCAATTCTGTGAAATGTACGATTGATGCATGATCTTCGACCCAACAGGTTGGGCAAGCCTTTTTGATTCCTTTCCTGGAAGGGAGATGTGCTTGCAATATTGTTGTTCATTTTGCTGAGATATGAAAGAAAGTGGCTATCTCCTTCACTTGACCATGCTACTTGTGTAGCAAGGTTCAAAACATGACTGTTGCAATGCACATAAGGTGCTGCAGGAGTTACCTTCACCTCTGCCTGTACACCTTTCCACTGGCCACTCATATCCAAACCAACTTACCTCAACATATTCAAAGCTGTGGTGGTGATACCTTTGGCAGTCAAGTCTCTACTAACATCACAAAATCCTAGAAATCTTTAATAGACTTTGTTTTCCTTGATATATCTCACAGAGATAGAACACTGCTCCCTTGTTGCCATATCTGTTGTGTCATCCAAAAGCAGACTGAAGAATTTTGCAGTTCTTATTTCTTCGACAAGTATTTGCACAATGACAGTACCACACTCATTGATGATTTCGTTCTGTTTCTGCCAACTGAGATAGGTTGCATTTGTGTTTGCAGTGTCAAGGTGCCGTTGAAGTGCAGCATCACCAGCATCAATCCCGAATCTTAGTAATGCTCTGAAAATCTAGTCATTGTGCTGAGGTGTCTCCATTTTGAGTGGTCCATGATCTCTGAGTGTGTGCCCCCTTAATGCAAGTTCCCATTATCCACAAAATATGACTGTTTTTATTACTGGTTGAATCTTGCTCCTGTTTTCTTCAATTTGAAGCTGACGTGAAGAATCCAACAATCTGATAATATTTTTCGCTTTCTCAATATACCTCACCAAGAACTCAGCCTGTTTACAAGTTGCATTGTGATGGTCCTGTCCCGCATGCTTCTCAAAGTCTTCTAGGGCATCTTTGTATCAACAGTGGTTCCATTACAAATTTTAAAAGCTTCTGGTTTCTAACATTCTCCGGACCAAATAATGCACAATATCTGCAGTAGAGACCATGCTGACTTGGGTAATACATGAGAAAATCCCAGGTGTTTAGCCAGTGGCATTGAAAGGATCTGTTATGCCCAACAACACTTGGAAATTTATAGTCTGCAGAAGGCATCCATGGACTTTTGAGTAACTTATATCGTTTTTCATCAGTGACAGTTGAACCTATATATGCTCCTATATCATTTGGCAAAGGTTGAAGAGGATCGGTTGGTAGAAGTGGTTCAGGTGCATCAGAAAGTTCATGTAGTACTTCTACTGATCCACCAGATGTTTCCTTCATCGTAGCTGCATCACCCTTCGGTCTCTTTACAAAATATGACTCAATGCCCAATTGAGAAGAACTTGATGGTTTGTCTCGTTTGTTAGACATAGCTGAAAGCAAAACAATTTGCTTGAAACAACAAATTGATTGGTAAAATGACGTAGCTAGGTCAAACAAACATGCACAGCACACCAGTGTAGAGGACTGTATGTAGCATAGGACAACACAGACACTGGTAACTGCTTTGAAATCAATACACGTGAGGTATGACCTAAGGCCTATTCACACTGCTGTGTTGAACACGGCATTGTGAATTTTGTGCTGTTTACATTGGCGCTGTGTCGCGTTGTGTTGCCTGCAATGTGAACTGCACAAAAAGTCAGTCACTTTTTCGAGGGGGTGCAGCCCCCCCTTGGGCCCCCCTGCTGGCTATGCCACTGAGGGGAGGATGGGGTTAATGTAATCCATTGATAAGCTGTTCTCTTTTGCTCTCCATGATCATTGTTTCATCTCTGGAACAAATCCCACACAAATCGAGAAAAGGGATCTTTGATCATGTAAGAGAGACAACAAGGGTCTCCAACAGATTCATGTGGAAAAGAATACAGGAAAGGAAGAAGAAAAGAAAACAAACAAGATTTGTTGGGATCTTTGTTGAAGTACAAATTGAATATTTGTTTGTTTGTGTTTTTTTTTCCTGTTCTTTTATAAATTCCCTGGTAATGATTTTATTTATTATTTTTTAAATTCATATCCCAGTTAATTAATGATGGAATGGTTTTTTTCTTTCTTTTTTAATGGGACTGCGACAAAAAAAAGAAGAAAGAAAGAAGAGACAATAATAAAAAGTAGTGCTACTAGGGATTTTCCACTCTTGTTTTCAGCCTATTTAGTAAGGATCTGTGTAACGATTTTTCAATTTTTAGTAAGAGAGACTGGGCGGGGCTACAGAGGGTAGTAGTTATAGCGACGGTAATTCTTAATGAATTGTGTAGATGGGCTATGATCATTGTCATAAACTTTGACCTGAGATTACAGGTCAGAGTTTATGTTGCTGCTTACAGCATCATCCATACATTTAATGAGTAATTACTGGTGCTGTAGCAACTATTTCCAGTTGCCTTTATCTATCATGTAAAAGTCTTCTCATAGCTTCTGTCTGTCTGTCTGTTTCTCATTTGGCAAAGCTTCTTTGGAAGCAGAATACACCAGATTTTAATTACAATGTTCAGATAAACTATAAACTGAAGTTTTTATTTAGCAATCATGTTTGTTTTTGTAAGTAGTGTACTTACAATTGTATTTTAGAGTTTTATATAATATAAATCAGTAGATTTCTGAGTTAAAATAAGGATTAAGATTTAATATATAGGTAACTTTATTTATGCAAAGTAAATGATAATGAGTTTTATTTATTTTTAAAATTCATTATTCTATTAATCAGCAGCCCTAATTTGGTGCAGATTAGATTCTAGGTATTTTGAGTCAATCTGTTCAGATCTTCTTCAATAAATTGGATATCACATTACAATGAATAAAGACTCTGAAAAGTCCATTATTATTTAAAAAAAAAAAACATTTCTCAAACTCCACAAAATCTGTTTTGACATTGATATACTTTAGTTCTTATTAACTTTAAAAAAAAAACTAAATGGGTTTTGGATGCATGAAAAATAATGTGCAAGCTTTTATTATTGAAATTGCAAGAACTGACTGAAATTATTTTAAAAACTGTATCAGCACCAAGCATTTTAGTGGTTGACGAGAGTGCTCGTCGCAATTCTGAAAACTAATGCTTAGCAGCATATGCATCTTTCAGCTAGAACAAGAACAAAGTGTATTGTAGTCTCCAGTTTATCACTTGGAGTGCTTCTTGTAACATTGCATCAGTTTGGAGGTTTTATCCATGGTGTTGTAAAATGCACACACACACACACACACACGTGCTCTGAAGTGGTTTCATCTTTTAGTTGTGTGTATAACTGGGCAAAGATGAAACAGAAGGTTGCAATTTTCTGTAAGCATTTCAAAGGAGAAATTAAATAAATCCATTAGTGTTACATACATGGTATCCAAAATTATTGCTTTGCCCAAAATAAGATTTCTGTTTTTGTTTCCCTATTTATCATTTATGTATTTCTTTTGTTTAAATATTGTTAAAAATTACTACATTAAGGACATTTGGAAGATGCCTTATGAATATCAAAATAATACTTACTGGACTTATTACGTTAAAAATGCATAATGGCCACACTATCTTGTTTTAAGGCAGCATAAGTGATGATGTAATTTTGGCCATTACTGTACAATCAAAATTTATGGAGAGAGAAGAGGGGAAAATCGACATTTCTAATAATATCCAGTGAATTAAAATTTTTAGTTTTTATAAGAAAAAAAAAAACATTTAAATTGTTCAAGATTCTTACTGGAAGATAAGATGTTAAAAATAAATGCTGAATATGCATATCTCTTTTTTTCTCCTTCCTTTATTCATAAAAAGTTTTCTGAACTGGCCATCAGTTTTATATCTGTAAACTCTGTGTCTGAAGTTAGTTTTATGGAGTGTGGATAACTGCACAGCCTCTTGTAATCAATCACACCCTATGATCTCTTTCTTGTACAAACAAGTGGAGTGCAGTATTTCTCCTGCTGATGTTCCCATTGACAATGGATTTAGAAATAGACATCCAACAACCAACCACCTGTTGCTGTCATTCTAATACTGTGCTGCTCGGTTAGAGAGTGCAGA
This sequence comes from Nautilus pompilius, assembly GCA_018389105.1. Lineage (NCBI taxonomy): Eukaryota > Metazoa > Mollusca > Cephalopoda > Nautilida > Nautilidae > Nautilus > Nautilus pompilius. Next base: position 436,764 of record JACATO010000998.1, on the reverse strand, counting down.
GTTGTATTTATCTCGTGTAAATATTGGGATAACTTATGATGCGAGCAGGAAACACTTAATCTCATTTCTCTCAGCAGCCAGTCCTTCAAACAGACTGATTAATTTCACAGAAAGCATCCGAGGAGGATAAATACACAATGTGTATCAGTTTTATGTCTTGTAAGTGCTTCTGGGATCCAGGGGATTAGTTTAGTTTTAGTCTGCCTAGCACTGTGTTGGTAATCATGACTAAGGGTTGGTGGATCTGCTTGGTTTGACAAACATTCCTTCTTCATCTTCTCTTCATGCTGAAATTATTAATGTAACAGGGTATTGAACTAGTTTGTCCATTCATTTGAGTGATTGTTTTTCATTAGGTTTACTCTGATAGACATTTAAACCATTCCACTATCATTTAAAAACAAACAAACTATTATTTCTCAATGAAGAAGAGTTGATAGGTCAGAAACAAGCCTTAGGTTGATGGTTCTGTGGTACAGTCATTGAGATTGGATTTACCTTAAATTGTTTACAAGTCTCTTGGTCTAGCAGTAACCAAGGTAACCTGCGCACATCAGATGGTTGTAAGAAAACCAATGGAAATTTTTGTTAGTGCATCAAGAAGCCACCATAGGTTTCCAAACATTAAAATTTTTTTGACTATTTCAATTGGTTTCATTGAAACCACAATGATAATTTTCATATTATGTTAAAATTAATAAGGGATTTAATGCTATTATTTTTACTTTGGCAAAGTGCACAGTTTTACAGTTTCTGTTGTTGCTATACAAAACTGCATCATAAGCTGACTTTAAAGTGAGAGTTTATGGAAACAAGTTTCTATTCATTGATGATAAAGTAAATGCTCCTCCAATGAAATGCTATGGAAACCAACTTAGGCACTGATGGAACTCATCTGTGAGTTAACTGCTAAAAACAACAAAACAAAAAAAAAAACAACAACCAGAGTTCCTGAAAATTGCAACTGTGATAATAGTTACAATAGGAGACAGACGCTTATATCTGTATTTAGATTTAGCTCATGGAGCGGGAAGTGAGTTGGTTTCTGTAGCATTGCATTGTGGTAATATATTTCCTTATTTACCAGCAAAGACAGACTTGTTTTGCACTACCTCCACTTTACTGTAAACAGCTTTGACAGTATTTAAGATTTATCTGCTCTTGAATGCAGTGGGCTTTTCCTCATTTGAATTTTTGTTTTTCTTGGCTGCTTTACATGTTAGTTCATATATTCAGCCGCAGCTTTGTTTCAAGGGATCCAGTCAAGGAAGCCCTTTTCTCTAAGTGCCTGCTTCCCAATGCTAAAATCTGTAATTTTGCCAATTCTCAAAGCTACAAAACTAAATCCTGCTTAGTCAACTTTTTATGGTTTCTGCAGTGGAGAGCAAGAATAATTTAGTCTCGAACATGGATTCTCTCTCTATCTAATCCACACTCAGGTATTTGATATTTACTTCAAGTACTATGCATCCCATCACTGCTTTTTATCCAAGTCAGCAGGGAACATCTTGTTTATTGCATTTTTGCTTGCACTTTTTAAAGCTAAGTATTAAATGTCAGCTGAGTACATTAACTTGCAGGCTTTCATTTGCACTGTACTTTCTTGTTTTGTGTCTACAATACTCAGTACGTGCAGATCCCTGCAATAATTATGTAACCCACCAATGTTCATGACTTATATATCCAACCATCATCACCTAACAAAATAGGCTCTTGAGGAAGGTAGACTGATATTCCTGAAATTCTGATGACAAAAAGCACTTGACAGCTGACACTTCCCTATTTACTCAGAGTTTGGTCTTGGCTAATTCAGTGGCACAGCAGTTCTAGTTTACTTACCTGATCTTTCAATGTGCATGGACGAATGTGTAACCAATGCGCTTTAATGTTCTGGATTTATCTTTCTTGCTACACTATCAGTTCACCCATAGAACATGGCTGTTATCTGAAAGTTGCAGACATTTCCACCTGTTGTAACATCAATGCGCAATAGCTCTTGCTTATACTTAGGTACTCTGGACACTTTTTAGAAAAAACATGAGAGGGGGGTGGTGGTTTTGGATTTCATGCCATATTAGTAGTAATAGGACTAACTGATGAACCTGCCTTTTGACAGCTCCCTAAAGTAGTTGTGGAATGCAAAGATGGCGATTTTACATTGGGATAAAACTTGGTTGGAAAAATGCTAAAAGATTCAGCATGGCCAGTTCAGATTGTGTGTGAGATCCAAAAATTTATATAAGAAAAACTGCTGCACCATTTATTATTGACTCAGTTTCTTTGGAGTAAACCTTAGTGGTGGTAACAGGAAAAGATTACGGAAACAGGTTTGTTAATTAGTTCTCTTACTGCTAATAAGGTGATTGAAAATACCTGAGCTAAATCTACTTTATGTAAATTACAACCACCACCACTTACTAAACTGACATCATAGGCTATTGAGACCCTTGGCTGATGTAACTATTGGCCACTCCATCAGCCTTGTGCTATCTCTTTCTCTCTCTGTCTGTGTCCACCCACTCCCTCAGTGACCTAAGTTCCAATCCAGCACATTCTTTCATCATGTTCCTGGGTCTTTTCCTTTGTGTTTTCTCACATCTCTCTATTTTATCCACACTCCATATACCCCACCCATTCTTGCTGCAAAACATGTCAGGCCTGATGGTATCTATGATCAGTGACACCTCAGTCAACTATTGTACTTCTCTATTACACTTCCTACATTACTGCTGATCTTTATATATTGGTACACACATTGTTTCTAATAAGCATTTTCAAATCTTAGAACACTATCTTCCGGCATTCCTTTCATGCTCCAGGTTAGTATTGGTCTTACGGTAATAATGTACATTTTTAACTTGACATTTATGAACTTGCTGTGTAAATGGCACCACCATAAAAACATTCCATTCTCATTTGGACATTTTCTCATGATGTACTGTTTGGTTATGAGATACCTGGTGAGTACAAGCATATCTTGCGAAAAGAAAAGTGGCGTTAGTTAAAAAATAATTAAACTGAGGTCAAATGCCATTAGGTATGTCAAAAGAATATATGAACATTTAAAAATCTTCTGTTTCACTCTTATTAATTTTCTGTTTTAGTTTCCGTAATAGGAAATGTCTCATCATCTTTCACTTTTACCTGGTACCATTTTAGACATTACCAGAGGTAAATGAAAGAAAAGTTTAAACAGCTGATCAACATGAAGAAATAATATGTTTATTTGTAACTAATTAAAAAAAAAAAAAAATGTTGCACACATACTTTATGAGTGTGGCTGTAGTATTTTACCACCACTATCTACATGGTAGCAGCATCCAAGCTACTAAACACATAGCTGCAATGAGGAGAAATGTTGTGAATAGACTGTTTTGACTGATTTCTCCTTCCTTAAGTCCATGCAAAACCTTTTTGTTTTTTTAAACCAGTGTTCTCTGAATTCTAAATCTTATACTCTATGCTACATTTTCTGACTCCTCCTCCATCTTTCTGCCCTGACTTTTGAAGTGTAATGACACTTTTCAAAGTGAGCTGGGTTGGGGGTAGGAAGGTATGGTCTATCAGCATTGATGACCAAGCAAGTAGTACTTGGGTATGTTTGGAAGCTCTTGATCTGTGATCAAAGTGCAAGCCAGTCAGGACTTTCCTGCAGAACTTCTATTACATGTACCCAGAAAACCCTAATTTTTTAATATATAGAAGGAAACCGGAGAACTCGGAGGAAACCCACGTGACCAGCTGCTGAATAAGAGCCAGAGGAAGCAATGAGGTGGGGGGGGGGGTATCCTAAACCAGTCCGGACGTTCACCCAACTAGAATTAAAATTGGGTCTCATCCCTAGCAGTCCAGTGTTTAGTGGTCTACCATTGGACGTTTTGGTTTTTAGCACTATAACTTCTGACTGTAGTCCTAGGTTCTCAGAACTGTTAACAGCTGAATTTCCAAGCAGTTTTTTTTGTTACACTATATCTTTATGACTAGAAAACGGTGGATGTCCAATGCTTTGTGTTTGTAATTTTTTTTTTTTTTTCCCGCAACACTAAAATCTAATAATTTTTTGCAAGTTTTTCCTCCGCGGTCCATAAATTCCTTAAGAGAATTTTGTAGTTTATATTCTACTGCTGAAGTTGGGGCAGGGACTCCCACACCAGCTCAGGGTTGTTCAAGATTAAACCCAACCCAGATACAAATAACTGGCCAGGTTACATTTGAAAATCCCTGGCACACAAGAAGGAGGCAAGGAGCAACTGGACAGACTCCCAATTTGATTATTACCCTGAGGCCTGGAAAAATGCGCCTTCACCCATCACTTCAGACTAATGATGGATTGTACCTGACAGTTGGCTTTTTATCACCTTTCACATCTTTCTCCACCTGGAATGAAATACTTTCATCTTCATTACCTGGGTTAATTTGGTAAGTCGTTTTGATATGATGTATTTTTTGGTTCTTTTTACTTACTGAGGTTAAACTCATCTGCTGTGCTGTGCATTCTGTTTGAATTTCTGGTGGAATGAATTACTTACTCTCTCTCTCTTTACAAGATCCATCTGGCGGGGAGCAAAAAAATATAATTAATTAATTTTTAACATGCAGTTTCACCATTGAGAAGCATTCGCCTTTTTAGACTCTGTCATTTGATGTAGGACTGTTGAACCTACTTACAAGTAATATATACGTGTGTGTATATTATTGGATTAAAGGCCTATAAATTAGTACAAGTGTTTCAGTACGAATAAGAAAGAGAGTTTTTTGTTATATTACTATTATTATTGATTGATAGGTTTTTCTCCCTTTTTTTTTGTTTTTGTTACTTGATGAGTCACTTCTACCATCTCCTAATAAACTAATTCAGTATTATTGATTAATATAGTTGGTGTTGGCAGTTAAGAGTACAAGTTTGGCTGAATAATATACCACCTAGAGACCTGTGCGGCTTAATGCTGTTTGCTGCATCATGAAAGTAGGACCTTCAGAACTAATTATTTATGGAAGAGGGCTTTTTCTCAGCAATCACACTGAATCTGCTGTTCGTTTGTTCTCTTTATCCTACATTTAAAGTGAATGATTTTATCTCATTTACTAAAGTTATCCTTAACCAGGAACTTGTTTCTCTGTTATACTTATGAAAATTGTTTATTGTATCCGAGGAACTATTTTCTACACTATAGTTCATACTTGCTTTCATTTGATATCTAAAGAGATTGATTTTTTATCTTTTGTTTAACTGTTTCACTGCTGCATGCCACATGTTGTGGCCGGGATAGCATCATTGAAAACTGCAGTGGACAAAGCACTGCAGCCTTCTGAATTCATTGTAATACAACCACTTTGATTCATTAAAAAGCCATTTTACAGTGTAATATGATGTAGAAGACCACTACTTTTACATGTAATATACATTGAGAAAATTTAGCAACAAAACAGTTAAGGAAATAGTTTCAACTAGGAAATAGCTTCCATCTCATGTTTAAGATATCTTTTCATTGTTTCCTGGAACAGATCCAGCAAGATTGTCTTAATACTTTTGCTTAAGCTTTTAGAACACATCACAAAGAATTCTCAGGAGGATCACTAGTTTTAACTAATGAGGTTGCACAACTTTTAGCTTGATAAGGTCAGGATATCCTGGTTGGTTTGAAATTAATGCACTTTTCAAGAATAGACCCATCAGTCAGTATGTTTATTACTAAATTGGAACACTGATGGACTCTGGCATGTCTAAGGCTTCTTTGTCACAACATAAACAAATCTCAGGCTGGTGCATCTATGAAAGATGCTTTCAGCAGAGAGTGTTACATTCTTGCAGATGTTTAACATAGTGACATTTTTTATTAAGTAGTCAAAATGACCCAGCAAATTTTACCGTTAGGATTTTTATTTGTTATTGCATTTTGATAGAATGCACGTTTGCAGATATTTTTTGTTAACTGACATAATCTTATTGTATCATTTATTCCCCTCCCCTCCCCTGTGGCTTACATTCAGGACATTATAGACATTTTTTCTCTTCTTTTTGTGGTGCTTGCGTGTGGGTGCATGTGAAAGTTCGTGTATGCATGTATCTCTGAGGAGAAGGGAGTGGAGGTGTCCGAAGCCAAGTGTGGAACAAGCTCTGTAAGGGCCTAAAAGGCCATGTTGAGCACCGAAACACCTCATGTAATTGGCCGCTGAGGCGGCCAGGGTAGGGGCGCAAGCGCCCCATGTTAGAGTGATCACTTCCAGCCAAAAAACCAATCTAGGGAAAAAAAAGCCTCAGCACGTCAAGTCCGAAAATCGGTCTCGACGCACCTAACTTTCCCAGCCAGATAGGCAGGCCAAAGGCAAAAAGAGCCCCTCACCTCCACTCTTTTCAGGTAGAGGACTTTTAGCCTTTACAGGAAAGGAAATGGAGAGTAGACTTTCTGGAGTGCAAACTTTGTTCTTAACAGCAAAGAGTATAAGTAACTTTTCTTGTGGTGGTTTTGTCAGCATAGAAATTTATAATAACTGATTATTATTTTAACTTATAGAAAGTAAGTTTAAAATGAAATTTGTGACATTTTCAAATGTAGTGATGACTTCTGGAATTCTGTATCACTGCTTATTGGTGTAGAAATACAATAATTGGACCTGTCTTGCAAGATTCTTCTGTAAAAAATTACCTCCTCTTTAGAAACTGACTTCAAGTTCCAAAGGAAGGGTTTTCACATTATCCAGTCATAGACCACTTGCCTAGATAGACCAATTTTCATTTACTCCTTCAAAGAATCTCATGCAGCCTTTCAAATATCAGTGCATAAGATTACAAAATGTTTGTTTTCAACTATTATATTTTAGTCAAGAAATTTAGAAAGAATATTGTTCTTTGATATGTAATTCTGAATCTAATGCAGATTTTTATTTGGTTCAGGACATAGCAAAATAGTAAGCACAGATAGAAAGAAAAAAAACAATTCCATCACATCCTCAATTTAGCTTCTATTATTGATACTAATCATAGGCAGGTCATGAGTTCAAATTTTGTTTGTAACTGGCTTGGCCTGCCATACTTCCTTAGCATGTTGTCTTCTCGCTCTTCTTTACCAACCAGTTGAACAGGTTTTCTTTACATGTAAAAATTGAAGAGTCTAGTGGGGCCTTTCTCCACACTAACCATTACCAGTTGTCTTGTGCAGTCTTCCTACTGGAGCACAGGGAAGCAGGTAAGAGTGTATAGATGGTGTGATGCAAGCCATCTCTATTATAAGCAAATTATTTGTAAATTTTGCTCTCAAAGGAACATTGTTGGCAGTGTCACCTGTTGTTGTAAAAGATGACCACAATAATACTAATCACTGTCTGGAATTTAGGAAAGAAAACATGCATCTCACATAGGATCAAACAAAAAAATATATGATCTGCTAATACAGACGCTTGACGTGTGTAAATAGACATCCAAATTTAAAAGAACAGTTTATTCTGGAACCATACATAGCATTGGGCATCAGCTTTCATAAGAATACTGTCATCTTTGGACAGATGACCATTGGCATAGACCCACAGAAGTTCCTCTTGGAAATATTGGTATATTGGGCAGAAATTATAATTACTTTGTAAACCACCAGCTGCAAGCGTCAAGTGGACTAAATTTCTCCTTACATCATGACTAAATGGCAGATAACCCTTCATACTTTGTCATCTGTTCAAAGAGAGCAGTATTTCCATAGAAGTTGGTGCCGTGGTGCTTCTTTAAATGTGCTCGATAGTGTCACACCTGTATATGACCACTATCTGTGAAATGAAAATCTGTACTCAGAAAAAAATGACAGTGTACCAAAAGGCAGGAGGGTTTGGTAGCATCTGCATTGCCCTTTGCAGTCATTGCATGCGGATGAGGAATAGCTTATCTTGCTGCTCTTCTGCTGAACTGCATGCTGTAGAGATAATATCTGATGACTTCCATTAACACCTGCACATGTATATTCTGTTACATTTTTAGCTAATGGTCACGGTTCAGTTTTTATGCTCTTTACAGTTTTGTTGGCTGGCATCGAGGATGCACACAAACAGTATGGTTTCTCTTGAGTTGAACATTCGTCTTATTAGCAGTTGACTGAGAGTGCCTTGGAGATTTCCTGCTGGCTTCTGCCACTATGTCACTGCCAAATTGTGCATCCCCCCCCTCAGCATCCATTAGCTTTCACCAATTCCTGCTTGACTCTCTGTAGACTGAGGCTTTCTCTTCTTACAGCTTTCAGTTATGTGCTTGTCATGTGACTGGATTGGTTTATTGTTTCAAGGAATGTCCATTTACTTATTTCAAATCTCCCTGGTGGATCCATATCTTTGTATACAAACTCCGAAAATTTAGAGATGATGCTGACTTATAAATCTGTGCATCAGCTTGGCTCCAGATAAATTCGGAACAATGACCCTTATGATCTGCATTCTGATGTTGGATGCTGTTAAAAGTAATTACTTTCTTTCTCTGGATTTGTTTAGAAACCTAAAAAAATGTGTATTGCTGCACCTACATTGGATACATGCAGTAAGTTTATAAATAAAGGTGCTTAGGTTCATGTTGTCATATTCTGAATTAAACAACAATCATTAAATTTTGTTTCTAGGCAGTTATCAGGGTTAGTTGATCGCTGGAGACCTAAATTATTGCCAGATCTCTCTCAATTGTTTCTTGACACACACACAAAAAAAAGAATTGTGGGAAGTGTATTTTAGAAAAGACTAGATTTGTATTTTTAAATTTGTCCCTTTTTTAGGAGAGAAATGTAAAAGAAATTTTAAAAAAAAGAATGGTTTGGGAATTCTTTTCTAAGAGATTTTAAAATATTACACATTTTTTAAGAGGAAGGGTTAAGGACCTTTGTTGACTGAAGGAGGCCTAATGGATGTTCCTGTTGATCCTCTGGGAACAGTTTTTTTTCCTGCATCTCCAGTTTTCTCCCATATTTAAAAAGAATGAAGAGTTCTAGTAGAGATTTCTCTGCCAAAAAGATCAGAAGTGCTGTGGCATGCGACTGGCCACACTTCCTGGTAGATATTCTCAAAGCTATGCTCCTTCATCAGGGTTGCCTCCCTTGTAGACATCAGTAGACAACACCACAAGTAACTATTGCACCGACATTGTTTCTGTTTTGTCGTGCTGCTTTTTTTAAAAAAAAAACCATCAAACTGCACAAAACCTTTACTCATTCCAATGAAGATCCCCCTCCATTTTTTTTTCTTTCTCAAAAGCTGAACTTTGATCTGCAAGGAAAGGATTTCAATTAAAGGACCCTGGACGCTTTCTCTTTAACATTATCGCTATCTTGTTTGAGCACCTACTCCATCATCAGAAACAGTGGGGGAGCCATAGTTGCTGTTGAAACTTCATGGAAATTGGAATGCAAGTTTTTTTTTTATTAGAAGAATATTCTTTTTTCAATAATTATATCTTCTTCATTTTATCAGTAAATCTTTTTTTTCTCTCTCCTTCAGAAGAAAGGCATTAAAATTTTTTACAAAATCATTACTTTTTCAGACCTTGATAGATATGTAGAGGTGGATAGTGGTAGATATTGCTTAACCCTTTCTCTGCATGGTGCACAGTTAAGTATACACTGTGAAAGTAAAAGGTTGGTTTGGGCATTTGCCATCATCTTTTTTTTAGTAGTAACAAAACTAACTTGACAGATGTGTAAAGCTGGATAATGTTGGATATTGCTTAACCCTCTCTCTGCATAGTTCACAGTTAAAGGTGGATAATCAGAAGAGAAGTAAAGCAGAAGGTTGCTTTTGGAAATATCCCATCACCTTAGTGGTAAGTGAAATAACTAATGAATCTGTGTTCTGGACATCTGTCCCTATCATCGGGGCTTAGTTCTGAGGACTTGATTTCGATGACATTGATTTGTAAGCATTTATATTTTTTCTTTTTGGACGGTATAAGTGGTCTAGCCCGGTCTTGAACCTGCTACTTGTTTACTAGGTTTTAACATAACACTTATGACTTTCTATTCTTATGTAGAATATTGAACCATACTGAACACTTTTATTAAAGAGTGTTAACCAGATTTTAAAATCTAGATATATATAAAAAACTTCAATGTTGTATTTATGAACAACATTTAGAAGATTCAGTGTCTTTTTTTATTTAAAGAATTAACAACCTCAAAAGAAAAATAAAGATTGAAGGAAGTACAGATTACTAGAGTTTATCATGAACTCTACATGTACAGTGGAGTCTAGATATCTTTTACTGTTCCGTTGTTTTGGTTAAAGTGAAACTTGGAGTGATGTATTGAGGAAATCAGCTGATTTAGACGCTGGTTGTTCATGGACAGATTGAGGGGACTCTCTTTTTTTAAATGTTAAATAAACTCTAAAAAAATCTTTATACTTGCCATCAATTTACGCCGGAGGGATAAACAGCACTTTTAATGGGTTTATGCAGTTTTGTCAGCAGTCATGGAAGTCTCTGTTGCTAATAGTCCAAAAGATAACCATCATTGTTGTTCTTTTCGTCTTCATCTTTTTTTTTCTTCCAAGATTATGTTTCCACTTTATCCCTTTAACTTTAAGCATGCTGTACATGTGACCAAAAATCGCATTCTGTTAAGATGAGAATGATTTTAAGCTTTTTTGCCATTTCTCTTTCTACGGTCTATCAACTTCCAAACTAATGAATCACTTTTCCCACAATATTTTTGAAGCTTTGTTTCTAAATTTTCATTTGGAAGTCCTCAAGTAACATGTTTGTTTCCAATCTTCTCTCTATCATCCTTTAGTTGGTTTTGATTACACCGGACAACAAAAAATAACTTTTCGTTGAGATAAATGTGGGTGTCCTTTATCAAATCAAGCAGCTGATTCCAAATCTGAAGTCAGAATTGACCCAGCACATCAGGAATTGTAGTTACAGAAAAATGGCATTTTCAGTCATGATTTATTAATAAATCAAGCTCATTGCAAAATTGCAAAAAAAAAAAATAAATTCATTTCACAATATAAACACATTGTATAAAGTATACATTAACTGTTTAGAAATCCTTTAAGTACTTGATTTTACACTTGTGAATAGCAGTGGTTTGTCTCTGAAGAAAATAACAATAGTCCTCCCATCATGTTGGAGTTGAATCTCCCCTGATAGCTTGCCTCTATTAACCTTTATGTGTAGGTGGAACCTCTCACCATACTCATCGTTCACAGCAGCAAGGTTGGATGGGAAGAAATCCAGGTGTGAATGAAGAAAATGCAACTTCAGCGACATATGGCAATCCATTTGTTCAAAGGCTTTTACCATTTCTTGAACCAACTTGGCATAGTTGTTTGTTTTGTGGTTCCCAAGGAAATTGTGGACTACCAGTTTTAAAGTCTCTCGTGCAGCCAGCTCCATTGGGTTAAGCCTGGATCAGAAAATAAATCACGAATTTGTGGTCTGACAAATATTCCAGTCTTGGCATCAATTAAAATCGCTTCAATTTTTTTTTTAGGAATCCTGCCCCTTCAACACTCATTGCCTTTGCAAAGCTCTTCATTAGGCCCAGCTTTATATGCAGTGGTAGAAGAAATATTCTTTGTAGATGTACCAGTGGCATATGTTGCATGTTGAATTTTCCTGGAGATGGTCTGTTCTTGATGTCCATTCTTTGATCTTATAGTGATTTGCATTGTCTCAGCTATTCCACAAGCATAAGAAGTAAGCAGACAACCACGTGGTTCTCCCACATAGCTTGTTGTGTATACATAGTACTAAAAAGGAAACTCAAAATATATAATATTAGATTTCCATTTATTTCTGTAACTAAAAATCCTTACGTGTTTGGTTAATTCTGATTTCAGATTTGTAAACAGCATACTCGAATTAGTCTAAGACATACTTTTACTTTAGTTGCAAATTGGTTATCCAACATGCTGCTTGTGATAGTTGGTTTTTCCAGCTAAGCTGGTTTAAAGATAATTTCCAACAAATCATAATTAATACATTATTCTGACCACTATAGTTATATTTTATTTTGCTTAGTTGCGCTAGGGTATAAAGGCTAAACAATGGTAGACTGGTGAGGTTGAGGGTTTACTGATCAGGATCAGCTAGGTTTCACACACTACTTCTGCAGCATGGTTTCATCTTGCTCTTCATCATCAGCTGGATACATGGGTTTTCCCCACATGTATAATTAAGTGCTCTAGTGGAGTAGCCATGCACCTAACCTCTGCACCCCATCCTCCTTTGCTTGAAGCCACGCTCTGGTGGACACTGTTCAGACGTTTCCATTTGGGTTCGAAGAAAAAGCTTATGGCAAAAGAAAACTTTTAAAGCAATTTATTTTCTGGATAAAAAGTCAAGGTGAACTTGATATTCTGTCATTATTAACTTAAATAGCAGATATTTGGGTTGGTGCCATTAGCATTTTGTTACAGAATAGATTTTTTTTTCCATTTAGATTATACAATACCCAAAAATAACAAAACTTCACACTTTAGCAACTGAGCCAGTTTTCTTTTCTTTTTTTTTTTTAATTGTAAATATAATTTTGTGGTTGAAGTGTCTGTAAGGTATCTCTAGCTAGAACTGTGTGGGGGGAAACCATGCTGGGCAACTGCTGTCGCTGGAGAAAATCACAGGCAAGAGGGTTGTGCAAGAATCCGGAGGAAGTTTGTTGGAACTATACATGACAGAATGACCATCTCTGGATACATCACACATGCACGCGCATAGTGTCTTTGTCGGGGAATTTTGATGGGGGGCATTACGGGTTGCAAAGATTGCCAAAGTATTGTCTGCGTATGTGCGTGGTGAAGTTGTTAAGACCCACTTATGTGTGCATAAGGCTTAGAAGGGGACTTAGATGACGCCGCTGCGCAGTTGGTCAATATTAGGAGAAAGTGGTATTGACTAAAATTGGCTTTAAAGACACATTGCTGGAAATTTGCAAGCTGTGGTTTGAGTGCCTGGAAATGGATTAAGCCACATTTAAAATAAGTGATGGAGGGGGGGGAAGGGTACTTGGCCTCACATCAATTCACGTTTTGCAGATCATAGTTTAAAAAAAAAAAGAATGCAATAGAGGCCATAGATGTGAACCTTCCAATAACGTAGTCTATCAGCATAAGAGGGTGATTTCTTGTGATGTTTGTTGTGATAAATTGAACATAACCACTACTTTTAACTTAATTGTATAGATATTTTGACAGTCAGATAATAAAATACGCACATTAATTACTGCGTCGTGTGTGTGAGTGAGAGAGAGAGAATTATGGGATATGTTATTTATACGTTTATAGTCACGGTTTATTATAGTTTGTATTTCAATTTATTGAGTTTGTAAAAGTTTGGTTACTATAACAATGAAAATGATTCATTATCCAGGAAAAGTTTTTAAAAAAGAAGAAGAAAAAGTTCAGTATGTTACTTACTGATAGAATATATTAAGATGGTATGATTTAAATTTGTAAAAAGCACTATATTATTATTATTATTATTATTTATTATTATTATTATTATTATTAATATTATTATTAGGCAATTTTAATTTTATTTTTTTAAATGGGTCAAATGATATTTTTTTCAAAAAGAGGTCTGGTCCCCAATAGTCGAAACATATCTGTTTTTTTTTTTTGTATCTGCAGAGAGATAATTATTTTCTTTCCAGACAGGATATAGACTAGTGAGTGGTTGTTGATCTAGTTCGCATTCGTAGTCATCCTTAAGCCCAAAGATTTCTTCAATCTGTTTGGACCAGACTTTGCTCTGTTCATCCACAAAGATGTGCCTACTCCAAAATGACATCAAGACTTTCAACAGGTGCATCAGGCAACTTGGTTGTGGGTTCTACCTGAGGTTTGGACATGGGAATCTTTTGGATAATTATTTTGTCACTTATGGACCTTGTGCGAGAGACCATTACCTGATGGTTTGCTCTAGGGCTCTCTGCGGAAGCTGTTGCTTATTGACATTAAACTGATTTGTGCTTATTGGAAGCAGATTTCTGAGTGCTGTTTTGCCAGGGTCCCAAGTTCGATCATTGTTTGGGACTCGGGACTTGATTCGGTGAACCTACAACTACATGGTTTTGCCTCAATTTTCTATGCCAGTGCATTAGCATGAGTTTCCTTCCACAGCTAAACGAAATAGTTCTAGAAGGGATTTTGTTAGGTTGGTCAGTATCATTAGTTTTAATGCCGTAACCTCCCCTCCCCTTTGGCTGGTATTTGGAGGAGAAAGCAGGCAACCCGATTAGTCAGGTGAGAGAGAAAGAACACTTAAGAACAGAAAAAGCTTAGTGTATTACCTCCATGAAAGAAGCAGTTGATCTGCTGCATGGATAATTGTGATTGCATGAAGCAACATCTCATGATAGAGCCTGCATATAAGGTTAATACAAAATTAATGTAATGAAAAACTCTCCAATTTACCTTTTCTCCTGATTAGCTTCATTACCACTTCTATCGTGCGTAATCCTTAGGAAAATGTTGAGACTAGTAAGTAATAAGTTAGGTGAATTGAACCGTGTAGACTTTAGCAGAACATTGAGAAACAGCAGAACCTGATCACGCACATCTAAATGTGGAATCACTACGCCTGGGATTATTTTCTTCTACGAATCTGTAAAGAGATAGTGTGATGCTAATGACATCAATAATAATTATAATAATAACATTTCTGTTATAAGTTGTTTTTTTTTCTTTTTTCAATGAATTTTCTCATAAATGAGGCCTATTTAGAGCACTGAACTTTAAGAGAACTTTTTTCCCTTGGGTGGTGTTTGACTGACTCCTTCCTGTCAGCAGATTTGAATGCTTTTACTTTCTTGACAAATGAGCAATAAAAAAACAAAAAAGAAAAAATATATTTTTTTCTTTTTTTTTTTCTTTCAGTTTTCAATATTTGTTGGTGTGATATTTTTCCTGGAGTTGATATTTGGAATTTTGGCATTTGTATATAAAGATTGGGTAAGTGTCGATTATACTTATTTACATTCTTCTTTGGCATTTCTCCTTAACATTTAGTTAAGTATCTCTCTTATATGTATGTGCTTTTGCCTTTTTCTACCCAGATTTATTCTCTTCCTCCATTCTGTGTGTACAATTGTTTATCACCCCCTCTTCTCTAACTCTTCTTATGTACTTTTGTTTGTTTCTCCTACCTCTTCTCTGAGTTAGCATCTTTCGTTTTCTTTCTCTACTGCATGTGTAGTATTGCTATTCCCTAACCTTCTCTCTCTCTCCCTGCTGTATCTGTGACTCTCTCTCTTCTCTCTGACACACACTCTCTACCATGGTCGATAGCTAACTAAAAAGAAGTGATGAAGCAGGTATTGTCTACCATTTTCTTTTCTTACATTTTCAGAAAGAGATCATTAGTTAAAAAAAAGGTTTGTGTATCAGGATGAAAGGTTCTATAGAAATCTTAACGGCCAACAAAGGAAAGATGACTATGCTCAGGGCAGCAATACTTACTGCGTACTGATATCTAAAATCCTAACCTTATTTTCATTTATTGAATTATTTATTAACACTAAAAACGACATCTTTGTTTAGTGTTCAGTCGTCTTTACACATTGTATTTAAGGTGGTAAAAACAAAATAGTCTAGCATTTCAGAAAACCTGTTTTACTTTAAATACAATGAAGTAATTTAGGGAATACTGAAGCAAGAGAGTGAGTGTATGTAGAATTGAGATGAGTTTCTGTTTGTTAATTATTAACAAACTTCACAAAGCCCTGCCATGGACAGATACTGGCACACTGTTTAGCTTTATTAGAACTTGGCTAAAAGCTGTGAAGATCATGCTAGAATTGACAGCAAGATCTTGGACATTAGAACTATGAAAATATTTGCATTTAAAAAAAAAGAAGAAACTGAGAGTGGAAGGCTGGCTTTTGTTGTATTGCATTGTGGGATTGTTTCCTTATTAAGCAGTGCCTGGTTTGTATTTTGTACACGTATGGTATAGGAGTGGGTGAGAGGGATGGAATTCCCTTGTTTTTGATTCTGCTTAAATGAGGCTAAAGATGAGTTGCTTATGATGTTGAGTTTTATATATGTGTAATGAAGGCTATGGTATGCAAAAAGACACAAGAAAACATTACTGCATGTCCAGCAGGATTAAATTGTATAATTAAACAAGAAGAAATGTCAAGAGAGTGTGTGTGCGCAGGCTTTTGAGTGTTTAGAGATAATGCCTGGAAATCTTCATCTTATGTCAGCGAAGTTATGAATGGATTTTGATCTTGCCAGAACAACAAAATAATAATGATAAAGATTACAAATCAGTAAGCCTAGCCAAGCAGACTAGTGTGTGGTAAAATGTTCACATGACTATATCTTCTTGCCTATCTGCTGGTGAGGGATTGAAGATCAAAGTCCCTGATTCCATGCTGTCAGTCTTCCACAAATTATCTGCACAATTCGGTTGATAGATTAGGCAGGTATGAATGTTTTTATTTACATACATATATAAATATTTTTTCTGTTAAGTAAACAAGTTATATCACAAACCAATATGGTTTGGAGTAATATAATTGAGATTTAATGGGAAACTTATTCTGGCTTTAGTGCAGAACAGTCCATGACTATAATTGAGCGTCATACTAATCATGGAGGAAAACAAACCAAAGATGGAGAAGATGATGAATGCTTGGATGTTTGATGGAAATTATGACAGATGGTGGTAAAATTTTAATAAAAGTTCATTATCATTATTATTATTTATATTATTATTTTTTGTTGTTGTTACTGATGCTATAATCTCTCATTCTGGTTTACCAAAAAGGAATCTTACTTATAGCAGCTCTGTACACATTTACAATTTCTCCATATCTTTACATGGAAATTGACAAAAGAAACTATGGCCTCTGATTATTTTGAATAGATATCCTCAGTCATCTCCCATCATAGAAGATGGTGCCTGATGCAGCTCAGCAGCGAAGTTTTGGATTACCGTAGGAGAGCCAGCAAGCAGTAGGTTAAGAAATAGTTTGTTAGCAGTCAAGGTCATAACCAGTAAGACAAAGCACTTAGTTTTTTTTTTTTTAAATTGGTTTTTTAACACGTTAAAAAAAAGAGAAGGTCTTAATAAATCATATGAAACAGCTGATGATAGATATTTCTAAGAGTAAATAAATCATTAGTGTGTTGCTTTTCTTGTCATTTCTAATCCAATTTGTTATTCTTAGGATTTAAAATTGTTTTTTGGGGGGGGCTGGGGTAGATTTAAAAGAGAATTTAAAGTAAGAATCTTCACATTGATTCATACTGGGAGCAAGCTTCAAGTAGAGTCTGCAAGTCTGCTGGAGACACTTGATAGATGGCAACTGCTTTATCTTGTGTTGTGTTAAGTACTATTTCTTGTGAATCTCTCCCTTTATGAGAATTCTAGGTGCCATTTTTTATGGGAAAGGCAATACATTTTTTTTTTTTTTAAAAAAAGCAAAGAACAGGAAACTCTTTTCCTAAGTCTCTATTCTATAAATCTTCAAAAGGATTGTGTATGTTTCTAAAATCATGATCTCTCCTGTGTATGTGGCTCTAATTGAAATCGCAAGTTTTTGTGAAAAAATGCTGTTTTAATCAGTTTTTAAAAAAAAAAAAAATTTAGTAACGGACAATTAAAATTTCTTTCTAATTAGGCTGATTGTGATGGAGAAAAATTGCTGCTGTAGGATGACTCTTGGAGACATTGGAATTATTAAAGGGGGCAAGCGTTTTCATCCTATTTCTGTCTATAGAAGTGGTCCTTTTGTATGTTTGCTATGGTTAATTGAACTTTTAGATTGGGAATGTTCAAAATGAATTCTTTTCTTTTTTGTTAAATGACAGGATTTTGTCAAGCTGCATAAGGGATAATTTTCATTCACAGACATTTATCCTGCTTTCAGAAATAAAGGCTGCAAGGGTGGGGTGTGTGTGTGTGTGTGTGGGGGGGTGGTGGTTGTGTGAAACCTGAAGTCCGTTCATTCCTTGATAACTGAGAGAACATTTTCGCAGTACATACGCTGCTGGTAAAGCTAACAAACTGCACGCAGGTAGCGGTCAGAAAGGGGAAACAGTATTTAGAGGGAGGTAGGTAGATCTATTCCAGTAGTCTGAAGTAAAAAAAAAATGGGGGGGGGGATCATGATATGTTGAGTTTTTGTTGTATTAAAAAAACATGTATCAGATTTTTTTTTGATTTCTAAAAAATGTCTCTTTCTTGTGACGAAAATATTACAATTGGAGACACCCAACAAATTTTGGCTCAACTAGAACGAAAATAAATTTAACTTATTTGTTTCGAATAAGGGGCTGATTCTAAGAAAAACCTCCACATCTATAGTATCTCTGTAATTGGGAAGAAAAAGAAATGAAAAAACAACCGTTGAAAGAACAGCGACAAAACAAAATCAAAGTTGCATTGATTCATCTAATGGTAAGTTCAGATGGGTTTTGGTTAGAAATGTCACACAGATGGGGTTAGGGGTTACCGCTGCCATCTGATTCGCCGATTGGAAGGTCGGAGTGTTTTCCTTGGCCATCTGTGGATTGTTTAGAAACGTTTATTCTAATTGGCTTCGAAACTATCACCTTGACCTCTTGTTTATTACTGTCATTTACTTGTACTGTTGGTGTTGTTATTACTGGGAGAGCGAAAGATGCTTTGCTGACACTTTTGAAAAAAATAGTGTAAATCAACCTTGTGACATTAGGCATGAAGCTATGATACAGAGGATAATTTATACTCATGGCTGGTGGTAGCTTTGCTTGTTAAATAGAATAACAAGGTTCAACATTAGTCTTTTTTTAACAGTGCATGACTTATAGTAAAATCTTTTCCTCAAGGTTGTGGCCTTTCACTATGCAGAGGATGGTGGAGGTGATGTGAGGCATCATAAGATTATTTTACGAATCATGTGGTAGTCTGGTGGTTAACCTAATGGACTGCTACACTTGGTTTGGCATACCTTTCTGGCATGGCTGCCTCTCTTGCTCTTCTTTCCTAGCTGCTATGGATTCCTTCTGGGTACTGAAGTTTCCTCCCACATCTGCAAAATGAAGAGTTTTAGGAGATGATCTGGGCAGTTCCCCATTCCTGTGATATCAGACTCTTTGGCTTTTCTCAATTGATTTATATGCAAAAGAAATTAACTCTCTTATATAGAAGCTGAATGATTTTCATTAAAATTATTGTAATCTGCTACTTTAAATATGTTAATGTTTAAAATTTTTGTTTGTTATTCTCTTTGGGGAAGTGGTTTAACCTGGCTGCAGCAGTCCCTGCTAACTCTTTGAGCTAGCATCAGATATCTGCAGTTAACCTGGCATTCAGATGGTGCACTGATTCCTTTACAGTAATTGGATTTCATGCCTGTGCTCTTCTCTGATGACCGGGTGATCTTCCTCTTTTTGTTGCTCCTAATGTCAGATTGACAAGGACCCTGATTGTTATCTTGGCAGTTATCAAAATGGCACCAGTATCTTTGAACATCCTGGAGGAGCTGCCATCAGGCAAAAAGCCTTTCCAAGGAGCAAATGCCAGTCATTTAGCCTCTATAATGAGAAGGTCTTATTGTGGCTAGATAGCCTGTATATCCTAGCAGTTTTTATTTTTAACAAAACTTTGTTCTTATTTCAATTCTTGACTGAATCTTATCGGTAAAGAATGCATTGCTGGACCATTTAGCATCCTATCATTGTTATAGCAGCTTGTAAACAGACTGTGAGTCTTATATGTTCTATGGTGTTTCTCATGCCCTCATATGTAGCATTTTATTTTATATTAATGTTATTTAAGGTTAGAAAAATTGTAAAACATGAATAATAATAATATGACGACGACGATGTTGATGATGATGTTAAAAAGTAATAGTGCATTATAACAACTGGAAAGCCGAAAGAGTAAAAATGATCAATACTTTGCCTCTGCAACTGATCATTTGAAAACATTTCATACATTAAAGCAGGAGTCTGCTGATAATTAAGAACACATTCCCACAGTCCATTGCTATTAAAGCCAATAAATTGGTCCATCTGTGGAAGTATTAGGCATAAATGAATGATTGGAAAAGGAAAGTGCGTGACTATGACAGAAATTCCATTAGTTTAATGCAAAAAGATTGCATCATGACAAATGATGTGGTTTCTCTTTTAAAATAAACATTCAAATTTTTACTCCTGTTACAACAAAAAAGTCGCACTAGATTTTAGTTTAATCATAATTGAATACAGATGTAGCCATCCCCTGAATAAGGGGGACATTCCAAGGGAAGGTCTTTAAATACTACCGCTACTAATCTACTTATATGTACAATTCGAAAGCTATAAAAACAACAACAACAACAAACTTGCATTGGTTTGTGTTAGGGTTTCAGAGAATTTGATGGAAGAATTTGCCATACATGCTGTGCAAGTGGTTTACATCAAACTGAAGTTTACTCAGCAGTAGAGGAATTTGGCTGAAAAATATGCTAGAGTTTATGATGTAGATTTTGGGCACTTAAAGAAAAAAAAATCTGAGGAGGTTAATAATACCAGCAGCAGTAGAGTGTTGATGGGTTGTGGGAGCATTTGTTAAACTGTCAGCTGATAGATTTTTTTTGGGATTCCATGCATTGCAACTTTTAGGTTTGATAAGAGAGAATATTTTGAAATATTAAAAAAAAACAACAAAAATTATGTAGATTGAGCAGCAGATAGAAGAGATGGTTCCTAACAGAGGTAGGGAGGTGGGTAAGTAGGTGTGAGAGAGTGTGTGTGTGTGTGTGAGAGAGCTGTAACAGATTCGTGTTCACTCATCATAACAACTGTACCCAGTAGGTCCCCTGGTAGCTCGTTTCGGACATGGATTGATTACCAGTTTAGTACATGGCCACAAGTCTGTCTGTGCCTATAAGGGGAATGCAAAAATCGATTCACCTTAAAAACATTTTGATAAAAGTTAAAAATCAGGGTGGGTCAATGCAACAGTTTTGAACTGACTTTTGTGCGCACTCATCTGGGTGCCGCAAAAATGGCCTAAGAGTTTACTGACTGTTTGCTGAAATCTCTTCTCAAACTGACCACTCAACTCTCTTAATGCTCTTTAGCCCTGATTAACTGGCCAGAGAGTGAGCTGGGCCCCTATATAATCTATTACCCCATCAGGCTGCCAGCTCTGCATGGACTAGGTGGCCAAAGCCTCCCCTCCCACCACTCAGCCATTAACAACAGGGTTGGGCTACACCCTGACTGACCTGGGCTGCCAGTGGATGGATAACACAAGGGAGACAACAGTTAAGCAGATTAGAGCACATTGAAAATAGAGCCATGAGAGGTGTGTAAATATCTCCCCACCTTCAGTGATTTACAAGAGTCTTGATTGGTTAAACATCTGTATCCTGTTTTTGTTAGACTACATTAACAATCATTTTACTTAAATTTTACTTACGCATTCTAAAATATAATTCAGCAAAACTCCGATCCTGATCTGGAAACTGGTCTGGTTGCTTTATTTTTGTTCTGTGGGCTGTTTAACTGGGATATGGGTTCTCTGATGCTGTCTTAAATATTCTAACATGCCTATCAGGCCCCCTTCAGTCCCTCGGTTACTTAACTTTCTGGTATGGTCTCTGATGGTTTTGTGACTATCCTAATGTTTGTTCTGTTGAGATCTCATTTAGTCTCCTGGCAAATTTAACATACTCACTCATACAGTCTCTGACTGCCCTGTGAATGTGTGAATATTCTAATGTACTTGTGGAAATTCATTCAGTCTTGTAGGTTACTTAACATGTGAACTTTTGTTAGAATTTCTATGGGACTATCAGAGAATTTACAGGTGTGCCAAGTAACTTATTGGATGAAAAGGTATCTCATGAGCGCTTTAAAATATCTGCAGGATCATTGGATAATTTACTGTATTTCTATTTATCCTTAGGTAAAAATGGCAGCAAAAAA
The DNA here is from genome assembly GCA_018389105.1 of Nautilus pompilius. Taxonomy (NCBI): domain Eukaryota; kingdom Metazoa; phylum Mollusca; class Cephalopoda; order Nautilida; family Nautilidae; genus Nautilus; species Nautilus pompilius. Next base: position 414,891 of record JACATO010000998.1, on the reverse strand, counting down.
TGCTAATCACCATTCATTGGAGAGGCAGTAGTAGTTTGGGCATCCCACTTTTAAAATTTAATTTTCACTCTAATTGTATTCTTTAAAATAAAAAAATATCTTATTTATTTTGAGCCTGATTTTTAGTTTTCTCTTTCTGGCCATAGCCTAAAACTCTGCATCATTGGAAGCACAATAAACGGAAATATATTATCCACCACTACTTGGACCAAGTTTTTTGAAAGATTCTATCTGTAAAAAATTTTTACAAAATACATTTTTTTTATTATTATTTTTTTATTTACATTGGTTTTATTCTTAGTTTTAACCTTAAACCAGTAAGGTTTCACAATAATATCTAATTATGTCTTAGGAGTTTAAATAAAGCCAATTGAAAAGAAACAAACAAGAAAAACAAGTTATTTTAAAATTTAAATAACAATACATGTTTAATAAGAGGGACCCCAAAAAATTTAGTAATTTGCTTCAGGCAGAATTGCCTAGTCACAGCTCTGGTCTTGGGGTGTGGTTGGAATATCAGTCTGTTTTAGCTTTTTGGAGAGTTTTAATTACTGACTTTGCCAGCAGACACTGGCTGGTGCCAAAGTCCTGTAAATCTGGGCAGAACTGACGCTTATCTCAATGGGGTGGGTCTCAGAATTCTTCTGGCTGATACTAGTGGTGTGTACAGATATCGGTAATAGTAAACTAATGGGTGTCTATGGGCTCTTCTTACCACCACCACCTCAGCAACGTCACCTGTTTTGCCACATTAATTTTTTATATGTATTTTATGTTTTATCCTGAGCACTTCCTGCTTGCTTGGGAAGTTGCTGGGGTTCCAGGTTACTCCAAGAACAGTCCGAGGCATTTCTTAGAACATAAGCATAAAACAGACTTTCAGGTGGTGCAGTAGTCTGGTGGTTAGACTAGTGGACTGCTGATATTGTTGGCCCCAATTCAAATTCAGCAGGGACTGGCTCAGTTAAGCACACTACTACTATGGTATTATTTCTTTTTCCTTCTCTTGAAGTTGACCTCATGAGTTTTCTCCATATCCAAAAATGAAAAGTACTAGTAGGAACCTTCAATGGGTTTACTAGGTCAGCCAAATGGACACTTTTATGCTGACCTTAGCATTCTAAGTTTTAGCCTACTTTCATGGTAAGACGCAACAGGGATAAATAGAAAGTATTAAACAGGTCCATTTTTTAAAAACAATTCTTTTCTTATCCCTTATCATCTAAATAACAATAATTTTTTTAAAAATTATACATCCCCCTCTCTCTTTCAAAAGCTGTTTTTAAATTAGATCTATCAGTATGCTGAGAATTCACCATTTTATCTATTTACTTTTGTTGCATACTTTAGATATATGGAGAAATTTGATTGGCTAAAACTAAGTCATGTAATAGAATTAGAAACTGCATTAAACTTAGCCTATTTATTGATATGGAATTTATTTTTATTTTAAACTGTCCAAAAATCAACAGAACTGTTAGCATTAAAGATTTGCAAATGCAATTTGAACAAGTGTGTGTAATTGTGTGAGCATGTGTTCAACCTTAAAAGTATGTTACACACTAATTACATGTGATGAGCAGCATCAAGTCATATTTTTTATGGGTAGTAGTTTTTATTATCTCCCCTGAGTTTATAAATCTAAGTGGCTATTTTCTCCTTGTTTTCAAGTAGCAGATTATTAAATTTTAACTGCACTATTTTGACTACTGTGGCTTTAATACTGAGGGGAGGATTCATGACAGTAGAATGCAATCTGTTTTTTATTTAAAATTTTAAAATTATTTTGTTTCACTGATTGAACATTTCTGTTTCCTTCAATGAATACAGTTTGGGAAATACTGGATCTGTTTGTTTTAGTATATGTTCATTTAGAGTCTAAACATGTGAGTAAACCATGATACATACAGAACTGGAAATAACTTTGCAAACACACACAACACGCACAGGTGTGACCACAATTGAGACACACACACATATATATATAACACACACAGAGAACACGCACAAGTGTGACCACAACTGAGAGACACACATAACACACACACAATGCATTATTAGAGAAAATATGCAAAAAAAAAACAAAATGAATATGTTGTACAGTGCATTAGTGTGCTCTATCAGCCTCTCTACATTCCAGACAGCTTTTTTCTCCCCACATTGGTTGTATGCTAGGGGTCATTGATGAATCCCCGCCCAATGAGATGCCTACCTGAGAAAATAGCCCCCTGTATCTGCTGGCACTCAGAATATCTTCAATTCTGTACAAATCCCTAACACCCTTGGCTGATATGTAGTCCCCCCCCAACTAGTATCGATCCATCACCATGCTTCATTGTAGCTATTGTACAGTGACTGTTATACCACTGCCCGGTCTGCCTTTGAACAAACTGCTGTTGATTATTGCTAAATAGTTCAAACTTGGACTCATATCCTTGGTCATCTCACTGCTTCATTTCTGTTGCTTATTTCAGACTTGCCATTTCGTTGCATTTTCTCAGCAAAGGTTTTCGGGCAGTGACACATCCACTGAGACCACTTCGTGCTAATGTGTATGTTACTGTTCTTGAAGAAATGTTAACATCCACGCTTGCAGCTTGGTCATTTGCAAGATCTCTACTGGCCCATCATCTATCACATAGAGAACCCACCCTGAGGTACTCAACATCGCGTTTGGGGAATTTTGGCTTTCTTCCTGGAATGTACCTATTGTCAGCAGTGCCATTTTTGTGTATCCTCAGGCTCTTGCACAGAGTTCCTTCTGAAAAATGGAGTTGGGCTACAATCTGCCACATGATGTAGTCTTCACTAACTAAAACTTTGATTTGTATGCACTTGTTACGCAGTATTTAGAGCCATGGAATTTACAACAAAATTCACCATACTAAATTGATGTCACTCTACGTTTTCATAGTCCTTTAGCAGGTGTTGTGCTTTCTGATTGCTTGCATGCCAACCAACCGTTCACAGTGTACCATATCAACTGGAGCATTTCGTTTTTACACGAAATATGATTCTTTCATGTTATTTACATTTTATTCCCAGTTTTTCTTCCAATTCCATAATTATTTCCAATACTATATATAAAAAAGAGAAAAAAATAGTTATGATAACTACGCTTTTTGCTTGATGGCCTGCAGCTTTGTTGGGTATGGAGGAATAACAGTGACAGGGTATGGTTTTTCATAGTAATGATCAACTTAAAGATTAACTACAACTTGCTGCATATTTTGTTGTTGTCATGACCCTTTTCCCTCAAGTTAATGAGGCTGTTTTGTGGCCAGATGCGTCTTTGTTTCTTGGATCTTTCTCCCCATATGCATCTTTTTAACACGAGAGACAACGTTGGAGCCATTCCGATGCTGTGGTTGGTTGTACAGAAGCTGTTTGCATTTTACCTCAGGTGAGGAAGGAATCTGCATTAGCCAGGGGGTCTGACAGACTGTTGTTGGTGAAACTTCCATTGTACCATTAATGTTTCTTTGTTTTCCGCTGCTCATCCACCTGAACTGTATCGAGTGAGAATTGCAATCTGAGAATCGATGCACATACTGTATTATCTCATCTCAGTATCTGGAATTTACAGACAATTTTGGTATCATGCAAGAGGTTGCCTGAATGTTTCTTTTAATATAATTTTAGTCTGTAAGTGAAATTTCAGAGCATCCATTTACTATTTCTGCCAAGCAAATATCGCCAATCTATTTAGTGGACAGCACTTTGGGATATGTTCTACTGATGGTGCATCATTGGTTCATTAACATCACCATTCTGAATTGCATGCACGCACACAGCTGTGGAATCAAATCTTTTAGGGAGAAGAGGGATTCTGATAAAAGCAGCCTGTCTGTCTATGCAAAGCCAGCCATATGCCACTTGGATAATGTTTATTATATAAACAAACAAAGGGCTTAGAAGGAAAAAAATGGGTTCTCTATGAAATGGTGCAGCCACAAATTGCTTGGCTAGGCTTGGTAATTTTGGGCAGGTAGCACGTTTAGGATGCTCCTTTAGCAATTTACATGAGAAATGGTTCTGAATGGTTCAGAAACATCTGTCATCAATCCTTCACGATAAATGGACAGGAAGGGGTGACACAAACAAAACAACTTGCACAGGTATTCTTTTAAGTTCTTCCTTAAAAAAAAAATGGCTGTACTTATTCTCCGCACACAGGAACAATTCTATTATCTTTTTGATTATTGGACCAGCTATGTACTGCAAATATCTGCAATGATTTTCTCCATGACACTGGAGTGATTATGAGAATACAGTATATCTATTATGCATTCATTGTGTGTACAGATAGTTTAAGGCTTATCATGTAGTATGGCAGTATGGCATTAACTCATTGACCCCCTGTTGTCGCCTTTATGCATCACCATTTCATTTTGTTTACTATAACTATGTCACATGATCAGGGGGTCAGTGAGTTAAAAATAATAAATAAATGGCTATTTGGTCAGATATTTTGCTTTTTCCCCCTCATTAAATAAAATCACTTCTAAATTTTGTTATGAATGGTAAATTTAGTTCTTTTTTTTTTATAAAAGATTTTTTGTTTGTTATAGTTTTCTGTACCAGTTTATCTATGTGGGAAAGGAAAGGGGGATTCTTTCAGGTACACCAATTTCCCACAGCTAAATATATAGGAGTTCTAGTATTGGGGGGGGGGAGCTTTCTGTTTAGCTACCTGCACCTTGGTGCAATTCTCGGTGCTCTGCTGGAAGGTCTGAGTATTAAACTAACTACCCGCCCCCTCTCAAAATGGCAGCTGCTTGCTAAAAAAGGAACTTGGCTTGTTTCTGTCTGTGTTCCAACATTGGCACCGGAAGGGATTACACTACAAGTGTATGTTTATTACAGAAAGGGAGAGAGAGAGAGAGAAAAAAAAAGGTGCCACTTTGCTTTTTTATGATGAAAAAAAATATATAGTCATTCAATTACTGTAATCACTTGAAAGGGAAAGAGGTCAGGGTTATTTGTACCCACCTGGCCTCTGACTTTGCTAATTAATAATAGTTTAAAAGATGAAAACAAACTCTATCATAGTGCCAGTGACACATTTTTTCCTTACTGTTTAATTCATGTTAACCGGATACCCTACTTGATATTTTTGTTTTGCTATCACAAGGTGAGAGTAAGCCATCTTGGTTTATCCAGGTCCGTCCCTCTGTCTGTCTGTCTGTCTGGTGTGTATTGGTAAGAGAAATTTGCTTAGCAGTTTTTATTTTTAAACTGGTTAACAACCTACTATCCACTCCTCCATCATGTATTCTGTTCCATTCATTCACAATTCTTTTTCTAACCAAAAAAAACAAAAAAAAGTATGCTGTTCTGAAAGTTTAGCCAATTAGTTATTATCACCACCACCATTAGTAACTGTAGAGAGCCGAGAGAACTTGAACTGTATCCAAGTTCAAAACCTTCATTTTGAAAATCTCTATCAGGTATCGAAACACCTAAATATGTTCTAAATGCTTAAAGCAGCCATGTAGTCATTTTGAATCTGATTTCTATCTACTGATGATTTATTAGACCTTCCCACAGTGCAGTGTTGCAAAAACTCAAAGTTTAGTTGTGATCAATGCCAGTTGCTTCCATATGTTTAGCTATCAAATCACTAAGGGAGATGAATTGAAATATGTTAACAAAATGAAATACAAAACTTTTCTGAAAAATGGAAATTCCACTAAAAGCTTTGCCAAAAAATTCTTGACCAAAAAAAAAAAAAGAACAAACTTTTGGGATCTGCTTTTGAAGATTGGCAGATGTTTTACCAACTTCTGCTTGTAGACATTTGTGAGTTCTTATATTGTTGAACTTTGGGATGTTTTCTAAATTATTGGCCAATAGAAGCCAGATTTATATCGTGCACACAATCCCTTTAAATCCTGGAAATATTGTAAGGAATCCAGCTGTTGGCTTCGTAGCTAATTTCTTACAAATAGCACTTAACTTTATTAAAATTCAAAATGGCGCACCGGATCAGATTTGTTTAGTGTCAATAGAATGATTTTTCTTCATCTTCTGTCCAAGAATTTCCACATAGTTTTCTTTTCGGGATGCTCTGGTTTGCCTTTGTTTTCTAATAGGTTCCTTTATCAGTAAAATTTCATTATAATGTGGAGTCATCCAGGTTCTGAATGGATGACTGTCATCAAAAACTTACATTGATAATTCATTAATTTTCTATCAGTTTTTTTGAGAATTTGTCAGATTTGGTTATGAAAATTTGTATGGCAAATGTTGTTGATGTTGATAACTGTTTAATTTTTTGGAGTCAGCTAGTACTGAATTCCTCCTATCCCCCAAGAAAGCAAAATAAAAATTCCTTGTCAGGAACTGACTTAGAATTATTGAACTTTTCCTGTTGGATTGGGTATGCAGGTGAATTGAGCATAACTCCTACCATGTTACAGGTGAAGTCTCAGATCGAGGACCAAGTGAAAAAAATGATTATATCGTACAGAGAGGATGAAGATCTTCAGAACTTGATAGACTGGGTTCAGAAAGCCTGGGTAAGTGTTAGCCATTTGCTGTCGGTAGCTGTTTCTTTTCTGTTCAGGTTTTTACCCATGTATACTGTGCTACATTACACTGTTTTATAATAGTTTCTTATATATAATCTCTTTTGCAGCAAATTCTGTGTGTATGTATGGAATTGAGAGAATTAAATTTCGAAAATTGAAAGAATAATTTTTCCTCCTCTTTAACTAATTATTTTGTACCCCTACAAAGCATTCTTTACAATAGCCAAGACTGTATTCAAAATAATTTACATATTAGCCTATTTTTGCACTGCTCAGCTGCTGCAGCTAAATCTATTTCTGTATCTAATAAACTTCCTTGATTATTGAAAGGCTTCAGACTATTCACTGCCCTGTGTGTGTGTGTGATTAAAAAAACAAAACAGAAAACAATTGGAAAGCAGCATTCAGCTATTGCTCATTGATTCTTTACATCACAGAGTGCAAGTATTACAGATGTTGCAAAGCCACTGGTGTCATCTCTTTACTCTTTTAAGGCTTCTCGCTATTTGTCATGTTATGTACTGGGCAATCTATCTCTTCAGTCTTGCCTAATTCTTACAGGAGATTTGTTAATCTGTATGTTACGAAGCCTTTTTGTGGAAAAGGCTCTGAGCAGATGACCATATTGTCTGTTTTGTGCTACTGAAGACCCGTCACAGGGCAGCTAAATAATTTCATGGTGGGATCTTGAGAAATACCTTTAATTTATGAGTATGTGGCATATCCTGAGCTGGCAGCTATAGTGGGACAGACCAGCTGAGGAATCATAAGATGATGAAGAACAAGGTAAAATAATTGCTTGATATATAAAAAAAAAAGCAAAAAAGACAGACAGACCACAGCCTAGTGACTTGACGAAGTTGGGCGCGGTCTCACTTTAGAATCACAGTGGTGTGTATAAAACCAGTGCAATTAATGATAAATTGTAAGTATTTTGAAAACATTTTTAAAAGATTATTCTAAATTATTTTTATTGTTTTCTGAAGCATTTAATGAAAAATGTAATTCATGTCAAGTATACATACTGTTGATCAACAGACAAGTAACTCAGTCAGTTGGGTAAATAATGTCTACAATTTCAGACATTCTGTTTGTATCAGGATGTTTCTGCTACGCTATTACATTTTCCCAACTCTCTTTACAGTTTATTCATTTGAATGGTTTTCCTAGCACATTTCTGGTCACTACAGTTGTACTGAGATCTTGTACATTTCTAGTTTGATGCATAGCACATTTATACTATCAAGGATTCTTAACATGGTTTTAAAATCTTCAACTCTGCTTTGGCACAGAAGAGTCTGGAGAGATTCCACATTGGTTCCCTTCCACCAGAAATTCCCCCTGTCACTGAAGATCACAGAGTTGTGAGAAACTGTATGTTAACTGAGGGTCTATTCTAAATACTCCATGAGAAAAATTCTAGGACCAGCAGCGTATTAATGTTCATTGGCCCCAAGTTTTCACAAATAATGTATCCAAAAGAACCATACATTGACTGCTACCACTTTATTATAATCATTAATTTTATCAATATATGTTTTTGTGTTAATTTATACTAAAATAAGTAAGAATCACGTTTCTCAGAGAAATGGAAAGTAAATAAGTTAGGTTAACAAATGCTTTTGAATTGTTTTATTGTAGATGTGTTTGCTTTCTGTTGCTATTTAGTATTTATTCTGTGTTTAAAATTAAATGTTTTCCTAATACCATAGAATGGCGTACTAGTGAATTTTAACTTTGAAAAATTTACTGGTAAATTTTTATTTTTCCCTCTCAATTTTTAAAGATATTTAAGTTTTTTCTTTCCCTGTTTCTCTCTCCCCTTTATTATTATTTTTAGGTTTTTCATTCTGTTTGTCTTCCTTTTCTTATCCCATTCTCTCACAGTCCCATTTTCACAGATTGGTATGATGTTTATGAATCATCAAACCTGGATTCCACTTTTATCATTAATTTTAATAAATATTCCAGAGTGTACATCTTTCACCCACTTCAGTAGACCGAGACAGAAAGCTCTCTCTCATACTCACTGTAATATGTCTGCTTTTGATTTGATTTGTAGGCTCAGCCAAGTCGTAAAGTAAATAATTTCATTGTGGTAATCCTGTGTGTCTATATCTAATTATTACTTGGATGTAAGATTACAATGAGCTAACCTCAATTTCCTCTCGTAAACTTAGAATGATGTTTTTGTTGTCTGCAAATCTATGCTATATTTCATGGCATGACAGTTGTTGCTACCATTACTCATAATTAATGCCCTTTCCTTTTCAACCGATGAGGCATGTACTACATACAAACTTGTCCATATTAGCATTGCAGAACACCAACAAACTGCGGTTGACTGCACAGCGTATTTATATGCCATTCAAGCAGTGTAATGTTCTAGTTACATGTTTCGGTGGTTCGTTTCCGAACTGTTTCCTACACTCTTGGCTGACACAAGTAATAGCATTATGTATACATTTTAAAAACTGGACCGTATTCCGTGTTTCTTGGAGAACCAGCTCAAACAGGATTAATTTCAAGTATTTGGCAATAATAAAGTCCCCCAAATCAGTACTGTTAACATGGTTTGTGTCCATTCTTTTTTCAAACTGACAAATTCAGCATTTAGCCAGGATGTGTGCTGGGGAAGTAAAAGTCCTGTGTTCAGAAGCAGGAAATTCATTCATGCATGAATGTCTGTAATTCCTGCCTGATTATCTGTGTATTCCCAGTGTGCTTTCTGACAGTAGGATGAGGGAGAGGGGTGGGTGAATGAGCGAGTATACAGGGCATTCCAAAAAGATGTATATACACTTTGCTTACAAAGCTGTAGAAGAGTATGCACCTCTATTTGTATAACCCAACATCTTTGTGCAAGTTAGTGTCCTTTTAAAGAATGTTAGTGGGGGGTGATTGTTTTGTATTCCAAGCAGGGGCGGACTGAGAGTATTATAGGCCCTCGGGCATAACTGTTCACTGGGCCCCTTAGTGCTGATGTCAGAGGCTACAAAGCGCCAGATAAGGGGAGTCAATTTCAAAAAAAAATTAAAAAATTAGTTGTCTCAGACTGCATCTGTAGTATATTGGAGTATTCATTTAGTAGAATTTATATGGGAATCTCTTGCAGCTGTGGGCCCTCGGGCAGTGCCCGACTGACCGATGGCTCAGTCCGCCCCTGATTCCAAGTATGACAGAAGTAACCGTTTAAAACTGCAAACTCTAAGAAGAGCTCTACAGTGTAAACATCTGCATATCTTTATGGAATTTCCAAGCATGTTATTCATGAAGATTTTGAGCTCATTTGAAAAGTGGAGTTTACTTCACTTTTATTTTACATTAAATGCTATTGAAAATGCACAGTGTTTTAGCTGTCTAATATTGTTTAGGTTTTGTTGGTCGTATTTTTAATTTGCCCATTACAGTATTCAGTGCTTAAAACCGGTGTGGGGAGAGAAGTCAGAATAGTTTTTAAAATAGATTTACAGAGTTGTTTCCCTTAGATCATCATTATTATTATTTTTTTTTTAAAAAAAAAAAAACATTTTTGCAATTGACTTTTACTCTCCAGATGTTCTTTCCGAGCATCACCAGCACCCTTCTAGCTAAAAGAATGATCCCACGATCCTATCATGCTTTTTAAATGGTGAATTAATTCTCGAAAAGAAAACCGCTACCCATGTATAACATTAGCGTGCATATATTCACCTACGCACAAATTTCTGCTTTGTGTTTTAACTCTTTCTACGCCAACACCTGGGTTCATTCTACTGTCTCTCAAACTTACATTACGCCATAGGGGCTCTGTGATGCGTGGTACCTTCCTTGTTAACATAATAACTCCTTTGTCGTAACAAATTTCTCAGGTGGTTTATGTTATGGCTGCATTGAGCCAGTATGTTATATCCAGTTCAGCAGATACCAACTAATGTTTTTTTTTTTTTGCTGAGCCAGGTGGTTTGAATAAGATAAATCTGACGTGTTATATAAAAGGGTTAAAGACAGTCTTTCAGCTCCTGAATAAACAGCTTATAACCCCGGGCTTACTGTTCTTGTTTCACCACATGTATAATTATATTGAAGGATTTGGACATATGAACATATACAATTTTTTTTTTGTTCTTTCCATGTTCTCGCTACAATAACCAATTATTTTCTTTCTTTTTTGTTGTTGCTGTTGTTATTTCAGTTGCACTGTTGTGGGGTGGAATCATACAAGAACTGGGAGCTGAACATGTATTTTAATTGCTCCTCACCGGGATCTGAAGCCTGCGGAGTTCCGTTCTCGTGCTGTAAACCGACACATGTACGTACTTACGGCAACAACGAGAATTCTGCCATATTTCCTTTATTTCTAGCTGTCATTTGTTTGATTGCATTAGAAAATTTAAAAAAAAAAATTATTAGGCTGACTGTAATGCAACATTAAAGATTAAAGAAGCTGGAAATTAATTTTTAAACATAAACTTTCCCATGGATAATTGGAGTTGTAGGGAGTTGTTTTTTAGCAACGTTATATTTGTTGAGTTCTGCATCTGCATGGGCAACTCAGTTTTCATTATTTAACTGGAGTGTTGTTCTTCCTTGACCCTTCTAGCTTCTTCTATTGTTTTATTGGCATTCACAATGAGCTATAGAAATCTTTTTGGAAAAAAAGCAACAAATAACGTTATTTATATGAATAATTCTTTCCTCTTTTTTTTTTTTTTTTTGGATCCCGTTGCATAATTTCAATGTTGCATTTTTCCCCCAAACCATTTAATCGCCAACTGATAGATGCATGGAGAAGCACGTCTATGAGGTACCCTGGGTGTACCATACGCCTGGGGCATGACGTGCCTAATCCACGGAACCAGGACCCAAACAAGCAGTTTTTCAAAATCTGGTCCTGTTTGGGCCCACAGTTATCCTTCTGCTTTTCTGTAAACCCAACACTAAATGGGATTAAGTAGCCATGGTAAAGTGATTACTCAATAACAAAGTATGAAAAGCTGATTGACTGAGTTTGCCGGAGCAGCTATGGTTTAAATAGTGTCTCTTCATCATCAGAATCTAAGAGAATTTCAAGGTAATTGTGTTTTACATGTAGCAATCAGTCATGCTGACTGTCACCTGTACAGCAAGGACCACCATTATCAGAAACTATGGAATAAAGGATGGCATTAACATTAGCCATGCGGGATATGGATAAAAGGCTCACTGGGGGGAAAGGAGCAATCGGTTTGTACATAAAGAGGTAGTCTGGAGTTCATTTCTCTTGGTTCTGTGTCTGATGGGGAGTGCCCATTGGGCTTTATAGCATACATTCATTACTATATAAGTGTTGTCAAATCGCTCCTGTGATGGGCACCTGATTTGTTATTATGTCTAGTGCTAAGAGATTTCATTCATCAGTATCTCTGAAAGAAAATCTCAGCTATCTAAAGACTAAAATTTGGAAAAGTCTCCATCAGATTTAGGATTTAAGCAACTCCAGTATCTTTGCACCTGAATGCAAAAAAAAGGACATCTTTGCATATAGAGCTCGACAAAGCAAAGCATTAGTAAGCTGATTTATGAACTCTCACTGATCTGTTGTCAGTCCCAGTCTTCTCTCAGCATTGACTGGATACATAGACCATTTTTAAGCTCATCTTGGAATAACTTTTGGGAGAATTGTGGAGGGGGGAGAGGTCAGTGAAATGTGTAATGAGTAGTCAAACAAAACCCTATAGATAAGTCAGAAAGAAAACTCTCATGTGACCATGAAGCTAACAAACCGTCACGAATAAATGGCTCATAAACAGCAAAACATCATCTTAATTGTGCAGCTCGCCCATCATAATTAAACTTTTCAAATGTGTTGCGATTGTTTTCCTTCCCCACCCATCAGTACCACCTGTAAGTTGCAACCCATGGACTAGGGGAAGGGGTCCCACTGGTCTTTCAGTAATTTCTTGAGTTTGCAGACAGAAAGGAAGAGACAAAATGACCAGGCCTAATGTCTTAGTATTCAGTAAACTTGTTTGGCACAAAGTAATGCCACAGCCAATTTTAGCTTGCTTTTCTCACTATGGATTTAAAGTTTGCGAGTGTAGTGCTTCAGAGGGCTGTGGAATCAGCTATCCCTGCAAGTGAACCTAGCAACGATGCAGTGGACAACATCAGCTAATTAAACAGTCCTGTATTTCATACTGAAGTCAACTATGAAGAATTCCTGACATTTGATGGTGGCTTAATTGCCAGGGAAAACTTGAGTGCCCAGCAGATTATTGAAGATGCCATTGTAAATTGCCCTGACAAAGATGACAAAACTAAAGATAATAAGCCAGATGATGAACCCTTGACTCTTTCCTTTCCTGATTTTGCACATGCGTTAGAATCTGTGAAAACTTGCATCATGGGCCAGTCTAACGCCAGTGACTTCATGGACTTTGTTCTAAAACTTGAACAGTTAGGTCAAGAAAGATGCTACCATCCAGGCAGCCTTCAGTAAAAGATTTTTTTTCCATTTATTGTTAATTTTTGACTTTGCAATAATTTTTCTCTCTCAAAGTTGGTTGGGAAAAAACATTGACATAATACAGAAACAATTTTCTTATATTCTACATTTTGCTTGTACACTCTGCACACCATCTACATTTATCAGCTGGTGTTTTTTTTCTTTTACTTTATAAGTGCAACTTTAAAGCTGAATTATTTTTCATAATAGTATCTTTTTTTTTCTTAATACTGTACTGTAATTTATTACCAGCTTCCAAATGTTCTAAATTTTTCAAATACAGTTTTGTCCTTTTTTGTACAAAATATTCTTTTGTTTAAAATTCATCAAACATGCATTGCGGTTTGTATCTAAAAATGGACCACTATTCCCTATGTGCGTGGTGTTGGATATAGTATACCTTGCTTATAAAGTACCTTTCTTCTGCTCAGAAGTGGTACATTATATTACACACACACAATACTAGAACCTAGTCAGATATCATGACAGTAATGCGTGGTTTTGTTTGAAAGTCTGATAATTCTGAAACCAAAACATGGGTTTTTACCCAGATGTCTGTAAGGCAGCAGGGGACACCTGATTTAGTGCATTTTACCAGCCTTGTGCTGTGTTATCTACCTCCTGTAATGTTTTGTGTGGACTTGGTCTGCTCCTAAGAATGCATGCAGTACTCTTTATTTTGGTTTATTTCCAGGAAGCCATGGAAAACAAACAGTGTGGCTACGACATGATTAAAGGTGGCCATGTAAGTTGTGCCTTTATTATGCAACAATGGTGTAATTAGAAGAACCTTAGAGTCCTGCTGGTAAACAGATTTAATCTTTTTCATGGTTAGAAATTTTTTTTCTCCCTTTTTGCTTATTCACTTGTACTAAGTTCAAGAGAATTTCAGGAAATTATAAACTTTCAGTGCTTTTCAAACATACATGGTTGACACCGAAGTTCTGAGGTCACTGCTTTTTTTATTCTCACTTCATTAAGAACTCAAACAAGATGGCTGAGAATATTTAATTAGTTACTTGTGCTTAGTTTTATCATCGAAACCAAAATTATTAAACGGTTTTAATATTTATCACTATGTTTTAAAACTTCTTTGGTTGTTTAATTACTGTTTCATGAAATCTTTGCTGAATTTTAACTTACTGAAAAAATGTGGCTCATGCAGACATTTAAATAAATAAATCTAAAGTACAGTATTAGATGTCAGTTGGATTGTATAGAAACAAAAACTTGAAGTGATAGATTTTAAAAAAAATTTTATGGTGGTTTATTTTCAATTGGATGATCAAAGTAACCAGGGAAGGGGGAGATAACCTTTAAAAATTGCTTTGCCAAAATTTTGCATTAGGGAATATTAGATTTTTTTTTTAAATGTCAGTTTTTTTTATTTATTTTAGTAGTTAAAGAGTTAGTAATAACTGCTAATTTGTAAATATTGTATCTATTTAATTATGACTAATTTAAATTTTATTTACTTAAGAGATTTGTGGTTGATATAGTTTTAAGGGAGATAATCTAGTAATCAGTGTAGATAACTTAGAGATATTAGCTTTTAAAAAAATATATTATTTGTACACACTTTTAATATATTGTTTGCTTTCATTGCTTAAAATCACTGATAAAAATCTATCAAATACATAAGAAATAATATAGCAATGTGTTGTCTTGTTGTGTTCTCCTTAGCAAAAGAGCCATGGTATCCCTTCATACATGTCTGAAAACTATCAAAAGTTGTGTTTGCTGTGCATTATTTTTCAGTGTTCCTTAACAAAAAGAGAATGCTAAAAATTAAATTTAAATTACCATATTAATTTTTAAAGTTTTTAAAGATATAACAATAAAAAATTTAATTAATTTCTATGTTAATTCTTTGAGTATGGCCATATATTTACAGGGAGTGGGTAATGATCTTCTCAGTAATCCCACAGATATGTTTATAATTTTTCAGGCTATAGAAAGCTTGTACATGTAAATGTATGGGCATACTCAAGTGCTGCTTCATTCTATATGTTTACCTTATTATAATAGTGAAACTTAACTTCACCAAATTGCAATAAAGCTGAGTCTGGATTTAGTTTTCTTCTGACAATAATTTAGAAAATCTTCCCACAATACAGTACTACAAAAATTACATTTAAGTTCTGATCATTACCAATTGCTTCCAAACACTTAGCTGTTAAATAAGCATGGCAAATGAAATAAACACATCAAAGGAAAGGAAATACACATCATGTTAAAGTTACAACAGCAAAAGGATTAATTCTGCATATACTTTTGAAGATTGGCAGATATTTTACTAACTTCCACTCTAAGCAATCAGGAATCTTTGTAGTGTTGCATTGTGGGAAGGTTTTCAAAATTCATGCCAGCTAGAAATCAAAATTTTTGATGTACCAACCAAACAGCCATTTTCCCACTGGAAATTCTGCTGATTTAACTCTGGCAGACTCATTCACTGATTATGGCTTGGATATTGTCAATAATAAAAAAAGCATGGTCTCTTGTTATTGGGACATTTCCATAGTTACTTTGACCTTTGTAGTGGTGATGTTTTTTCTTCATTTATTTTGCCTCTGTTGAATGAAAATGTAAACTTTTTAGGCTTGTTTACAGTTATTAGAAAAATTATTTATTTGTTTGCTTATTATTTTTTAAGTATCTCTTATTATGACATTGCTAGTTATGCCTCAGCTTTAAATCACAGAATCACATGCCTGAGAGCTCAAGTGACATTTGGCTATGTTTGTGTGTTTCCAGGATATTGACCGTGACAGAGTGATATGGACTATAGGTTGTATTCCTGCTGGGGAGCAGTGGTTGGAAGCCAATCTTATACCTGTGGCTGGAGTTCTTGTGGGGATTGCTCTTCTCCAGGTGAGACAGTTAAGACTCTGTTGTTGGATACAGAAATCAACCTCTTTACCTGTTTTGTATTGTGAAAATGGGAGATAACTTAGTAAAAACAAACCAAACATATCATTTTAACTTTTTCCATCCTATACACAATAAAAGGTAACTTGTTACAATGTTTTTTTCTATTTATGTGTTAATATTTTTATTTAACTCTAAGCATTAAGGGAACATGGGCATTAAGGAATGAAAAATTTCAAAAGATCTTATGTATACAGGAGATGGAGGTTGTATGTGGGTAGACCTGGAATTTTCATCTTTACCTGTTATCACTTTCCTAAAAGGTATTTACTCTAAAAATGAACTCTGATATGAAAATAACAAAATAAATAGAAGTAAAAGTACTGCTATTCTCCAACAAAGAAGTAGGAAAGTAAATACTGTTGTTTTTGATTAACTTTGGACAGGTTGCATGAAACAAATGATATGAACTAGATGATTGATACAACAACAACAAATATTTATTGATAGATCATATACCTTGAGAAGTCAAAAGCAGTGTGAGAGTATGTGCCTCAAAGCCAGCAAGGTCTTAAGTATGATAAATTGTACTATGCAGATTCCCAAGTATATATAACCTTAATCAGACTGTTTTTTGGCAGTAAAAAAAAAAAATATATATATATATATTAGTTCCATTTATTTTCTGACTTTCTGAGTAATTATAATTCAAGAAGTTATGATCCATACCTTTTATCAGTGATGACCATGCTTTGTTAATGCAAGGTAATATGCAAGTTATGCTTCGTCATCTCTTCCTCATATAGTGAAGGTAGCTTTCTCAATGACAGGTAGCTGGTGATCATCTGTGTTAGCCATATCCTGTAGAAGCAGTTGGCTTGCTGGCTAGTCAGCTACTTCAAACAACACTAAAATTTACAGGTATGAAGGATAAATGGGGGAATTGACCTAGCTACACTACATGCACTTCTCAGCTACAGTTAGAATTTTCTTAGGAAATATAAATTGTTCGCAATGCTTTACCAAGCTCTGGCCCAAACTGGATGATGTTGCTTCACTCATCCTTCTCAAAGAAGAGAACCTGTGCCAGCCAGTCTTGCACTTTTCCTACGTTTTGTGGAGTTGGTTGGATGGCTTCCTGCAGTGGTCATCTCCACTTAGTCTGCTTTTAACTCTGTGAAATTTCACTTATTATCAGCTCTGACTGAATGCTCCAGTTACATCACAGGCACCCACCTCTGCCATCTCAAACATCAGTTTAGAAATTTGTTTGAATATAAAAGTTGCTTGTAATACTTGTATATTGCATAAGTCTGCCCTGGGAGTTCATTCTTTGCACTTCCTTTCCTCATTTTCCCACTCCAGCAGAATCCATGCCATTTAATGAATTTAGTTTAATATTACTCTCTACATGCAGGGGAATTATTTTGTCTTTCTGTTGCCAATTAATTTTATAATAGATAACTAAAAGCATATTGTCATTTGTGGCCAGGTGAAGTGAACTAGCTTCTTATAGCCATCCTGTTAAAAATTTTCAAATAACGATTATAAAAGCAAATGCAAAATGGAAAGTAGGGAGATGGTTCCAGCTTTTCTCCATCACCTCACAAGGAGTAACTGATTAGACGATGGGGAAAACTTATCAAATTACCCTCTAAATAGCACCATCCCCCCAAAAAAGCCAACAGTTATTGGTAAGTAATTTTTTTTGCTTTTACATTACAAAATAAATAAGTAATGCTTATTTTGTTTCAGATTCTAGGCATATGTTTTGCACAGAATCTCAGGAGTGACATCCAAGCCCAGAGAGCAAAATGGTTTTATAACTGAAAACGAGACCATTCTCTTAAAGGTCTGGACAGTGATGCATCACCCCATACACACATACACACACAAGGGAAAACTGGCCAGATCCAACTACTGCTGACTTTCTTTCCATTTTGTACCATTGGTCATGTTCTTTGTTTGTCTTACCAACATACGTCGTTCACAAATGTATATACACGACCACGGCTCAAATTGCAGACAAGGTGAAAGAATCTGAAATTGAAATTTTATTCCACTTAAAAAAGAACACTCTCTTCATTATGCAGTTTTTTTTTAAAAATCTAATCTAATCCACAGTTGCTAGTTGAAAGAAAGCAAAAATGCATAATGCCTGATTTTTACGACAAATATGTGTTCTTTTATTTTGTGATTAAGACGCTCACTGGTGGAGATACCAGAAGAAAACGATTTTGGTGAGCGATCTGTCACCGCTGCTGTGATGGGAATCTGGCTCAGTTTGAAGTCTGAATGTAGGTATAAAATCTGTCTGGCAGAAACTGGTGCGCATCATGAGCACTAAAAGAAAAACCAACCAGGGATAATCGCGAAGTAAAGCTGCCAAAGTTGTTGTTGTTACTGACCATGATTGCATTTTAGGAGCAGGACAGTTCACCGAACTCAGTTGCAGCAAGGTCACTGGAGAAGGGAAGTAATTATTCTTCTCAGTTATCATCTGATTAATTTTGTGCACTTTTATTTTAATACCACTGCTGATGTTCGTTCTTAACTGCTCTTGACTACTACTTTTAATATAGGTGGCGCTAATAAAGCTCTTCCAAGATCCAACATTCCATAGACCTATCATAGTTTAACTGCTGCTAATATGATAATAGCTGCTACTCCTGAATGCTTAGTCAAAACTTTATTTTAGTTAGTTTATTATATTTACATCAAAAGCAAAGTGAAAGTAGGTGCAGTAAATTCAAACATGGATTTTCACTGTGTTTGGATCTTTATATGCTTTGTTGGCTCTTCACACAATGAATTCATTTGAGATTTTAAATATACTTAAAGAAATTTAAGCCTCTTTGACTTTAAATGTGTAGTTTTTAATACCATAAGTAAACATCTCATTAATTTTTAAAATTATTTGTCATGTTTATATTTCATGAAGTATTTGCCAAATGTGAACCTGTTTTTTTTATTATTATTTAGCTTTTAATTAAACTTTTTTTTAAAAATATGACATGTAATCCTAGCTGCAAGTTTGTACCATGTAACATTGATCTTTTTATTTTGTTTTTTTCTTTTACAAAGCAGCTAATTTTATTATCTAAGTTGTTTTTAAAATGTACTAGGGTTGTTCAAATGAAATCTGGCCCAGACACCATTACAGCAAATGGACTTTCAGCTGAACTCCCATAGTAACAAATTTCTGAATGTGGATACTTCATTCCAGTAGAGAGTTTATATTAGTTACTTTCCTCCCTGTGTGAAATAACAAAGAGGGAAGTCAGTAGGATTAATTTAACAAGAATGGAAATCCAAACCTTGGAGTAATGAAAAGTGTTTTTTTTTTTTTTTTTAAGGCCATTTTGTTGTGTCTCTTTTCTTGCAAAAGTGCTTGAAATCTTACCTGTCATTCATTACCTGCTGGACAAAAGCATTTTTGGTTTTTGGCCAGTCTCAGTATATATATATCAGAAGGAAAGATTGCTCATAGAATCCTGACCAGTGAATAATGGATAAGGTGGGAACTTGGTGTTAGGTTCTTTAAAACCCTCTCTGTGTAAGAACAGAAAGTTATTGGTTATGCGTTTCAGGGTGTATGGGCGCAATGGACTGCGATGTCGGTCAGAAAGCGACAGTGACCATCAAGTTGTGAGTTGAAGACCCAAATACATCTGCTGTACCATGTCATCACTACACTAAAGAAATAAATGAATATAGTCCTCTTCAGGTCTGGATACTGATGATGGCAACAGGGAATGATATCCAAAATGTAACTTCAGTTACTACTGTTAAGAAAGGTGATAGGATTGCCCAAGTGAATCCTCTGCTTTTTTTTGTGTGTGTGTGTGTAAACACCAAAAATGCCTACTGTGCTTTTTCCTTTCAGAAGAACTTAACTGTCTTCATACCTGCATTTATCGGTGTCAGGGTCCTTTGCTAATGAATTGCTGCCAGTGTGTCAAAAGTAAACACTACAGCAGATTAGTTCCTGCTTTTAGCTACAGGGGAAATCTATGCATGTGGAATGCTAATCTGCCCACACCTTGTCTTAGAATAAATTGTCTGTGTTTACATAGGGAGGGAGAGAATAGAGTGCAAGCCCAGCTTGCATTCTGTCTAAACTGGGTGAGTTTCCTGCAGTCTGGTTTTCTGACTAATCGACATAAGGAAGCAGAAGGAAGTTCTACCCATCCAGATATCAAAAGACTTTAAAATAAGTTAACTATGTGCCCCTCCACCCAAGGTATGTGGTAGATGTGGTGGTTCTCATTTCTTTTTTTAAGGGAAAGAATTCTCACATTGAATATGAAATTAGTACAGTTGGGCTCTTTATTATTTAACTATACTAGTTTAATTAATTATTATTTTTAAAATGTTTATTGGTTCTTTTGGATGTGCAGAACAAAAGAAGTAACATAAAGAATTTTGTAGTTAAATATTGTGTAACTCATCAGCCTCCCATGGCATAGTTTCTTCTTGCTTCTTCCTTCACGTGCCATAGTCTCAAGCCATTGTCTCCATGTGGAGTCCTGCATATGCAAAAGACCGGGAGAGTGTGGGTGGAGACTCTGCTTGAGCCAACTTCACAAATGAATTCATTATGAGAAATAGCAGCCATTGTTGTTTACAGCATCATAGACCATATGGTTAAGAAGGAAGTTCAAAGCTTGGAAAGAAAATGTTGCAGTTATTAATTTTTATTTTTTTAAAATCCTACTATATTAAAATAATGTGCACTCTATTTTTAATAAGAAAACATAAACTTCATATCGGAAGGTATCTTAATGACAGTTTTTTTCTTTTTTTTTTAAGTTCCTTTTTTGGATTGTAAATTCTTTCTCTCTCACTCTTGCAAACGCTTTCACACTTGTTCTAAGTATGGTTAATTTATAAGATTGCTCTATTTGCTGTTGGCCCAAAACACAAGTTGATCGATAAGATTACTTTTTTGACATAGTGCATATTTAATATTACAGTTCACCTAAGCAATAAGACAACTTTTAGTCATAATGGGTGTTGTTGGATTTAATACATTTTTGTATCTGTTTAAATCCATTATGTATTTCTTTTCATTATAAGGTGTTCAGATGTTTCAAGTACTGGAAAGACAAACTTTTGTAGCCATCAGAAAAAAACATGGTTCCTCTTTATGTTTATAGAATGCACTAGAATGAACTCTGTTGTACTTCATTCAATAGCCTCAAGTACTTAAACAAAAAAGCATCCTTTTGGTTTTACAATAAGGAAATTTTGAGTTTAGAGCTCTTGAGAGAGGAAGGTAAGAATATAGTATATCATGTGACTGGAAGAGGGAGGCCACTTCTGCACTAACTAAACTGTCAAATTGGTGATAATTTCTTTAAACTATAGTTTCAGTTGTGTGTACCACCAAAGAAAACTAAGATTTTACATTGATGTTGATGGAAATAAATATTTAAAATTCTTTTACTGTACATCATTGTTCATGTACTTAACATTTTGATTTGTTGTTACGACTTTTTCACCTAAATAACTACATAATACTGATTACTGTCATTTGAGTAAAATCAATTATTTGTTATGCACAACCTGGAATGGATGATACATGTATAAATATTCTACTGCTATAATGACTAATCAGAAGCAGTGCAGTACTTTGTTAAATGTATACTTCTTCACAGAAGACATTTCTTTACCACAGTTGCTGGCAGCTGTACTCATTAAAGATGTGATAAGATTTTTGTTTGCTCTCTTGTGCATTAACATTTATTCATATTATTATGTTCATTTTATATTTTCATAAGTTTTTAACAAGTTACCATGGGTAAAGCTTTTTTTTTTTTTGTTTTCTTGGTATGTATCTAAAACAAATTCCAGTTTTTAAGTCAAATTCTAATTTGAGGAATGGGATAATGTGGATACTAAATTTCTAATCCCTTTACATCAATCCAATTCAGAAGGATGGTTTTTTTTAAAAAAAAAAATAGATAAATAAATACATTTTTCTTAAAAGAAAAGAATAATTATACCATTTGTTAAAGAATAAAAAAAAGTTTGGCTTTTGTGCAAATTCAGATCATTGGCATCCATGATGCAGTTGTACTTTTTGTTGTCTGCATTTGACTCTTTTGTCATTTAAATCAAGTTTTTATTTCTCTTTGCTGTTTACCATGATCTATACCGATCTGCTTGTTAATCTTATTAGGAGTGAAATCATGATTGATGTACTCTGTTGTTTTTTGTTTTAATTTTTATTTCATGGAGAATTGTGTCTCATAACCACGCGAAAATTTGAGTTGTGCTGCATGAGTAAATGAGTGAAAAGGTTATGTCTTGCATCCACAGGCATGTTAGAAGATTCCCCCTCTTTACTCTCTATATGTTATGGTGGCAAACATTTGGTATTTTCATTTATTTTTGGTCACAAAGCAACTATGCTTACCCTGCTATAAATGATGCCATTGCAGATGGACTAGTGGTATATCAAGGGGATGCAACGTGTGTTGTTGTTGCTTCATCTATTCTGGATTTCCTATTCTGTTTGTTTTTTATGGCTATGGAGATAATCATGTAATATAAGGGATGTGTCATCTGTTCCTTCCTAAAGATTAAAACATCAAACAAAAACTGCACAATGTCTATTAATATTAATCAATCACCTAGGCTAGATGCTGCAGTGTTATGTATAAATACATACTTTCGATACATAGTGACTTGGCAGCTATGAGAGGAGACTCGTGCTTTGGCTTGGATGGTATGTTCCTCTCTCATTAAAGAGACAGGAAAGTCCTTGTGGTTTTAACGTGCATCGCTGCTATGGACTGTAAAATTATTAGCCGAAAATCATCAAATGCTTAAAAGGAGGAATAATTTGAGTTGTCTACAAAGGCAGTGAGAGTAAAACAGTAGTGTTTTTTATCCTTGGGTAAGCAGATATTGGGTGCAGCTGACCTTTGAAACTGCTGCTGACTGCAGCTACTATTTGAGTCATCAGCATTTTATTTCAGCAATTAGTGATTGTACTGGGGAAAGCAGTTGATTTAGTAAAAGATATCAGATAAATTGCTAATTTTTAATGGTATTAGTATTGATGTTGTGCAGAGTTGTTTGTGATCTGTTTGACAGGAGAGCTGTACATGTTTGTAAAGTATGGAAATTTACTGAAGTTACTGATACTAGTAAGTCATTGTGAAAAAAATTGCTTCTAGTCGAAAAGTAAATAAAGTGTGTTCTTTCAAGGTCTCTTGCGAGCATATTTTCACCATGTTTGTTCATTTTTTACTTACTGCTCTTCCACATTTATTGATGCTTACACCTTTGTAGTAGGCTTATTAGCTCTATCTTGTCACTGTCTTTGATATTTTTATTGACAAATATCTGCCTGTCTCTCACAAGCTCTTACACATTCTCACTCATGCACAGTCTCTCTCTCTCACAAGCTCTTACACATTCTCTCTCTCTCTCTCTCAAAGCTCTTACACATTCTCTCTCTCACAAGCTCTTACACATTCTCTCTCACAAGCTCTTACACATTCTCACTCATACAGTCTCTCTCTCTCACAAGCTCTTACACATTCTCACTCATGCACAGTCTCTCTCTCTCTCTCAAGCTCTTACACATTCTCTCTATTCTCACTCATGCACAGTCTCTCTCTCTCACAAGCTCTTACACATTCTCACTCATGCACAGTCTCTCTCACAAGCTCTTACATTCTCACTCATGCACAGTCTCTTTCTCACAAGCTCTTACACATTCTCACTCATACACAGTCTCTCTCTCACAAGCTCTTACACATTCTCTCTCACACTCTCTCTCTCTCTCTCACAAGCTCTTACACATTCTCACTCATGCACAGTCTCTCTCTCTCTCAAGCTCTTACACATTCTCACTCATGCACAGTCTCTCTCTCTCACAAGCTCTTACACATTCTCACTCATGCACAGTCTCTCTCTCAAGCTCTTACACATTCTCACTCATGCACAGTCTCTCAGATACACTTTATATATTCTTTGTACATAAGTAAAAGAAAAGAAAACTAAAGACCATTTCTTTTTACTTCATGTATTTGTTAGTGCTTGTAGAAACTAAGTTTATAAATGTGAAGTGGTGCTGATAAAGGGACGTTTCTTGGGCTAGAGGTTGATGTACTGTGCTTGCTTATTTTATCATGGATTTTTTGTTCTTTAGTTTACCTTTCCTGTTTTATGTGGCGTCTCTCTATTCAGTCTTCCTCACGCTGTTAAGAAGAGGACATTAGAAATTGTTTTTCTTTTGTTTGACTTAGCAGTTTCTGACTTGTCTTTGTGTAAGTGTAGGGCATCTCAACCATAAATCACAAAACCTTTAGGATTTCTGTATGAAATAAAAAATCACACCCACACCAACAGGTCCTGTTTCAGTTCATGTCATGCATATACTTCAAAGATATTTGTGTGACATAGGACCACAATATAAAATGTTAATCCAGCAGCATTTCCACCTTATCTCTTACAAGTAACAGGGATCACGTAATTGTCGTCAATGATTTAATAGATAATTCAAAGTATGATTCATGTTCGACATAATCTTGCTTAATGTCTATTAACTTGCATTGTTGTTTTAAAATTATTCATGGCATGCAGTGTATAATTTTAAAAGCGTAGTCTCGATCTAACTTTTTCCTTGCCTTTCATCTGTATGTCAGAGTGTCTCATCTTCTGCCTGTCCTACCCAGTTTGTAATACAACCTTGTCGTTACGGCTCTCATACTGGGGAAACTCATTGATTTTACCTCATGCTGTTGATTGACTGTAAATTGTCTTGTTTACTCCAGAGTTGTGCCCATTAAACACTTTTTTTTCTTCTTTCTTTCCTTTTGTATACAAATGACTCATTCACTTCTTCTGCTGCTGCTTTTGAGATTTTCATGAAATAGCTAGGTATGAATAAATCTGTGAAAAGAGGGGCATAAGAAGAAAAAAAGTAAACTAATGGCCAGAGAAAGAAATCAAAAATGTATGCTGTACACCGGTCTCCATTTAAAACAATGGAGGAACATAAGGGATTAATTTTACAGCATTGGGAAACATTAAAAACTTAGGCCATGCACCAAAACCTGACTGGCTAGCCATTTGCAAGACAGATGAATCTGTAAAGGGTTAAATAATTTAGTAAATAGAGGGAACTACCGTTGTTTGTGCGAGGTACTGCGATTTAAGTGTTTTAATAAATTATTTTAGTCTGGTTTTTAAAGGAAAACTGAAATCTTTTAGTAAACCGACTTAACGTATGTAATAACTGAAAACAGTTTTTGTACAAACTTATACCTCACTAAGTTCAGGGGAATTGCAGAAAACTGAATCTTTGGATACTTTCCAACATGTATGGGTGATGCTGTAGCTCTCCTGTTAAGAAGGCCATAGCACTCGTATGAGAGCGGGAAGGTGAGTCTTCTGGCATCGCTATCTTTTCTACTGTCACTTCAGAAAAACTTGAGCATACAAGATGACAGTTCTTGATATGAGAGCCATGCTCACTCATTTTTAAAATTATATATATATATATGCATTGAATAAGTTGTCATTAGTGATTCAAGCATTGAAAGAAAATTGCAAAAACAGAAAGAAAACTTGTTTCTTTTAGAGATTTTGATTAGGTACCAAAATGTTTTTACTCGCTATACAGCAGAACCGAGTGAACTTTTAAAAACTAGTTTCACAGCTCTGCTACTGAGTTTTAAAATGTACTATTTTGACTAATATAAGTATTAATAGTAAAAAAAACAAAAAAACTTTAACTTTGTTCTCAGAAATCCTTGTTAGACCAAGAAAACAACGGTCAAACCTACAGTTTAACACCAAATGGCTTTGTTATATGTTTTATTTAAGATCATTTGTTGTCTGTATTAATGACTTCTAAGGGTCTTGTACTGTCATCTAGGTAGACATGTACCTGTTAGATATGCCTGAAAAAGTTTAACAATGTTATCTGATTTTCAATAGTTCTTTTAACAGTTGTCCTTTAACTAAAAGCTTTGAATGATGAACAGAATTTGTACACTGTTAATAGATAACTTGTTGCATAGTCAAATCTAACTAATACTAGAGCAGCCACTGAGAACATACCTGGTATTTATCTCATTTCCCAAACATTCAATAATGTACATATATTTGGCATTGTCTCATGGATGCTTGCACATTTGAGCAACTTTTTGAAAAATAATTTCATAGCTCTATGGGATCAAAACTTGGTTTTACATGTTGTTGTCCTGACTTCATTTCTTTTTTTCTCTTTTCCATCAAGCTTGCTTTTATACCAAGTTGTCTGGGAAACGCATGGCTAGATGTTGTCTTCGGTTACATCCGGCCATGATTTTTTGAGTGTAAATGTGTAATTTTTAACCTTTTTATACAAACTCATGGCATTGTGTGATATCAAGGAAAAGTGGTATATATATTTTTTAAACTTCTGTTCTCCACATCAAGAGTGTTGGATTCTTTTCATTTTTTGTTCCTAACCTGTTTTACTGCAATGTTGTCCATTCAAACATTGTCCTGTTTTTGCCATTTTGACATTTTAATATGGTAAAATTTCAGTTTGAGTAAGATGTCTCAAACACACTTTTCTCATCAAGTTAATAAAACACTTTCTTTTCCTTCCCCTTTTTTTGTACATAATGAGAAGAAAATGTCTTGATTGTTTTACATTAGAACAGCAACTATGAGAAAAAAAAATCACATTGATATTTCTTTGCTGATCTTGTACGTATATTGCGGGAGATTTCGCATTCCAATGTAAGTATTTGAGGAGCTGCTTCCTTATGAAATGAGATGGGAAGAAAAAGAATTTTAAAATACGTGTCTCATTTCATTTCCTGGCTATTCAACAGTCTGTCTCAAATGATCTACACAGGTGAAAAATGCAGGTATACCACGTTTACCTGGCATCAGTGAAAGAATCACCCAAAGTGCCTGCATCGTGATGTAGCATGATAAACACTTTTCATCCTGATTCTGCTGCTGTCACTGGACGCGATCCCACACCTGCTATCAAGTGTTGTGACAAATGTCAAACACATCTCCACTAGCCAGGATGTGTTAGAGAGACACCCACATGAGTGTACAGACGTTGTATATATATTCTTTGATGAATAAATACACTAAATCCGTTGCTTCATTGTTTGCTTGATTCTCTGCTGATGAAGCCATGGAACAAACATGTTTTCCCGTCATTTACCTAGGAGATGCTAGCAGGGGAGTGAGCAAGCCCAGTGCTGACCATGGTAATCCCATTTCAGACAGTTTTATCATTAGATGGCTGCAGACAAAAAACTAAGCATATAGATATGATGGCTGAAATTATTCTGCAATGTCTTGTTTCTGTGTTTAGGCTGGTTGATATGCATTGTTTTGTGTAATGAAAGTCAATATAACAAAATTTGATGTTTTTATAGGTTAATGTGGTGGGTAGACTAAATTATGAGAAAGCCCTGGTTCATGTACAAGTTCCCAACAAATAAAATCAAAACTAAATTATTATACAGTAATTAATAACTAATTAGATAATTGAAATGATGAAAATAGTTTGTATAATAAATCCAAAAAGTTAAGTCTCTCTGTTCTTGATGGTTTACTCATGTACAGCAAAAACTGCAGCTATTTTGAAAAAATAAAAATAAGAAGAAAATCATGTTGCTAGGTATTTGTTGGTAAGGTGAGACTGCAGTGATTAAAGGTAAGTAAATCTTTGCAGAATCAAATGTGACATGAGGAGATTTAGTCTATTAATATTATTGTTTTAACTAAATAGATGGTGCTGGCTGTGTGGATTTTCCTAGACAAAAACATTCTTCTGCCAGTCAAATTACCATAATTTGATTTTTTGTGGGTGTGGATGTATAATTTTCTTCCGAAAAGCAAATGGATATTTTCTTGAATAAAAGTATCTGAATTTTAACATTAGAGATACAGCTGCTTTTTTTCTCTATATGCTTATGGCAAAATGTGTGTTTGGAATAACAAATTTGGCATGTACCAGGAATTGTGGATTAGCATGCAGTTTGAGTTGTGGCTTGGTCACCCCAATAAATATGAGTTTGATATCCCATTGGTAAGATATGGCTTGTTTGTATCTCTCTAGTATTAGCCAATTTTGTCTGTGTTTTTTAAAAGCATTCTAGATTTTCCCACCAATAATCAGTAGGTTCTCTGCTGAAGTAAATGTTCATTTAGCCTCACTGCTTCTACACTTTCAAAAATCTCCCTTGCCAACATTTGGTTTTGTCCATTGCAAAAGAGAATTAAACGAACTTGCACTTATTTCTTGCAAGTTTTTAAAGTTAACTATGTAAAGTTATAAGGTAATAGGCAGAAAGTTTGTATTGAGTTCAGTGGCCCAAAAAATGTCTATCTGGATTTAAAACTATTTAAAGACTAATGCTCCAATTCAGAAAATTCCACAAGTCTACCTTCAGAATTGTGATTATTCATGTTTGATCATCTGAGTGGACAGCAGATGGCTGCATGCATAGTATGCTGGCAGCCTGCCATGGATGAGACCCAGGCTTGGTATGGCTTCTTCTTTCTGTTCTGTAATAGCCCTGGTTTCCTCTCAGAGGTAAATATAGTAGTTTTCATAAGGATTTTCCAGGTACACTATGTATGATATTGCATCTAATTTAAAATGATGATTAGAGCTGTAAAGAAATATACTTTGGGATATTTCATTTACCACTTGCAAGGCCATTTATGCAATTGATTTAGATCTACTGTACACTTATTATTTTCCTATATAACTTAGCACCATCTGGAAGCCTTAAGGGCTGATATCAAACAAAAATGTCAAGAACAGAGCTCTGTGGTACATATACCTTAATAATGATCTAAGCAAGGAGTTTGGGATTTGCTCTTAAAAGACCCCCCCTTTTTTTTTTGCTATTAACTAACTGCCAGTGTTGCGTTCGGTGACTTTTACCGGGTACCGAGTTTGAACTCAAATTTTACTTTATCGTTAACGATTACCGAGTTTAAGGTTCGAATTTACCGGTGATTTATTTGAAGAAGGTACCCACCCGTGTCGCAGCAAATCCGAATATTGAACACACTTGGAAGTTTCACAGAGCGTTGTGTTATAGCCCGCAGGCTTGTCGTCATAGGCCGCTGCGGTCACTCGCACTCGCACCAGCGGGGGGGGGGGTGTGTTCTATTTTACCGATGCAACACTGCTAACTATATAATCGAGCACCTACTAAATACCCCACCCGTTTTACTGCCATTCTCTGCGGGTTGGTCAGGCCGTAGGAGCTTGGATAAGTGTGTCATTAGCCTAAATATTGGAGAAAGGTTTGTTCTCATCCATGAACACGTGCGTGTCTCTCCCCTCAAAAAGAAAAGGGATTCAGGCGCAATCCTCCAACTCTGGATGATATAAGTATTAAAAGAAAGCAACAACATAACGCCAATGGAAGAACTGGCTTGTTCTCTGTCGGTCTGGACAAATGTAACACCCGACTAGGCCTGCTAGCATAATCGTCTGAGCAGACAGATGTTTGTTAAGTTATTTGATATGGATACCCACCCACCGCACTCCAGCTGTTCGTTCGAAGGAGAAGCATTCTTCTGGCTGCGGTGTGAACCCAATAGAGAGAACGTAAGTGTGTGAGTCAGACTGTACTGATTAGCTAGCTTTCTACGGAAAAGCGCTGCACGAGTTCATCGTAACCGTCCCCCTGTAAATAATAAACGGTCCCCCCCCCCCCATCCTTTCTATGCGGTGTCAGTAATGCTGTTTGTTGGACGTCTGCAGCCAGAATAGGGAGGAAAAAGGGTAATAATAAGTTTTTATTTTTTTTTTTAAAGATAATAATCCAGTTTAAAAGAAAAGAAAAAAAAATGTGTGTGTTTGTAGGGAGGGGGAGGGGAAGGGGGGGGGAAACGATTTGCATTACCAGCCTCGTTTTCTGATTGGCTCTCTAGCAGGTGAGGCGACACTCCTCCACAATCAGGGCGTCTGAAGGTCGTGAGGTACTCGCCACACACCCGAAGAGTGAGCCGAAGTGGTGGCATGCTGCGCTGTTTGAGCCGAAGCTTGTCGGGGCGAAAGGGACCTCTGTCGAGCAGTGGCTGGGCCGCCGCCGCCAGCGAGCGATGCAGCTCCACGGCCACCGCGGAAGAGGAGGAGGAGGACCGCCTCGGGTTCAACGAAATGGTGGACAGATTCTTCGACAAGGCGTCGTACCTGATCGTGGACAAGCTGGCCGAGGAGCTGAAGGGGAAGGGGTCGCTGGAGGAGAAGAGGGAGCGCGTTCACGGCATCATGAAAATCGTCAAACCGTGCAACAATATCCTGGCCATCCAGTTTCCCATCCGGCGGGACAACGGGAAGATCGAGATGGTTGAGGCCTACAGAGCGCAGCACAGCCAGCACCGGACCCCATGTAAAGGAGGTAGGCGCTTCTCCCCTTCTGCATCCTCACCAAGCTTACCCTCCCAACCCCCCCTGGGCGCCCACCTCTCGCCTGTATATTCGAGTTATGCCATTGCTGTCTTACGCCTGTTACTCCCTGCTGTTTCTGACACGACCCCTTTACGGGATAGTAAGGGTAAATAGGGTCCACAAGAAAACTTTCAAAAAGAGAAAGAGGCGGAACTTAGTTAAACCCAGACGGGCTTAGGTTAAGTCTAAAACACAGAACCTTTCCTGGCACCTTTAATAATGTTGTTAGTTAATAAAGGGCTGTCAGGAGGCGAAGTCTGCAAAATTCCATGTGACTCCCGATCCTGCCACGTTCTGACCGGATGGCGCTGCCACCCATCTCAGTCGTCCCGAAAGCTTAGGCTGGTAGTTTCTATGTCATCCTTACGTTTCTGGGTTAAGGTTATCCTCGAACTGCGATTTTGTTTTTACCAGTAGGGTAATAAGTTTAGGGAGCGGGGGCCCCAGTTCTCCTCGTCATGGTGGTGCCTGACTTCTGACTCTTTAATGTAATTTAATTATTTTTTAAAACTATCCTTTAATTTGCTGGGACGTAAATGGAAGTCAAAAGGTAAAGGCCACGACTTCCGTAACCTATGGCCTGCAGAATTTCTTGTCTTTTTCAATTAATTTAAGGACAGTTAGATCTTATAATCTACGACTAATTGTTCCTCGCATTAATTGCTACATTAGTAAAGAATAATAGGAAGTAAATCAACAGTATATATTCTTCAGTGATTTTTTTTCTGGAGGGGTTTCAGCGCAAGACGAAAATGTTTAAGTCGTAGAATTTTAAATACATAGTGTTTCTTCTTTAGGGGACCTTGTGTTGTTAATGTTGATGAGTTTTAAAATCCTATTATGTAATCAATTTCTGTTAAACTTATCATTTTGCGATGCTCTGCATTTTGGCATTACAGTATATTAGTTTGGAGTGGAATAGGACAAGTAGAGGCTAGCATCAGAGTGGAATTCTTTAGTTTAGTACTTTGCTTCTACCTTGTTTGGCATTAAATTAACAAGATTTTATATCATGGTCTAGTCCAGGTTTTCTCATATCCATGAGAGATTTATTTAATTCCATCATAATGGTGGGTTGCTGCTGATCCAGGGGCTTGGATTCTTGTTAAGAATTTTGGTACCTATGGA
Organism: Nautilus pompilius; assembly: GCA_018389105.1. NCBI lineage: Eukaryota > Metazoa > Mollusca > Cephalopoda > Nautilida > Nautilidae > Nautilus > Nautilus pompilius. Next base: position 383,441 of record JACATO010000998.1, on the reverse strand, counting down.
AAAAGTTGAATGTTTTTTGTCGTCTATACTGTGGTCACATGAGAGGTGTGCCAGGTAGTCACATCATCCTCAAAAATATTGACTTGCCTTCTTCATACAAGGTAAGAGATGTGACTTTAAAATGGCGGTGCACCTGGAAGAATTCAGATGTCTTTCAATAAAGACCAGTTCTGTCTTTCCATCACATCAGATTCAGAGACACTATACATGGAAAAGCATTTCATGATAACAAATTATTATTATTATTTTATTTTATTATTTTTTAACAGAGCGTTGCCCTTGCCTATGGTGTTTTAGATGTCTAACTTTTGCTTGAGAATTGGAGTCAAGAGTCATGTTAACTGAGCAATGAATGTTACGTTTTTATCTTCAAGAAAAACTTGTTACTTTGATATTTCTTGTGGCAGAAGAAAGTTTGAAGAATAAATCTGTGCCAACAAGCAATATCAAACTAGTAATCTAGCCCTCAGTTGATATTTTAAAAATTATGCTGTAGATCTTGCAACAGAGTGATCTGTGGGAGACGGGCATCTCCAGTCAGTGATAATGTTATCAAAAATTTATGGAAAACAAGCTCATCTGCAGTTATACTGTTTGTCTTAGAAAAGTCCTATTTTTGTTTGCTTCTGTATGTGATAATTCAATTATTATTTACTACTATGAAAGAAATGCAAAGCTAGGACCTGGCTTGATACTCAAATGGATTTCTGTAATGTACCTTTTTACATGTTCCTGTCATTTGGAAGTAAGCTTATGCAAGAAGCGAGATGGGTTAAAAAAAAATGTTCATCAATGAAGTAGATTATTGACTGGTTTGCTTTGACAGGTATCCGGTACAGTATGGATGTAAACATTGACGAAGTAAGGGCTCTGGCTGCATTGATGACATACAAATGTGCTGTTGTTGATGTGCCTTTTGGTGGTGCTAAGGCTGGGGTGAAAATAGATCCCAAAAACTATTCGGAGGCTGAGTTGGAGAAAATCACCCGGAGATTCACTGTAGAGTTAGCCAGGAAAGCCTTCATAGGTAAGTTGCCTTGTTTTATGTGTAGATTTGCATCTAAAAGAACACAGGATGTTGATTGGATTAGAGTAGAACCTTTTTTAATCAAAGACTGAATGTTAATTCAGCACACGTTCTGTTAACTTTGTTATGCCACAATTCCATATAGTATCAGAATGGTAGACTAGGCTGTTATCTTATCTCAGCCCAGCTCTGCCAAGTTATGGCTGCTTTAGAATGATTGTGGTCTGGATGATGGCTGTCTGCTGATTTCAGCAGCTTATTGTTCACTACATAAGGTGACAAGTTATCATTTTCTTAAATTGCGATGCTGCTTACATTCCCACACGTCCATCTGCTATGGTCCCATGGCCATGTTCAAGTGCAGCCAAGCTGAATGGCCGCTATTCCTCCTCCTCAACACAACTTAGTTACTGATAAAATTCTGATATTTAATGATTGTTGATTAAGGCAAGGAGCTTATAACAGCTGGTAGCAGTGATCTTATCACCACTGTTTAATTGCTTGTGTAAGTTTAAAAGATAGCAGTATCAAGACTGGAAACCTTATTTGGCTTTATTTACATAATCTCCAAGTGTTTTTATTGCTCCAGATAAGATAGCTTGCTGCTTGGTTGACCTTTGGCTTGGACTTGGTTCATGGTTGGCTGATTTAAATCTGGTAAAGGATCCTGTGCTTGTTGTCATGGTATTTTTGGATTCCTGGTACCAGAAAGCTGTCAAAATAAGTTTCAGCTTTAACTATTGATTTATTATTTTAAAAATAAAATTTTAAAACTAATTTTAAACATACTGGAAAAGCAATAATTAAAAAAAAAAAAGCAAATGCAAAACAAGGCAATTAATTTTTTTTCATAATGATTGAAGAACTTCCATAAAGTGAATTATAACAAATTATTTTGTTAATAAGTATAATAAATGCATACGTATTAAGTATCATATACAGATAAAATGTTAATTGCATTTCTCTGGAAAAAAGGTAATAAACAGGATTTTCTTCTTCTTTCAAAACTGTACTGACTTTAGGGAGTCACAACATGCCTATAAGAAACTGATTTTGTTCAACCAGTTACATTCTAATATTCCAAACGACAACAACACACTTCAGACAAGTGAAATACAATACAAACAATTCTTTTGGTTTGAATATACCTAATTACTTGTGAATTGTATTTACTATGGTCCATGAGACAACAGTAACACAACTTTGGCCAATCCTCCGCTAAGAATCTCATTGTGCCATTTCTCAGTTCAGAGGTGTGTGGGTCACTTACTGGAACAAATCTAGAAGAACGAATGATAAAACAGTCTAGTATTAACCCCTGGGCCATCTCTTCTAGTCTACCATTAATAACTATGTCTGCCTTCTCGCAAAGGAAGTGGAGCTGGTGGCTACCCTTTTGATGTCGTGTACAACCCATCAGTAGTAGAGTCTACTTCTGTTATGGTAACTACCTGTTGGCATCTGTTTTGTTTCTGTAAATTAAAGTGTTCATTTTTGTTTACCCTATTTTAGCATCCATTTTTCTTAACATAGGGTGCCACAGTAGTTTGTCTGGTGGTTAGGTTGCTGGAATTCTAAGTTTGAATCCCCATTTGGTTTCTTCTTACTCTTCTCTCTTTGGCCACACAGGATTCTGCCCAAATCTAAACAAATTATGGTTCTACTAGCGTAGCCGCATATTGCCTCTTGTAAGTGGCTAATTGCTTCCTAAATCTCTAATTTCATTTTATTTTAAAATAATTTTAACTTATACATTTTGAAGGAAGTTTAAATTGAATATAATAAAAATGTATTAAATTCTACCATTCTGTTATGTTGACATGCTGTTAAGGTCAGGAAGATGGCAAAACCCTTCCCCATGCAGATTTTTTTTTTTCTTTTTAAAAGAAGAGAAAGAAATCTCTAATAATTTCCTTGGGTTACTCAGAAAAACATCAGGATGTTTATAATGGGTTACAATTATAAATTCCTTTTTTTAAAATGAATTTTGCTTTCTAATGCTGTTAAGTAGCTTTTAACCCTTCACTTGCTAAATATTACAAGGGAGATAACCTACAAAACTTATGTTTAAAAAATGAATAAAATTTTATCCTCTATTTTTTTTTTTTTTGCATTTTGTCTTATTTGAAAAGAGCTTAGTTTTCAGTGCTGTGGTGAACTGCGTCATTAATTTTTTTTAGCATTTCTTGGTGGTTAAAGTGTTAAAGTTTATACCTCTTATAGTGCCATTTTGTATAGTGCTCCATTTACCAAGAATGCATCCTGGGCGCTGTAAAAGGTTTACCTGTATAGAGTGAAAGTTTTCAGAGAAAGATGGTCGTCCACGTGACCTTGAAATTGGCTAACAAATGGAGAGAAAAAAACGATTGATTTTAATTAAATGAGTTGAGTGGTAAATTAAATAACAGTTGATTACTTAGGGTTTGCCATGTAGCAGCTTGCAAAAAATGTTTTGTTATTTTAGCCCACTGTTTCACATTTGATTTTTTGCTCATCGATTCTTAAACATTTGAAGTGCATGAATGAGTATGTCTCACCCCCTTACTAATTACAGTTCTTTGATGTTATTTGCTTGTTAGGTGGCAAACAGTTGGACTAGTTCATTAAATATCTGTAGCTTTCACAGTCTTTTCTAAGAAATCCTAGTAGTAATGACAGCTACTGTGGTTACCTATCTTTACCATCTGTCATGGTTAACATAAAATATTTTGCAGTAATGAAGCTTTTAAATTTGTTGTATTTTATTATACAGGGCCTGGCATTGATGTTCCTGCCCCAGACATGGGGACTGGGGAAAGAGAGATGAGTTTCATATGTGACACCTATGCTAACACCCTAGGTATGAGCTTTTTATCGGAATTTTGTTTTAAAATTGTCTCATGTGACTTGAAAAGTCTTTGGATGAATCAAACAAATACGATGATGTAAGATTTGTTGGTGTGTTAGCAAAACTGAACAAACAAAATGGGTAATCTCTTAGTTTTCAGTCATTTATGTGCTAAACTGGTACATTTCAAACCTGGTTAGGTGCTTGTGCAGTGATTATGGACCGATTCCTGCCCCTCCCCCAAAAGGCCTGGAAAACCTAGTATTGTACTTCAAATAATCCATCTGATATTTACTTTTATTATTAATACTAAATGCCCTAATTACTTAAACATTTGCCCTCTAACTAATAGTTTGGCATTTTATTATTATTATTATTTTTTAAAATAAAGTTAATTTATGTCATATATATAATCCTATTTCTGTCAAAAAAATTTAAAAGTCAGATTCACAACTGCTCCCAGTCTTATTGTTCTTAAACTATGAACCACTCTGGTTAGTGATCAAATGATGTTGGATATTTGAACTAAGTTGGTAGATGATGTTTGTTCCTTCTTGATGACTTTTGAAGACTTCCTGTATGTCTGCAGTCTGTTCATCCTGTTAAGGTTTGCTCTCTTTGTTTTAACACTTTATAAACTGCTTAGTTTTTCTTTAGCTAATGTAAAAATCATTAGCCTCTCCCCCACAACTTCTTATCCTGTACACTCCTTTTCTTAAGGTTGGTGGTCAAGGTGAAATTTATTTCAATCCTAGAGAGAGACCTCAACATAGGACATGAAATGTCAGCTGATGTTCATGATGCCATAGAGAAACCTGCTAAGTAATTAATGATGCTTTTTTTGTAACTTTCATATCCAATCTTCTGTCCAGCTGATGTTCATGATGCCATAGAGAAACCTGCTAAGTAATTAATGATGCTTTTTTTCCTTTTTTTGTAACTTTCATATCCAATCTTCTGTCCCTCCCTGTGTGCCCCCTTATATATATGTATATAATTACTAAAAAATTCCTCAAGTGTTGACACAGTTTTTGATGACTTCAGAAACATAATGTATAACATTTGATTGGCTGAAGGATAATAATTGTTGAACTGAAAGGCGATATGCAGAGTTCTGACCTAGAAGAGGATATTTGTTGGTTCAACAAAGAAAAATCTGCTGTGCAACAGGAGATTACACGGAGTTTTTCAGATATATTTTTTACCAACTTCTAATTAAGATTGTTTTGCAAAGAAGAAAAGAATTTTAAAACATCTATTAGTTTTCCTATTTTAATGCTGTAAAATATTCAAGGTAGGAATAAAGATATGGAAGCAGAACAGAAGAGCCCTCCTGTGCATGTACACACTTACAATTGGGGGAATTTCTTGCTAAAAAAAAGAAGATAAAAAACATCTGTTAATTTGCCAGTTGATGGGTTTAGATTTCACACGTTGTTGGAAGAAATGTAGGTGTCTCAGACCATTTACCGACACCAACAAAAATTTTGAAGGTACATTAACATCTGCAGTAATAAAATAGAATGTGCCATTTTTGACCTAGTAGCTATGACTGAAACTTCCCTCTCCTCGTTTAAAAAAAAAAAGAAAACCTACTAGGGCTGGAGGAGGTGGCTGGGGGTGGGGCATAGACTGCCCTCAGTGATCTCCCTACTTTGCTATTCTGCTAAGTTTAAGTTTTTGTCTTGAACAATCATCGTTGGGTGTTGAAAGCATTCAAGGAAGACTTTGGGGATAATTAATGCTCGATTAATTTTATTGTTGGGCCGACTTTAATTTCCATATATATGTCACGCTCAACAATATCACTTTCAGGTCACTTTGATATTAATGCTCGAGGATGTGTAACTGGAAAACCAATAACTCAAGGTGGCATACACGGGAGAATTTCAGCTACTGGAAGGGTGAGTATGCCAGTGGTGGGGGGTACAGGCTAAAATGGGAGCCTTTTTATTTTAAGGGTGGGGGGGGGGGTTGCCTTTGTATAATTGTAAAATCAGTGAAATGATCAGTTAGTGACTTTCAAAAGTTTGCTTATTGATTTCTGGATCTTGAAACATCTGGAGAGGGGGTGGGAATTAAACTGAGAACTTGGTTATAAATTTTGAAAGGCTTATTTGACTTTATGCTTGCTTTTTGTTGCATGCTGAATGATTTGTTGTGGCGGTTTTTTGTAGTAACCAGCTTCATAAGAATCGAGTGCTATCCGCGGGAGGGTTTTGTTTGTTGTTGATCTTTTAAAAATGGTTTAAGTTTCAGTGAGACAAGTAAGCCTCCTTTGCCAAGTTAGACGTTGGACGTGCCCTGTGGGACATTCTAATTTCTCCAAAGAGTTAGTTAAATAAATGGTTGTGGCATCTGAATTAAGGCAGTCAATAAACTGTCGTCTTTCTCTCTCTCCAGAAATAACCCAAGGGACGTAACCTGATGAAAATATTTACTTATGAGTCTTTGTTAACTTGAACTCATCTCCCTTTTTTGACAGTAAGCAGTTAATTCAGTTTCTGCTGTAATATAATTTCATCTTGGTTTTTAGTAGTGTAGTTTACATTAATTTGTATTCACCAAACTTTATGGATTTAATATGTATATATAATTTTTTTCTCTCCAGGGAGTTTTTCATGGTGTTGAGAATTTTGTAATGGAAGCCAGCTATATGAGCATGGTTGGCTGTACCCCTGGACTCAAGGATAAAACTTTCATTATTCAGGTAAAGTGGATTGCTAATGCATGTAGTCTTTTATTTAAGATGTGGTCTGGTACATTTACAAACGTTTGCTGTTTGTTCATTCCAGTCATTACACAATAGTAGGCAGCCATCTCCTCTCCCCATCAAGGGAAAAGAAATGGACATCAATTGACTAATAAACTCAGTTGGATGATGCCTATGTAAAAAAAATTCCAGTGGTGGAGGGAGTGAAAATGTAGCTTTGCTCTGGAAAGTAGAATTGCTGAAGTAGCACAGTCATCATGAGCACATGCTCAGTATTATTGAAAAGAACGAGCTGTACTGGCTACTTGTCAATTGTGGTTGATTAACAGCTGGTGCAGGAGCTAGTATTTCACCATAGAAATCCTATGATGTTACAGATGGGGGGGGCACTGCTGAGTGAAATATGCAATTTTTATGAAGTAGTTTAATACAAATTAACAGCTGACTTCTAATAATTCAGGGAAGTAAAACAGCCCAATAATCAGTTTGAAACTGCCAAAAAAAAAGAATTTTCACTTCTCTTCTGTTAAGTCTAGAAGAACTGAAATAGATGATGTTTTTCTAGGTGCACACAACTTGATTAAGTTTGTTTTTCTTTTTGATTTGAGTCTGTTTGTACCAGGAGAATTTGGCAAAAACTTTGTACTTAAGGAAATGGCATTCAAAGTGTAGAACACACAACTTCTTAGTTTGTAGGAGCTACTGTTTACTAGTCAATATATTATTTGTCATCTTACAGGTCTAAGAAACTCGGATCATGTAACGGCGCTCATTCGAGGTTAACTTTGTTGGTGTATCGCCCCCCCCTCCCCCATCAATCACGTACAGATAAAGCTAAAAATGTATCGACATGAGAGAATTCCTATCACCATTAAACTGAATTCTTAGATCAACACTTTACACTAACACCAGAAATAATGGTCACCTAATGAAAAAGTTTCCTCCTCCATGAAGTCTGCTGTGGTTACAAACTTTGTTTTTCTGGTTAGTGGTTCACATTTTTTGTAGTCCTTGCAAAATGTGAGGATTTTTCTTTGTTGCCAAGTGGCCAGAAAGGAATCATTCGACTGTTTGGTGTGAAATTCTTTATTGCTGCTGTGTGATGTAGTGGGGATCTTGGAGGTTTGCTTTGAGATTGAGTGAAAATTTGCTCGCCTATTCACTTAAATGGTCTGTTGGAATTACCAGGTTCATTGGTGGGTGAACTAAACTTACCTGAAAGGTATGTAGAAGCAAGATTTGCTTGCATCCAATGAATACAAATTAAAATAGTTGTTTGTACATTCTTAGTGTTAACCTCATTTTAATTTAAATGTGAAAGTACTGCATATTGATGAACGAGAAATACACTCACTAGAATACTGCTGTTAGTGAATTATATGCTGAGTCATCAACTTAGGGTAGATACGTTGTTACTGTTAGATGCTGCTGCTTTACTACTAATAATTTTTTTCCCTTGTTGAAATAAATACATCTTCCTCAGTTCATTTTCCAAACAATTTTCTGGCCTAATGTTGGTAAATCTCCCTCATAATAAGCGAGCTCCTGATGCTGTTACTAATCAGATGCCTCTTGACAGTTAGATAACTTCTGACTTTTGATTGTTCACATACCTACTCAGTACAGGGATTGTTTATGCCCTAGAGATCACTGTAATTAGTTTTTATTTGTTAAGTAACTTGTTGCTACACTTTAGACCAGAGGTTATCAAACTAATGGCGAAACCAGCCAGCTTAATGCAGTAACCGCATTATTTCACACTGATTTTGTTTCAAAATATTCTGTGAAGCATTTCTCCAGACCCTGTCCCACCCTTCAAGCAAGGTGTGTTCTTGCAACTTGCACTGATGATGCTGAAAAATTCTCATGACCCCAAACTGTTGTTGTGTTAGCAGGGACCACATGGGGAAAAAAGGTTGGAAACTGCTGCCTGCATAAGTTTTTGTTTACATTCCAACAAATGATGCAATTGCTTCTTGAGTATTGAATGGATTCTTGATATTTATTTTTCATTAACATTGTTGTTGCAGACTGTTGGCTTTAATAAAAGACTGTACTTTATTATTCAGGGTTTTGGTAATGTGGGCTTGCACACAATGAGATACCTTCACAGAGCAGGGGCAAGATGTATAGGACTGGCAGAGATAGATGGAAGTATTTACAATATAAATGGTATTGATCCAAGAGAGCTTGAAGACTATAAACTAGTAAGCAATACTTGAACATTAATTTTCTTTTTTGTAATCCCTTGAAGTTCCTCACTGCATTAGTCATCTAACTACATTCTGCATTTGCAATTAGGGAACAGTAGTACCTTGTACTGTTAATCAGTGGATGCCAGTTTCATTTTGTGTTGTATCATACATGGGTGTCTTCCAATTTCTAGGAGTGGGAGGAAACTGGAGATTCAGGATCAAATACAGCTGGCTGGTGAAGAATAGTGGGAAGAAACCATGCTAGGGAGGTACACAAACAGCTGCTGGTGAAGAATGTGATTCAAACTCTGGTCCTCTACTACTGTACATTGCACCACCTATTTCTTTGTATAAATTCCACTAGTGAAACCATTTGCAAGAAGAATAATAGTTCTTCCTATAGAAGATTGCATTACAAAATATATCACTGGAAAATAACCTTTAATATCTATTCAAGATATTACGGTGAAAATTTCAATACTCGGAAAATATTGTTTGTATTTTAAAATAATTGCCAAATTTCAAGTACTGGAGATGATCAAATGAAGCCCAGGTGGCCAGAGATAATTATGGCAATGCTATTTCAGCAGATTTTCGAAAATTTTACATATGAATATTTCTTAGTAATTTCAACCAGATACTGACAGAAATGTAGACAACTTTCCTGACATTGTTTTGTATTCTTTCTCTGCCAGTTGGCTTTCACATAGCAGATTGAGGTTAAAACATTTCCTCCAAAAATGGTCCAACAAAGACCTCAACTGTACACATGAAAATTTTGTATACTTTACCAAATTAGCACTTATAAAATGTAAGCTTAAATTTTAGCTAATTATTCGTCATTGAAATTAAAAAAAAAAAGCATACACACACAAAACAATTGTTATCCTGAGCAAAACAATAGACAAATCCCAACAGTACAAGATACAATTTCAAAGCTGCAATTATGAGCCTAGACTGCACGAGATCCTTCCCCTTAACATGGATGACCAACAACAGTCTAGTATTCAGACTGTCAAAAAATGATCTAGTTTCTTGGTTTGTGAATCATGACATATTATTACATGGAGTTGAACTGCATTGTATTATGCAGAAGTTGATAGTGTTCTGTTCTAATTAATCCTGGTATAAACATTATCGTCAATGTATTTTTTGATTAAAATCTCCCATGTTCCTTTTTCTACTCAGACAATGTTGACTGACCACACTAGGTTACTGTTCTAAGACTCTGATAGAGAAGCTTTTATTATTTCACAGAATGGAACAGTACATCCACAAACGAGGCTTTCTTTCACATTACCGTAACCTTTCTTGTCCAAGCTTAAAAAAAAATGCATTTGACATACTGTTTTCATTTCATTATACTAACAGTGATAGTCGACTTATTTTGTTGTAGGAACATGGAACTATAGTAGGATATCCTGGTGCTGAGCCATATACAAAGGAGAGCATCATCACAGAAAAATGTGATATCTTAGTACCTGCAGCCGGTGAGAAACAACTGACTTTAGCAAATGCACACAAGATACAGGCCAAAGTAAGTGAATCTCCCCTTTTTTGTTTTAAAAGTGGGGGGGGAGCAGTGTGTTATGACTGTTCGTTGCACATCTTTTCAGTCATGAAAGAAATTTTGCTTTACTGTTTCACTTTCTAAACAGTTTCTTGTGAAATACAACTGCTGTTGTACTCTAGTTGTCCATAATGGCAATTTTGGATTGCTGCTTGCTTGTCCCTATTCAACATTTAGTCAAAGTTGTCTAGCATAAGGGAGATATTGGCAATCCACTACCTGAAGATCATTGGTATTGTAGAAATAAATGTAAACAATTATTCAATTGATCATACAGTACATGTGCTAAACTCATTGGGAAGTATTCTATAGTTAGTTTCATCAACCCTCCTCCTTTTTTATTTCCAGATTATTGCAGAAGCTGCCAATGGACCAACCACACTGGCTGCTGACAAGGTTTTCCTTGAAAGAAACATTCTGGTTATCCCTGTAAGTTGATACTAACTTGGTACACTCTTGAGTTAATAAGGGACAAGAACAATCAAGTTCATTACAATGGCAATTAATGGATGGTTCCTTAGACCAGAAAATGATTTTTAGTTTTTATTTTGAAGAAAAAAAAAAAACTAAGTAGATATTTTGCTTTGTTAGAAGGCTTTTTGATTTGCTTGCAGGACCTTTTCATTAATGCTGGTGGTGTGACAGTGTCTTACTTTGAATGGCTGAAGAATCTCAACCATGTCAGCTATGGGAGGCTGACTTTCAAGTATGAGAAAGAATCCAATTACCATTTGCTAGGTGAGTGTAGTACTCATATTCATTTTTGGCTGACAAAATCTTTTCACTTCATTTTTTGTTCAGATCAGTTAAATTGTCGAGACTTGATGGGAAGAAAATACTCTTGTACCTGTTGTTGATATTTGATTTGGTTTAAAACTTTTCAGCTAGTGTCCAGAAATCCTTGGAGAGGAAGTTTGGAAGAAATGGGGGCAATATTCCAGTTGTACCTTCAGATGCATTTGAGCAGAGGATAGCAGTGAGTAGTGATATATCTGTGCTGTAAAGTATAACAGGTGTTGTGTATGTGCTGAACTTGAGTTCTTTAAATAATTAGTTTTAACTATTGCATCAGAAGCATTTATTAATTTTTTTCTTTTAGACTTGACCATCAGAGACCATGTATAAATAATACTTCAAGCATTCCATTAAAATACCTTTATTTTTGTTGGATTAGTGGGGTACATGAACTTTAGTCAGAATTTGATTTTTTGCCTAAATTGGTATTTTATGTGGAAAATCATATTTTTGTTTTTCAATAATAATAATAAAAAATTACCCAATCAACAAAATAGACTGTTTCCAGAGAAAAGGTCAAAACTTGTTTGAATGACTGGTCATTGCTTTAGATTGTTTAATCAGTAGAATTAATTAAGCTAATGATTTAATAGTTATTCACAATAATACTTAGATGCTTTAATTGCTTATAAACTAGGTGCACAAATGACAGTTGGATTTTTTTAAACTGTAAATACTAGTATCGGCTAGTCTTGATTGTCTGCTGTCAGGTTTAGACAAATTTGTATTTTAATACTTGGAAGTGTTGTCAACTTTGTTGCTTGGACAGTATCTGTTATAGTTGCTTCTCTAAAAAAAGGTGCTAATCCCATATGTATAGGGATGTAACTAGCTGATGTAAACTATTCGTTTTCCTTTAACAGGGTGCATCTGAAAAAGACATTGTACATTCAGGTTTGGAATACACAATGGAGAGATCAGCTAGGGTAAGTTGTTAAAATACAGTGACTACAAAATGCATTTTTACACTTGATTGATAGTGTAATGATGCTTAACTAAACAGGAAAGTGTGTACCAGTTTTACATACATTGTCTAAGCAGTAAATCAATCAATCTACATGAAATGTAAACCATTATCTTCAAAAAGTGTTTTTCATTACTCAGACATACTGTTCACCAGCTTTTGGTCAGGGCTTCCTTGACAATAATGCTAAATTTCTTCCCAAAGTTCAAACCAAGACTGATATTTCTTTTGGTGAGGTGTAGATTATACCTTGTCTAAGAATGTCTCCCCATATTTCAATATATGTTATGGTATACTGCAGCCCATTGGTTTCGTTAGAAGACAACTGGTCAGTTCTTTTAGTCCTTTCTTGCTGTTGAATTTTACCTAATTTAATTACAAAATACTCTCCCAAGCTCACCAGGCTTGTTTGCATTTACTCTGGCAAGGTTGAGGGGCTTTCTTTGATTTGAAATTCTTCAATAAGGATAGAAAATTAATTTCTTTACATGTTTACAAGATGTCTCCAAAAAAACAAATGTATATGCATATTTTTAATTATTTCAGCCTAATAAACAAAGACAAGTTGCTCATAGATATTTTTTTTTATATATACATCAGACACCTCAAACATAATACACTATAATAGGTGTTCAAAATGTTAACCACTGACAGCAGAACACACAGCAGCATAGCTTCAACAGTTCTATTTTGGAGTTTATGAATGGTAGCTGATGGTTTTGCAGCATACGCTTTGTCCTTCAGCACGCTTCTAAGATCTCATACCAGAGATCTTCCTATGTGCATGACGGAGGGCATCCAAATGGTCCGTATTGTCCTATCCACCTCCCAGTAAAAGCATTCATCCAAAAATGGATGTACATTTTTTTCCCCACATTGAAAACAGGTGACTCTGGTGGTGTGCTGCTATGTTGCACAATACCGTTTTGTGAGAGCTGGAAGAGGCATGTCTTAATGTTGAGAGACAAAATTCCTTTTATACATATGTGCCAACTTTGGTATCTGTCTTCCTGGTCCCTTTTCTAAAAAAGTATTCTTACAGCTAAATTTAGGTATAAAATTTAGCAAATACTAAGACTGTTCTGGTGACAATCAATGGTTCTGTGGCCAGTTGAGTCCTGTCCTGTCCATTTTTATAATGAAACAGACAAAAACACCCTGATTATGCAAAATATAACTGTAGATATGGTGCACATTATGATTTATCACCTTGTTTGCCGGTAGATCTTTGGTGTACAAATGCCAACCTTCTAGGACCTAAACGAAAAAAAAAAATTAAGCTCTATTTCTTGTAATACCTGTCAAATCAACTGTCAGTTGGTACCGTAAACTAATATAGTTATAAAAAAAAAACAAACAAACCACACAATGTTAAGTTTCTGCCCCTGAATTTGTGCTCATTCTTCCTGGAGAACTCTCAAGTTCTGAGATTTTAAACAGGAGGATCCCTCTGTCCACTACGTGCTACAGGTTGAGATTTGGGGGCACACTGCAGGCCAGATACCACTGTCAATGAGATTGGCTTTCAATAATTGGTGTTTCTATGTGGTGCCTGAAATTACCAGTCATGAAAAAATGGATAAATAGCAAGTGTTTGCCCTTCAAAATTAGGGAGAATTGAGGCTGCTAGTGTTACCAAAAACAAAATAAATGCCTAGCTCTATGACTAGAGATGCAGCTTCAGACCATTATGGGCTTTCCACTAAAAACAATTGTGTGGGTGATGTTTTGGTTGTAAACCTGTTCTGTTCTCTGATTTTCCTCCATTGGGCCAAAGATGATGAGTATGGTGTTCATTCATAGATGTCTGGGTGTAATAACCAACAGTAGGGAGTCTATTAGTAATCTCCAGCTTGTTCTGGGCTAGCTTGCCCCTGCTGATCTCTTAATAGGGCATCAGTATCCAGAGTGATTGTCATTAGCAGTACAAATATTCTTTTCAGACTTGATTAAACTTCAAGTCATGAGGCAATGCCACATGTACCACTAGATAAACCTGATATATTATTATTATTTTAGTTTGCTAAATTCAGTAATCCTCTAATTTTACAGGATTACTGAACAATTTGTGGTGGTGTTTTTTTCCTCTATTATGGTATGCATGTGTAACACCTTGGCTTTTTGATTGCAGAACATTATGAGAGCAGCAATGAAGTACAACTTGGGACTGGACTTGAGAACTGCTGCCTACATCACAGCTATTGAGAAGATATTCCATGTTTACTACCAAGCTGGCCTGACCTTCACATAGGCAGTACTGCTTGGCTTTTCTTGGGGAGGGGACCCAACCAACCAACCAACCGTGGAATCTTGATAGCAACAGAAATATAAACTGTTTTAAAAAATTATACAGATCTTGTATTGGAAGTTTTGATTCTGCTGTGACTGAATTAGTATAATATTACTTTCTTTCAATGCTGCTAGTTTCATTTTCTTTGGTTGTGACTTTATGCCCTTTAAACTTTAGTCTGGCTGTGTTTAGATGAACCTGCAAACTTTGCTAAAGATCTGGTCTGCTTGATTTAGAGTTCTCTTTCCAGCTTCAGAAACCAGTATTGTAAAATTGGTGTATAGAGAAAGTAACTTATTAGTACAGAAAATATAGCTGTTGATTTTCTATTACACTGAAGATCGTGTTCTAACAACGTATGATGATTTACTTAACTGTCAACATTGACATTCCATTACAATGACAACGAGCTAATTGCTGCATGTACCATCTTTATGGAACTTCAGAAACATGCTAATCATTATCTTGTGCAGGGTAACCCACCACAATGTAGATTTATATTGTTATAATCTCATTTTCATCTAAATCTTCAACACAATCTCTAAAATAATAGAATACTCTCTGGACTCAAGATGATCTTAATATACTGATGTAAATAGTAGCCTTGATGGATTTTAGTGAACTTACATACTACTCTGCAATCTCAAAATCAAGGTGGTCTTTAAACCTCTTAAGTTATCCTTCCAGGTAGCAACGATTTAAATTCAAGTTGTTGTGAAATGGTTTTTAGACAATAAAATGACTAGACTTTGTCTAAAAGTTTTCTTTCAATGCATGGGATCAAAATTATTTAAGCCCAGTTCCCAAGAAAGAAATTAGCAGAGGTTTTATAGTGGAACAGTTTGTCTTATGGTTTCCTTTAATTTCTCTGGCTCAGTAACTTTTGATTGAATATGCACTTATCTGGAATCATAAAAAAATATGATCTACCTTACTGTTTTCCTCTCATCTAAAAAGAGTTCTGGCAGACAGATTGGTCAAAGTCACAGTGCACCAGGAACTTTCAATGTCTCACACTTGGTCTGGGTCCTAGCCTACAATTAGTTCTTCCCACATAATTACCTGTTATCTGATAAAAACAAAAATTATATAGTACAAATAACTTTAATATTAGTAGCAAGAGAATTGTGAAAAAGGAGGTTTCAGTGCATAAATATTCTATGCCTTGAGAAAGAGAGAATTTTTTCCTGTAACTGCAGCTAACGCCACACAATGTACTAACTTTCTGCAATCTCCTCTTCATCAGACTCTTCTTCTCTTGTGCTTACTTCTTCCTCCTTAAAACCAGGCACATGGTCCTTGAGTTCTAGGAGGAAACGTTCTCTGGATGGAGGAGCAATAACAAATCCTTTGGTAATAAAAGGACCTAGGAAGAGAGAGGAAATAATAAATGGCAAAGACTGTGCAGGTATGACAGCAGTGTTCAATATTCTAAGCAACATGGAGCCAGAGCCTATAGTGATACCATAATTCAAACCACCTGTATGACAACAGAAGATTGCATACTTACAAATATTGGCAGGAACTCTATTTATATCTAGGAAAACTGGTTCTGTGGCAGTAGAGCTGGCACTTTCATCACTTCTATGTATAGGATATCTCCTCAAATCCATTTGTATTTTATTATGCAAATTTTCCCAAAAAGAACAAGCATAAGTCAGATGACTAAATGCCATATACAAACAAATAATGCTTATTTATAGTTCCAATGTTTTCCCTTTCTTAGAGAGAGACTGAAATCCAAATGACCAGAAACCCTTAGTCAGTCTGGTAAGCTCCACATATATATTCCAAATCCACACAGGATTTGACATCTTAAAATTACTCATCTAACTAGAACACTGATTAGTCACTTAAAGGTGAACATGCTATTGAGTAACAAATTATTAAGACTTTAACTTTCAATATTACCATTTGATGTTATCGACCAGCTTTTTGTGTTAATATTAAAAAGCAAAGATTTTATCTGATCAGAAGAATCTTTGTTTACTTATTTAATTTACAAATAAATTACTACAAGTCTAAGCTTATATACAGTGCCGGACAAAAGAGTTGGGACACCTGCTGTGAAATTGATATTTATTGATATTTGAGCTCCCTTGTTTTAACAAACGCATTTAAATACCCATCACATTGTTTATTATATGCACAAAACATGCCTTCACAATGTATAAAAGCAACACATGCTATATGTTTACATATTCTCTGGAAAAAATATTTGAATTAGCAATGTCTGATTTGTACTGCAACAGGAGAGTTGGGACAGTGAGCAAAACCATAAATATTTTTGAATATTCCAAATTACAATGGACAGATGCATGGAAATGATCAATTAACTAGTAGTGGGTGGTGCATCCGTGATTTTTGATCACATTTTGACAACAACAGGGCATGGATTCTACCAAACGAAGGCAGTTTTTCTTGATGGCATGCCAGAATTGGTCTCAGTTGAGATTCTTGTGTTTGGCCACCTTGGCCAGTTGCTTCCAGGCATTTTCGATTGGGTTGAGATCCAGACTTTGGGGCGGCCAGTGCATGACATCCATTCATAGTTGGATAGTTGGGTGGTGAGGGAAGTGACGACTCTGGCAGAGTGGATCGGGGCACCGTCATGCTGGAAGATGGTGGTGATTGGCATGTTCTCGTCGATGTAGTCAACGACGACATCCCTCAGTAAATTGCAGTAGGTCTTAGTGGTCGCTCTGCCCCTGATCAACTTGAGGGGGTCTGGTCCTGCTGTGCTCATACACCACCAGACCATCAATGATCTTCCTCCGGTCTGTACTGTCGGTCGGGTGCACTTTATATTGTATTTTTTGCCAAGGTAATGTTGAATATATACTCGGACAGCACTGTGAATGCACATGATCATCGTTTCGTCAGAAAAGAGAACTCTAGCCCATGCTATGCGGATGCGCCTGTTCTTGTTGCTGATCTATGGCTTTTCCTGGGCGATTTGTCCAAAGAGATTCCCCTCGCATAGACGATGGTGAATAGTGTGACTGGAGACATTCACTCCACTCAAGGAGGCTTGAATGGCCGTCGATGTCAGGTAACGATTGGCCCTGGATTTGCGACAAATGAGTCTATCCATTTTGTTATCACATTTTCACGGTCTTCCGATTTGCATTTTTGGTTTTGTGTTTCTGGTCTCCTTGTACTGCTTCAGAACGTGGTTTACAGTGCTTTTCAGTCAAATGACTCGATCAGCTATCTCCTGACAAGACAGATTCTCTTGGTGGTGCTCAACTATCAGGTTTCTGATTTCAGAGACGACATTGTCTTGCCAGTTATGGTACAAAAATGATCTTAAATGGCCTTAGATGATGTGATTCTATTCATTTGACCCTTTAAAAATGAATATATTGAGGGGAATAAATGTATGCACAGATTTTGTTCACTGTCCCAACTCTTTTGTTGCAGTACAAAGTTGAATATGCTAATTCAAATATTTTTTCCAGACAATAGATACGCATATGACATTCATTGTTTTTACAAATTTTAAAGGTATGTTTTATACAACTTTTATGGACAATAAGATGGCTATCTGTATGCAAATGTAAAAACGAGAGCTCAAATATCAATTTCACAATAAGTGTCCCAACTCTTTTGTCCGGCACTGTATATATAAATAATAAAGTTCCTCATGCTTACCTAATTTAGCATGCCTGTGAGCACAAATAGTTTCTATTAGATTACTATAATTCTCTACCAGCTGGTTTGTGGGCATATCCATCTGAAACAAACAAATCAATCTGAAAGTTACCATATCTCTCAAAGTGACTTTCTTGGAATTCATAAGTTACTACTGGAATGGAATTGCCTTCTGGTCATCACACCATTTACTAGCTTCTCAAACATTGGACACATTTATGTAGTACAAACTCTCAAATCTAAAATTCCAGAAAACTTCCCAAAAACTGATGCTGGTGTATCTCAGCCCTGCTACTTCATTTTGGTGACACTGCGGATTAGTTTTTGGTCCGTTATGGGTCCCAGCTGCATTTACACCTGAAGATGTGATCCTACCCTTTTGGAAGCTGACAGTGAAATTACGGAAAATGTGTTATCCTGAGGAACAGCCAATATCAGTGATGATAATATGCAAACTGAAAGAATCTCAATAGACAAATGTATCTCTTGGCTATGAATTTATTAAGGGGCTAGAGCAAAGAAATTCTATAACAGAGCCTGAGATTATGTCAGTGTAAAACTATCTAATAAAAGAAAAACCTAAATACAAGACAAGATGTTTAAAAAAGTGCTCAGTGCCATGTCCACTGACCACCAACCCTAGATCCTTAGTCAATGCCAAACATCCCAGCAGAGAGATTCTCTCTTTACCCAATTCTTTCCCATCATTATCTGCACATCAAATGTAATTATTATTTCCAAAGGACAGACTTTAGAAAAATACACTACAGCATGGTAGGGTAGTAGTCAGTCCTGTGCCTGAACCTTACTGCACTCAGGAACAAAATCAGGTAAATAAAGCATTTCTACCACACAATGTAATGCTTTTATGATGTAGAAATGGAAGTAGGTCTATGATTGAAATCACCCAGGTCCCGAGCATTTCAGATTTGAGAGTTTATGCTGTATATTGTTTGACATCATACAATGCACTGGCTCTTTGAAGTATATAGTATACTAATATTTTACTGAGGGGGGGACGGACGCTTA
This sequence comes from Nautilus pompilius, assembly GCA_018389105.1. Lineage (NCBI taxonomy): Eukaryota > Metazoa > Mollusca > Cephalopoda > Nautilida > Nautilidae > Nautilus > Nautilus pompilius. The sequence goes on along the minus strand of JACATO010000998.1, from coordinate 364,377 downwards.
AACTGTTGTTACTGTTCCTTGATTGCCTAGGGTAGATGTTGAGTAGTGTGTGCAAACAGGCCACAGTCAGGCTAATACAAACATTGTAAGCATAGTTGTCTTTGGGTTTCCAGAGCCAAGCTTCAGAATTTTTTTTTACAACATATCAATGAAAGTTTTAAATGAAAATACTTAAAATTTTAATAGACTAAACACTAATGCTATTTTGTACACACTACTGAGTGGTCATTTTCAAATCCAAACTTAAATTACAATATACAGTGCTCCCTCGCTATATTGTGGTTCACTTTTCGCGGCTTCACTACATCACGGGTTTTCAAATCATACATATCTAATTTTATATCACGAATTTTTCGCTATATCACGGTATTTTCGAAAAATATAAAATTTTAAAAATTTATTATTTTAATTATTTTTAAGTAAAATATACTAAAAATAACATTATAAAATAGTAAAAAACAAATTAAAGTAAAAAAAATATATATATATGTACATTATTAAAAGAATATTAAATCGAAATTTAAATAAAACTACGTAGTGGCGTAGCGGGCTTCTACTAAAAACAAAGAGAGAAGCTAGTGTATGGAAAACGGAGTACAACTGCGGCTGCTTCTGCCCAGGTGAGATCGTACTCGGCACGCTATTTGGCTGATGGTTGGGAGGCGGCCAATCAGAGCATGGTGTTTTGTATCCCGGACGCTGAATGGCTCAGTGACAGCAGCATCTGTAGCGCTGTTGTCCCGTGTAGAAGCATCCCGCCTCGTCCATTTCGGCTTCACATCTTGCTGCATGTAGTGTTTCTCTGCACTGCTGTGCTTTGTATTTTACGTTAAAGTTTGAACTTTATTTCAATCCCTGCAATGCCACCCAAGCGTCCTGCATCTTCTAAGTCTTCTGAACCTGAATCCAAGCGCTCAAGGAAGACTCTACCCATCGTCGAAAAGGTGAAACTTCTCGACATGCTTAAGGAAGGGAGAATGTACGCGGCTGTAGGGCGCCACTTTGGCCTCAATGAATCTATGGTACGTTATATTAAGAAGGACGAGAAGAATATAAGATCGACGGCAGCTGTTTCTTTCAATATAACTGCCAAGAGGGTTGTAACGTCACGTAATAAGGTGATGGTTAGGATGGAATCTGCATTGTCTCTCTGGATTAGTGATTGCAGAAAAAAGAATATCGCGCTGGATAGCAACACAATCCGCACAAAGGCGAAGTCTGTATGATACGTACACTCAACTTGCTCAAGATTACGACGCCAACGAACACGTGGATAATGGTTTAAAATACGTTTAAAATGTGTTTAAATATATTTAAATAATTAAATAAATATGTGGTTTCTACTTCGTGGATTTTCACCTATCGCAGGTGGGTCTGGAACGCATTAACCACAATAGGTGAGGGAGCACTGTACAGCAGAGACTGAAAAATTTAAAATAAACTTGACATTTACAATGTTCAATATCCACTTTCCCAAAGTATTTGCCACTAGCAAAATATATGAAAGACAAATTTATTACAATTAAATTTGTTAACTATAAACTAAACATTAACTTTTTTTTATTTTTAAAAACTGTACTTACATTTCCCAAAAAGTACTTCCCATTTTCAAAGCTTTAATAATCCAGAGGAAACAAGTGATTAAAAAAAAATTAATTTTGTAGTATGCTAATAGAATGACAACCTTATAATTCTATGTGAAATCTCCCATTCCAAATTCTCTGGACTCTATCTTTACTAGTCTCCTGTGATTATATTATCCAAATTAACCCACCATATACCACCTGTGGTACACTTGCACCAAACTACCCTTCAAATCTGAATGACACATGATGCCTCTCACATTAATATAGCCTTTTGTAACAAATTTTTATTGCTCTAACCACTGTGTTGACTAAATATACAGCCAGTTTCAACATAAATACTAATTGGTATTTCTAGGACGGTGAAAATAAAGTAAAACCTGACAAGGTAGAGCTAAAGAAATAGTCTTTTGCTGGTATTAACAATATTTTTAATGTGTTTCAGAATTTATCCTTTTTTATGCACAAAGCTGAAAGATTGTAGCCTTTGTTGGTTAATAAGAAAACTCTAGAATTTCTCTATTTCCATCTAACTTTTTATGAACGTATAGAATAAAAGGCATATAAAGCAACTGGACATTTTACCTTGCCAAATTGGATCTGAAGTTTACCAACTTCATTAGAAAGCTTCTCTGACTCGTAGGATATGCCTTTCATGTACAGATTCATCATAGCTTCAATATCTGCACCAAGTGAGCCTAGAAACAATGTTTAAAAATCAGGCTGAATAAAATGTTGCAAAAAATGAACAAATATGCAGTAGAGGATCATTTATCCAAACTGATTGAGACCTGAACCATTTCAGATGTTAGATATCTGGATGTCTCAACCCTTACATAGATCATCAAGCAAATGTTTTTACCAAGGTACAGGTTAGAGAACGCTGCAAGAGCTGTGGCAGATGTCGCACCTGGCCACAACAGTGGCGGTGCCTTCTAGAACTATAGCAGTGCTCTGGTTATGGATGATTTTTTTCTTTTATGTTGTTGTTTGGATTTATGGATAAACAATCTTCTACTGCACTGGTTCCCAAAGGGGGCGGTGAGAATTTCCAAGGGGGCGCTGAAAGGTTAGGAGGGCGGTGGATGGCTGGAGGATGGCCAGAAGGTGGGGGTAATGGAGTAAAACATGAGAAAAGGGTGTGGAAAGGCTAACAAAAAAAATGAACACGTTTAAGTGTCACGTATGTGATGAGATCTTCATAATAGGAATGACAAAATGACATAGATATGCAGAATAATTTGAAAAAAATGATTCAGATAAAACATACCACGAGATTTTATCCGAATGTTCATTGAGTATAATGGCCAGTAATACCTCCAACGCTACCACATTATGTCGCAATACTTGAAGTGTGTTAATTCTTGCATCAATTGCAACCAAGACGGTTTGATGCTTGCTGACTCCCGGAAGCACAAGCGTCAGTGAAATCCTACTTCTGAATACTGAAACGAACAGCACTAACGCCATGTGCAGCTGCCAAGAGCTCGTTGTAACTTGAAAATGGCGTGCGTAAAATGACTAATGCCCACCCGGGTGCATAAAAACACCAAACTTAATTTGACAGCCGTGTTCTACGGGTAGTCGCATAGGATCAATCGATGAAGGTGCTAGCAGGCAGGGTTACGCGGGCAGGTTAGTCATCCGTGCATTTATTCGACGCTCCTGTCCCTCCCTGCATTGATCCGGCTACTGTCTGTACATCTGCCTCTGCACTTTCTGTGTTCAACATCTCTCTGTTTCTGCATTTTCTGGGAGTTGGCATCATGGTTCTTTTTCCAGTCTTTCCAGTTTCACTCAACTAGTAAAATTTCTTTCTTATTCTCCTTCACTTCTTTACACTTTAATATAAGTCTAGGATCAGGAGCCGGAGAAAGATTGCAGTGAGAAGAGTAGATATCCAAAGGGCCTGCACTCAAATTTTCTGTGTTCTATGTCTCACCGTTTCTGCATCCCTGTTGCAAGAGCCGGTTACTGACTGTAGGTTCATCCGTTTCTGCCGAAAAATTCTTAAGCTTCTCTATTTCTTGTAGGCCTTGACAATGGCAGACGCAGGAGCGAAGAAGAAATGCCGGCAATATAATGTCGAATATTTGAATTTCGGCTTTATTCCATCACCTCACAATGAGCAATTGCCGTTTTGCCTGATATGTGAGAAGACATTCTCAAACTAAGCCATGAAGCCTTCGAGACTGTGCGAACATTTCAAGAAGTTGCATCCCAATAAAGCCGATAAAGATGTGAGCTATTTCAAAGACTTGCGTGACAAACGTGGCAAGAACAAAACTTTACATGACATGTTTGCTGCTGCAGCACATAACAATGACGATGGCCTACACGCTTCTTACAATATTGGTCTCCTTATTGCCAAGGCAGGCAAAGCCCATACGATTGGGGAAACTTTGATCGCTCCAGTCATTCGTGAAGTTATGACAACTGTTCTGAAGAAAAATCCTGAACCAGTTTTGAAAGCTATCTCTTTGAGTAATAATACCGTACAGAGGCGCAATGATGAAATGGCCGGTGATGCTGAAAAAAATCTTTGCAACATTTTGTGAAAAACAGAGTTTAGCTTGCAACCAGACGAATCAACTTTCCCCAACAACGAATCTCTGCTCTTGGCTTATGTACGATTCATTCATGGCGGGAAACTATACCAAGAACTGCTGTTTGCCCGCACTATGGAAACTGATACTAAAGGACACGCTGTATTTCGCACTGTGGAGGAATTTTTTAAGCAGAAAGAAATACCAATGAAAACATTCTTGCATGTGCAACAGATGGTGCTGCATTTATGGTTGGGCAGTACTGAGGTTTCATTGCATTTCTCAAGCAAGCAGTTCCGAACGTTATGACCATTCACTGCATCATCCATCGACAACATTTAGTCGCCAAAAACATCACTCCACGTCTAAACGCTTCTCTGACCACCATGATTGCAGCTGTGAAAATGAATTCGCAACTTTTCAAACAGTTGTGTTCTGAAAACGACAAAGAATTTGAGAGGCTCCTACTGCACACAGAGGTGCGATGGCTTTCTAAAGGAAACTGCCTTGCTCGCCTTTTCTCGCTCTTTACCCGTCGTTAAATTCTTACAGTCAGTGGATTTGTTGCTAACAGAACAACTCGCAGCCATCAAGCCCCACGTTGCCTACTTGGCTGACATTCTCGCGAAGTTCAACAACCTGAACCTCCAACCTCATCAAATCCAAGTCTACCATCTCTGGTTTCATCGTGAAACTGCCCTTTTACCAGCAAAATATTGGACACAAAAACTTCTGTCAATTTCCAAGCCTTAAAGAACTGGGAGAATGCCCATCTGATGATACGCTTCTCCTTTTCACAGAGCCTCTCAAGAGCATTGAAGCTGACATGAAACTGCGTTTTCAGGATTTGTCAGATCTGGAAATCCCACCTTGGATCTTGGACCCTTTTCAGATCACAGATATCGACATGGACGGGTCCATTGAGAGAGAACTTATTGACTTGCGAAATGATTTTGAATTGAAACCTTTTTTTAAACGGCACGCTTACCAAGAATTTTGGCTGCAGTCCACTATTCCAGAAAAATTTCCTGCATTGTGGGAAAAGGTTTCAGTGTGGTGTCCCAGATTCTCAACAAGTCAAGAAATCGCCTGGATATTGTGCAGAGAGGAGACCTGCGACTTCGCCTTACTGCCATGAAGCCCAATATTGAAGAACTCTTGACCAAGCACCAAATTCATCCTTCACATTAACTACATGTATGTCCATGCTTATTGAAAAAAAAATAAAATGCTATTCAGAACTACGTTTCTATCAACTTTACTAAGATTAGATGACGAAAAACGTCAATTTTACTTCAAGTACCTTATCACAATAAACATGGTGTCAAACATTTTTTTAGGGTAGGGGCGGGGGCGATAGTTTGGACAAGTTTGGGAACCACTGTTCTACTGTATTAAAATCTTGGATTATTAAAAAGATGCTGCTAGTTGCACAGATCAAGACTTTTAGAACTAGTTCATTGCACACAGCCCAACAATAAGGAGAATAAAGACTAAGATGTGATGTTGATGCAATCCCAGAAAACAAAAAGTTCTAGAATGTACACGCATAACCAGTTTTAGTATTTTTTTTGCTTTGCTGGTGTTGTTATTACCTCCAGCTTGTGTGAAGATTCTCAAATAATGTAAACCAAAGTTGGCATTAACTTAACCCAAACAAGAGAACAACTTCTGAAGTAAATATAAGGTTCTTAACCAAATATTGCAGCTTTTCAAATCCTGAAGAAAAAGGAACTGTGGGTAACTTACCTTTAGCTTTGTTTGGAAACCGATCTTTCAGCTGGTTTCTGATTGGAAGCAGTTCAGTCAAAATGTCAGGAGTGCAGAGGACAAAATCGTAGGAATCTTTTTCAATTGTATGATCTAGAAACTATAAAGGAAGAGAGTTTTAAAATAAGAAATAAAGTGACATCATAACACTTGACAATCTATAACATGTATTAAAAAATAAATTGAATTGCCTGAATGTTGACAATGATACCTATCACTTTACGTAAGTTATAGAGAAAGGAGGGGGATTCAAAACTTATAAAGAGCCCTTTATCTAAAAATAGGGATTCTATGGTTGTACGCTATGATCCAGAACGGTCTAACCAATGATTATATATAAAAACTTCTGATGACTTGCCCCATCGATTATGCCAAAATTCCTGATTACTGTTTGCCATTAAATGGCACAGAGCATCTGACATTTTAATGAATTTGTTACAATAACTCTAGGAGCCTTTTCTCCATCTACACTGGCCGGCCACTATGTACTCTTACAGACTTGGGCTGGACCTGACCTGACCTGCAGATGCAAATTAGGCCAACTACATCTGACAAGTGATCCTTGCAGCACTATATATGACTTGGACAACCACATTTACAGCAAGTTTAACAGGTATGAAGAAAAGGAGATATTGCACCATTCAGAGGTGGTGTGAAAGTTAGTGCATGTCTAGCACGTGCAACAATGGCCAAGACAGTTTTGTTGGTAGGCTGCTCCAAGACATTGGTCATTATGTTGTATTAGCAACGACAAAACGACTGCTGAGAGAAAAAGGCAGGCAGGCAGGCAGTTAGACAAGCTAGTAAAAGTCTAACCATATCAAATGACAAGAGATGTTCAATGCAGAGCAATCCACATCCTGCAAAGAACACTGCAACAAACAATCTCTGGCAGTGGGGAAATCATTACGTACATCACTGATCACAGTTACCAATGTGAAAAGATGCCTTGTGTAGTGTAAGGAGCGCAGACCTTGGACTAAGGAAGAACGGCAAAAAGTGATGAGTCCTGAGGAGTCAGACTTCACTGTTTTTTTTTTTTTTTTTTTTTTGCCAGAGATGAGAAAAGACTGCACGAATAACTAAGCTCCTCTTGTGTGGTCCCATCTGTTCAGATCTCTGGTGGAGTCAGGGTTTTACTGGTCCCTTAGTCCCTTCAGAAGGTAGAATAAATGTCAAAGCATACCTCAGCATAATTTATGAAAGCGCATCCAGTGGTGCTTCATGTGTACCGGATGTGGATAGCCACTTCCAACACAACAACACTCCTATCTACCACGCCCACATTACGCAAATAGTTTGAGAAACACGACAGAAATTTCAAGTATCCAAAGCCATCACAATCCCTTTATCTCAATCCAACAGAGCATATACAGGATGAACTTGAAGGACGTATTTGTCATCCTCCTCCTCTCCTACCTCACTGTATAATTGCATAGTGTTAATGAATGAATGGGAAAATATCCCTAAGGATGCCTATGCCTTCCAGTGACTTGTGGATTCTATGCCTTATTGACTTTGTGGCTGCTAGTTGGGCTAAATAGCTCCTAATAAAGAGGCCAGCCAGTATACATGCATACTGTAATCTGTGATCTCAAATAGAGCTATTAAGACTGTGGTTAATATACCTAGTTTAAGATACTAAAGTTCATTTTTCATTTAAATAACACTTTTAATTGATTCAGATCAATCTGAGTCCACTGTACCAATTTATTTACCTTATCATATTAAAAAAAGCAGATTAAAAACAGTTCTGTAGTACCCATTAACAAGCATAAACCTAGAGCAATGTGCACTGTCGTCTATTTATTAGTAATTCTCTGGCCATACTAACAACTTACCATGAATACCGAGTAAAACTATCAAAAGCCTTAAAGATATCCAAATAAATACCAGCTTCTTTAGCTTTGCCAATTGAAATATCCTCAAAAAAGTTACAATTTGAGAAACAAGAATAGACATCCTGAAAATAGTGCTAGTATTAGGTTATGATTGCCCAAAAACTGCGCTAAAGTTTCTGAGTTTTCCCACCAAGCACCGTCTTTCATACATGATGGAGTAATGTTGTCAAAACACCTGTTCAAAGCTCATTTGAAAGTCATACTGCCATATCACCTCAGTCAATACATCATGGTGCATTAAACTGGACAGAAAAGTGGTCAGGTGTTGGTTTATTAATTTAGGCTTTGGATAATTTTATTTATTTGTTAAAAAAAAAAATCACTTTATAAAGAGCTACTGTTTGCTTTAAGCTTCACAATGGAAAAAAATAAATAAATGATTAAGGTGTAGGACAAGTTGTGCTGGACGTCCCACACCATCATGACTGCTAGAACTTGATCCAGCACCATGAGACACTTGAGACAGACTGGAGATGTTGAGGCTGCAACAGACTACTAGAGTATCTAAAAGCATCTCTGTACACTGCATAATGCAGATATCTATCTCACAGTTGAGATGCCAAATGTTCCTAATCTGCTGCAGCCTTAGACTCTAGGAACAGGACAAATCTGAACCAAGGAAATCCACTCATTGGATCCCCTCACCTGATTTAGCTAATTAGCCAAATAGCTTCCATAATGGGGCGTGCCCACTGCTACGCACCAATAGCTATGTGTAGGAACCACCACATCCAGAATGATCTCACTGACAAGGGTGTGTGGCCAACCGCAAACACCGCATTATACAAAAACCAACTTTTTTGCAAATCACCATAAACCAATTTAAATGACTGCATGGTGTCAATTCCACTAACCTCTACATTGTTTTGATTTAACCTTTGAGCTCATCAAGTAAATTATGACCAGTTTACTGCATTACAAAGAGAAGGAAATTTAGCTTACAGATCTTTCACTATCCAAGTATGAACAGATTTCTTTTCTTTTTTAGCATAAAACTAATGTCTTACCATGCTGATGATATCTCTTCCTCCAGCCATTATAGCTCCAAGTGACTTTGCTGTTTCTTGTTCAGATTCTTCCTATAAATTAAGCAATTTGCACCTAGTTTTTTCAGCATACGAAGCATAAATAATGATAATTTATTACAAAGAACTGCTCACTGATTGAGCTTTTATCATAAATAATATTTCTGTTGTTCTATTAACTTCTTTTTCATCTTACCACAAAAATTAAAAACTTCCGCTTGTATTAAGTGTACAAAGTAGCAACCTTTTTGTGATATTTCATTTTCTTTAAAGTTTTACAAAGAAAATCAACCTTTCATTAAAACTTATGTTATGTTAACAACAAATTCTAACAGTGTGATGATACCATTAGCAATGATCAACCAAGCCTCTAAGAAACTAACCTTGCAAAACACAATGCACCTGTTTACTATTCCAGTATCAAATACATGTGGAGGCAGAAATGCACCCTTGATTTTGTTGAGAAATTTTGTCTGAAATAGAAATGAATGATAATAAACTCATGGTTGTAGCAAATATCTGAAACAAAAATAAATATACTGTCTCGAAAATTCCCTAAGGGCCAAAGATAACTTGAATTTCTTATCCAAATATACTGGAAATAAAACAGAAAACCAACACCACAGTATAACTATTTACTCATGATGTTAGCCAAATAAGTAGAAGATTGTGCATGCAAGTTCTACTTATCAGTAGGTTGTTCTTGATCAAGTCTTTTGTCACAATACTCCTCAAAACCATTTGGGCAGATGGCCACAAGAAGACAAAATCAAAAATTGGATGTGTCTCAGCAAAACTACATCAGTCCAAAATCTTTGCTACGATGCGTGACAATAACATTTATTTACCCTTTCTACAAACAAAAATCCAAAGCTGTTTGTGGAAGCAAATGTATGTACTGCACAAAACATTAAAAATGGAACAAAGAAAATCTGCATTTCGCACTTTCTACATGTCCAACAACAGCATAAAATGATCATGAATTTGTGTATTAACACATGGCAGAAATGTTTACTTTCAATGGAACCACAAACCATATTTCTAGGAGAGCATCTTGCATTTTAATAATGCACAAGTACAAGGAAGTCATTGGCATACTATGTAATATGCAGTAGTCAAAAATCAAATATTGACAATGCGTGACTAATAAATATTTTGCAAACCTTTACTGCTCAAAAATGACAAAAGAATAAGTCTTTTTTTTTGAAGGCGTACCTTTTTGGATGTCTTCATGTCTAATTCTATGTCAAAATAAATTTTGCCACTCAGGTTATCTGTTATTGTAGGATGAGCATATTCTTGATGCATAGTAATGGCCTCAGTGATGGAGTACTTGGGGCGAGGAAAATGCGCCCGTATCCAGACGTCATCAATGGGTCGGCGTTGCAGCCATGATGGGCTGACTTTTGTTTTTGAACTTTTGGCCAGAAATTTTCTGAAAAATAATTTCATAACTTCTGTTTAAACCTTTTTGTTTGGATAGCTTCCATGTATATCTATCTATCCACCTTGGCTGACAAACATTTTCATTTTCATCCAAAAAAAAAGAAAAGTTTGCATGGGAGCTAATAAGTTGTGTTTCTCAATGAAAAGAAACAGAAAATAAATGAGTTTTACTCTTTTGTTGAACCACTCCATTTCTGTCTTTCCTTGGCTTCGTGGGGGACACGGTAATGCCTTTTGTTTTTCTGCTTGTAGCGGACTTGCTGCTGCTTCGCTGCACTCACCTCCCAGTACCTGAGAAACGATCGACCAGTGAACCCACATCTACACACTGCAAGACAAACAACACTTATGTCAGACTGGACGTAACAAACCAAAATCTGCATTTACAGAGAAATGGAACATGAACAGTAGTTAACAAGGGAGCGTCAATAGAAGAGTGTGCCAGTATTCTGCTTGTTGAATGCCTTTGTTGAAAGTGTGCTGTTGTAGCTTTTAATTAACTCTTGAAACACAAATTGACAGCTCACTGTGAGCTGGCATGGTCATCGAAGAGACGCAGATGGCCTCGGCATTGCATCTTGGACCAAGAACAGTACTTGGTGAGTGGCTAGCCTCTGGATAGAAAGGGTCACCAGGACATTTTTAGCTATCAAAACCTATCAAAAGTCGCAACTATAATCTTTTTCATTTTCAGGTACGGTAAGAAATCAGACTACCCGGGGTAAACCTGTGTGGCCAGCTGGAGTGTAGGAACAAGAAGAAACCATGCTGTGGAGATATGTCAAACTGAGCCATCCTGACTAGGACTCAAACTCAGATCTCTCAACTTTGGCAAGGACTACAGCAAAAGGACCAATAAATAGCACTGAACTCCTTATTTTTAAAGTATCCCCATATAGTTAAAGACATGGATGCTTAAAGGAAATGTGCAATATGGATTCATGAGAATTGAGAGCACCACAATAGGTTGCCAGCATATTTTTTATTTATCTCTGTTATAGCCACCCAAAGATAATCATCATCTATAATGTAACCTGTCTTCAGGTTACAGGTGTTATTCTCTAAAACACACAAAAAAATTAATGAAGCATGATTTTCCAGAACTAATGGCCTTGTTGTTTTTAACCAAATTTCAAGTATTACAGCTACACTCAGTATTTAACCAATTGGCTAAATAATGTTTATAATTTAACTGTAAATGGACTGACTTTGATTTCTCTTTTTACTTATTTTAACTCCAACTTGAATCAATTTAGCACAGATTTTAACATGCAGCAAAAAAAATCCAAAATTGAATTGCTATACATCAAAAACAGAACTCAAAATAATCACAGATATCACAAAGATACTGAGGATCAATAAAAAAGGTAATAAACCAATAACAGCTGATGAATGTGAGATGAAAAAAGTCGAGAAATTCAGATATTTAGGCACCTCAGTATAACCAAGAGGCGGGCAGTCATGTGATGGTGGTTTCATACCAAGTGTGCATGTTTTGAGAGAGGTAAACAAACCCACCAGACCTCCAAGCCAACCCCTCTTAGCATTGCCAGGTCAGGAAAGATTGCTCCAGACTTCCTGGCACCACCACCAACTATATTTTTCCCTGCACTCCATCAGGCCAAACAAAGGTAGTTATATGATGTTTTTGTATATCTATCTTAATTTTGCATGCAAATCTATTTTTCATAAAAGAAAAAAGAATTCTGATGCTTTATTTCTGCACACATGGTGATAGGATTTTCGACCGTATACTGCCAGTTAAGGGTTAAGGACAAAAGTGAAACTGAATAATTCATTAGTTAAGCTAAGCCACTGCTGTTATGGAAGACAAATGGAAACATATGGAAATGGGATAATTTTCAATATCTTTGTTTGAGGAGAATCCCGAAAATTAAGTGGCCATACAAAGTTTCAAATGAAGAAATAATCAAATGCACCATATTAATGAAAGTGAGCAAGATAGTGAAACAAAGGTGCTAGAAAGGGATTGGACATATTAATGAGAATGGAACAGAATAGGTATTGTGTGACAGCACTGACTTGGCATCCAGCAAGGCAGAATAATTGGTTGAGCAACAACTATGTGGAGGAGGAGAGATGAGTTGGGTTGGCTGATATGAAATCAGGCAGTTGTGACTACCATTGACAGATGAAATTAGAATAAAAGCAATATGGTTTTTTTCCCAGCAGAATGTATAGAGTGAATGTTTTAGGTTTTCATATTTGAATGCTGCTAAGGTATAAAGTTGATGAGGTGCTATACACATATAAACAGAAATTCTACTGCATCCAAAAAGAAATCTTTCGAATTTAATTTGAAGACATTTTAACACAAAACAAGCAAGTGGGATAGCAGGATTTTATACTGAGAGAATATAAAACTGAAAATTCATTTTTCTTCTTCTTAAATAAAACCCAAACTGTCAGTTTATTTCCAATACCAAGTCTACTTTATAGAAACTTTTTTTTTTTTTAAGTTGTCAAAAATAAACTTCCTGTTTAGGTTTCTTTTTAAATTTCTCATCTAAAAAAATGGAATCCTCATAAGGATGCATGGCTTTTCAGTATGTTCGATAGATATTTACTCTACCATTAACAAGATCTGTAAACTGAAGAATAGACCCAAGCTTGTGTTATAAATACTGTACAGTACATTAAACATATGGCTACAGCAGCCAAGACCACATCCTGTCAATTACAAGTAAACAACAAGGCACCTCAGCTGCTCAATACATTTCTGCTGTTCCTATTATATTTAGGTCAGATGGATGAATGTATTCTCTCTCATACTCCTCTCCTGTGCTTACCAGCTATATACTCTCTTTGCTATCTCAAAAACTGATACAATAAATTGTGATAATATCAATAAAACAATGATGTTAACTAACAAAGGTCTGAATGCAATCAATACTAAAAGAAAAAAACAAACAGGCACCATCAGTTGCCTAGTGACAAGCAGAATGGAACAAAACATCATCTTTGCCTCCAAAGAAAAAAAACAAAACTGATAAGTTAACAATCTGAGCGCTTCTAATCCTCTCTGGTTGTCCTCTACAGTAACATCATTAATTGACTGCTGGAAAGCAAAGTGCATAGAAAATTGTGTTTGCAAAAGGAGAACTGGTGCTGGTTTTATTTATTCAAATGACCAGCAACCAGGTGTTTCACACTAAAGAAAAAGAAAATGCTGACCAAGGTAACACTAAAGACAGACTATTCTGTCAGAACAAAACAAGGATATGAAGCTCTGAAGGAGAGAGCAGAGAACCTTAGCTGAACACAGAAAACCTAAACCACGTCTAGAGTTCTAAGAGAACCTTGTTATAATACTTAAGAACATTTATGAACTGCAAAATTTAAAACCACACAGCCTGTTGTTCTATTCTCATGCAAATTCTCTTAGCAAATGCTCTCAACTTTTAATTGTTCATGCTTTTCTAAACAAATATACAGAATTTCTACTTTCACTATTCATTTTTCTTGTGAAAACTTAGTTTTAGTTATTAATCAGCGAGATTATTTTCATACCATATAAGCTATTCACTGTTAGAAAATTCTTTTAACTTACTAACAGAAATTAAAGTAAATATATAATTAAATCTTAAAATTATACCAATTTCAGCAGTAAACTGAACGTTGTAAATGTGTGTGTTACGTACTTATCAAATCAGTGATAATCCTCATAAGTTAACATGCTAAGGACATACAAATAAAATCCAGCAGAATATAATCACAAAGATTCTATTTCGCTGGATTTTATTTGTATGTCCTTAATGTGATAGATTAATTTATCACACATACTTACATACTTGTTATTTGTAATAACAGTGCAAAGCTAATTACAATTCATTGTGATAAACTAACAAGTAATTTCCTCATGTTTTTTAAAACAACAATTCGCTTTCCATGTGTACTCCCTATTTCTTGTTTCTTTCTAACAGTAGTTTCCATTAGACCCCAAAGCAGGGGTTGGCAACCTTTCAAGATTGGTGTGCTGGATTACACTTTGTTTCCTTAATTTAGAGTTCAGACTATAATGTCGAGATTTTTGGAAGCAAATAATAGATACAAATAATCTACTCATTGAATGCACATCAAGTTTAGGGCAATGCTACCTATTATACTAATGTTATTATACATACTACTTCAGAAGTCCATCACTTAGATCGAAAAGTCCTAGTATGCAGTTAGTGGAATTCTTTCCCTGTCCTTCCAGAGTCAGGTGAGTACTTGCATTCCTTTTACTGCACACAGGCTTCTGTGCAATCAGTTGTCAGACAACAAATTTCACATGTGAAAATACATGCTGACAAAGGTATGTGAACCCTAAGGCAGAAAGCACAACAAAGACAAAAATTTTTTCATACAAATTAGTTTCTCAAGAAAGCCCAATAGGTCAAAATAGAGACAGGTCCGAATCTATTTCATGAATTTTAAGTCTACAAATGTCTAAACTTTGATGACCATGAGTTTGGAGCTTTTTTAAATTTTAAGTCACTGAGCTGCATCTCAAATTGTCCAATGTTCATCCACTGATCCCAAGACATGTCCAGGTCATTTTCATTGAAATGGTTGGCTTAATGAATGAAAATATTGATCCAGAATGTTGGAAATCACAAAACCTCTCAGAAAATTGATTCCAGCTTTTGCACAAACAAACCAATCTCACTGACACCAACTGCACAATGAATGTGATGATAGCTTTTTGAGATTAAGGAAGTAGCAAAAGTCTGATATATAAATATCCTGAAGGAAAAAAAAAACCCAGTTTGGCAACAAATAACTTTAAGCTTTTATACAAATGCAAAACTGTTTGCCCTGACCCCTGTAGGTAAAGATTAAATTTGTTTAATTGAGATATACAGTAATGTCAATCAAAACGTGAGCTTTCCCAGCCACATCACCCAGTTCAGGTTAGTTTTATGCTTTTTTGGATACAAACTCCCAGATGGCAGCATCAAGGCGATTTTATAGTGTGATCCAACAATTTGCAATGACTAAGCCAGCAGCCATTACTGTGAAGAGGGGTCTGTAGATCCACAATCCATTTCTTTCATCAGAGTTAGAGCTGAGTAAAAAACATGATCCACAATCCTCACCAGTTACTATCGCAGCATTAAGCTGAGATTTTGAAATTTTCAGACAGGCACTTTGGCAAACAATGCAACAAAATTTAACAATTGGATAGCCAATATACCATTTCAGAAGCTGCACAAATCCCCTATCCTTGTTCGCTATAACAGGAGCACCATCAGTGTCTATTCAAAATCTTCTTTTTGTCAACTCCAGTGTTTAAAATGTTTGATGAAAGTTTTCATGTCATCTTCAGTTTTTCTTGTTCCAAGCAACAAAATTCCTCTCTCATTCCCTGACTATGAAGGGTAGCACCATATGCTTCACTGCCACAGTTTATTCATAACAAGATCAAGTCTTTATTTGCCAAATCACTGAATAAACATTTAGAGTTATTGAGAAATGCCCTCTCTACATATTTTCCATCTGTAAAAACATTTACCACACGATGCAATAAAACTTGTAGTTTCCTCTACAACTTGATTTTTGCCAGTCCTTAAATGTGTGAAAACAATGTTTTAATTTTCATATGCAGCTATTTGTATTTATTTTTTTTTGTTTGAATCACCTCTGTCTCATCAAATCTATCAATAACTTTTCAGGTCAGGTTTGAAAATGTCTTTGTACACTCATACACACGATGTTATGACAAACTTCTTGCTCACAGTAGAAAGTACAAAACCAAAATTGGGTTGTCTATACAACTTGAAATGGCCAAACATCTAATCTAGCCTTCTTGTGAACCAACATTTTGATACTCATGAACACTGCCTTTGTAACCTTGAGCTTTTTAATATCCTCCCTTTGATTAGTTTTTTCTCTATCCAGAAATTGAAAGGAAAATCTCTAATTATACTAACCATCATTCTGTTAACTGTGTTGTTCTGTTTCATTTATTAAAGCTTGAGCAATGTGCTATCCTTTGATCTTTTGTTTGTTTTAAGATGACTCAGAATGTCATCAAGTTAGAGAAAAACCGGGAATAACATTCCATTAGCTAATGTGTCAATTAAAGAAAACTTGTGTATAAGAATAGGTAAAACAGAACAAATATCTACTTAGATTTTATCAGAATTTTGACTGTTTAACACCATTAACATGCATTTTAGAAGTTTTACATGTACCTTGCAATGTAATAAATACAAAAACATGCTTCACAGCCAACCAATTACATATGGTACATCATTGCCCTATTTCCACTAGTTTCTCCTTTTGAATGTTTAATAAGCAAAATTTTTAAATAGTTAAAAAGTTTCTATATTAAGCACAATCACATCCTTTGTTGGAACACACACACAGAAAAAAAATCTAAAGTGCATTTCAAAAAGTGATCCTGATTGACTAGGCAATCTGTGCACCATAGGTTTCTAACCCTGCCATATAGGTTTAAATAGAGAACCTTCTGTAAAACAATAACTTGATAGTTTATCAACAGTAAACAATAACTAATTTATTGAATTTTGCTGCAGCTGTTGTTGAATAAGGAGCCAACAACAAGGTTAGCTGTTTTGGTACAAGAAACTTTCAAAACTCTTTTAACTGCTTAAACAGGCCCATATTTCAAATGACCATATTTCTGTTTGCATTGATAAACTCTGATTCTCTTTTATCCAGTCAGAGTTGTCATTAGCAGATACTAGAAATGTTTAGCATTGTCATAATTGTATTTGCCCAGGTTTCATTTGAACATCCTCAGTATTAGAGAATTAGCCACATAAATCAACAAGTTACCAAGCACTCTCTTAAGATATATTTCTGACTTTCCTTGTCCATTGGACTTTAGCTAGTTAATCTATTTACTGATGTGACTAAAATTCTGATGGTTCCAGAAGAACTGATAGATTTCTCAATATCTAAATTTAAAGCTCTTTCAAGTAGAATTGATTTTCATAAAATTACCATTTAATATTAGATTTTCTTAACAACTAAACTGGCTTTTTTAAGATTAAAAGACATTTCTTCTTAAAGCCATAAATACTTATCGTGCCTGTGTGCGTGTGTGTGCGCGCGTGAAGACGGCTTTCAAACCAGTTAATTTACAGTGCTAAAAAAACCCAGTGTTACGCACAGACAAAACAAAATCTTTTACAGAAATAGGATAGCCTTTTCAACTGCTTCTGACAATTCGTATTGAGAAATTTTGCTAATATTCAGCATGGAAGCAAAGAACAACCTATAATCTAATTTAGTCCCTTGTGCATGAGGTTCATGAGGGAGCAGATAAATTATTTGCATCATTTACACAAACATCATAATTGCCACACGCATTTTTCTCTGGAAATTTTTCTAGCTACAAAGATATCATGATCCCTAATGATCCTCAAGCGGCCAGTTTTTTTTTCTTTTTCTTTAACTGATAAGACATCCTCTTTAAAAATAACAAACAAACGAGATAGTAGGGGTAAAAATAGTGAAAGAAATCCCAACTTAAATTTGGTTATGCCTTGCTATGCATTTAAATAGACCAATTTTAATTGTCCACTGTTACAGCTCAGTGAATGAAGGAAGTTGGAAAGTCTATAGAAAGAAATATACAAGTTCAGCCTTTAGTTTAAACCAATGGTAAAGCATGCCTATGGCAAAATATCTAACAATCTAAATATGAAGAGAAATCAATTAATAATAGTTTTATATTTTTTTTACCTAGTTAAACAAAAAAACTGTAACTGCATAAATAAAAAGAAAATTAATTTAAGATTAGATCAGTGATTCCCAGTGATTTCTGTGACTCCAGCTTCCAGCACCATCAGTGCAAAGTTTAGACATGGACCCTGCTAAGGAGATCGAGGGAGCATTTCCACAAAATATTTTTGAAAAAAAAAAAGAAAACACTACAAAACAGTGAAACAATACACTTCCTGCATCATTCTGAGCCATGGAATAACTGAATCTCAAGGTGTTGATATGAAGCTGGGATGTTAGTGTTGTGCAGGCAATACATTGGTGTAGATATACCATGAAAAACGATGCATGTATAAGTTAACAGCAGTCAAAAGATTAAATGTTGTATGAGAATAACCATGATGCTAACCAACTTCGCGATCCTATTCCTTCTTGTGCCCCTAGGCTTGAAACCGCTAGACTAGATAGATGCCTGATTAGGAACAATCATCATAGGATTTTATCACCAGCGCACATTTGCACAAATAACTAAAGTTTACAATAAAAATTATCAAATAAAACTGTCACCAACAAAAATGTGACAAGCAAACGCTCTTAGAGTTTAGTTTACTAATGTAGGCAACAGCCAAGAGCAAAAAAAGAGAAAGACTAAACAAAAAACTGATCTAGAACCCATCAGCAGCTAGGAGAATGAACAGAGCAGATTAAAAACAACAATGCTCAACTTTTCCCCTTCATATATAAAATGCTCTAATAGACGAGACAATTGATAAAATTATATAAGTAGCAGAAGAAAAGAAAACCCACCATATCAGCTGGAAGAAAAGATGCTGACTACTAGTGTGAGAATGCAAGACAACTCTTGATGGCCAAGAACAACTGAAAAATGCTTATATGGTTTGGGAAAAATTTGATATTTTTTCTAATAACTGGACAAGAAAAAACAAAACACATCCTAATTATAAAGGCAGTCTTGTTTAGTGCATAGCACTACCAATTACTTTTATCTTATGCTGCATAGTTCAGATATCTATGAAATAACAACTACACCTTTAACTGCCAAAGCTAAAGGTTGTTTTTAAATTGAAGTGCACTCGCTGGAAAAGTATCATCCTCCTCTCTCTCTTTCTACAAGAAGCTACCATGAAAAAAAATGACATGGAAATAATATATTTACAGTAACACCAGACAGACAAACAAAACAATACATATTCTAAACTGATTTCTTATTTGATTTTGGTTTTTGTATTTGTTTATTTTAACTCTGTAGAAAACCCAGTATCCTTGTTGAGGTTACAGAAGTCAGCCAGACAACCCTAGAACCCTTCCTGTTAGAAGCATTCAGCAAAAATCCATGCTGGTCAATTGGTTCAGGAGAGAGATAGAAATTGCACTGGCTTGATGTCAAATGCAATCTGAAGATGAACTGACTATGGTTGTTGTGATGACTTTAAGGTAATTAAATGGAAATTTGCATCAGTGTTCCACTGATGATAAAAAAAAAAAAAGTTGAACTACTATAGAAATGGGTAAGGAGAAAACAAAAATACTCCTACTGAAAAACAATAATCACAGTAATTGGAACCCTATGTTTGATTCCAAATGGAGCATAAATAAAACTTCAGGAAATCAAAACAAATGTCAAAATAAAAAAAAAACAAACAAACAAACAAATGCCACCTATCTATGTTAGTTGTTGCTGTGTTGTACATTAATCTCTGCAATGGAGATAACCTTGGTAAGGCAAGCATAGTGCCACAGTTATCTGATAAAGAGCATTGCCTAACCTGTGCCACAAGGAGCCCACCACTTCCAAATGCATCAAGGAGATCCCTACTAGAAGCCCTCATTTTTAGATGCAGTAGAAAGCCCATACAATTGGCTTGTGAAGAAGAGAGAAGTGAAGAAACCATGCCAGGGAGACACTATACCAAAATGAGCCAACTCCAACCAGGAATCAACCTTGGGCCACCAGCTGCTCTCCCTGATAGTGACTACCATCTATTTACTTTGAAAAACACTATACTACAAAAACAAAACAAAAATTATTAAGAACTAAACAGGATACACACACACATGCACCCACACAAGCAAAACCATAAATTATAGGGTGCACACCAAAATAAACCACCAGTAATTCAACAGCTCAATTTTAATTAATTTATAAACAAGATATTTTATGCTTTAATTTACTATTAATGATGATGCTAACAAATTGCTGATATAAAAATTTAAGTACTTTCAATGTCATGATTCCCATTAATATTTCTCACACTGCTTTAATGTTTCATTCTTAAAGTTGTTAAATGAACAGCTATGCTAGACACACAAAGATACATCTTCATTTGGAGTTTATTTATATTTGGATGCTTTTCTTTTTGGCTTAAAATCTGATAGCTGATTACAGAATGCGGAAATATGATACAACAAGACTCAAAAAAGTAAAGCTCCCATGATTTCAGAGACAATAAATCAAATGTACATTTTCTATGCTGATTTCACTATTTAGACTTGTGAACATAAAAGTCACTGACATCATATGTATCTTTAAAAAAATAATTCTTGTTAGCTTGTTTATCAGTATCATGACCTAACTTTACTTAGTACAATAAAGTTTTGCCAAAAATATAATAAATGTTTCTGCTTTAATATTGTTATTTAAATAAATAGTCGTAATACCTTAAGACTAGATAAGTTGTTATGAGAAAAGGTAAACCAGATGGAAGCAGAAAACTTGGGATGGGAATCATTTTCAAGGATATAGAAAGTTATAACAAAAACATACATTTGATTCATCCTATCCTATCTTAAACTACCATATAATAAATTCTAACCTGTGGAGGTCTTTTTCTCATTTGTTTTAGCTATAAATTTCAAAGGATTTCCTCAGGCATGCAGACTTCCTTGTACACAGGAAAATGCGCAGTACTTTGCCAATCTTCATCAGTGTTTAGAGTTCTCTCTGCAATATGTGATACAGAATGGAAGGTTCTCTCCCCCTACTACAGCGATGTGTGTGTGTGTGTTATTGCCCAAAGTCTTCAGGACGGGTACTAGGCCATTTTCAGGCATCATCATCATCATCATCAGACCAGAGAACTAAGTGATGCTTGAGCAGGGTGACAAACCACAGGAGAGAGAGAGAGAGAGGAGTCAGACGAAGAAGCCAGGGGAAGAGTGGAAAGGTGGGGAAAAGCTCACGCCAGCGGTAAAGAAGAGCTGTGGGGGGGGGGGATCTGCCAGTCCAGAATATCATTCTGTTTGAGTACAGTTCTAGACGCTGTATCGCATACTGCAGAGAGAGACAGGGAGAGGGGGAGGGAGAGGGGAGAGAGAACGGAGCAGCCTGGTAGTACTGCGCCCAATGAAAACCTGCAAGCCCGAGGAAGCCTTTACCGCAGAATTCTACCTCAGCGCATTTAAACCGTCTCAGGTGATCAGAGAAACAAATCATACAAACTCACAAGTCATCCAGCAGCCGGCGGAAGCCATATTTAGCCGCAGCTCTGCACCGATCAGCGAAGCAGAAGTCACACACACACACACACAATTATGCGCGCACTAAATGTAAATATTGGGAACTCGCGCGATATTTTAAAAAAATATGGAATTACGCTGTTTGTTTGTTTTTTTAAAAAAAAAAAACAATTTTTTTTTCCTTTTTTCCTGAAGAAAAATAATAAAGAAAGAAAAACCTGGTAATGATAATTTCGTAATATTCACCAATCAAAAGATGTCTTACATCTGGAAAGTAAGAATACCGAAAGCCATTAGTCGGACATATTTCTTCGCTGAAGAGGGATTTTACGAGCATCTGTTATCAAGTCAACAGTCCAAACTCGATATTTGCAAGAAATATAGATGAAGGTATGGCGTTTCTTTTGTTCTGTAGTTAGCTGCGACTCGAAAGCGCAGAGGGTTTTCCCTGCGAGGTAAGTTTTCGCGTTGGAAGGGCGAGTTTGTCTGACTTTGTTTCCTTCTTCAGTTTAAGCTGTTAACGAGGCTGTGGTGGTGGTGGGGGGGGGGGGGGGGAGAGAGGTGGCATCATTATTATTATTATTATTATTATTATTATTACTATGATGAACTTTTCTCCGTTTTTTCATTAAAAGAAACGGAACCTTCGATCACCGCGTTGAAATCCCCTGAAAGCTAGCCTTCCTGGCGGTAGCAGATAGTGCGCGGAAAAGATATCTCAGCTTACGACTTGATCAAATATTTAATTTTTACAGCCCATTTTCCCCCCTACTAACGTCGTTCGGAATCTGCTCGACGGACCCGCGTATGTATACCCATTCCCATCCCCTTTCGCCGTAAATCCTCCCCCGAGGCGACACACACACAGAGAGAGCGCCCAAGCAGGGGGCCCGTTAGGCCTGGTAATTTTGTTGTTGTTTGTTGTTGTTGTTGTTGTGAAGACCGGGGATCCTTGTGGAAGATTTCTTAGAAAAGAAAGCAAAGCACAACGCAACAAACGTGCAACCCCCCCCTCCATCTTATCCAGAATTGACCTCCAGGAGTCGACTAGGTGGGAAATAACACTTCGATACGCAGGGTAGCAGCTTAGCGAAAGTTCAGTTCATCCAGCCGACTTGGTCGGTGCGTTGTTTCCTTACTGCTGCTGCTACTATCATCTTTTTAAAATTCTTTTATCTCTCTCTCTCTCTCTCAGGAAATGCCGCAGTAGTCGTACGTTCATATTAGGGCACTGCTGCTAACTTTTCCTCAGCAGACATCTTTTTTCCCTACCAGACCCGCCTGGTCAGCTGTCATTTTCCCGTCTTGGCCAAGTGCAAAGCGACATGAATTTCCCAGCCTCTTCAGTAAATCAAAGCCGAGTCGTCGATTTGATCCCAGGACTTGTTAATTATCTCTGAAGTGTTTGTCAGTCTCCTACTCGATCCCACGTCTGTGCCAAACTGGGAGTTTTAGGAAGTTCATAAAAAAGATTTCCAAAATCGGTTTTATAATTTGTAGTTTTTTTTTTCTTTTCTCCGCAGATTTCTACAGACGGAGCAGATTATATATATATATATTATATAATATATATATATATATAATGTTGTTGTAATTAAATTTGTAACTGTTTAAAAAAGTATACATTTTATTTCGTGGCATCATGACTGAGAACCGACCTTAGAATTGTAGTTTCAAAAAAAAAAAACCAAACTCTTGTTGTTGTTGTCAGTTTAAGTAGCCAGGTCTGGCCTTTATCTAGCCCCATTGTCTCTGCAGGGCTTTGACCAGGCGGCCACCTAGTTGGTAGCAGAAATACATCAGATGTGGTTTCTGGGTTCTGTAAAGTGCAAAAGTCGCACGTTATAAATTAATTGCAATGTGGAATGTGGCACCTCAAGACCCCCCCCCCCAACAGAAAAAGACGACAAATCTTTCAGACCAGATATCAGATTACATTTACTGAAATTAAAACGTTTAGCCGCATTTAGACTAGTAACTTCCATTTGAAAACTCTTGCTTTATATTCAGATCTTGGATAGATTGGTGGTTTAAACCTTTGATATTTTTTTAAGTTTTCATGTTTGCTTTATGACTTTTCTATTTTTAGCATAAGTTATGATGTTTGAGTCACAAAAAAAATAATTTATTAACTATAAAAGAGAGAGAGAGCATCTTTGCATGATTTGTATGCACTACATTAGCATTCAAACACGAAATTTTCATTTATATCCAGGATATTTATTTATAAATACTGTATGCAACCGAGTCAAAATGTACAGACTATTTCTGTCTTTGACTACACTTTTTTTTCTCAAACTATTACAATCGTTTCCTTTTACATGTATTAACCTACCTTTACTATTGTCTGACCCATTATACTTATAAACAAAAGGAAATTTGCTCATAAAATTCAATGATACAGTTTTAAAGGTGATTTATTTTTGTAAACATTTAAGCTAGTATGTATAAGTTATTTAAAACATTTTAAATTATGTTCTTGTTAGAAAGAAAGTACCTTTTAACATAGCATTTGGAAGTTGCCTTCTTGTATTCTAAGTTGGTTAATCATAATTACTTTTTTAAAAGATAGAACAGCTGATAGTGTCAGCAATTGATTTATTCTGATCTCATGATCATTGACTGGCCTCAAGTTAAGGAGTTCTGAAACAGTTGGCATGCAGTATTTATTCCATTTCCAAGTAAACAGTCAAATGAATAACTCATAAATAAAAGTTAAACTAAGCACATTCTTCTTTCTTCAAAAAAACTATTATTAATCTGACAAGTGCATTTATTCTGACCTTGACCCAATAAATCTGCATAGATAATCTATTGTAAGATTAGATTAACTGAGCACATTTCGTGTATTTGGTGATCATAGTTGTACAGTTTCAAATGATGCAAGGTTTCAACATTTTTGTAGTTAGATATGAAGTGTTTGTCTTGTTTTTATCTAAATACATTTGATATATTTTGTTTTTATTTGGAAGCAGTAAATATTTTACTATAGGTTGTGTTAGACACTAAAAATAAGTATAAACGTGAAATAAATTAGCGAATACGATGTTTGATCTGATTGATATGCCCGTGCGTGGGCCGAGAGAAACAAAAAAACAAACTTGAGACTGTTGAAAATTTGTAATGCTTTCGTTTTTTTTTTAAAATGATATTTCTACACACTTAGTACTAATACTTTTTTTTTAAACTATCAGTTTAAGTTTATTAAAGTAAATTCTGATTTGAACACTTAGCTCAATGGCGGTGCATTTGTAGGAGAAGTTGGAGTCTCTCTCTCTAGTAAAGTAGCTGTTACATTTACACTTGAAAGAGAACTGAGGTTACAATAAAACTTGTTAAAAGAAATTCCCATTGTATGGGGATAAGTTGATGAAGTTGAAAAGGCATGTTAACAAATAAACAATTTCATCAACCTCTTTTAGCTCATACAAGTAACAGGATAAGAACTTTCAGACATTAACTGTTTGTCAGACAGCTTTTTAAACCAAATGATGTTTAGCATTTTTTCCACTTAATGGTACAAGTGAACATGCAGAAATAGATATGTACAACATTCTCTGCATTTTTCTATTGCTATTTCTTTTCATTTTTTTTTTTTTAACCAGTGCACCATTTGGAACATCAATATTATTAGTAAACTTAAATAGGCTTCATATTTAAACTAATGCTAAGGTTAAATTTCTGAATATTTAATGAGACATTTTGTTAACTTTAAGTGAAATGGGTATGTTTTTGTTTTACACTTCTTTAAACATTTTTAAAAAACTTATAACCTACATTTGTAGTTTTCTATTAAAAGTCTTTTACAAGTCTGCTTTATAGGTTAGGCAGTAATTAAAGTAGCAACTACGTATTTTGATATTTTAATTCTCAAATATCAAAATAAGAAATAAATTCTTTTGTCTGGGAGTTTACTTTACCAGTTTTGTTTAAGATTATAGGATTTTTCTGGATAGTACAGATATTTATTTATATAAAATGTTAGAATTTATGGATACAAATTTTTTTTTCTTTTTTGAGAGTTTCTCAAATAATGAACGTAAATTAGACCATTTATTCCCCCTTTTTAATGCATTGGAAGTATGTATGTATATATATTTTTAGGTATCTTTTTATGATGAAACTTCCGACAATGTGTATGCTGTTTCAACGGTGTTTCCTTACATGTCATTAAAATCAATTTGCATAAAATCTGGTTACAATTATAATATAATCTCAAAGGTAAAATAAAATGAGCAAAAGGGAAAATGAGTTACATCAAATAAGAAAAACAAAATTGTTTAAACCAAAGAAAAAAATATAATTTCAAATGAGAAAAAATTATACAGGCTTTTTGCAGTCGTCTTATGACAATTCAAAAATATGTATATCTTCACAGGCTTTATCTATGGTAAGCAAGCTGTCTGTTTGAGGTGATACAAATATATTTAGAATAAATCTGAAAAAGGTGGAATAAAATTTACTGATAATCACTTGTTAACACTAGACTTTATTACAGAATTTTAAAGATATGTTGGCAGACTTTTAAAGGCGACTGACATGCTAGGCCAAAGTTGAAATTTTATAGAACTGTCACAAATTTTCTAAAACTGATATAAAGAAATAATTTTTAGTGCTTCATAATTGTTTATAAAGCTTGAGTTTCAGTTTAATAATTGTTTAATTACATAGACCAAAACAAAAAATGTATTACAAAGCCATTGCTTAAAAATCCTCCAACTTCTACATAGCTGCTGTTCTCGGTGATACAGCACCTAATCCTATTTGCTAACACTTTTAAACAGATTCTGTAGAAGATAGTGTGTGTTTTAGCCTGAAAACTCTTTCAGTGATACAACCTGAATTCCAAAATGTTACAATTAGCTGAAAAGCGACTTAATTTCTCGTGATGCATGGAAAAGTGATTTCTGCATGGTCTGATAGCGCTTCCTATCATTAACTCAACCTGTGTTCCTAAAGAATTTCATTCAACTCCTGATGGAGTTGTCAGATGGCAGATTCTTGTTGCAAGTTGTTTTAAACTTATTTTTGCTCAGCAAGCAATGTCAACCTTTTCTTTGATCATTTCCATTTTGATTTTTCAGCAGTCTGATCAACAAAGAAAACGTTGATTAAAATGTTAAAAGTGCATTGCTTTATAATAAAGTATCTTTCAATGTAGTTAAATGATGATTAAACAATGAAACTCCTTAAAGACTATAAACATTCTTAGCATTAAAATGTTGCATGTTATTAATGGGCTTTTTGAAGTTTCCTTACATTTTAAATTCAGTATGATTTGTGGCTCTCTCTCTCTCTCTCTCTCTCTCACACACACACACACACACACACACACACACACACACACACAGTAAACTTGACAGTTTCACAACTGCTACTGTTGATAATGGGATGACATGGTCACCTAGGCAGTTATTGCCAGCCATGCTATTTATTTGTGTTCTTTTTTATATACCATGCTTTTTTTTCTCAAATAGTTTAGTTAGAAAAAAAAAAGTAATAGATTGTTTTGCTTGTTTTTTTTTGATGCCTTCATGGATGATGTTGCAGTAAATGTACCCATTTAGTTGAATTAACATTGTTTGGATATAGTGCTACTGATCCAGATGCCATCTTTACCTGAACATTACACCAACTTTTCATACTGGGTTAACTTTTCATCTTTAATTATGAGTGATCATGGACCTGATACAGTTTCACTTTGCTATTGTTATTTTTGTTTATGTAATTGTTGAATATGTGCATAACCTAAAACATCATCATACATTTATGTTAGCAACTTTGATGTCATTTTGACCTTATGAGGGCAATATGCTATGGTGCTCAGCGAGAATAACAAGAGAAATAAAACTACTACTTATTAACTTTTCCTGTCCTTGAAATAATAGCTCTTCTGTGTAAATGTTGGTCACCTTTCAACAACAAGTATCAGGTTTTGGTTAGCTAAGCAGTGAAAACATTTAGAATGAATTGTTGCCTGCTTCTTGCATAAAAATTTTATGAAGTAATTTGTTGATTTAATCCTATACCTTGAAAATGCAACCGTTGTAATACTGTAAAATCAACTTTTCAAAGAAAAATAGTTTTATTTGTGATGATTATATTATATACTGGTGGGATATGATGATCACAGATGTTAATTAGAAATACAGTGGTATAAAATATGTTATAACAACTGAATATATATTTTTAGCAGCTGTAATTAGTAGCTATTTGAAGTTTTTTTTCATGCGATTGGTTTGGTTACATTTTATGCACTCCAAAGTTAGCCCCCTTTGGAAACTTCGTGAAACTAGTATAAAATGAGCATACAAGTGTATTAAGCAAATACAATGTATGCTGATGATTTTTTTTTTTTTTTAAATTGCAAAAGTTTTATGTAGGCAAAATTCTAACCAGAGAAGTCATAAGTTTTAGTCTTCGGTAAAGAAATGAATGTGCTTGGTGTGAAATTAAATGAGATTTAAAATTAAGTGCCTTGTGAAGTAAACCAGAGTGGTTTGTGCCATTTCAGGGGTCGGGGGAATGACTTGTTTATTCTTTAATCAGAATTGAAATAGTATTTCAAAATTATTATTTCTCTAAATTTGTTGAGCACTTTGAAAGTTTAAAAACAAAAATATAAAACAAGAAGTTATCTTCATCTTGGTGTTTCTATTTGTTGAATGGTCAACATATCAGTGGAATGTTTAAAAACGTAAATGTGTTGTCGATGAATGATGGACTATATATTGTAACTAGATTAGCATTTTAATATTTATTTCTTAGTAGTTAGCAGTTTAAATTATTATTGTATTTTATCATGCGTAGTGGTAGATAATATTACACACACACACAACATTTGAAACATCTCATTTTAACTCTAAACATTACTTACAATATGGCTGAATACATGTGCATTTTAGTCAACCTGCCTTTAATGTAGGGCTCAGTTTATCTTAGACAATGAGTTATTAGCAAGTGCTGCTGCTTTAGTTAAACAGTTCTTGAGTGCTTATACCACCCTTGGAAGGAGGTATGGTGTGTGTGTGTGTGTGTCTGCAAATCTTTATCATGCCAGTGTTTTTTTGCTAGCCTGCCCCCTCAATCACTTTATCGGTATTGTCTGATAGTTCATCAGAGCTTAGAACAGTCATTCCATGAGAGCAGTTCTTATTCGAAAATGCTGAAGATGGATAGCAGAAAATTATCAAAACTATTTTGAATTAGGTGACTGTGTTTTTCAAATACTGTCTGTCTTATCAGAAATTAAAGCAATAACCTTATCATAACACCTATTTATTTTGAGAGCAGTGATAAATCTCAGCAGTAAGTTTTATCAAATGCTTGACCTCAAATTGTCTGTTTCTTTGAAAAGAAAGTTGTCTGGAAACTTTAAAGCATAAAAAAAAATATTTAAAAAGATCCCAAGTATGGCTGCTGTAAGCAATTTTGATTAATCAAACTTTTTTTACTTTCATTCCCCCAGGTTCAGGCAAAGGACCTGAGTAAACAATAGCAAACTACTGATTAGTCACAAATGCTGAATTCATTGACAGGATTTGAAACCATTTTAGGGAGTATTGTGTGTTCTATATAGGAATTTGAAAAGATATATTCTGGATCTATAGAAAGTAAAATACAAAGTCCTATTTTCTGATTTAAAAAAAGAGACAATTTTTTTATTTTTTGAAATTCTTTCCTGGTGTTTTTTCACAGATTTATCTGACTAGAAATAAGAAGCTTCTTTGTTTATACATTTGACTGGGTTAGAACCATGTTCAAAGGTGATGCTCTTGTTAGTGTTTGTGTGTGTGCCTGGAAATAGCACCACCTACTAAACATCTGAATCATGTTGCTGATTTACAGCAGCAGGTGTTTCAGGGCTTGTCTCTCTCTTTAACATGATACCTATTGCAAATGTTTATGGATATTACGAGAATAGCAGTCATGGTGAACTTTCATAAGCAATCCAAGTATAAGCATATTCAGATATTGAATGTTTAAAATTTGCTTGTATTTCTACAATTATCTGATTAATTTATGCAACCATTTAAAAGAAAATTGTTTCTTAATAATCTGCATTATCTTTTTTTTTCTTTTTTCACGTACAGAAATCCAAAGATAAGATGTTGCATGCTTCCATGCATGCAAGAGAGATTGAGTGGGAGTGAGGAAGAGTGGGTGGGAGGGATGGAGGGGGAGAGAAAGGTTAGAGGACAGAGACAGAAAGAATAAAGGGTGAGAAGAGAGAGAGAGACTGGGTGAAGGAAGGAAAAGTCCATTATATAAAAATGTATAATTTAAAAAAATGGTATTCATGGTGCTTTAGGTAGTGTTATCAAATTCTTTTCAACTAATTTTCATGCACATGTTACATATTATTATTAACTTTGACAAACAGCATTGTAATAGCATAAATATTATTTTTTTTGTTTGGTTGAATGATTACTGATGCTTCAGGAATGGAAATTGTAAAGTGAAAAAATTGTTTCTATTCATTGAAGGCCCTCCAATCATTAGCCACTTTTTTGTGATGATCTTTGTTCAGAGGAGACTGGTTTAGTGGCCATGGCAGCTTTAAATAAAAGTGATTAAAAACAAAGTAAATATTTTTTTCTTTGTGTGTGGGCATGGATTATGAAACTAATGAAGTAACAACTTTAGTGCATTTTATATCCTGAGCTCATATTCTTAATAACTAACCTCTGGAGGCATAATGAATACCTGTAAACAAATTAAAATGAAGCTTAATGTGAAACTGAAAAAAAAAAGAAGGAAAAATAGAGCTTTGAAATTCTGTATATTTGTTCTTTCATGCAATTAAAAACATGGAGTTACTTTCAGATAATTAAGTACAGATTAAAAAAGTATGTATTAAATTTTGGATGGAGAGCATATTAAATTTATTTAAATTGTCCTGTTTTTAGTTCAATGACATTATGTACTGTAGTGTCTGAATCTAAGGCCCTTGGGCAATAACATTTGTATCTTGTTTGCAACAGCAGTGATTTATATTCACTTTATATATATAATATAGTTTTTTTTCTAAGTACCAGCACATTCATTAATTTAAGTTTCTAAGCTGCACTGAATATCATTATATTTTCAAGTTGCAAAATGAATGCAGTGAAGTTTCCTATTGTCGTCAAATCCACCTGTCATGCATGCCTCTTGGGAAATCACTCTCAACTTTGTTTTCCCATGATTATTGCTGAATGTTGCATGCAACTCTCATGCAGCTTATTCACATTGATTTAGTGCAGGGTTGGCTACCCAAATAACAAAAGCCACCTTTCCAAATTCGGTTAAAAAGGCAATATCTTAAGAGCTGCAATGCATGTAACCCATATTTCAATAATTGGATCTCTCTGCAAACTTTTTGCATATTTTATTTTCTTCTTACATTACACATTGTTTTTGACAGTCTTGACTATATAGATAGATATGTTATATATCTATCTTTTGAGGGTGCCAGCTATCATACAGTTATGCCTGACAAATAAATAAAACAAATAGGCGTTTAAAAAAATGAGTTCATATCTTTGAAAAGAGGGCATTTGATTATATTTAAAATCCTAAGTTTTCAACTTAATGATATTTTATATATAAATGAAATGAGCCCATTAAATTATCTTCAGCTTCTTAAGTATACTAAATCAACTTACCAGTATTTTAGTATGATTTCTGCTGTTTATTTTTTTTTTCTTGGAGAGTCAGTCATTGTTTGTACAATATACTATAGCTTTCATTTTCAAGCAGGAATATAAAGATGCATTGTTTAGTTAACTTCTCAGTTTTCTTTTTATGAAATTCGTGGTTTGGTCTTGTTTCTTAAGGTTGTCCTAGGATAGATGTGCTTTTTTAGTTGTCACCAAACCTCTGAATTTAGAAGTGCACGTGTCCCTGTCCTGCAAATGCTGAACAGGTGAGCGCAGAGTTGTTTGCTTCAAGGGTTTTCAACATGAATGAAAAGGGCGCCTTTTCCTTTCTGAATTCCAGAAATTGCCCCACAAAGGTTTCTTGCAGTTTTAATATTGCGTTTTAATCTTCTCGCGAAAACACCTTCCAGACAGGCAGCAAAACTCATGAGCAGTCTTCCTGCAAAAGGAGGTTTGAATATTGACAGTTAGCCTCTTCAAGAAGTTCACACAACTGCCAGTGTTTCAACCCTTTTGCCATTGTTTTGTTGATGATCTGTACCCAGGATTTCTTGACCTAACTTTGCAGTGAAATGATGTCACATGATGATCCAGGGGCACACAAGGGGTTTGTTATACTTTCATATTCATTGCCTGTCAGGTGCAACTTGGGATGATATGGCTGATGCTCATTTCATTTTTCTTTAGGCAGTGAACAATGACCAACAAAATAACTTCCCATGTTTGGCTTTTGAGGGGCAGAAATTCAATAAGCTTCTTTTGGGGTCCATTGGCATTCATATACCTGTTGAGAATGGCAACCAATGCAAAGTCCTTGCCATCACACAACTTATCATAATCAATAGAGAAGTTTATTATTAATGTCCTTATTCTGCCTAATGGTGACGTCTGTGGCCATTTGTACTATTTTGTTCCTCATCACCCTTGCAGACAATGGCATGTCTCTAATTTTTTAAGATAATTTTGTTTTTGAAATCACTGTACAGTTTTTCTGATACTTTGATAAAACTATTTTATATAATCATCTGTGAATGGCTTTTTCACAATTTCTGAGTTGCCACAAAATTAACAATAGCTGTGCTATTTGTTGATTTAATCTATTTGGTGAACAAGTTCTTTCTTTGGACTGCTTTGTGCTTCATCTTTTCCATAGCTCACTCTCTCTGGCATCTCCAAGTGGTTACTTTTCAGGAAAGTAGTGTTATTTTATAAAATGCATCTTGAAATTGTATTTTTGTTGGTGAATTTTTCATTGTGAAGCCATTTCAACTCCTTCAATTATGCAAATTTTATTTCAGATTTAATTCCAATTTTGATTGATTTCTTAAAATGTATGTTGACCATCATGGTACTATTTATGAATGTTACAAACTGAAAAGAATTAAAAGACTTTGTTGCACAACCATCTCAAAACATGGATACAGTACAGATATTTAATAATAGATGTGCATGTGAGATCAGTCTTGTTTTTATATTGTTGCATGAAATGCATGTAGAGTTAGCTGATCTCTATACTACAATGAAACCTCTAAAATTTGGATCATTTGCAAGTTTTGGAGCATGTCAGTGTGGTTCAGAATCTTGCAAGTCTGGGCACTATCAACACTTACCTGGTGTTCATCTTGTATGTTTTGATTCTACTTCCTCACTGCATCACACTCTTGAGAAATTGTCCTTTATATTTTGCTTTTTTTAAAAAATCACCTCTTATTATGCCTCTCACTCAGAAAAAAGCAATTGATGATGCCACAATGAAAGTCATTGTTCAGAAACATAAGCAGAAATTTCATAAAACAAGTAAGAAAGTTTAAATATTGAAGAATTCAAAGGAGGGAATGTTGGTGCGTCGTTTATGTGAAAAGTATGGTGTTTGAAAATCCTCCATTTATAACAAAGAAGCAAAGTGAAAAAATTTTAAAGTTCTATGCTAAGAGTGATACAAACAAAGGGGTTGTACATAAGGTCTTTGGCTGGCTATAGCGAAAATATTCCTGTCTGGGCCAGTGCTTATTGTGTA
Source organism: Nautilus pompilius (assembly GCA_018389105.1). Classification (NCBI taxonomy): domain Eukaryota; kingdom Metazoa; phylum Mollusca; class Cephalopoda; order Nautilida; family Nautilidae; genus Nautilus; species Nautilus pompilius. Next base: position 331,273 of record JACATO010000998.1, on the reverse strand, counting down.
GGCTGAAGTGTACCATGAAGCAATCAACTAGAGTCAGAATGTTTAAACTTGCAAGGTTGGTTACAAAAATTCAAGAGTAGACATGGCATTCATATGTTAATAACTCATAGTGAGAAACTTTCTGCTGACCATGAAGCAGCAGTGAGTTATGTTACTGATTTTACTAAGTTAGTAAATGATGAAAGGCTTAGTCTAGAACAAGTCTACAAATGCAGACAAGACTGGTGTGTATTGGAGGTGTTTACCACGTGAGACACTTGTTGCAGTGGAGGGTGTCAACGATGCCAAAGACAGGCTTACTGTCCTTGTGCAAATGTGGCTGGCGCACACAAATGTAAGTTACTCATAATCAGGAAGAGTGCAGAACCTCCTATTCTTAAAGTAGTTAACTTCCTTCCGGTGATATACAAGGTTAACAAATGGGCTTGGGTCACTCAAGAAATAACCTTAGAATGGTTTAAACACAATTTTGTACCTGAAGCTCATGCCCACTGTCATAAGTTTGGGCTGCCAGTTGATTGTAAAATTGTCTTACTCTTGGATAACTGCTTAGCACACCCACCTGTTTAAATGATGGATACAGATAGTGTTTCCCTCACATACTTCCCTCCCAACTGTACTTCATTAATTCTGTCCATGGATCAGGGTGTTATCAAATCTCTAAAGACTAAACATAGGAAAGGTTTTTTTATGTCCTGTCTTGTTAATTGTTATTCTACTGGCAGAGGGATAGAGAAATTCAAAAAGCAGTTTACTATCAAGGATGCACTGTGGTGTCTGGCTGATGGATGGAACAAAGTAACTCATCTCATACTTAAAAATGCATAGAAAAAAACTGTTTTCATCAACAAAAAAGTCACTTAAAGATGAAATTTACCTTTCTGATGAAGAATTTGGGGGTTTCCAAGGCAAACCAGAGCGGTCAAAGACAATAGAACTCTCAAACTGTGCAAGTAGCACGGACATTGATTTTATAAACAACTTAAATGAAAACTATTATGACATGGCTTAATTGTGATCAGGATGCACCAGTTGTTGGACAACTCAGACTTAGAAATAATGGAGTCAGTGATAAACCCTAAGGAACTTGAAAGTGAGGATAATAAAGATTATGAGCCTCAAAAAAAAAAATTTCATTGGAGGAGAGAATTTAGTTTAGTTCTCGCTTTATAACATTTCTTCAACAAAGAAGTTTTTTTATGAAACATGAGATAATGCAGTTCATGTTTTTGCAAAATAAAATTTTAAAGGAGAAATCTAAACACATGAACCAAGTAACATTACATTAAACATCTTCTAAAGTTAAGAATAAAAATACTAAATAAAATAGGAAAAGGTGTTATTTTATTTGATGAAACGATAACAAATATAACATTAAAATTTTTTTAACCTTTACTCTTCAAATGCTTATATCATGTTTGGCCGCTATTCATCTTTTTATTTTTTTTTATTATAAGTGTTCATTGATATCTTAATATCATTTCTTGCACTGGATGAGCAGCATGAGATAAGTGGTATAGCTGCTTTTTTCGATAATAGCTACAAATTATATCTTAGCACTAATGTAATTTCTAATTTTCTAAGTGTTTTTTTTTTTTTACAAATTTGTATTTTTTAAGCAGAGAAAAAATCTATTAAGTAAGTAAATCAAATAAATTTATTTTTGCTTTTCCTTGCATTTTTAAGGTTTTCAGTTAGGATTTACTATATTTGTATACATTCTTTACTTTCTTTGTTTATTCAAAGTATGAAGTTTTCCCTGTTATACAGTTGCTTATATCCAGTGTGTACATCATTTCTGCATTTTTATTCCAAAATTTGGAATGGTCCAGGTATTGATCAGTCCAGATTTCAGAGGTTCGACTGTAGTGTAGGAAGTTTAAGACACCAAAATTAGACAGAATAATAACAAATTTGATATTACCTTAGAATTAGCTGTGCATGACCACCCCACTGGACCCAACATGGGAGAGCAAAACACGTAAACAGAGATTTTATTCTCACCAGAGACAACATACCTTAATTTGTAAAGACACCATTATGTAATCATTATTTGTAACGTACTGAAAAAAAAAAACTCACTAACTATGCCTTTGTGTATATCTGCGAGTTATGTGGTTGACTAGCAGGCAATTAAATGCATCAAGTAGGCCATTTAAACTGTGCTAAATGTCTGTTAAGAGTTGCTTTCCAATTCAATTCTTGCTTACCTGCCCAGCGAGGATCAGGGCATTAATTTTTTAGATGGATTGGTTGAATTCTTAACTAAGGCTGAAGGTTGAGGTTGTGCAACTGGCAAAATAATCTTGTAAGATAGCACAATGTATAAGTTATCCTTACAGACAACAAAAAAAAAAGCAAGTCTAATTTCACTCTCCTTGACTAGAGTCATTAAGTTTCTTTATACATCAGACCAACCACCCAGTTACCTTATCCAACCTGCCCTTATTACTGTCCCACAAATGTACAAGAATTTGTGACTTTTATTTGAATCATTTTTATTTGACGCTCATTGCTTTGAAACCTGTCATAATCGGAATTAACAGAATTATCAGTGAGTCAGGCTTGTTTTCATGGTTACCAGTCATTAGTTTATTGCTTGTCCCATGGTAAGATTCATGAAATTTTCTTTCTAGCATAATTTGCTAGTAAGCTGATGTATTTTCCTATTTATCATTGCCATGCCAAAATTCTCAAGTATTATTTTTATCCTTTCACAACACACAGATGGAGATACTTTAAACGATAAAGAAATTCAAATGAAGTAACTAACAAAATCTTTTCTGTCGAGGTCCCTCTGGTACTCTGGGCTCAATCTGTAAGAGAGGGAGTCCATGATGGGAAATCATTATGTCCTACTGAATGATCAAGTGACCATTTACGATCATAAATGTTAAGAATTGTCTAACTATGGCACACAAAAAAAACCATTTCGCTTGGCAAAACAGTGGTTACTGTAACTTGTTATGGTTATTGTATTGCAGCTGACATTCAGTAGAATATACTTTTTTGATTAAATATTGGGATTTTTAACTCTTTTTTGTTAAAATATCCATTGCTGAAGAATTTATAGATATCTGGTAATTGTTACAATTTGAAGTACATTTAAATTACTGATAGATTAAACCAAATTTTTGCTCATTATCAGGTTATAGATGGCTCCAGAGCCACAGTTTGGTGATCCCCAGTCTAGTTGATCTTAGGACATTCTACATGATTACTTAAAGCTGCAAAGACTGCAGCATAGCGATTTTCTGATTTTACTTTTATTTTCTAATTTGTAAAATGACTCTTCTTTATGGAATTGTCCAATTGTAAACAAAACAAAATAGTCTTCTTTTATTAAAGACTCCAGAGGGATAATTCCTTATTACAGTAATTTTTTAATGGGTTGATTAAGTTTGTTTAGGTAGAAAGGCAGAAAGCACAAATAAGACAGCAAAAATTCTAACTTCGAAGAGGTTTCCCAAATGGTTTGACATTGTAATCTCTTGAGGTCTATTTGGAAATCGAAAGCAGAACTGGCTGAATAAAACTGAGACATGTCAACTTTAAAGAGATCAATGGGTGGCTATCTGTTGGAACACAAGAAACGAAGTCTGGTAAAAATGAGCTCACTGAGAGAGAAAGTGCTGATCAAGAAGGGGAAAAAGATTGTGGTTCATTATCTTTCCATACCTGCTTTAAATGACTAATCTTGAAAACATATGCAAGGCAGACAAGACTGGTTTCTATTAGTGAGATAGTTAATTGGTCTTTATATTGTGCAAATATGATCATTTCTGACAAACACAAACTCTTGTTTATCAGGAAAAGCTAATATCCACAATGCTACAAAGGAGTCAAGCCTAAAAGTTTGCTGGTCATTTATCATAATAACAATAACTGTTAGATGCCAGCAGTCATCTTCAAGGAGTGGATATCTGACTGAGATGCTAGCTCTGGAAGCAAAATCATCAGAGTCTTATTGCTTGTGGACAACTACTACACTCATCCTCAGACAAAGATGCTGAAAACATGCCTTGAATTTCTCTTGCCCAGCAAGACATCTGCCATTTGACCAATGGATCAAGGATTCATAAAAAATCTGAAGACAATACATCGAATGTAGCTTGTGATGCTTACCCTCAACTTCACTGAAAGCCATCTCCTTTAGCCCATATCATCCACCAGAGATGTTAGCTCCAAAGTGTCCATGCTACAGGCCATCCAATTTCTGGGTAAAAAAAAGGCATGCAGTCATGTTTAACATCATTAAGCACTGTTATCATTATGTTGGTTTTGTGATGCCAAAGTAGCTGCCAGATAATCCACACCAATTTTCCTGAAAGGAAGATAAGTTGTTAGCAGTAAGAAGTTCAACAACACTGACTACAATACTTCCTGTTATGCCAGCTATGAGAATTGCAAAGATGGCATTGTTGAGAGAGTCATGGCATAAAGAAGGCAGAAAGGGATGACAATTATGCGCCCATTTCACCATGTGATACACGTACAGGCTTGACAGTTTATCACCACTTAGCAGAATTATTTTTTTGCAGTGGTTTCATTATGTAACTTTAAATGTTAGCTTAGACTTTTTCTGTGATCTGGTTTATAATAAGTCATTAAATACCATGAAAAGAAAAAAAACTAAGATTGATCAATTATTATCTGCTGCTGATGAATACCAAATTTTCTTACTACATGTACATTTATTTGTGATTGTATAAAACTTTCTTCCTTTTATTTAATTAGGAGATAAAAAATATAATTAATACAAGTAATCGATAAAGTTGTTTTACACTTACATGCAGCTGTCATTTATTTGACATATAGCAAATTATTATGGAATTAAGCAACAAGCAGATTAACTTGTGAGTGCTACATGCATTGACAAGGTCAAAGTTACTAATGGCTATATGGACCAGCTGTTTAATTGGATCCAATAGACAACATACAAATGCCAATGCAAGTGGAATCAATTGTATAGAGATGGTCTTAAACTGCAAATTGCATTTTGCAATAGAGATGATATGAAAATGTGTAATTAGCGATCACTTCAACTAGAAATTGCAAAAACCAAACTAAAATAAACAGCTTAAACATCAGTTTTAATTATTACTTTTTCATTATTATACCATATAAAATGTAATAATAGTAATGAAACAGCGAAGACTAGAGCAAAATTCTTGATTTAGTTGGTAAGTAGTGAGAAATTCTTAAAAAAAAAAAAACTACTTTAAATGTGGCTGCATTGAAACAAAACAAAATAAAAAGAAATGTATGTTCTGTCTTGTCTCTTAAAAATTTTTTTTTGCGATCATTCAAATGGACACGGATCTCTGCGCAAAGGTTGCTGTGCACCGCAGGTCCCTCAGACTGCCAAAGAGCTTCTTTTGCACCATGGTCCCCTCTACCCAGATTTGTTGCCTAAGGCCATCATGTAGTGGGCAGGACTGCAGCAGATGTTCTGTTGTCATGCTGCCTGTCTGGCAGGGGCACTGGTCTGACTGGTCAATTCTGAACTTGGTAAAGAGGTGGTGGTTCATTTGGTGTGGCCAGTCCGCAGCCTGAATGTGAGAACCTGATCGGGCCTGGAGAGCAGGTGATAAGGGCCATTTTCATTGCATCATGGGTGTTGCTGCAGCCACTTGTTTTGTTGCTTTGCTTTAATGATAGTCATTATTTCTTTGAAGTTGGTGGACCTGTCATTCTGTTCCTTTGTAGTGCCCACCTTCGCAAGAGTGTCTGCGACTTCATTGTCTAGTATGTTGCAGTTTGGAGGGGACCCACTGCAAGACAACTGTCTGGGTTCTGCACAGAGGGACTAGGGCAGACGACAGGTTATTCAGTTATTTGTCTCTGGCAGTGTCTAAGGCCTGCAAAACTGACTTCGCATCACTGAAGAACACAGCATTGTGGGTGGAGAATGGACTGTGTTCTATGTTGGCTGCACCTGTCTGGAGTGCTACTGCTTCAGCTTTGAAGTTGGTGGAGAAAAGGCCGGTAGCAAGGGAGCTACATTCTTCTCTCCCTCCTGGATACCTGATGTAGATTCAGGCACCACCATTTCTAACAGCCTGGTGAGCAGACCCATCAGTGTACACATGAGTCCAGTTGTGTTGAGGGTAAGAGTCATGGATATGTTCCATGGTGAGGGACTTCTTTACAGTATCACTTTGAGAATCTTTGTTTCCAATGCCAAAATCTTGGGTCTTCCAACATCCCTCCAGCCTGGGTTCCCAAGGTACTGGGGGATATCTTTGGGTTCATAGTCCAGGATATCATGGTGTTTCCTTACCAAAACCCTCGACTGGTGGATGAAGCTTCCTCTCTTCAGTCTTCCTTTTGTTGGTTGGCACAGTCTGTCTTTCATTTGGTGGTTTAGTAGTTTGAATTTGGCTGCCTGGGTGAGACGTTTGGAGTCCCTTCTGTCTTCCATAGACTCAAGACCTGTGATGGTTTCCAACTCCTGGATAGGGGTTGACCGCATGGTGCCAGTGATGATTCTGGGCACCTGGTTCTGCACTTTGCTGACTCTGTTGAAATTTGACTTGGCAGCAGTGCCCCATGCTGTCATTCCGTATTCAAGAGCTGGTCTGATGCTGCCCACATATCTTTTTCAGGATTGCTGTGTCTGCACCCCATATTGTGCCAGTTAGCTTCTTCATGACCACCAACCACAGCTTGGCTCTGGTTTCGACTTTGTCTGTTGTTTCCTAGTGAGTCGCCTGCAGCGACTGTCTTTTGAGCTTGAAGTTGGCCCTCAGTTCCTTTGAAAAGAGACTAAAGATTGTGTAAGTGGTCTTCCTGGAGTTGATGGTGACGAGCCACTCCTTTCTCCAGTCCTCGAGTACCTTCAGCGCCTCTTGTATCCTGTAGTTGGCAGTGGTGATATGTTCTTTTGATCACCAAAGTGCAAGATCGTCAGCATAGATGGCTCTGTGGACATTCTTGGGAAGATCCTTGACGATGTCGTTGATGAAGACTAGGAATAGGGTTGGGCTGAGGACTCCACCTTAGGGAACTCCAAAAAAAAAATTATTAATCATTTGGTATTTATAATTTATTTGTTGGTTAAAATGAAACTTACATTTAGATAGAGTAAAATAACAAAACACTTGTATTGAGTAAATTTTCTGCTGAAATAGCTTTGAATTTCATTTGTTTTCTAACATTAAAAACCAACTACTTAGTAATGTGTGTGTATATATATGTCTATTTGTATGCTTTAATAAAATAAGCCTACAGGCTATTGCCAAAATCTAGAAAATGGCTTTAATATGGATAAGACTATCTTTGCTTTGAGTGACAGCTTAAATACATATCATTGATTCCAATAGATACCACAAGACGTCTTGTGGTATTTATAACCATTTGTTTGTAATCACTAATTGGTTGGTCCAGCTGAGAAAGTAGTAGTGGATGCATTCTGATGCATTATTCTAATATATTCCACTGATGTTTAATGGAATTGAGCTGGCTATGGAAGGTGTGTACTCATTAAAGTTCTTTAAACCATCCTGCACACATGATCTGATGGATGGTGGTATTATCATAAAATAACCTATCCAGATACAAAACCAACACTGCAAAATCAACTTGGTCCATTATAGTGTGTAAGTATTCATATTATGTCACCCATCCCTGCAATTGAATGAGTGACCACAACTGCACTAGCTAATCACGCCTTAGATGATGATATCATTTCCAGTAGCCTAGACTGTATGAATAATGCATGTTGATTCAGTACTTGACAGATCTCTGCTACCTGCATTCTATTTTCTGCAAATAGGCTGTAATGTGATTTGTTGGATCCAACAACCTTCTTCCATGGTCAGTTCGTTTACTAGTCACATTGATGCAGGGGTGATTTGCTTATAGGTGACAGCTACTGAAGTTCAAGGCAAAGCTCCCTATGATCTATCAAGCGTAATTTGGGCTATATCTTTTAATAAATCTGTTAATAAATTGCATGTCTGTGTGTGTTGATCTTTCATAACTTGCTTGTGACCAGAGTTGTGCTTTCCTGCAAATTTTTCCATTGCAGGTGCACTGGTGAGTCACATTGGTAACTACTGTGTTAAAGAAGATACCATTTACATGAGTACTCACTATCATGCCTCTTATGAAATTATTGATATCCTGCTTTCCCACAATTATTGTTGAAAGAAGTATACATCTTTTGAATAGTTTATGTACATAGGTCTAGTGGATCACATGACATCTTATATGACTTAAGGCTATATCCATTGTAGACTAGATTTGATTTTTTTCTTCTATTTAAAATTTTTTTTAAAGGTATTATATTTTTTGCCCCATGGATTTGTCTAAGAGCAAACAAAACAAAATGATGTTCCTTTCATTAAAGAATTCAGGAGATTGTGTTTTTTTTTATTACAGATTTACTAATGGGTTGATTAAGTTTGTATAGGAAGAAAGTGGTCTTTAGATACAGGCATATATATGTAGTGTTCTGCTATAATATTTTTGTCACTGCCATAAATGAATGTATCTAATCAAAATTTACATATTTCAGGTATTTTGAAGGAGTACATTAGATGGCTAGGTATGCAGCTAACCAGTGTGGACTATCAGCATGCTAAAAAGCAGATGGATACTATACTTCCTTGTTTACTCAAAGTTGTGTTACAGGCTGTTTTTTTGAGTGTAGTCCAAGTCAGTGACGGATTACCAAAGATTCTAACATTTCTTATAGAACTGTGGCTAATATTATTGTGAAGTTCATTGAGAAAAATCTCACTGCTGTAGCAAAGCAAGCCTCAGCAGTGACACCATGATAAGAATGTGCTATTACTTACCATGTCTGCACTCACTATTGTGATTATATCTGATATTGCTCATGCAAAAAAAAATGAGTTAAAGAATAGTCCCATGCTACCTCTACCAACTTGTCTACAGGGGGTGAGTAGCACACAAGAAACCACTTTTGTCCAAGTGGAATAAAACATTTTGAAAAGTCTGGTCAAGGAACATGTCTGGAAAAACCCTTAAGTATTGACATATACTCTTTTCTGGGTTGTTTTCAGCAATTTTCTAATGTCTTCAGTTCACCATCAAATATAGAGGCTGGAGTGTTATGGTATAGGCTAGATTCTAGCATGTTGGAAAGAGAGAATTTATGTTTCTCAAAGAATATCTCAATTCTGATGAGTATATTGATATTTTAAAGATATCTTCCATTGTACCAACAAGGCATACTGGGGTTTTCTTCCCATATTTTAGGAAGGATGGCACCACATTGCCACATTTGTTATGTGACCCTGATATGAATCTGATATAAAAGGAGCATCTGGATTATCATTTAGAGCATTGCCAATATGATGGGATTAAAGAAAGATCTCATGGCTATGTGGGAACCTGGACTAGTCCATGATACAGAATCTTAGGCTAGAGTATCTTTGTGCTACTAAATGTGGCCCAAGTACTAATAAAGAATTACACTCTATTGCTTGTCTTTATTTGCCATTTGTACCACAAACTAACATGTAGTAGTATTAGTAGTGGTAATGGTAATAATAGTAGCTGTGCAAATTATTATGGCAAGACACATTGCGTGCGTGTGTGTGCATTTTGTGGAGGTGAAAGTGATTTTGTACAGTTTTGCAGAAAATGATCAACAGCTATCATATAAAAACAATGTATACAATGGTCTGGTTATTCACATAACTATCACAAATTGGCTTAAACATTTAGAAATCACTGCAGCTTTCATTTTGGTTAGTATGCGACCGACCCCCCCCCCCTGTTTTTTCTTATATCTTTTTTAAAATTAGGAAATTATTTGTCTGTCTGCTCTACTTGCCTACCTAACCCGACTGAAATTAAGTAGGAACACTGACAACAGTATCCACATGTACTCTTGTCTTCTTCCAGAGCCACCTTGCCACCCACCAATTCTCCGACCTCAGGACATGCGGGTAAACCAACACCGGACATGCACAGTGGCTTCTTCCGATCATCATACCTATGGCTCCCACCTTATGGCAATATTCCGAATGTGACCTAGAATTAGAAGGTCTGGCTTCTCCTGCTTTCTTTTTGTATTTTTTGTTTGTTTTTGTTTTTCTTGACTTTTTAAAATTGTGTTGATGAATTGTTAGATTACCTGTAATGGCGAAGCTACTGGTTTTGTTGTTTTTGGGTTTTTATTACTTGGATGGTTTTGTTTCTGTGTTGTCGCCAACTTGGTTGTCAGATTTCTGTGAACAAGTTTTTTTTTTTGTTTTTTATTAAAGTAAGTTTTAAGAGCTTTTCCCCTCTTTTGCTTTTTAAAATTAAACAAGAAAAAGAAAAATAATGCTGTCCTACCTACCCCCAATCCTTTAGTCCTGACCCATTTATCATCTTAGATCTTAAAAAGTTGGAAATGAAATTTTATGAACGACAGTTTCACTTTAAAGCAAAACTACCTATTAATAGGCGAAAGAGCACTGTGGTGTTATAATGCTCATTTACTGCAAAGACAAATGCACTAAACTTAACCCTTCTATTTTAAAGGCAGCCAGTTATTGTATTGCGGACTAGCAGTGCCATTTTTTCTTCTCCTTTAGCACCATGTTTTTTTTTTAATTGGGGCATGATCTCCCACTTTCCATTAGACTGGTAGGTTCTGTGGGCTGACTACTACTGTTGTCTGATGTATCTGGCTTGCTGGTTATGTAACCTTGGAGTTCACAGATTGTGCTCTCCTGACTATCAGTCTCCACAGTAACAGTAAAAACATGTTTTGACCTGCCTTTGATTAAACTCTAAGAATCTGTTCTTGTTCAGTGGATGTTAATATTATTTCAGGATGGAAATGGTGAGGATCTATAGAATAATTTTCTTTTTCAAGTAATGCTATCTGATGGATGATTACTGCTAATTTATATTGTATGCCACCGTGCCAATGGCTTAATTGCCTTTGCACATAGAGCACCATTATTGTTTTGCTGTGTATGATAAATACATGTGTATTATCATTAAGTTGTCAGTTGTTGTTCTTTGCTTATTCCACATGTTTCTCCTATCCTGTTTATTCCATTATGGTTATTCTCGGGATGCTTGTTCATTGACCTGCTTATGTTTTCGAGAAGCCAGTCTGTAGTGAACACAGCATTTGGTGTCAGGAGTGGAATTGCTTATTGAGATGCTTATTTTATCTCCTTTTCCTGTTTGTTATGGCTTGTATGGACAAGCTCGCTATGTCTGATTCATAGAAGGAATTGTGGCCCAAGTACATTGAGAGGAGAAATTTATACTTCATTGCTCATGATATTTTTGACCTACCAAGCCAGAAGGCTATTTTCTTTTTGCTGCTAGCCCTATTACTTATCAGCTGTTGATGAATTTGCTTGTTGAAAAATGTCGACAGCAACTTATGCAAAGCTAATTGTTTCTGAGAACATCTACAAGGAGCACCACAACATGCTTCCCACCAGGTACAAATCTTATAGGTTTACCTAGCATGAAGGATAGTTGGTTGCTGAATATTTGGCTGACCTGTCTGAGAAGGTCAAGGATTGTGACTTTTGGAGTAGTTGCTTCAGTAAATATTTCAACAATGTACTTCTGACTGATTCATCATGTGATGCTGCTACACTTTTATTCAGCAGGCATTCCTGAAGGAGACTGACTCCTCACTCCAGAAGGTGGTGCAAACAGTTCAGCTGGCCAAACTAAAGAAAGAGGGTATTCTGAATGTGTCAACTCACAATACATCTAGCCCTGATCCCACTGTCAATACTATTCAGTGCTGCTACCAACCAACCTATCTGAAGCAACAGACTGGGGAAATGACCATAGCTGAGATGCCTGACTGCCAACCACTTGACTAGAAGTATGTATCTTGGTTGTGGTTCTATGTCTTACAACTGCCCAGCTGCCTGCAACATGACACAGTCTGCTGTGCCTGTAATAATAAAGGAAATCTGAGAGCTATCTCTGTTTGCTAAGAAGCAGATAACAAATAAGGTGGGAGAAATGGTTCAGAATGTTGTGGATCTGAAAACAAACATGATCATCATCAACACTTTACCTTGAAGGTGAATGCAATCCTGATTTTGTAAAGTTACCTCTTTCTCTCATCATATGACACAAATGGTGAGGTTTGGGTTGCCTTCACTGCATACATTTAGTTATTGCCTTTTATGGCTGATATCAGATTTTGGTCAGCATACTTTGCCACACTTGCATCTTATTTCTCCTAATGCCAGTGCTCGTTGCTTTTAGTGCTGTTCTGTGACAACCATTTTATTTTGACATAGATTGTTGTCAACTGATTCCATGAACACTCAAAGCAATCCTGAATTAAAAGGAGTCATCGACAAGTATCCTATTGTATCTCTTGGACTCAGTCACTGCACCAAGGTGAAAGCTCATCTTACCCTGAAGGTTTTGCAAACTGTGTCTAGTTTTATTCTGTTGTTTAGAAGCTATTGACAAAAAAATGTGACCCGGAAGAATAAAGTATCATTTCTCATGTCAATTATTTAGATTGGGTGACATCTATTGTCATTGCACTAAGGCCAGAAGGAAAAGTCTGCATTTGTAGTGACTATGAAATTATGGTCAACTCACAACTCATGGTGGATCAGCACTTAATCTTGCACATTGAGGAATTGTTCCACAAGCTGAACAAGGGACAGCAATTCACCAGACACTATCTTTCTAATGTCAGCACTAGAATTTATTTATCAATATGCAGTCTGTTTTTTTGTTTGGTCCAGTATCTGCACTGGCCATCTTCCAGAAGATGGCTGATAATCTTTTTTGCTGTTATTCTGTTTAATTGTGTACCTGGAAGTATTGCCATAACAATGCTGATAAAGGCTAGCTATTAGCAAAATTTGGATCACATCCTGGCTGCAGTGACTGGCTATGGGCTCAAGCTTTTCCTAGACACATGCAAGCTCTTTAAAAAAAAAAAAATTCACTTATTTGTAACATGATTTCTGTTGCCAGTTTACTATTGTCCAAAGGACACTCAGAAAGCAGGGTGAAAGCTTCATTGGCAAAATTAATTATGGCAAGTTTCTACTTGGCTTTTTTTTGTTGTGTGCCACTCAACCAAATCCACTACAAAGATATCATTTTCCAACAGCAACAGTGTTCATTACATTGAAAATGATGCTTGCTGACTGCACACATTTGGTCAAGTCTCTCTTGCAACTGATGCCTCTCCGTATGGCAGTGTTGCCATTCTTGCATCACCTGTCTAATGGTATGGAAGAACCAATTACTTATGCTTCTAAGACTTCCACCAATGCTGAAAAAAAAGGCTACGGTCAGTTTGCAAAAGGAGCTTTATCAATTATTTACGGTGTTAATAAATTTCAACAGTACTTATGTGGCTATCATTTCATGCTCATCTTCGACCATAAACCTCTGCTGATTATTTTCAGTCTGTCCAAGAGTCTGCTGGTTATGATACTACAATGTCTGCAGCTATGGGTGTTAATTATGATGGGCTAAACTACAATATCCAGCACTATGTTACTGCTGTTTACACCAATGTCAATGCATCGTCTTATTTGTTAATGGAGCCTGGTCCTTCTTTTGGCAAAGAAGAATTAATTACTGAGATTACTGTAAACACAGATCAAATCACCAATGATGCACAAGAATTTTCATGAAAAAATTGTGGCTCTTCATTCTTCTCACATTCATTCAAGATGGTTTGCTGATTTCTCTACTGCCAAATGTTAAAGACTATATCCCTGGTACGTACTTTCAGAAGAATGAAATTTCTTCACTGATTGATGTTTTGCTGCGTGATTGTGCCCCCTTCGCTTTGCTCACAGGTTTTGGACATGCTGCATTTGTCATACCTAAGCATGGTGTGCATGAAGTCTTTGGCATAACTACATGTTGGGTGGCCTGATCTCAGCAGAGACATCAAGGAACTTGTCTACATGGCTGATTCAAGATGAGCCAAGAACGTGCCACTACATTGATTTTTGCCAGCCCATTCTTTACATCATTGATGGCAAGTCAAAATGGCTGTGCATGTCATGATGGACAAATATCTGACCAATGAAACTACTACATTTGAACTTGATGAATTATTTGTCATTTGAGGCTGTCCTGAAACTATCATCTCTGACAATGGCCTCCAGTGTTCTCTGCTCAATTTTTTGCTTATTGGTGCAAGAGATGCACTCTAGCATCTAACTACACTACCTTTTAACCCCCTCCACTGAATGGTGAAACAGAGCCTTTTCAAGATGGCAATCAAGCTTGCTGTGGAAGGTGAAGGACAACCTAAGAAAACTACTGTCCATGAATTCCTACAGCAATATTTTCAGCTGAGGAGATGCTTGTAAAGTTGATGGTCACTTGCCAACTTAGCTTACCACTCTCCTGTCTTCAGCTGACCAAATTTTGGTTATTGTATCACTGCCATGCTTTGTCTCAGAAACCATCTGATACTGATGTTCATTATAAGAATATACTAACTTGGTGATTTTATATATATGTATGTATAGGCATGCAACTATGCCTCAGTTCCCAAACAACACTAGTTGCTTGGAAAGATCTCTCTGCTATTATTGTAAAGAAGTTATTCTTGGTCCACTGCAACCATGGACATTTGAAATGACACATCGAGTAGGTTAGTTGTTACATGTACAAGGATATGGATATTGGTGACCTAAGTAATATCTGTCTACTACCTGTTGGGATCTCCTATTGCACTTGCCTACAGACACTTTGATCCAAAGTTAGGATCAGTTGCACTGCAATGCTAGTTGCCCACTGCATGTGCCAATGGACTGTCAGCTTGGTGCTTAGCCAGAGGATTATTTTGACCTTTGGTTGCCATTTTTCACATTCTGTCATCTGCCATATTGCTTCTTTCTCTGTTGAAGACATGAGGACTAGTGTCCAATAGATACATTATTAACTATTGCTGATGCTTTGTGTTGTATATCATTGTGCCAATAACTGAATTTCCCTTGCATGTAGAAATTTGCATAAACCATCAGTATTATTTTGTTGTGTATGATAAATACCTGTTGTTGTCATTAAGTTGCCAGTTGTTGCTTGTCGCTCTTTACTTGTTCTGCGCATCTGTCTTATCCTGTTTATTTAATTGCAATTATTTTAAGAATGTTTATTCATTGACTTGCTTATGCTTACAAAAAGCCAGGCTGTAGCAAACATAACACTTTCATTAAGATAGAAAAACTTTAAAGTTGGCTTTCATTCTGTTTATTAACATACAAACTCCAGGTGCGTCTATTTATTTTTTGGGAAGGAGTCAACTGTAACTTGTCATTTGTAAAAAAAAAAAAAATAATAAAATCTAATTTTAATTTGTATTTTTCAAGTTCAAATAGGAAGAAATGCAGATAAACCTGCTTAATTGCAACTGCTCTGACCATCTCATATTTCAATAAAATGAGAATTTCTTTGAATTCAGAAGCAACATGAAAAAATAAAGGCTGTTGCATGACAATCTGTATTCAAGTGTTGCTTAAATTCCTTAAAGCAAGTTAAAATAGTGAATACAGTTCAGGATATTAAAAGGCTCATGTTTTGAGAGTTTGTGGTTTATGCAAGGATTTTTTGTTTACTCTGCTTTAAAGGTCAAAGTCCCTTTCATTGCATAAAACTCATATGTTTCACTGATTGACACAAAATGCATAGTGTGCACAAGATTGTCTTCTTTAAAGCAGCTCAGAAATTCATATGATGTTTCACAACTTTTCACATAGCTTTAGCTTTCAAAAGATAGCTGTCAGTCAGGACATTGAGCTTTTTTTCTGATTTTACCACCTAAATGTGTCATCAACATTGTTTCAGTTTCCTATCCCAATTCTCATATTTTCCCCAGCTATTTAAAATGCAGCACCTTTTTTCTTTCTTGAGCTATCTTAAGAGAAATACAATTAAATTTTCATACAACACAAACAAACAGTAGAAATATTTGCAAGCAAGATCAAAGTTCTGAAGGAGATTAAGTAACCAATCACAAGGCTTCCTGCACCATGAGGTCTCAGATCTAAAGGTGAAAAGGGCAGAATTTTGTTAAAGTGAGATTTGTGTGGACCACCTGTATACAAACAGAAATTGCAATAAAACTAATTTTTAACAATGGGAAGCATAGAGGGAAAACAGGACTATAAATAATTTTGTTAAAATGGGATAATAAGTAGGTAAGACAAGGGACTATTATAAAAGAATGTTTGCCATGTAGGAAGTTCTAAAATATTTCCAGATTAGAAAGCATTTGAGGGTTGTGTACAGCCATAACAAGTTTGAGAACTCGTGTACAATCAGATGGAATGTCTCCTTTAATTTTGAAATTTTGATTTTGCATATGAGAGAAGCTAAATCAACTTGAAAACTAATAACTAATGTAAGGTTTGGTGTCTATTCACAATTAATGTTAAAAAAGTACACAGCTTGTTCAAAGAGAAATGATACCCTTTTTATGTTGTTGGAGAAAAAATACATTTTTAAGTATCAAATAAAAGGTGTATTGGAAAACTAACAGCAGAATTTAATGTTTGTTTTATTTTTAATTATCCAATTCAGTGGACTAGCAAAAATGGAAATTCTGTCTCTATAGGCCATAATCTCAAAATTGTGAAAAGTAGACAACTGCTTTAGACATGCCAAAGTTATTCACAGCTTTATCTTTGTTTTTCCAATAGGAGGAACAAGTGCTTTTGTGCATAGTACAACGATTCATGGTATGTTTCATGGTGTGTGAGATGCTTTAGAATGGCATTACTACTAGTAAAGTGTTGGCTGTCCATTAAAATGTACTAATTCCCTAACACATGTAAGCAGATATGGCTGCTCTACCAATGGATACTTAATATTTCAGTGGTTTATTGGCCCTGCAATGATGAGATTTTTACTACAAATGGTTTTCTGTTGTGTTTAACAAAATGAACAATTTTAGGAATTTAAGTGTGGGTTACTGTTTTGACAAGTTCCAGTTCATTGATAGTGACTCTTTCACCACCATCCTCACCTTTTCATACAGAATTTGTACCTTTTTTGCATTTATTATGCCAGTACATAAAACATTAATTACATAATGGAAATGAAGTTTTTTTTCTCTAAAACCCTTATCCACTTATTATTTATTTATTTTTTTTTTTGGTGTCCATATTGCTTAAATTGTTACTGCAAATTTTTTATTTAGTACTATAATTTGATGGATCGAGTTCTTTGCTTTTTGTTTTATTGTACATATGCGATCTCTGCTGGAGATGGATGTGATGCCGACTGGAATGCTTCTGGCACTTAGTCAAAATAATTTACATTTACTTTTCTATGTCACAGGTGATATAGACTTTTATCTACATATACTCATGTTTTCTTGAATTTGTTATAGGCCTTAAAAAGCAGTAATCTTATCCAGGTGAATGTGAATGTTAACCTGCAGTAATATGAATATATAAGGTTTTTTTTTTCCCATGCTCTGATAATAGCTTATAGCATTTTTTTTTCCTACATACTTATTTATTCCCAGCCACAGATTCTTTCTTGAATGAAAAAAAAACCTGCTCAGAATATTTGTATTCTGTAGATGAATAGGCCCCTTCCCTCGACTAATGTGTGGCCAACATTGTGCTTTAGTGGAGTGCAGGATAGTGTTAATGACAACAGTCTGTTGACAACAACAGGATTTTTTTAAAAAATATTTGTGGCAGTATTTTTTATATTAATTATGTAAATATGTAATAAATATATTTGTGTAAGAAAGAGAGAGAGCACAGTTTTTAGTGACGGTAAGGCTGCACTTCTAATTGTGAATGTTTTATCGCACTTCAGTTGTGTGATTAAGAACAAGGGGCGTAACCCTGAGTGAGCTATATTTAGTAATTTTCATGCATGTCTAACCCCCACCCCATCTGCTTAAGGGTGATCTGTACACATTTACCGAAAACAACATTAAGAAAAAACTAAACTCTCAACTGTTTTTACAGAAGTCTAAAGAAAAATACGGGTGGACATTAATCATAATTCTAGATTTATTTTCTCGCATGTTTCTGTAACATCTGCTTTGGACATTAAAAAAAAGTTTTCAAAGTATTGCTAGCTCAGGGTTGGTTTAAACTTCTCTTTAAGTACTTTCAGTGAAAGGCTTTACAAATGGCTTTAAAAATCGACCTCAAATTTCATGGTTGTGTTCTATTTTAAGTGAATGCTTCGCTTTTCAATATTTAGAATGTTCCCACACCTGTGGGAGGTTGAATTTGACTGGGTAGTGTTTATAGCTCTGTTGTCAGAACAGACTTGGCAGTATGTACGATACATTACCATTTTATTTATTAAGATAGTGCAGAGTTTTCTCCATTTCTCCTCAGGGTTCTTTAGATTTCTCTTTCTTTTTTTTTTTCCAGTACTTTATGGTGAAAAAAAAATAAAAGAAAATCTTCATGCTAGCTTTGTGACAGAACAGTAAGGCCGACTTTTAGTCATTTCCTTCTCCCTCCCCAGCTATCATCACTACCTAAGAACCACCCGATGTTTGATAATTCAACTTTTAACTTTGGGAACTGGTTTTGTTCAATCCTACCAGTCTAAAGCTGTTTTCTATAATCAAATTATTTCCTTCCGACATCCTTCAAAAACTTCCCTTCATTTATTTTTATTTTTTAATCCTGATTTCCCTCCTTCATACATCTTTTCATTTCCATAATTAATAGAAGAGAAAAACAAAAATAGAGAAATAGAAATATGTCTGTCTGTCTGAGATATATATATCTCGAAACTAGGGTATGCAGAAGGTGACTCTGGAAATAGTGTGGTCTGGCGCCACCAAGTGTGTTATTGACTTTATTACACTATGAAAAAGTAGAAAAAATTGTAATCTGGGTAGGATTGCCAAATTTCTGGACTACCATCTAGGTACTGCTGTCTAAGCTAAATCTTTGTTTCTGATATCTTTCATGTCATGCACTGTTGGTTTTTCTCAATTTTATAAATTCTTTCGCGATCACTGATACCTTAACTTTATTATAAATTCCTTTGATTTTCATGTCTGTTTTGCTATGTTTGCATCTTTGAGCAGCTAAATGATTAACTGTTGCTGAAATATGTATTACAGCGAGACAGGTGCATGTTGGCATGTTGGTGTGTTGAAAGTTCAAATTCCAAAGGAGATTTAAGTATTGGATGCTTTTACCTTTTGCACATCTAGTTCAAATTTGTTTGGCAACGTATAATTATTTACATTAAATATTAGAGTTGGGTACCACACAAAAGCTTTGTACCACAGTATACTGCAGTTATATTATAGAAGAATTCGCTGAGTATATTAATTGTTGCATAAGTTTTTAACTACACACTGTAACTAATGCCTACACCCAGGCAATATATTTATCAGCAAGGGCCAGTAAATGTAAAACACACACACCCACTGACTCAACCTGATGGAATTTGTCTGATCAATTGTTAACTTAGAGTTGCTGGCAGAGGTTTGATGTTAGGGTTTTTTGTTTCATCTATGGTCAACTGCAGTGGATGATGTTTATGAAGATGTGATGCTAAACTGAAGGTTACACTTTTAGCACATGTAACAACTGCAGTAAAAGCATGACACACCACAACATTCTCCTTGATGATGCTATGCCATGAGATCTTTTTAATTTAATCCAAAGTGCTTCCAAATGTCAGGTTTGACTAATTTTTTATGATCTCCCATTAGCCACTATCATTGCATATAATCATGTGACAGCCATGTGATTGGAGAGTCATAATTATGTTTTTTTTATTGTAATATTTGACTAATTTTTTGGCAAATATAACTGTTTAGTAAAAAAACAAAACAAACATTTTGAAGATTTTGTTGTGAAAAATGAAAATGCTTGTTTATTATCATTGAATTCATAACATGATTACTTAAGAATATCTATACATTCCTCACTGACAGAAAGTACCAGTACTGTGGTATGTATTGCTTGGACAAAAATACTAGGTATACTGCTAATTCTGTGCACCACTTAATATGTGCAGATTTGGAGCCATTGTATTCACTTTGCAGACAATTCACTGCCAGACTGACATTGCTTTAAAATATCAGCTTTATGGAAAAACAAACAAACAAAAAAAAAAAACAAGTACAATATTTCGCATGTTTACCTGAGTGTTGTCTCATTGGAACCATACTACTAGCAGAAGACAGAAATTAATCTGGAGAAAGAATAAATGAAGGAAATCTGGATTTTAGAAGTCGTTTAAAAGAGGAAATTCAGAGGGAAAGGAATGAATTGTTTTGAAAATATAAAAGCTTAAATGGCATCTATTATGAACACCACTATGGTTATCACTATATATAATCAGAAATCTATTATATATACTAACTATAAATCTGTAATAAGAGTATATAAATCTATAAATAAATTAGTGAGGAGCTACTGAAATATTCTATGTAACAATTCAATAACTTTTAAGTTGGTGAAGAAATAATGAATTTATACTGCAAGTAACCATCCATTAAGAAAAGTACACATTTCTGTTGAAATAAGAATCTATAATGTTGCTATTTCTTTGGTTTATACCAAAGCATGTTACTGTCAATGAAGTGCTTGCAAATCATTCTGCCAATTCAGAGGGTCTTTATTTTTCACTTCCTAAGTAGATCTATATGGTGTTGAAAGGGTGAATTTTTAATGTGCTGCTTGTTCTTATTTATAAAGTCAGGAAGCCTTTGATGTCTTGGTTAAATGCCATTTTGCATATGTTGTGCTTGTAATGTTTTTAAAATTTAAATAATTTTTATTTTTCTTAAAAATTTATTTTAAAGTTCTTCCAAAGATGCCAAAGGATAAATATGAGTCACCAAACCCACGTCGAAGCTATAGCATTATGTCACAGGAGGACCTAGCAGCTGGAAAGAAGCCAGAGTGGCATGAGTTAGAGATCACAGGTAAGTAGTGGGAAAGAAAGCAAGCTAGATGCCATGCAGAATTATGCAGGTGTCAGGGAAGTACTAATGTTCATCATTAGCAGGGATCCTAAGTTTAACCTTTTTCCAGCACCAGCCAACTCTTGAGTCTACTTACTTGACATTGCCACAAGAATGAGCTATCATGCCTCTGTATAAACATGTGAAAAGGTTAAACTGTTCCAATGCTCATGGCATCTTTTTAGAAAAATCTATTACTAAATTATTTAAAGTCATCTTAACTAGATGCTGTATCTAGGTTTTAGGTTTGGCAGGGTTCTGATCTAAAAAGACTATTTGAATAATTAGGTACTTAAAAAATTTATATTTTTTTTTTGCTATTCAAGAAGTTACTCACTTATTTTCAGTAACCCTGTCTTTCTTTTATTAATTATTTCAGCCTAGCATCCTTGAAATATGCTTTTCAGTTTAATAAATATCCTGATTCTGATAACTTCAAATATTTAGGGAGACAACATTCACAGTATACCATTTTTCTTTTCTGCATGAACCTGTTCAAAAATATCTTGAAAAGAAAAATCTCTCTTAAATTTTAAAATTAATTTTGGCAGACTTTTTTATATATATATATATACTTGTTATAATATCATCAGTTTTGGTTTTTAGAAACAAACTCTTGCTATGGCGATTGCTAAAACTCTCAGAGTTATCTCCCTTCTCGTGGATAGCTGGAAAAAACAAACCCAGCCTGGGTTTGTTTACATTTGAACTCATAGCTAATAAATCAAGTTGTATCATTGTTTACTTTATATGCTAACTTGACCATTTGAAGATTGGGCAATCTTGCTATTTGGTGCAATGTTTTCATGGAAAGCTCTTGAAATACGATACATGGTTATATTTCAAGCCTGGAAATATCTGGCATGTCTCAGATTATTTGTTATGTTCCTGCTAATTTTATATAATTTTGTGAAAGAAGAAAAAAAAAAGAGAGAGAAATAGAATTTTATAGCCAGAAGTTTTTGTACCACTTGAGATGTGGTTCAGGAAAAGTACTGCTAATGTCCAACCCTCCTGCAGCATCTGCAAGATTAGGATACTGATATTCACTATTGAGGCTGGAAACATTTCTTTGAACCCCCCCTCCAAAACAAACAAACAAACAACACACGCAGACCACCTGATCCTGCCTCAGCTCTGGTCAGACAATAGATCATATTCAACAGTGGATATTTTTCCTACTATAACTTCTGACATGAAATGTTCAGTTGTACTTATTTTGTATAAATTACAATAGCACTGCATATACAAGTTAGCATCTGATATTAGGGTTCTTATTAACATGGTACAGGGATTTCACCTGTATTAAAAAGTTCCATCAACAGCTTGTGTAGTGTGTGTGTTTTGTTTGTCATTCTGAGAAGAGGACTGGTCAGGGAGATCATGTTTTAGTCCTCTCATCTACTTGTTATTAGGTCAGTATTGATAAAACAGTAGACATTTAGGACAATAGCTGACTGAAAATTTGTTGTTTTTTGTTAAAAAGAGCACTTAATTAATTTTAGACACATTAGCAGAATCTATCAGTATTATCTTTTGTTACTAATTCAAAGGTAACCATTTCAATATCAAATTAGCATCATTTGGAAGTCTTCTGTGGAAAACCTTGTTTTTTGTACATTTTCCTTTGGGTAGATTTTCAAGAACTTTCTAGTAAATAATTTTGTGATTATGAGATAAATATTGTATTAAATTTCTGATTTATTAATAATAAGCTTGTGGTTGTGTAGGGACTACTAACATACAGAGGCAGAAAAGTTTCTTATCTTCAGAAATGGGAAACTCATCCTTTAATGGAATCTGGCTCAATGATAAATTACACTGGACAACAAAAAATAACTTTTCGTCCGCTGTTGAGATAAATGTGGGTGTCCTTTATCAAATCAAGCAGCTGATTCCAAATCTGAAGTCAGAATTGACCCAGCACATCAGGAATTGTAGTTACAGAAAAATGGCATTTTCAGTCATGATTTATTAATAAATCAAGCACATTGCAAAATTGCAAAAAAAAAAATAAATTCATTTCACAATATAAACACATTGTATAAAGTATACATTAACTGTTTAGAAATCCTTTAAGTACTTGATTTTACACTTGTGAATAGCAGTGGTTTGTCTCTGAAGAAAAATAACAATAGTCCTCCCATCATGTTGGAGTTGAATCTCCCCTGATAGCTTGCCTCTATTAACCTTTATGTGTAGGTGGAACCTCTCACCATACTCATCGTTCACAGCAGCAAGGTTGGATGGGAAGAAATCCAGTTGTGAATGAAGAAAATGCAACTTCAGCGACATATGGCAATCCATTTGTTCAAAGGCTTTTACCATTTCTTGAACCAACTTGGCATAGTTGTCTGCTTTGTGGTTCCCAAGGAAATTGTGGACTACCAGTTTTAAAGTCTCTCGTGCAGCCAGCTCCATTGGGTTAAGCTGGATCGGAAAATAAATCACGAATTGTGGGTCTGACAAATATTCCAGTCTTGGCATCAATTAAAATCGCTTCAATTTTTTTTTTAGGAATCCTGCCCCTTCAACACTCATTGCCTTTGCAAAGCTCTTCATTAGGCCCAGCTTTATATGCAGTGGTGGAAGAAATATTCTTTGTAGATGTACCAGTGGCATATGTTATGTGTTGAATTTTCCTGGAGTATGGTCTGTTCTTGATGTCCATTCTTTGATCTTATAGTGATTTGCGTTGTCTCAGCTATTCCACAAGCATAAGAAGTAAGCAGACAACCACGTGGTTCTCCCACATAGCTTGTTGTGTATACATAGTACTAAAAAGGATACTAAAAATATATAATATTAGATTTCCATTTATTTCTGTAACTAAAAATCCTTACGTGTTTGGTTAATTCTGATTTCAGATTTGTAAACAGCATACTCGAATTAGTCTAAGACATACTTTTACTTTAGTAGCAAATTGGTTGTTGTCCAGTGTTATTTCTTGCTATTATTTTTTAATGTATGCCACAGTCATGTCTTGTCTGCAGTGTTACATAAGTCAGATTATTTATAGACTCTTAACAAACAAGAATCTGTCTTCATGCTAGCTGACAGGAGGGGTCCATGATTTTGATTATTATAATTTTAAAAAAAATTAGTCTGAACCTAATAGAGAAAGGAAGCGAGGCTTTATGTCTGCGTGATAGTTCAGCTAAATTGTTAGTAGGACAATAACAAGAAGAGGAGTTGAGTCACTGATCAACATACAAAACAGAATAAAACTTCAGATTTGGTATTTGTTGTTTGCTTTTTTATTATCTCTAACGTTTACTAGCATGCAATGCTGTTTTTCTCATTGCAACTAAGTGCATGGGAGAGAATAACGAGGAAATATCTGTGGAGGTGCTAACTCAACTAGTGTAGAAAATGGCCAATGCATGATGATTGTTTGATCAAGAAATTCTATACGTGAGATTTATTTCCCTTGAATCACGTCTATTTTATCATTTTTACATTTTGAAAAATAAGAAGCGGGTATTTTAGCATTAAAAGGAACAAAACACTTTGCCAGATAGTTCTGACTCATGCACTGATCATTTAATTACATTTTTTTTTCCAGCTTTACAAAGGTAAATGTTGTGGGGAAAATAAATTGGGACAGTAAAGTAGTTAGTATGTATGTGTATGATATATGAATGGATCTTCTGTTAGGCTGATACTGTTTTTTATACCACAAGTTGCATATTTCTGTGCCCAGTGGAACATTGATTAACATTATTATTAATGTCATTATTTTGGTTTATTGTATAGCCATACATATGATCAGACCATAACTATGTTTACCCGCTTCTCTATATATATATATATATGCTATCGCCATTTCCGCTTGCTCTACTTGTTCACATTATCAATTACATAGGCTAGATACACATGGCATCATCATTTTTCACCTTTATTTGAGGTTTGGCAGTTTAAAAAGTACAAAGATCATTGGTGGGAGCAGTTGTAGATGGAAAGTTGTCGCTTGAAAGGATTACAATATGAATCTATCTGAATAATCATTCAGAGAGAAAAGTTTACTTTTGTTCTTATATTAAACCAAAATTGCCTATATATAATTAACTTTGAAGTTAAAAAAAAAAAAACAACCATTTCCTGTATCATTTAAAAAAAAAAAAAATTCTTTTATATGGAGTCAGGGTTATTTGTTTGTGGTGTTGAACACTAGTGGAATGAACCAGAAAATTAAATTTTTGCATTTGAATATGCAAAGCAGATTATCTTTACATGTGTGTGTGTGTGTTCCTCGATTTTTAATGCTACGAGTACATTTTTCCTAAACAAAATTTTTAACTATTAACTTTGTTATTCATGCAAAAAGAATGTATTTTATCAGGAGAGCTTTGCATTTACTGTAACCTGTTGAGTATATGTATACTTCCTCTTAAAAGTGATGTTAAATTATTTGTCAAAAAATTGTACTGTACATTTAGAATGGAATATTAAGAAAGGGAAATTAGTCTCATTTTATTATGCATTTTTTTCTCAGTTAAAATATATTAAAATCTTTACATTTTCTTTATTAAAATCTAGTTTTGAAATAGCTTTTGGAAGATATTTTGTGAAGTGTCATATTATGACACAATCAACAGGATGTAACTCACTACTTATTTACTGAGTACTCTCCCTTGGTCTAAAAAAATATGCTTGGTATCTGTCAACTGCACATTTTCGATTATTAATATTTTAAAATATTTTGTAGAGGTAGTTACAATTTTTTAACTATATAAAAAGTTAGTTTTTTTTTTTCAAAAAACTGGTATTGTGGTGTAATGGCATATTTTCCTTATGATAAAAATGTGCCCAATTTTTTAAACAGTGTTTGAATTGTTGCTATAGAAAACATCCGTCCATTCTTGCAGTATTGGAATAAAATACATCATGATATGTTTTATTTCCATAACTTTGTATATCAGCATCTAAATTAAATGTACCTTTGATCACTGTAAATGTTGCTTTCAAACTATTCTCTTCTGCCATTCGTGGAAAAAATTCTAAGTGTCCAAAAAGGTTTTGATGGTATGAACAGTTAGGTAATGCCAGTCGAAGTAGTTGTAGCTATACTGTTTGTTACATGAGAGTTTTCATTACTCTGGCAAATTATTTTCTGTTTTCAAATTCTGAGCAAGGGAAGAAATAAGAGTCTGTCTTATTATCACATTTAAAAAAAAAAACAAGTACTCTGAGGAATAAGAAAAGTTGAATTCTGATACTTTATTGTTGTAGCTTTAGTTTTATATCATAAAGTAGTTTAAATTATATTTCTGCTTTCACATTTTGTCAGTACATTCAAATAGAGATACAACTTTATTCTGCCTCTGTTTACCCCCCAAAAAAAAACAGCAGCTAAGGAAAAATATGAATGGTCACTTCACCTGTTATATAAAATCAAACTATCGGACAGTAATTTTTGATAGTCTGACAATCTCTGTACTGCAGTTTTATATACACAGATAGTCAAGTTGGTTTTATGCACATGCACAAATAGTGACCTGTTTTCTTATGATAATGCATATATTACTAGATTTTGGATTCAACACCATTGATTAAATTAACATTGTTTTTTTTTTTTTTAGAACTGGGTTAAAATACAAAGGTGGGCTATTGTTTTAAAGTAAGGTAAATATGATAAACATCAGTAAAAAGATTCTGTGTACAATACGGGTTTCATTGAAAAATTATCTAGCACCGAAGCGTGCATCTTCACAAAGGGTTGAGTTTGAAGTGTCTGACTTTTAAATCCTGAATTTATCACATTCTCTTCACGTGTTTAAAAATTAATGAATCTTCAGCAGCCTTTTGTTGATATCATATTCCTATTCTGAAATGATAGCTGCTCAGAGAAAGGGTTCAGAAGTTCTGGCCAGCATGAAAATGACTGTGCGCTTAGACCTTGGTTGATGTAATGAAAGCCTCTACTAGAGTTTTTCATTCTTAGATGAGGGAGGAAACCCACCTGACCAGTTAGTGAAGAAGAGCAAGAAACTATTTCAGTGGGCTACCTCAAATTGAGCTGGTTCTGACTGGGATTTGAACTTTGGCCCCCACCCCCTCAAACTTAGCAGCTCAGTACTCTACCACTGGACCACCTTATCACCCATTTTATTACCCATAATTAGATTTTCAGCAATCTTTATTTTCTTTTAGTTTATTATTATTTTTTCTTCATTTATAAGTTTTAAATTTACGGAAGCTTTGCAGCAGTTATACAAAGAGACTAAACAATTTTACTTCACGTGATTACCAAAAGTTTTCATTAGTTGTAAGTGTGCAAAGTCGCTGCATAGGATAAAATTGAGTTCAGCAATATCCATGTTTTACAGTGTTTTGATGCTTAATCCCACATTTTTTGTTTGTTCTTTAAGAAAGGATGCTTTCCAAATCAGATTATTTTTCGGATGTCTAGTATGAAAATATTACTTATTTACGTGTTAATGAAATTCAATTCAACCTTCAATGCATAGTAATGAACCTGATATGTGAAAAATCTTAGTGATTAGCATGTATGAAGCACATTATTTTTTATTTGTGACAGTCACAATCAAACTGGCATTTTGATTTGTGATAATTACATAGTGCAAAATGAAATGCAAGGTGATAATTATTATTTTATTTAATGCATGTGAAAGAGAAGTCTTGGCACAAATGACTTTGAACTTTTAAATTCAGAAGAATTTTGCTATCATTATTATGTATTGATTTATTTAATTTTTCTTTTTTTTTATTTCATCATTTTGGTTTATGCTTCATCATTTTCTTATCTTTAGGGACAGTTAGAAACTTGTGCCCCAAACTCTGGAGTCTACAGCACCTAACTTCACTTTACCTCAATGACAACAATTTGAGTCGGATACCACCTGACATTGCAAAACTAAATCATCTCAAGTATCTGGACCTGTCTTCGAACAAGCTGCGCAGCCTACCTGCTGAACTGGGTAACCTGACACTTCTGCGTGAGCTGCTGCTCAACCACAATTTCTTGAGGGTGCTACCGTACGAGCTGGGCAGACTCCTCCATTTGCAAACATTAGGTTCGTACCACTTGCTCTACCATTCAGCTTATGGTTTCACCTGAGAGTACCTTTGAAGCCCCTATGTTTGTTGTCATATGACAAGCATTTTCCTTTGTAGCAGCAGTTGCTGCATGAAATAACCTGTTTAAATGCTAGTGTGGCTTTTACTAGATTTGAGAATGCCTTAGTTCCATTTGTTTCATTTCCTGTTACCTTTGTTGGCAAGGTTTGTTTGTTTTTGTTGTCTTTTATTTTAAGATTTAAATTAAAATTTAGGTACAGCATTATAAATGTTAGGCTTATGATTATGGGATCAGCATTGTCAGAATAATCCACCACATGAATAATAATAATAGGTTTTTAAAGAATGCAGTTTAATTATTGCATCTATCTATTTGTTATCTGGATGCTGTTTGGAGGGATGTGTATATTTGAGATAGATGAGATTGGATCTACTTTCAAACAGTTTTTACTTGAATGTTGCAAATGAGGTCAGTGACAGTGGGTGGCACCATACCACTGTCTCTTCCTGGTTGAAATTAGGGGACTTAAGTCTTAAGTTCTTCTCTGCCAAAAGAAGTAGAATGCCATCAACAGAACTGCAAGGCTGCTTCAGTCAGCAAAATTTGTGTCATGGGGCACAATGATATCACCACTTCCACTGTCAACTTATGTATGCTACAGGTGAAAAGAGCATCAGCAACTGCAGAGAATTTCCCAGCAAAAGTGGCTGATGAGAATGCTGAGGAACATCTTGTCTCCCTAACAATAAGACAGGAACAACCACAAGCATCAGTCATCTCATATGCCATTGGATTGTTGGATGTGCACTTACAGAAAAAAGACTTCTAGATAAAATTCATGCACCCAAAAGGGCCTGCCCAGTCATGGATGCTGTAAGCTGGCTACTAGTCACACATTTTTATCACATTAGATGATTTTACATATGCTGTGATACCTGATAAATCTACAAATAACATTATTTAGTTCAATTCTCTACATATTTCTAAAAACTATGGTTGTGATACAATGTTAAATGAATGTAAAATACATGTATTTTGCTATGCTTTTGAACTTTATAAAGAACATGTAGTCTTTTCTGATTGTGCTCACACTGACCATTGAGAAATATAGTAGGAAATATAGGGGTGCATTTCACCATACTGTGTATTGTATCTAAGTGTTTTTAGCATACCTTCATTCTGAAAACTGTAATTATATAGCTTGAAAATACATAGTCATGAGTAACTGAATCATCATATTTAAGGACCCCTTTTAGCTAAATATATGTCAGGTATGGAAATTGAATTGGCTTATATTTCAGCAGTTTCTTATCATTCTGACCCAAAATTTAGTTGTCCCTTCTTTGCCCATTATTTCATCAGGACTCTTGCAATTATTTTTGTTTCAAAATATGTGTTAATAAAATGTTATAAAATAAATCTCGAGCGAATTGATACAATAACCTGGACGGGAAAAATTCTTGAAATCAGCAATTTGTTTTTAGATATATACATACAGGTAAATAACTTGAAAAAAATTCAGGAGTTATTGTAATATTCCAGCGTAGATATGCTCCCCAAAACACATTTGTTGAATTTAGTTTGTTAAAATGGTCATTCTGACTGAAATAATTGGCCTATAGAACTAAAAAAAATTACATATGAACTAGTTCAATCATACATAGAGGGAAAAAAAAAGGAAATAGTGATGCTGGAAGGTTCCCGATATCTAGGTGATTTGGCATGGAATGATCTATCCATGAATTAAATTGTTCAACATATTTGATAGTTTATTTACTAATACTCCTGTAACATCATTTTATTTTTGCACAATAGTTGTTTGCTAATCTATATAAAATATTTCATTTCTTAAATGTCAGTTATATAACTAAAAAAAAAGTCTTTACATTTAACATGATCCTTGAAGTATTAAACTTATGCAGAAGATCTTGCTCATTTTGACTAGATCATGGTTTTTATATTATATTTTATTGTTAATTGTTTATTTAAAATTACTTATTTGTCTGTCTCAAAGAATCTGTACTCTACCATCATAGCTCTTTGTTTTAATTACTGCTGTTCCTTCTGCCTCTCTGACTGATCAATGGACAGATTGTAAAGTTGTGGGGAAACATTGGTTTTTATGTAGGAAAAGCCTCCCTTGATTCTCCTTCCCTCTCCCCCCCCCCACAACTTCAATTTCCATCAATGTATACTTTTACACTTCTAGTAAATATAACTTTAAAGGTTAAAAAAAAAAAAAAGGAATACACATTTGGCATTGTTTTCTTTAAATCTGACAAACACTATTCATAGTGATGCCAGAAAATCTAAGATAGAGAGCAGTTGTTGATTACTCTATTTAATGCTTCAAACATATATGGAGTGCTAGTATCTATTCATGGGAAAAAAGAACACAAATAGGTTTGTTTGCTTGACAAACAGCCCTATGAGTAAAATAATTGATAGTTTGCACAGGCAGGCAAACACTGATTTTCAGTACTTGCTTGGGTGTTATTCCAAGCTATTTGTTGTAGTGTGATCATCTTTTGGACTGTTTATATTGCCATCTTTGTCCACTTAGCTTAAATTCTGAATCATCTTCAAACCTGTGGGCTGACATTGGCACATAAGGCATCTATCTATTCCCCAGAAGAAGCCTCTGGCTTCATTTTCCAAAACCAAAGTGGAGGAAAGAGTGAATAGAGTACAGAGGTTAGCAGTTGTTGTTTTAAAACAAACTAGCTTTGATTATTTTGTTCAATCTTAAAAAAAAATGAATTGCTGCTATTAGAAGGGCATGTAACTAACAAAATAAAGTGTAATGGCGTTAAACATTTGAATATGTAAAAAATGAACGAATGAATGTGTATGTTAAACAGTATTAAATATGTCAAAATCTTATATATTTAAAAAAAGTTTAAGAAACTGTTATAATAATGATTATTGTAATATTATCATTGCTATGCTAGTTTGTAACTGTTTGCTATGCAAAATGAGGGTTGAGTTTAACAGTTTCAGTTTTTGATATAGTATAGTAGACTTAAGAATCTGGATAATTATAGAGGTTTCTTGCTTACATTTTAGTATTTAACAAAACTGGATAATACTTTAATGTATTCATGTGTGCATGTGCAACCTCCTTACACAATACTTTACAGTATGACAGTCACATGTTGATAGATGGGCAGCTGTCCCTCTGAACTTGATGATGTTTGATGAGAGTGATCATGTCAGAATCATCTTATATTAAAATTTATTATTTTCCTCCCTTCATATTTTATTTCAGTCATGATGTTTCAAATACAGGCTGAGTAGGATCTGATGGTTGCACTGCCTGCTTGTTTACTGCCCATCACTTATTTCATGCGCTCCTGTACTTTACCTTTTTCTAAATACTCTTCTCCAAAGATCTGCTGTGTATGCATGCACCTTGAGCTATGGGAAGGCTCCGGTCACTAGGTTCTTTAGCTTAGAAGTTCGATTATAAATGCTTAGCCTATCAGTGTTTGTTATTGGTTTTAAACATGATAAGCAGCCATTACTGAAAAGTTTTAGAGAAAAAAGTTTTTATTAACTACCACTCTTTAAGTGCGCTTCTGAGTAATTAGCCATCACTTGTGAGGTACCTCATTTGCTTACAGCCAAAACATTTGGTTTGTGCTGTAAAGAATTATGTGCGAAATAATTGCAAGTTATTTTATGAGTCTTTAAATAGACAGAATCACTGTTTGTATATGGGAACCACCCCACATTTCTCATTTTCAAGAGCTTCTCTAGCACCCTCAGGAACCCCATTTTTCATTGACTGTTTTAATTTAATTTATTTTTTACTTTGTTTTAAATAAAATTGAGCAAAGGTGTTTGTTTTTTTGTTTTTTTCTATTTTTGTTTACATTATATTGAATTACATAGTTATTCCTGGCCTACAACATATACTAAAATCCATCTGAAAAACCATGGGCAGCTTCTATTTAATTGCATTACCAGCAGTGGCTGTTTTGGACAGCACTCAGTATTGACTCAACTAGGAAAAGTGGCTTCTCTAACATGAGAAGTGAATACAATAAAGTAAAATTGCCTATTTGCCGCTGCACATTGGACTAAAATTGTTGTCTGTTAACACTTCTGTTTTCTTGGGTACACATTTCTTAAATTTGTATCTAGCCTTTTTTCTTTTTCTTTTTTCCTTTTGCTGACAGAACTTCTAACTTTGATGACATTGAACACTGATAGCAGCTTTGTTTGAGATTTTAGTTGTTTCATTTTTAGACCCATTGGAGCTGCTTATGAAGGGCAGTGGATTTTAGGATTGGACAATATTTTGACTATAGGGAGCCCTTTTACTGTTCACCAAAACCGTTATTAACGTCAGGCAGGTCCACCTTTCAGAGCTATGCCAGGGTAATAAAGAACTGAGATGGTTTCCTCATTGTTTGCCACAACAAATGCAGGTATACAACATAGTCAGCTATTGAAAAACAATGAGAAACAATGCTAAGGGATATCAAACCAAGCTGGTCTCCATCGGGATTCAGACTTAGACCTTAATGTTTTTGGAAACATTTAATATTGATTATACCCAGTATGCTCTATTTGTTTTTCACATCAGGTTTTTATTGATAAAATTTTTTTTAGTGTACATTATATTTGTTTATTTTAATAAATATGAAAGTATGATCTTGTTAATTTATCTGCATGCACTGGGGATGTCCAAATGAGACCCAGCTGGATACCATTATGCTGGCACTGCTTTAGCTGGGTTTCTTTCGGACATCCTCAGTGCCAGCATCATATTGATAAATAAATGTTGCCATTTTTTTTTTTTTAATTCTGTTAATAAAAGTGAACAGCTTTTATATACTTATCCAAATGTAAACTCAATTTTTTTTCTTTCACACGAAAGAAAGCACAAATGAAAATGCATTTGTTGTTTAACACTTTCAGGACTGGACTTTTTATGTGTGAATTGCTTGGGGTTGCCATCTTGGATGGTGATGTATCATGCCATCACAGGCCCTTGAACCGAACACAAAGTAACTATCAACTAAAAAAACAGACATCAGCATTCTTCTCGACTGCATAATTATGGAAACACAAAATGACAAAAATCTTTGTCACTTGCTCTGCTAAGGCAGTATACAAACATTTGTTGTTCATTCTGAAAGTGTTAAACTGCTTGGGCACAGGTGGGAAATAAACTGGCTCCTTGTTAATTGGCAAAGTTTCTACATCATTGCTAATTCAGTATCTGTCTGGACATGTAAAGCTAGATTAAGTTGCTCTAAGTATAATAAATGAATACCTGAGCAAAAAACAAACATAATTAATAAACAAATTGTTTTGAAGAAGAAACCACTAGTTTGCCTGCAGCAGCTTTCCATCAGATTTGTATGGGTTAGGCATTTGTGTATTGTCAAGATTCCAGATCCAGTGTAAGACTGTAAAGTATTTTTATCTTGAAGAACCAGGCGCGTGCACACTTAAAATTATCGACTTTGTAAAGTAATGGTGAACCATTTTGTGGAAAAAATTTTTACTGTGATTAATTTGATAAAATGCTAATAAACGATATATTTCATATAGTTATGTTAGGTAAAATGGTCAAACTTGTAGGAACAATTTTGTGGGTGGGTAGGGATTGCTTAGCCTTCCCATTCTCCCCCCCCCCTCCAGAGTTGAAAATGAAAATATGAAACCATAATATTTGTCTAAATTTATCGCTATTGACTAGTCAGTGGCCAGAATCAAAGTTCCTTGCCTCCTGGTATGATGCGTAGTTTTTCAATTAAATTATAGTGTATTTAATGTAAAATCCTTCTTCTCTGTATCTGGAGTGGTTCAAATTTCACCTAATGATTGTAAAAAAAAACCTAAGAGTAAGTTTATTATTGTAATTCTGAGTGCATTGGTTTTACTATTCTGTAGGGCTATTTACTGCTCTTAGCACTGTTGAGATAGCATTGTTGTTTTTATTATGTAATTATTTGCACTTTTAACAACATTGACACAACAGGGGGTGGCACAAGTGGTTGTTTTGGAGGGGAATTACCCAGTTACAATTCACTACTTACTGTGTACCTAAATCAGTATATGGTAAAGGTTTTGGACTTGTTAGGCAGCAGTAACACCTGTGTTGATTCTGGCATAGCACTATGTCAAAAACTAACTACTTTTTCACATACAATTTTTTAAAATAATTATTATTTGTAAAATTAATTTTGTTTCCATATTGTTCACTCACTTGTTTGAATATGACAGCTTGACAGAGGACAAACTAGAATTGTAGCTAGTGTTTTGTGCTGTATTATCTGTATGCTAGTCAGAACTTACCTATCAGCTTGCCAAATTAGCATAATGGTAACAAAAAAGTGCAAACCCTTCACTTTTTTTTTGTTAATGTTTTTTACATAATCATTTAAATTAAAGATATACCTATTTATTTTTTATCAGAATGACTGGACTGTGTTTTAGCAGTTCTGGTATATACACTTGCGCTTCATTATCTCGTCATCGTCATGTCTGTGGTCCACTTTGTTCTGATGATGATGGTGTCAGTGTTTACATTAGCCATCTTTGTTGTCAAGATCTTTACTCCATTGGCTCATCAGTATTTAGTTTCTTTGTTAATATGCAGACGCTTATGTTTGGTGAGAGAAGATATTTAAAAGGTATTATGGAGTATTTAGACAAGAGGTTGACATTAACAACTTTTGCAAAGTGAACAAGGGAAAGAAAATGGTTTGGAGAACCTTCCACCTACACTGATAAACAGTTTCCAGTCTTAATAGAACTAATTTTGAATCTTCACCTTTAAGATTTGAATAAAACAAATTTTTAGCCAGTCAAAAAGGTGGGAAATTCGGATTAGTATTTGTGATGATTTGTTCAAAAGTTCTTTTGCATCTTATTCATTTTGTCTTATTTGAGGAAATGCTGAACTTTTGAACTCATTATTTCTGTCTTTTGAGTGAACAGCCATGTTTACTTGTGGAGAAATGCAAACCCATCTGAACTTGGCAGCTTTGTACCTGGAAGAAGGGAATAAATAGCCTGAGTTTGCTTCATTTGTAGGACTAATGCCTACATACAAATACAATGCTTAATATCTATTCTTAGTAATATTATTTAGTTGTGCTTTGTGGAGAATTTTGATTTTGTCAAAAGGGCTGGGGAGATTTTGTATAGAATGTAGGTTACAGAAAATAATAATATTGGTGCCTGTCCAAAAAACAAACGGAAAATGATAACCACCGTTTTGTGACAGAATGGCATGTACAGAACAGCGAGAGCTGTGTCAAATTCTTGTTTTGCTAAAACACAGTTTGCTTGATGTTCTCTCTCATTTTAGTTTTAAAGAGACCCCTCCCCCCCCCACCTGCAGTGTTTCACAATCTAACTTGGATGATGCCCTGTTTTTCAAGTCATGTATTTGAAAATATCATAGGGCACACTGTGAGTGAGTCGTCTTATTGTTGTTTAGAGTAGCATTGGTCATTAGTGAGCATGGAGAGAGAGATATGAACACACTGAGTACAGTGATAATTTTTTAGTTTACAATCTTCTTCCCTATCTATGTGGTAGAATATGAGCTTTGATTTCACAACCCTATTAATGCAGTAAAATTAAATCACCCGTTAGAGTAATGGTTCTCAATCATTTTTCTCAGTGTACCACAACTTCTAGCACAATCAGTACAAGCAAGCTTCAGGTGCAAATTATACCACAGAAAGTAGGGTACATTACATTAACAACAGTCGAAAAGACTAAATATTGTATGAAAATAATCGTGATACTGGCTGGTTTTGCGATCACGTACCTTCTCTTGTTGCAACCCCAGATGGAATTGCGATGCCTAGTTTGTGAACTGCTGCTTTAAAGCAGAAAAAGATTTATAAAAATAAAATCAGAATAAGAGTTATTAAAAATACTTATAGGAGTTGTAAAAAATTAGGAAATGGTTGTAAATGTAAAGTTAAATAAATGTATCTTCTAAAAGTTAATGTAATGATAAGTTATCTTCAGTTTTACTCATTTTGTTTGGGCAACCAGCCTTTAAGGTTTGTGTTTTAACAAATGCCCTGCCATTGTTTGGATGTATTGGGGGGGGGGGGTGACCTGAAAAATTCTATTTATTGAATGAAACAGTCCTTGGATATTTTTGTCCAAAACCATTTGCAGTTTTTAGCAGTAACATTTAAGAGTTAGGATGAGTTTTTGTTGTTGCGCACGAACTTCATCCACAGTTTGCTGGCATAAAAGAATATGACCAGTTTTGCTGCTGATGACCAGACTTATTTAATGATTGATACTTTGTTTTATTCAAAAAAAAAACAAAAATCAATAGCGGAGTTGAAACTGGAAAAAATACAAATTGAAATTTGAGTGCAAAATGAAGCAAGAATTTAAACAGGTAAATACAGTTGTTACCATTTCCCTTTTATTCTTTAAGGTCTTTATGCAGATTGTGTTGTGTTAGAAGAAAATCATTAGATCTGTTTGTGATTAGGTCAAGGAGAAAAACATCTCAGATCATCCTATCTTAACTTGCACTATCATCATCACAACAATAGGCTATGTCCAAACAGCACTTATGTACAGTGTGTTGTTTGTTACCTCTTGGTTGTATTCATTCTTTCTTTCTCCTCTCTGGTAATCAGTAAATGCTGTGTCATCACGGGCTCTTTATCTGTCTGTGTTGTAGATATTGAAAACAACAACAAAAACGTATTGCAAACTGCTGTAGGCTTGATCCCCGGATGGTGGGAAGCGGAGAAGGTACCAGCAAAAGAGATGTTGCTTTCAGGCTAGAGGGGAGGGAAAAAAAAAATGTACAATAAAGGAAAAAAAAAAAAAGAACAAGTTTAAACTGGGGCAAAATCTGCTTTTATTATATTTTTTTTTTTTTTTTACGTGACATTAGGTGAATGTGGTGGTGGGCTTTGTTTCAAATATCTTCTTGAAAACCTGGCCGTGGAAAAGCGTAATTAGTAAGGTTGTTGGTTTGTTTCTTTTCCCCCTACTGTTCATTGTCGCCATCCATTTTACACATTCTTTGCTGCTGGTTGGTTTAATCTATGGATTATCTGGAGAAAGACGGATTTTTGCTGCTGGGGTCGGCTTCGCAATCTTGTTTGGTACAGGGTTAAGTATTTCATAGCATTATTAACTTGCATTCCACAACATCTAAATTTATTCGGTTTCTTATGGTGGTTACTCTAAAATTAAAATTGGAGAACTTGGCTTTTCTTGTTTTCAGTTAAGCAGTTTAGTAAAATACCTTTACTCTCTTATACAGTCCAGCCCTTCAGTAAATGGATAGGCTATAGACTTCTTACAGACAGGTATTTTATTTACCAATGAAATGCTGCTTAACTCTAGTGTATTACTATACCAGGTTCTTCAGCTTTTCTGGAAAAAACAAAGTTGGTGGTGTTGATTTTTTTCTCATTGTGTTAGATTAAATTAATGTATCTAACAGGATATGGCAGATGTTTGGCCAGCGGGCATACTTAGTGGGCATTAATATTTAGCTCATGCATTGTTAAGTAGGTTGAATCTCTCTCAAAATTAAAAACTTGTAGTATCATCAGTCAAATTCACTTACTTCAGCTAGAATGACAGCTCAGTCACGAATTGGCTGTTCCACTTTTCTAATCTGGTGTGCTTTTTTAGTGGCTAGTATTTAATTGCTTCTCTTGGACCTTGTTTCTTGTCAGTGTCTGATAGAGCTCCAGATTTTGTTTCTGAAAGTGTGTCCACGAAACTGGGGCTTTCTTCTGTTTGTTTGCTTATGCTACTACATGTTTAACCCTAAAAACAATGCCTTGTGATATGAATTATTTGTTAGTCATGGTAGGTCCCAACTATGTAAGATTCTACCTGGCAGAAACGATTGTAGAAGGCTGAGAGAACTTATGTAATGGTGAGTCAGGAAAGCTGATTAAAATCAGTAGTTACCCAACTTAATTCAACCTGCCTTAAACTTATTCACTTATAAGTTTAAAAAAAAAGAAAAAGAGAAATTTAAATTAAAGCATCATCTTTTATGGATTTGCTGTTTGAAGGTTTTTTCCGTTATTATTTTCAATATGATGGAACAAATGAGGAGAAAACAGGCTATGCTCCACCAGCACTGCTCATTAAACAGAAACTTTCAGGTTACCCTGGCCCGTATATAGAGTAGGCTTACCTCCCATGTCTAGCTTCTAATTATATCAACAGACATTATTGATAAAAGCTAACGTTGTTCACTGACAATAATACCCCAGAGCATTTGTTTTCAAAAAGTAATATACCACAGAACTTGTAGGTTTGATGCTGCTGATCAGATGGCATTACTGGCAGCAGGGGTTTTTTTTTTTTGCATGAATCCTCATTTCATGAGAATCACCAGATTAGATTAAAATGAAATGTTTATAGTATTCAGAACATCTTGGAGTTGTTGATTCTATTGAATGTTGGTTTGTAGTAAATGATGTAATAGGGTGCTCCACATCATTGCTGATGCTTTGATTGCCGATAAATTGCAAACGTTAGCTAACCATGGTGGAATGTTGACAATATTTGGTTACCAGGCATGACTTGGAATACAAGTATTTATTGAGACATCACTTATGTTCATCATCAAGGATAGGTAGATATGAATCATGGGTCATTTCATAGCAATAAAAAAAATTCCCAGAATGTTGTATTCCCTGACTATAGTACAGTATGTTAAAAAAAAAAAGAACGATTGATTTATGGTGTGGTTTGTTTTAATTAAATTATTCATTCTGAAATCATGAATTTTTGCATATTTTGTATGATGTGAAAGCACAGGTGAATGAATGCTTCAAAGTTTTATAAGTGTTGGGTTTTATTAACTTGAATCTATTTAGCATTAATAACATGTAGCAAAATGTAGGATTTTATCTGTTTTCTACACCATCCTAGCATAGCAAGCGAACCACGTGTCATACAAGTGGTTAAGAAGCTAGTGGCTGCACCTCTATGGTCTATACCTGTTTTAATGATGGTGTGATTTTCATTTCTCCTTAATTGGCTATACAATCGGTCTTAGATATTTTTCTGCAGCTGTACCATTTGGAAAAATTTTATTTAATGTAGAAGCATCCAGTGCAGATAATTGTTTCTTTGCACATGATGATCATTATTCCATGCAGCAGTGTAGTGGTGAGAAAAGAAGTGGTATAAGAGATTCAAACAATTTGTCTTCTGGTTTTGTCTAATGATTGTAACACCATATTTTTTTTCACAGTGGGACCAATTCTAAGCATAACCTCTATTATTATTATTTATTCAATGTGTATGGTTTTCCCTGCAGACACTTTCCTTCACAAGAAGAAGTATTAAATTACATGATTTTGGAGACCACTCAAGAAAACCATGTCTGCCCAACCATCACTGTTTGACCCTTTGGTAATAATTCATGGGTGCCCCATCTTGAAAAAATTATAAAATGCTGGGGTGCTGAAAACGTTTCACTATGGCTATATAGGTTTGATTTTGAAGCACTGATATTATGCGAATTAGAATGGGAAGTCATTGATGATATATTATCAAGTAGGGAATTTAATCATTTTCTTTCCCCTTAATAGTAGTAACTAACCAAACTATTATACAACATGGCCTTTCCTAGGGTTTGCAACCCCCAAATGAAGTCCCAAAGCTTGCCAGTATCATATTATTTTCATGCAATAATATTTAACCTTTTGATTCTCTCTCTCTGTGTTCACCCTACTTGGTTCTTTTTTCTTTTTTTTTCACTGCTCATTTGTAGTCCCTTTGATCTGCACCTTGTGTTTTCATTCATCAGTGAAAATGTTCTTTTTGCTTCTGGTCATCAGTTGACTTGGATCATATAGATCTTAACCATGTAGTGACCTGTTTCCTACAGCTGTGTTAGTTGATTGTACTATGTATTGGCTTATCACAGCCTGCATCTACAGTGATTTGTTTTTTTTATTTTGTGAGAGGTAAACAACATCTGCTTCAGGCTCTTGCAGTGATGCTATGGACAAAAATGATAAACAAAAAGGCTACAAGAAACAAGTTTGGACATATGACAAAGCCTACTTTGTTGGCTTTTCAAGTGTTGAGGCAAACAGTGAAGAAAATTTGTGAGTATTCTGTGATAAGCAGTGTTGCCGGTGGAAAACATGAAGCCCAGTAAACTTAAGCAGTATCTTCAAACACAACATGCAGAATTTGTGGTGGTGGTGCTTCAAGTATGGGAAAGAGAACCTGTTGCTTAAGAAGTCACATTTCGGAAACACTGTTCATTTGTGAGAAGCCACAGAAGCTCATTCAAGGTGTGCTATTGCATTGCTCAGTGTAAGTAATCTCGCACAATTGGTGAGACTTTTGATCATCTTTTGCTGCAGATTGGGAGGATTGTGTGTGGCAAAAATGAGGCAAACAAACTTAACATTATAGCACTTTCCAACAACATAGTTAAGTGGAAGATTACTACAGATTATGAAGATACACTGATTTTTTGTTTGCAAAAATACCAGCATTTGCTCTTTGAGTTGATGTCAGCACTAAGAGTGGTGATGCACATTTCTTGGCCTATAACACTATAGCTGGGAAAGAGAGGTTCTTGGGGGGATGTACTGTTTTGTCCCTCTTCTC
Organism: Nautilus pompilius; assembly: GCA_018389105.1. Lineage (NCBI taxonomy): Eukaryota > Metazoa > Mollusca > Cephalopoda > Nautilida > Nautilidae > Nautilus > Nautilus pompilius. Next base: position 290,702 of record JACATO010000998.1, on the reverse strand, counting down.
AAATGCAGCAGCATAAGGAATCTTCAGTGTGCTACAAAGATACATGCAAGAGAAGGAAATATCAATGGATAACATGACAGGATTTTTCACTAATGGAGCTCCCTATGGAGCTGGTTGTAAAGCATGCTTGTCATGCGTTGGTAAAAGTTGCGCGATATGCAGTGTGGACATGTGTAGTTCTTCAGAAAAAACTGGCGTCAAAGGATCTGAGTTAAGAACTGAACAGTGATGCAGACCATCACTTCTGTAGTGAACAATATCAAGACTCAGCCACTTCACACTAGACTTATTTCTAAATGGGATCTGACCACAATGTACTGCTATTTCACATACTGTCCATTGGCTCTTGAAAGGAAAAGTACTTGAATGCTGTTTTGAACTCTGAGACAAGCTATGTACACACGTCCAGAATTTGATGATTTTTTTTTTTCTGATGAACAGAAGATTTGTTGTGACTTACCTCAGTGATATCTTGAGGAGAAACAATGTGCTAAATGCCAGTATGCAGGGAAAAAACAAACAAACATTGAATTGTATTAGCAGATACATGAAGAAAATCATTTTTTGGAGGAATAATCTCATTATGATTTGAAGTTTTCCCAAATCTCTTTAACCTTATGATTGAAAATAATAGCATTTAGCTTCCCACACAAGTGATGGTTGTCTATTTCACTTTGGACAATCAGTTTGGTTCATTCTTTCCAGACTTGGACATTTTGCAAGTTGTCTGGATATATGGCCCATTTCGGTTCAGCATAATACAACAAGCCCACCGTCAACTAGAGTGGAACAACTCATCAAACGTTTTTGTGATTGAAGTTTTTAAACATCATTTGTCTTTTTACATGTCAATTTCTGGTTCAGCTTGAAAAATGACCATCTTGCCTTACTAGTATGCTCTCTTAAGGTGCTTGTACCTTTTGCCATGATTGACTTGTATGAAGTAGGATTCAGTGCTATAGTTTCCATCAAGTCCTGCTATCGCTCTACTTTGGATGTCACTTCAGAAATGCAATGCGCCATCTCTACTACAAAACCAAACTTGAAGAGGGTGTGTCACAAGGCTCAAAGCCACGTCTCACACTAGTTCAGGTAAGCATACAGTAGGATGAAAAACAGTTATAATTATTCTTAGTGCAAAAAAATTCATTATGATACCTTATTAATCAAGAACCAAGTTATCCTGGGTTTGGGGCTTTGGGAACTTACAACCACCATAACAAAAAAAAATTTTGTTGAGATTGCAGAATTGTATACAGTACCACAGATATAAAGCCTGTTTTTTTTTTTTTTTTTGTGATGGTTGGTTATTTATCAATAAATTGCACTTAACAACTGTTTGTCATATTCTTGTTTCATTATTGCAAGACAGATTGCAACTGCGTCGCCGCCCTTTTTTAAAAAAAAAAATAGTTCATAGATTCTGCAGATGACATAAAAAAAAACTGGCTTATGGAAATTTTTTTATTTTTCCATTTGTACACTAGTATAAAATGGGTAGTTCTCCTGCGGCCTCTGTGGGGGGGCATGCTCCAGGAAACTCTCGGGTGTTGAGGGTCATTTTGAGGAAAAGTTTGGAAACCACCAATTTTTTTTTTTTTTTTTAAAGAAAAATTCTTAGGGTTTTCAAATCTGCCTTTATATGAAATGTGATGGCTGATTAGAAACTGAAGGCTGAAACAAAAGGCAAACAAGGAAAAATTTTTTTTTTTAATTACGACTTTTAGGGAAAAAGAAAAGTGAAAAACAAAAAAATGTGACGGAAAAAAAATACAACAAAAAGATTTTTGTATAAAAACTAATGATTTGTCTGAAACATTTTTTTTGTTGTTGTTATTCCGTTCCATGTATGCAAATTTATGGTGAAGTGGTTTGTTTACCTAAATTCCTAGAATATTTTTCTCTGTTGAAAATTCAGGTTGAAACTTTTTTTAAAGTTGTATTTAATTTAATTTTTTACGTGATTCACCTGTGTTTGTTTGTTTTTTTTTTCTCATCACAAGTAGACTTCAGTTTGATAAATATCCCATCTTCCCTTAATGAAGGCAGCGAGTTTCTTGAAATACTTGTGAATCCAGAAGTCTTGCGCTACAGTTGTAATTCTTGTTAGTTTCTAATAAAGTTACCTGTAAACTTTATCTAATTGCAGACCTTGTGAACATAGTTTGTAATATGAAGTCTCTTAGTAGCTAAAAATAAAAGGATTTATATTATCATCTATAATGTATACTTTGTAATTATTCTTAAAAGTAAAATTGTTAAAACCCTGAGTATGGTAAGGAATTCTGGACCTAAGTAGTTTAGGTGTTTCAACATGTAGGCAAGGGTAAGTGTGTTGTTGTTGTTTTCTTCAGCTATATCTACAGTTACTAAGATCAGGGGCTGTAATAACAAATCAGCTAAGATTCCAGTACAGTTGGCTATAAGAAAATGTTTTTAGCAGTTGCATTCATGAGTGAAATAAATTTATAGCTAACTTTTGTTAAATGCTAATCAGTTTAAGAATTGTATTGACGGCTATCTCTCCTCTGTTTGGGTCCTTTCATAAACAACAATAGTTTCCTGCTTCTTTATAACTACTACATTAAACCAAATAAATCTTCACAACTTCAATGCTTCAATGATGCTTGAGCCTAACCACTTTCTTTTTATTTTAATTATGTTAAATCAATATCTTCCTAAGTTTTCAACCTTCGCGAAAATTTTTATGAAACTAAAAACAAAGGGCTTGACCGGTTGTTTAGACTCTCTCTCTCTCTCTAGCAAAGGAAGAGAAAAAAAGGTAATTAACAAAAGAGTGTGCATTTCTATTAATAATTATAAATATTTGCCTGATCAAATCAGGCAAAGACCTAAGAACTTCAGGCAAGTATTAAAAATAAAATCTAGTAATGAAGTGTATCTGAACTATTAGGTTAGGTACCTTATTACTCTCACATTTTACCTATGGTACAAAATATCAGGGGTCAACAAAATGCATGTTGTCAGTATTTCCTGCATTTTTCTTCCAGGTTACTGCATTGGCAAAATGCGATCTTGTAATAAACAAAACAAGCTAATTCAGAGCTTGGAGCCTCTAGACCATTGACTAGAGACAGACTGATAAGCTGAGTTAACTTTTATTTATTTGTTTACTTACTATAGGTCTGCAGGGAAACCCTTTGACTCCTGATATTTTGAATTTGTACAATGAACCTAATGGAACCCAGAAACTTCTGAGGTTTATGCTGGATCATCTTACTGGTAAGTGTTTGCAGATTTCTGTATGCAAGTTTGTGCCTTTATATTGACACCCATCTCTGCTGCAGTTGCAGTTTTCTATGTTGCCATGATCAGACGAACATTTAGCATGCTCTCTTGGGTTTGCAATTATTGGTGATGAGAGTTAAAATCACAAGTGTTACACGCAGAGCTTCACAATTTCCCTTTTAGCAGAGCTAACTTCTGATCAGGTCAGTAAAAGAATTGAATATTTTCCATGATGATAAACATAAGTCATCAACATTTTAAAATTAAATACTTTTGTTATTGAATAATGTTTTATATTTTAATCAGCAAAAAAAAACAAAATCAAAACATTTCTAAACACTTTGTTATTCCTGACATACTGAGATAAGGTGTTTTTTAGATGCATTATTAATTAACATTAAGATAAAACATTTTCTTTTACTGTTTAGTTATTCAGAGTGGGTTTTTTACTGCTTAGTTATTCAGAGAGGGTCTTACACTTCCTAGCAATTCTGACATTTGCTTGTTATATTACACTACTGACTGGTTTGGAAATACAGTAGCATACTAGTTTTTGCAAGTGGAAAGTTAAAAATTTTGTAATGAAGCAAAGAATTTTTCTATGGGATAAAGCGGAGAAGTTTTAGTTTGTTTTATGATGGAGGGAGGAGGGTATAGGTGAAATTTTGCATGTGTTTTTACTGTTAAGTGTTGTACACCATGACAGCATGTGGATTTTAAATGGACGGAAAAAACCTTTCTAAGTTGAAAAAGAACCAACAAGTAAGTGAATACCTAAGTTTTTGTTGTATTTTTGTATCTTTTGTTTTGAATAAAAGCTTCCATTGTGAACAGCATTTGGTCATCTAGTAGAGAAGACATTTACAAAAAAGGAAAATGGCAACCATCAATGTTGGTTAAGTCGTTTAACTGATATATGTCATTAGTAACCAAATTTTCATTTGTAGTTTTGTTTTGTTTTGTTTTTTTGTTTTTTTTTTCAGAAAAGTTTGATTTTGATTTTCAAATAATTTGTAATTGCAATACCTGTTTGTTTTCTTTTTTTTGTGAATCCCTAATTATAGCAAATTTCACAAATTAAAAGGCAACCCATTACTAATGCACTGAAATTTCAGGTCCAAAACCTTTCAAGTTCTGAGTTGCCACTTTGTATTATAATTTTAAAATGTTGAATATTTGGATGATAAATTTCTGAGATGTTATGGAAAAAGTAGGGACTCTCAAAAAATATGGAGTATACAAAAATAACTACATTAATAATAAAATTCTTAATTAGGATCTTGAGTTGACAGATTCCCAACACAGCCACTTGCATGACTGTACAGTTGGAAATGAATGTTGGACAACCATAACCTATTTGCATTTATGATAAGCTGCAAAGTTATTCTAATTTCCAACAGTAGGGAACATGTTGCATAGTTCTTTAGCATAGTAACAAAACCTGTGTTCCTTATCTGTTTTGTTCCTGATTTGGTTAATGCAAGACATTCTAGTGATAGTAGCAAATAAGTGTTTATTAAGAACAAAAATAAAATAGTCTATAACTCTTGAGGACTTTCGGCATTGTGAGGGTTACCATTAGTTTATGCCAGTGATAATATGGCTCTGAATATTCCCATTATTAAGATTTAAAGCTAACCTTAATCAAATCGCAAAACCTGTCAGAAAGATTTTTAAAAATATATTATTTTGTTTTTTTAATAGTTAAATTGTGTTAGATTTATATGCAATAAAAAAAATTTTTAGTGAAAAAACAACAAAAAAGACTAGGCATCTTTCTCACTTGCATGATGATAATGAGGATGGAGATTAGCCATTTCTCATTTCTTTTTGGCAGTTTCATCTTTTCAAGATATGGAAGATTGGCTAAAGGATATAGAAAGAATCTTGTTTCATTTAAACTTATTCATGCAATGCGGTTAGATTGTAGATAAACGTCCAAAAGGAAATTCTTCTCAGGATTTGGTTCATTGACATTGATACCATTTTAGAATAGTCACAGATGTTTTATTATTTGTTTTTTTTTTTTTTTTTTTTTTTTCACCTCTGAGGATTGAAGTTGTTGGGTCTTTCTGTTGTCATATAAACTGGGCTATTTTGAAGACCAGTGGTGAGGCCAGGGACAGATGAGGTGTTACATTATTTATTGTTTGGGTTTTTTGTTGTTGTTTTTTTTTTAAACATTTTGGTATGTTCTCGAACTTTTCTGAGATAGCTCACTGTATGTATGGTTTTAAGTTTGTGTGGATTATTCAAATTATTATATTTGCCTGAATAAATATTATGTTAGACATTTTGGAGCTGCCTAAAGAGTATCAAAGGGAAACATTTTCACAATGTTGGCCTGTTATATGAACTTTTATGGTCAAATTAATCGGGATGAGGGTTAAGTTTATTTATCTTGTATTATCAGTTCATAATAGGTCACATTCTAATGCTGGTGATGAAATCTAAATTTATTGCATATTTAAAAAAAAAAATTAAATTGTTTTCCAAAACTCTTAGCTTGAATGCATTGCTCACTGCCAGTAATGTATCTTGGTTAATTCCCTGGTGTGATTAAGAGAAAAATGACAATCAGAAAAAAGTGTGTGTGACTAACTTTGTATTCCTGGTGTGTATTTATTCAGTTCCCAAAATAGCATGGTCTGTGCATTTGAATTTTTAGTCCTTCATTGTCGGAAATGTTCAGAAAATATGTTTGGATTTGTTTTGTTTTTCTAAAACATTCATTTTTGGTTATCTAAGAACATTTTGAGATACCACAATCTCTGATACATTAAAGAATACAAAAATAATCCTTATTTTTGAAGTACAACTCCAGCATAATTACAGTGAAATTCTAATTGTTTATCAGCTAACTTTTAGTTAGTGCTATTCTCTTTGGTGCGATGAAGTTTCAAATGCTAATTAATCTTATAAGATAGTACCAATAATACTATGTAACTTCAACCTAAATTTTCTTTGCGGGAAATTTAGCTAAAAAAATAATTTAATTTAGAATTGTCATTTCTAGATAAGTTTGAATATGTATAAATCTTTGGGTTGGTTTCAAGGTATTATTTCAGAACTTCTAAACATTGTTGATGATTTTTTAATTAGTTATTAGCTCCACTAAGCAAAAGGGAAGAACAATAAAAAACAATGCATTTTGTTTGTTTCTTAGCATCAATGATTCTAAATCATAGTAACGATAAATGCACTAAGCATTGAATAAAAGTTACTTTTAAAAAACAGTCTAACTTTAATAGTTTGTCAATTTAACAGTGCTTTGCTTTTTTTTGTTGTTGAAATAAATCTGTGTTAAGTTTAGGTTGGTAAAGGAATTTTCTTTCTCTCTCAATATGAGACCTGAGGACCATCATAGTATTAGCTTTAATATGATTGCAAATTAACCACTTACTTATTTGGCCAACTCCTAAGCCAAAGCTTTCAGGTAAAAAAAAACTTCTATTGTCTTTGGAACATTTGTACCTATGGTTCATGTGCCTCTTGCAACTAAAACAATGCATCTTTCTGTAAAGAAAATAGTGCATTCACACATCTGGTTCTGATGGCAGTTGTCATTTTTCTGTACATGACAATGATAATTTGTTACATGGATGACAAACTTTTGTGATTTCCTTTTTAAAAAACAACAATAAAAACATTGATAATATTTTAATCCTGATATAATGTTATTATTTTATTAACATCAGAAATTTTCTGGTACATTTATCCTTGCCAGTTTTGTTGTAAATTTGTTGACATATAACACTCGCATTATTTCCGAGTCTCAAAACTGTAAAACAAAAGAAAAAAATGTATAGTACTTTAAAATGGAATTGTTGGAAGTTAAGCTTCCGGAAAGACTATTCTTCTCCCATTTTCTAATCTTGGTTGCACTGCAGTCTCTGCTCTCAACAATTTTTTTTTTTTTAATGAAAAAACCACTCATATAATTTTTATTACAATTTGTCTTTATGCTTTGCTTCAAAGATATTTTCTCTCTCCTTAGTTATTAGCAGCTGCTTTCTCTTTGGTCAGATTGTCTTGGATGATATAATCTATGGAGCTTTGTTGCTTTCTTTTCTACTTATTGAAAGCTATAAGATTTACATGGTAAGACAATTGAAATAACCTTATTGTGTGTGCTGTTTGTGTTTTATTTGATAATTTTAGTAAAATCTTTTAAACTAGGATGAAAATATCTTAGTCTTTTTTCTTTCTTTCTTTTTCATTTCTCCTAAAAGATTTTTTTGGATGTTAAGGCTAAAAGTTCTTTAAAAATTCAATTGTACATTTAAAAATGAAAATTGTTATGATCTAAGATTTAACTTTGTGTTAACTAATTAGGTACTTAAGAGATTTATTAGAATTATATGTAAAACAAAATATGAAGAAACTTATATATTCAGAAGTACAGCAGTAAAATCCAATTATAATGAAAGGGGTTTGGATCAAGCTCTTTTTTGTTATAATTTTTTAGAGAAACAGGAAATTGTCATTTTACTTTCATAATTATTCTAAAAGATACAAATAAAGTGTACAAATAACAAGAGAATAATAAAATATTGTAATAAAATATTTATTTTACTTTTATTAACTACAAAAGTTTTATTTGGTTAAAAAAAACTGAATATAAAATTATATTTAGAAGTTCATAGTTTAATGTTGTTGAAGAAATCAGTCCTTACATATTCTCAGGCATAATTTATCGACATTGCTTGGTGAGGCCCTTTACAAGCTAACACAACTGACTATGTTTTTAATGTGCACCATGGCTGCTGTGTTGTCCCAGATGAGAAATAACTTACTAATGTAAATTCAGCTGTATTAAATATTTGATTCCAAAATGTACATTTGTCTCCTCAATAATTACTGACTGATGGTGTAAGCTTCTGAATCAACTAAAGCTGACAGCAGCTCCTCATTTGCTACTGACAATGATCCTGGCCTGGAACTAAGTGGCAGTGTGGTAATCAGTATGGTTGTCTGACTGGTAAGACCTTCTGACTGTTTTAAAACTTTCATGAAGAGTTCCTGCAACATTGTTTGCTTCATTGATTGATGCTTATCCCCTTGAATCTTACTTTCCAGTTAGTATATGGTGATAATTTTCTGTCTTAGTACTTTTGGCAAGAATTGTAGAACTAAATGAAAGTCCTTATAGTCTGTAGAACCTCACTGCAAGTTTTTTAGGCACTTCATCCTCATTGTCCTATTTTCCTGGTACTGTGGTAGGGCTAAAAACATTTGACAATCTCTTCATCAGCCATAATGTGTGTCATGGGGGCATCATCATCAATGCCAATCTGTTCTTCCTATGTATCCTTTGGGACATTCTTCACTGAAACAAAGTTCTCTGCTAATTCTTTGATTGAGTGGCTTCCTCATGCCAAATCTTAAGGGGGGGGCATGCTCCCAGGCAGCAGAAAAATTGTGCACAGCATCTACAAAGTTGTATATCTTCCAGAAAGTATCACTGTCACCAATTTTGCCACCACCTTCATCGGTAAGGTGTTCTATGAAGTTATTGCAGTAAAAGTTCTTAAATGTGCTGACCATGCCTCGGTCTATTGGCTGTACCTGACTCATAATGTTGGCAGGAAGAAACATGGCAAAACACCCAGAATTAGGATGGCTTTGCTGACTTTTGGTAAACCAATCTGCCTGAAGTTTTTTTTTTTTTTTTTTATTACTACTACACATTTACTTTTCTTGTATGTCGCTGGCAAATGCTTAACATTTTTAAAAGCATGAAGATGAGCACTTTTGCCAATAACTAAATGCTTATGTTTATATCTTGTGACATCTCCATACAAAAGCAGTACCAATATAATCTTGTTTCATCTGCACTGAATAGTTGCTCAGCAGTCAAGTTCTGTTCCTGAATGAGTTTTTTAAAGCTATTCATATACTTCACAACACTTTCAGAATCAGCAAAACACTTTCTCCTGAAACAGAAAGGCATGATATTCATAGATTGTCTTTAAATCCATTAAGCCAACCAATGGAGAATTTAGTTTCTAACAAAAATATTACAAAACAAAGTTAGACAATCTGACTGTAAAAGTTTATTATCTGTTCCTCTTGGACATTAAATCATAGATTGTAGTCCGTAATTATGAACAAATTCACTTGTTGCATCATCTGCATGTAGACAATTTAAAATCTCTACTTTCTTATTTATTGTCAAAGTAACTTCCTTCACCAGAGTATAAGATGCTGGAGAAGAGATGGGATTTAATGTTTGTTCTTTGGATGACATTGTTGATATAGGAGTGCAGCTAATGACTCAAAATTACTGCAGTAGAAAAAAATCCCTGAGTATATGCAAACCACAATTGAGGACTGGTAATATGGTAGCTGAAAGACTTAGCAGACAGTGATAATGCCCAAATTTTGAAACCGCAATGCTCCAAATGCAAATCTTTTTAGTCTGAACAATTTTTGTTTCATTTCTAATTTTCTGCCCTTCAGAGAAGGGGGATTTTTGTTAAAACAGTATTTTGTTAAGACAGGATTATGCTGTGTGTAAGAAATCAAAGTAAATAACACTGTTGTTCATTTAATCATGAAAAAAAATATGTATTTCCTTAAAAACTAGGCATTTAGTTTGGACATTTCTCACCACCTTGTTAACAGAACTAAGGAACCTAGATTTTGGTAATCCTAGTCACAATTTGAACTAATGTGTTGGTCTGAAAACTACATCAGATGAGCAAGTTGCTGGTTCAAGACCAACTCTTGCTACTTGTACTATTCAGAAATGAAGCCTTACTGAAAATTAATACCATTGTACATTAAAACAGTCTTCCTCAGGACTGAATGTCTCATGAAGACAACATAGAAAGTTCACTGAAACAGATTCCCTAAATTCTTCTATTAACAAGGTGGTGGGAACTGCTGAAATTAACCATATAGGTTCTGTAGGGGGTTTAAAAGTCAAAGTCCAATTTTTTTCTTCCATTGGCAAAGGTCTCAAAGTTTCAAAAAAGTGGTCACAAGTATGTTTTGAAGATTCTGGTAAAATTTATATGGTTATAAATCATCAAAATTTTCTTACTAGGTCAATAAAGTTTTAAAAAAAATTTGCCAGATTATTTAAAATATGGTTAAAATCAATTAGTTTGAATAAAAATCTTAAGAAACATGGTTTTCACTATTTAAATAAGGTGATTGTTCCCACTCTTGTGAAAAGTTGAGCTCCTGATTGGTTAATTTGAAGTAGTCAACTGGGTGGTAAAATGTTTCAGTTTAGGTCATGGCCTGGTCTTCAGTCTGTCAGCCATTTTCTCCTTGGCTTAATTTTCTGTTTTGTTCAAATTTTGATTTGTTACCAAGCAATTTTGTGTTTGCACCATAGTTGTATCCTTTAAAAAAATTTTTTTTTAAATAAGAATGTTTAATGTAGCTATTTTGTCTTTGTCAAAGATTTGATGCATACTGTTGAATATCAAGAAGAGTTTACGTCTAGATTTGGCAGCAAGCTATATCGCAAACTGTGGAATTGCATAGTAAAATGCAGGAAATTATTTTATATCAACAGTCATCATGAAGGAGCCAAGCATTTTAGCTGGATCCTAACAAACTTTCCTGGTGTTGACTACCGATTTTGTGAAGGATCTTATAATGGCTGTTCTGTCAGTAAATATACCACTAAAGAAGCTATGTAACCCTGAAATCAAGAAGCTATTCCATGACATGGGTTGACCTTGCCATCAGAAACAACCTGTAGAGCAAAGGTGACTGAACTAGCAGAAAATGAAGAAAAAAAGCTGAAGACATCTATGGGCAACAACTTTTTTCTGTCATTGACAAAAGTGACATTACAGGCACAAAATATTTGCATGTTGTTGGGTGTATGCAATAACCATGGAAAACCCATCTGATAGATTGCCACCCATTATCTGAGTTGGTGGCCAATCAAAATGACCATGCTATCAATGATCTAATGAAATGTCTGGGCACTAAGTTATTAAGCAACTGTACCTGCATTTGCTTGCATAAATGTGCACTATGGTAAAGGTGCAGTATGAAGATGTAAACAGTTTGTGCATATCAAGGCTGCCACTGTAAAGAACAATCTAGGTTCCATTTAGTTGGATCACCACCAGAATCTGTCATTACGAGATGGGGAAATGGGCTCAATTCTATCTTTTACTATGCAGATCACCACTTGAAGTTCAGGAAAATGTGAATAGCTTTGAAAGTGATGGAATCTTGGTAGTGAAGGCAAAAGAAAGTTTCAAATCCGGAATTGGCCATCAACTTGCTAACTTTGAAACATAATTATCAGAACCTTGCCATATTATTTAACAACTTTGAAAGGGAGCAGCTATACAATCAAACAGCACATAAGGCCTTGAAGTCACTGCTTTTAGGTTTTGATAGTTACCAAATTGAAGAAATTATGAACAAGAGTTGGCCAGAAATTGCACCATCGGTGTATACTTTATTGCAACAGTGCTAGCCAACCTACAAATCAGTGGAGGGAAGCTTATCTATGCTAATGAAACTGTTGGCAAAGGAGTACGTTTTTTCCAGAAAATGTGCACAGGTAAGTCCTTAACTATAATTCTGTCTTCTGATTTTATCTTCTAAAATAAATGGAACAATTTCTTTTGAAAGATTATGGTAAGGAAAGGATGATAGTGTAGTACATTGTTTTGCTGGCATGTTTACCATTTCTTCAATTTTGGTGATAATAAATGAAGCTAGAAAATATAAATGCATAGAAAGCAAAAATGTTAGGTAAAAAGACAAAAATCAAAATTCAATAAAAAATACTCTCAAAATTGTAAGTTTTTAGGTCAAAATAAATTTCTCTGAGTAAGAAGCTTTCCAATGCTTTATATATATATATTTTTGTTTTTTAAAGCTTCTGTTAATTTCTGGATCAGTGAGTAGGTAGCCAGCCTTAACCTTGATCTATTTAGATGTGGAGCCAATCAGTTTTGCTTGATCTTCAGTTATTTGTCTACTACAAAATTTTTCCTTGTAAGCTATAGTATCATAAATGATTCTTTTGATTATTCTGCTGCATGTGTGTGTGTGTTGATTTATATTTAGTCATTAATCTTTAATGGGTAGTAGTGATATTTAAATAAAAGAAAGAAATGTGCACATGGACATAGATCATTTTAAAAGTATATATATGTGTGTGTGAAAATTCTCAGGAACTATTTTTAAGGCATGTTGATGTCTGCCTCTGTCTGGCATCCTTAATTGTTGGATTATTCAAAAATGCATGTTAAAGGAATTTATAATTAGTATTTGTAGAATAGCACTGTCCTTACAAAATAGCAATGGCCTGAAAATGAGAAATTTTTATTTTTTTAAAAATCTCATTCTAAATAAACAAAATATGCAGAGACTTGACACAAGTAAATAGATAACCCTGAGACTCAAAAAGGCCATTTCATCTTATAATAAAAGCAGATAATTACAAGGTATCAAATCAGATACAGGTCAGATGAGGCTTCAGTTTCAGACAATTATGCCAAGAATAAGTGGTATGCAGTAAATTGTAGACTTTGAGAAAGGGAGCATAGTTTAGCAATGGGACTTTGGTAGAATCCAGTGAGAAATCTCCAGGGCACTAGATGTTTACCTGTCAAATCATTTGTGTGAATCCTGGATGCTCAAAGCCATTTGAACAGAAACTTTGTGCCATGAAAAAGAGTATGGAAATCACTTACTGACAAAGAGCTGCAGATATAGCATAACATGCATGCATTTACCAGAACCATCAGACATTTTTATAAAAGTATAGCAGAGCTGGAAGATGTAAACCACTTCTCACCCCATGCAGTATCAGTCATCAAATGCAGTAGGTAGTCCAGATGTTATTAGCCTTTTGGTACATTGTCAGATTTTCTTATTAATCCAGGTTTTTAGTTCTCAGATAGTGGTCATATATTTATGTGACAGATCCAGCCAGCACAGAAATTTTCATTAAATCATCTGCAAGTGATGACAAAATCTGGCTGTGGGTGAGTGGGTGTCATTTTTCCTTCAGAGTAATCACAGCTGATGGTCTGCAAAGGACCTGCAATGTCTGCCCAATATATCAACATTCTCTGAAACGGTCTTCTGCCTGTCTATGCCAATGTTCTTCTCTCCAATGAAGGCAGTGTTTTTTATAGAAGACAGTAACTCTGTTTTCACCTGGTCAGTCATCAGATGTGAACCCCAGTGAGCTATACTAGAATCAACAGTTGTTTTTTTTTTTTTTAGGTCTGGTTTTAAATCTGTTAGTTACTATACTGTCTGGGTGAAATAGTACACCAAAATTGTTAAGATACAATTTTATCAATGTAGTTTTCTTTTCTGTTTTGAAACTTTTAACTGTATTCCAACATTTTATGAAATATTTAGCTTTGATGTGGCATCCTCTCAATGCATCTACTATTTTTGACCTTGGCGTATTTACATTTATGGTAAAACTGCCATATTGTGGAAGAAACTGGTCCACCAAGGAATGCATCAGATATTGTCATAGCAACCTTAAACAATATTCACCTCAAAGTTGTCAGAAATTTATAAAGTAAAAAAAAAGAGAAAAAAAATGTTCTGATTAAATAAAAATTAACAGGTATTTTAGGTAAATAATGATAAAATCATTATGGTAAAATGCACGTGCACAACTCTTACTTAGAGCCACCACTCACAGACTTCTCTACTTCTGCTACCATAGTGTTGCATCGTTTACAGTAGTTAAAGCTGTTAATTAACTGCAGTTGTACCTGTTGATGAGTACACAACACAATCTTTCACGGACATGCTAAGCTTAGTTATTTAGCCCTTTGTGCATGATTTACACACTACGGAGGTTTCATTTTATTTATGCATTTATTTATGGCTGCTTCAGGTGTACAAAACAACAAGTACTATATATTTCACCTTCAATTCATTTACCTTGAGTGGGGTAAAGGGAAAGAGCAGAAGGTAACTTGAAATATTTATGGAAGAAAGTTTTTTTCTTTTTAGAATTGTACTTCTATTTTAGAGCAAAAAAACTATTTCTATTAATAGTGAGTTGTTACTGCTACTTTTAGGTTTGCTTTTTGTGGTTTCAATAGTGATTAGCATTTCTAGACAAAAGCTGGCAGGTCTAGAGTTTCTCTCAGAATTCATTCTGCCATTATATATAACCTGTCATAAAGCTGGTTCAATGATATTCATGATTTTGAGAATAAAATACAGTACCTAAGTGATAAATGAATTTTTAAAAAAAATATATATTTAGGAGAAAACTACAAAAGTGATCAAAGTTAAAAAAAAATAAAATACTTTTTTTTTCTAAACAGATTTGTTCTTTAATTTGATGTATTCCTCATCTACCTTGAAAACATACATAATAACAGCAGATTTTGTATAGTGTTTATTGAGCAGTTAAATTCTTTAATGAGAAAACCCCTCTTTAATCTTTGTTGCCATTGACAATTATTGTCACGCACAAAGCAGGCAGTGTTAGTCTTACCATTGCCATTTATTTATATTTACTTTTTTTAAAAAAAATCATTTTCTTTTTTGCTTTGCCTGGGTTGAGGAGAAATCCCTACATCATGATAGCTGGTTATTTATGCATTGAAGCTTGTTAATTTTGGAATGGTTTATTTGTTAGAAAAACGATCTTTGGTTTTAATAGGTGTATCACTACATTTCTGTCAGTGCTTGGTTTTTTGTTTATGGAGTCAGTCAAGATGCATCGATAATTCATAGATTACTTTAGACTGAAGAGGTTTGGGTTACAATATTTTGTGGTGTTGTATTTAATTTTTAACTATTTCTTGTGGAACTTACTGTTAAATGAAAGCTTTTATTGTTGTTAAACTTTTGGCTGGTTTATTTGTTATAATTATTGTAGTATCATGATATTTAAAAAATTTTGGAAAAAATGTTTAACATTGTTGGTAAATGGCGATGGTTTTCAACAGTCTGTACATTGGAGATAAATATTGTTGGAGTGAACTTTTAAATGTCTGAGATGGAAAGTTCTTGGTGTAATTGATTTTATAACTTTTAAAGAGGTTCTAGATGTCTTTACAATTATGTTTACTTCTCCCCTTTTTTTAAAGGCTAAAAACTATTATTCTGGACTGCTTATGAACTGTAGAATAATCAGTAATCACTTTGTTGATGCCACTAAGCAGCAACATTGGCCAGTCAGCTGTTTTTTTGTGTTAACATTTTATTTATGCATGGTGTCAGTTCTACTAGGTGGAACCTTATACTGCAGAGAAGACTGTACAGTAGGTTACAGGGAGGAATCTTATTTTAGACATATATGATAGGTTCAGAGGAGAAATAAGATAGTCTTAACCTCACTATAATGCTCAGACATAACCTGTCAACTCCCAAATGGTCATGTGCTGCCATGGTTCTAATCCATCCTTTAAGTTGCATTATTTATTAGCTGAGGAGCAAGAAGTCTCTTGACCCACATAATTGCTTTCTCCCCCACTTCAATTACAACATTAATATATATTTTTTGTTTAGCAATATCAAAAGATTTTTAAAATGTATAAGCTATTAATTTTTTATGGTATTACAGTCGACCCCCCCCCCCTGCGTAATTGAGGTTCAGCATTCACAGCCCCGGTTATTCGCAGAATTTTCCTTAGAACCTAACTAATAATTGTTCATGGAAACCCCCGCATATTCGCGGAATCGCAAATATCTTCCGCAATTTTTTTATAGCTTTTTTCGTGGCGATATACATTTTTTCACGCTTTTTAACATTAAATTATTAATAACAATATAATTTACTAATTTTGTAATATAAATAGTAACATAAATTCAGCAAAATATCAATATAAAATAAACGCTATTGGCTGGAGGTTTGAAAGTAGCCAATCTGAGAGCATTATTCATTTCTCGTTGCTGCTGATTGGCTGCTGCCCACGAGGTGCTGTCTCAGGCAAATGCAGCCAAGCAGCCCTGCATCATCCCAGTTTACCGTGTGTAGCTATCTCGAGTGTTTCTCTGAGTGTTGTATTTTTTATTAAATTATTATTGTATATTTACTTATATTTTACGTTATATTTTGACATTTATAGGCATTTTTATGGACCACGTCCAATATTCGCGGTTTTTCACTCTTCACGGGTGCTCTAGACCCCCGCGAATACCGGGGGACAACTGTATTTCGTTTCAGTAGATCAACCAGGATCTGACAAAGACTTTTGTTGCTTGCAACAAGTCGGACATAAATAATATTTAGGAGCCATTCATGCATTGTATGCTGGGCATTACTTTTGGGGGAAGGTGGTGTTTCTTTCATTTCTTTAAATTTGTTTGTTCAACTTTTGAAGAAGATAAACTTCTATAAGTAATGATTATTCATTCATTTTAATTTTGGTTGCTGTATAAAGTGATTTTGATAAATTGGGTGTTAACTTTTTTTTTGTGAACTATAATTTAAAACCACCCTTTTTTTTTTTTTAGGGATCTTCAGCTATGAAATTTGTGGCCTTTCATGTCTTTAAGAATTTTTTTGCATAATACATTTTGCTTTAGATAGGCTTTTAACTGGCATAGAAAAGGAATAGGATCTCAAAAATGAAGATCTCAGTAAAACTCAGTTAAATTGGAAAAAGTAATCAGTGCCTAATGATTAGGTATGAGGAGGGTACCATTTAAACAGTATAAGTTTCTGGTAAACTATCAGCTTTAATTCACAATAAATACTGTAATTATTTTATTGCAAACTGTGACTGCACTAACAGTAATTAACTTGGCAGCAGCATCTCTCTTTGACTTATTCCAAGTCTCTCTTACCACATCAACTCCCTTAGGATCATCATTGTCCAAATTATTGCCAGTAAATTCAATTCAGCAGCCTGATGATGATCACTACAACGATACAAATGTTCATTCATGTGTGCTCCAAAAGTGACAATTCCATGTCACTGACATTATATAGGCCCATTGTCATTTGTGCTTCATAATTTTCCTCCGATCAATTTAGTTATCTATATTTGCATTCACTTAGCCTGTAAAGATAATGGTTTTGTACTAAAAATGCATAGAGCATTAGGTACATCAGTGGTCAAATAAACAGGCTTTGGTAGAAGGTAGTTTTTTATATTCCTATTTTTAAGTAGTTTCAATTTTGAAAGTGTTTATTGGGATTGCTGATTGTCATTGGAATCTCTGTGGAACAATCTATGATCCATCAGCTTAAAAGATTTTTCCAATCATGAATAAAAACAAAATTATGCATAGCTTTTGCTGCCATGTGTCAGGAATTTTTTTTTTTTTTTTTTTGTCATGTCTGACATCCAATATCCTGCCATGAAATTTATATCATAAACTATGGGAATGAATATTTATGCTTTTTTTTTACATTTGCTTGCTCACTTTTCTTTGCCTTGATACACTATTTAAATAGCACATTTACTGAAAATCTATTTTATAAAGATCTGTGTTAGTAGGCATCTGAAATTTTCCTACATTTTAATTATACTAAATTTTTAAAAAAGTAAATTCATGTATATAGAGCTGCAGAAAGAAAGTTATCCTACTGCCAAGGTCTCTTTAGATGCCTACTTCTGTCTATTACTAAACATTCTTAATGAAAAGTAATTTTCCCTCCTCTTCATTGTCCTGTCATTCTCTTTTTTCTTTCCTTTACTTACCGTTGGAGCAAAACTACCATCAAGAATTTTGGCAACTGCCTGCAGCTTTGCATGTATAACTTGTATGTATTTTACAGCTCTGCTGTGTTTCATTTAGCTTTTCAGGTTTGTGATTCTGAAAGGTCTCTTAATGAAATCAAACACATTCATTGAGAATCAAATTTTGTACTTCATTTTATTCCAGAAACCACTGATAAAATCTCTCAGCTGCTTAATGAACACAACATCGGTGATTATTTTCTTTGAGATGTTTGCTTATCTGCAAAAGACCCTACAGTCGCAAAATGTACATCTGGTATTTATTTATTCCATTCCATGTGGTTGCTTTATATTGGTCAGACAACGCCCTTTAAACATTAGGATCTCTGAATGCAAAATCTGTCTGTGAGGTCAATTATCTCAAATCTACATTTGCACAGGTCTCTCATTTGGTTCAACAGAAAATTTGTAGTATATTAATCCAACAAAAAATCTAGAGAAATTAAAGAATCTATTTTCCACAGATAACATTATTAGCATAAATAAGGATCTTAGAATTGACAATGTTTGGTTTTTTTTTTAATTTTTAAAACAAAAAATTTAGTTATCTATTTAAACTTGACTAGTTCTTACATCCAGGTCATTTTAGAAAAAAAAAATTTTTTTTTGTGGTAGTGATTTTTTCTTTGTCTTCCTCCTCAAAAGCTATTTAAGATATCACTAAAACATAATGGAAATGTAATTAAAACAACAAGAAATATATTTTGACTATTTAAGTACATACTTTCATCTACCAAAGATATTTAATTAGATAGATTCAGTATATTTATATACATTTCTCTCTCTCTCTCTCTCGATTTTGTGTACTAGAAAGTTTATAGGAATCTGCTAATATCAGTTTTCTATTGAGCTCCAACAGTAATACAAAGGATTTTATTCCCTTCTGCCTAAATTAAACAAACAACTCTATTTAAACACATTCAGAATGTACAGAGAGCTAAAATTGACTGCAATTTGTGGTGCTTGTTAATATGATCATACTTTCCAGCTTATGGTGAGAGAATTATTCATTAAAAAAAAAAAAAACACTTTTAGGGTCTGATGGAACTAATCAGATAAACTGAAATTGTCAGTCTTCATTTGAGCTGTGTATGGTCGGTCTACAGTTCTGTAGAGCAATCTTGCATGGGATGAGAATATGGTCCAAAGTGTGAATAGGGCTAATGATAACAATTGGTGATCACTTGGCAATGTTTTCTATTTGAACAGAGGTAATTCCAGTAAGTCCTTAGATTTTATGCCTAATCTGTGGTCATTGACTGGCTTATTTCATATCTTGGCTGTTAGAATATTGCTCTGCGCAATGCTGTAGCAAGCTGCTGACATGTTTATAGTATGACGTTATGGTGGCAACGAAGACTCTAGTTTATCTCTAACTTGCTTGAGTGAGTTGAGATCAGGAGATGTAGATGGTAAATCACGAAGATTAGAAGAGGGAATCAGTGAACCAGCATTGTCTGCACATCCTTTATAACTGCTGGGATTAGAAAAATTGGTGCACAACAGCCATATCACAATGTTGCTACCATAAAATGTCATGTCATTTGAATTGTTAATCTGAAAGCAGTTTGTGAATATCACTAAGCTTGGACCTTGTCATTGAGAATACACCTGTACAAATTGCTGGTGTTTGTGATTTCTCCCATTGCAGGGCCTGATTTCAGTTTCCTGATCATGGTAGTATAATGTACTGGAACATCTTGTGTTCTTGAAATCGTCAATGTACTCTAATTTTTTTCTTAAATAACATGGCCTTATTCCTTGGTCCTGATACCACATGAAAACATCAAATCTTGTTCTGGTTTGGAGCTTCACAGTATAGCTTTAAGCAGTATTTATTTAACAAGTAGTCATTTACACTTCGTCAGTGAAAATCTATAGATAGCTTTTCTCAACAACAATTGCTTAGTAGTACACTTTGTGTATATGTTGACCTCAAATCATGCTGAACTTTCATGTAAAGTGTTGATAACATGTTTGAAAGGAAAATATAATTTGATTAGCATTGTATGATGTCATTACTTGAAAATACACCCAGGGTGGTTTTTCCTTTTTTTTCCTCAATACAAAGTTAATACAATTTATAAACCATGTAGAGGTTCATTTGTACCAAATCTATAACCTAACATCTTTTGCTAATTTAATTTTAAATCTTATTGAATGTTCGCTATAAACACACACAAATTTGTTTAATTTATTCTTGCAAATAGGAAATTTTAAACAATTTTTTTTGTTTTGTTTTGTTTTTTTAAAGTTGTATCGCTGAGGATCAAAAGGGATGTGTAGGTTGGGAGGGTGCATATAGCAAATGTGTTCTGTAAAGCCATTGTTTATTGCATATTTTAAAATGAAAATACAACCTTCTACTTCCAATGTTATGTAAAAAAAAAATAAAAGCACAACAGAGACAAGTTTCCCTGTTATTTTCCTCCTCATTTATAGACAGTATGAATTTCAGGTTTATTTTATAATTAATGTTTGGGGTAAAGACTGTCAGTTATAACTGCCTGCTTTTTCTTTCTTTCCTTATGATGAAAATACCGCCACTGTGTTTATAAATACTGGGTGGCTGGAATAGTCTGGGTTACACGGAGTGTGCAGTAAATCTTTTAAGGTGAGCCAGGTTGTTGAAGTAGACTATTGATGGTTTGTTTCTTGCTTTAGCTGCTGTATCGGTTTGCTTCCTGTTGGGTAACAAAGGTCTTCAGTCTCCACTGTCCTTCCTGTTGCGGCCAGGTTAATTGGAGTCTCTCTTCCAAACAGTAAGAAAGAAAAAACTTGTGCATAACTGATTTTTCCTTTTCCTTTAAGAGACTTTCAATACTGGCTGCTGTTTTCAGGCTAACATCTGTTGTAACAATGTTCTTGTAGCTGTTTGTTGGGATTTTTGTTTATTATTTTTGCTTATTTATGAGTGTTATTTTTATTATCATTGATCAGTCCATTTGCAATTGCATTTTTTTTTTATCTCCTTGCCTAAATTTCCTTGCTTTTAATTATATATATATATTTCTCTCACATTCACTCACACCCATTATTTTGTGGAATATTATTTACAAGATGAAAAAAATATAAAATGCAGATAAGCGTTGACTTAAACATGAAAATTATAGTCATAATAAAATATGATTAGTAATGTCAATAACTCCATGAATACATAAATTCTGAAACCTGTTTTTAAAATACCATATATAGGTGCAAATGTTTATTACATAGAGGTAAATAAAAATGCTTTAGTTGGAATTGAGATTGGAGTATTCTGTATATTAGCTGAAGGTTTGTCTAGTAAAGTGAGAGGCAAAGTTTAACCAAAAAAATTATATTTAATAAAGTTTGCAAGCTTTTAAAGTCGCTCATCTCTCTGCGAGCTGTAGCACTGGCCGAGCGCGAGGTTGCCAAGTAAGCTTCATTAGTGAGTGTTGCCAAGTTTCCTTACTTGAGCAGCAACATAAGAGTTTCTTGGCAAAACAGTTAAAAAATTGTCTGTTATTGCAGCATTGTTCACAGCACTAGAAAGTTAATTTGGTTGGTTCATATAATTTAGCTACTAAGATTTAGAAATTTTGGCAGTAAAAAATACTGCAGATTAGAATAGAATTTAATGATGAATAGCAAAGAAAAAAAAAAGTTGCAATAGGTAAATAATACAACACATTTGCATTTTCCTAGGCTATGTAATTTTTAAATGCTGCTGGGAATTTTCAGACTGGATGTTAGGCTATTACATCTACTAAATTATACCCTTAGAAAAATAACCTATTACTGATATCTTATGCTTTAATGCACAATTAAAATGTTAGCTAAAGAAAATTAAAGTGCATGCATTCATTGAAACACTGGATGGTCTTACACTTTGATCTATTGATAATTAATACTAACTTTAGGGAAGGCTATTGTGACTGTTATATGAAGTCAGTTTTTATCAAGAATAAAAAATATCAAAGCTAAACTATTTCTAAAAAGTACATTACTTTAATGCATCTTAGGTTTCCTAAATTACAATTCCATGTCATCCCTACTTACCAAAGTTACTGTCATTTTTTCTAAGGATGGCAGCTGTAATATTTTTTCTCATCATATATTTTGTTTATTTAAAAGAATATTTAAAAAAATAATAATGTGATCTAGTTTGGTTGGTTGAGAAAAATCTAGTAGTGCATTTCAAAATGAGTAAAACTCTTTTTTAGTTTAATGGAGTTGGGAGACTGAGGAGACCACATGGTGTCCTATGAAGAGCCTATTCATTAATTTGTCTTAATTTACATTAAAAAAAAGAAAATTGTTATGAAGGCTTTATAGTGCAAGCTTGCTTTTTGTTAATATGAGAAAAATAAAATAAATTTAAAGTTTGTTACATTATTTTACTTTGAACCTGATAGTCCATTATATACAACATTTTTATTACTGTTATTTCTAGCTGAAATTTTAGTTTTTTGTATAGTATATAGAAATAAAAATGGAGATATTTAATTATATGTAACATTAGTAGTTTCATAAAACAGTATATTTTAAACTTAGTTTTTGCTAAATCATGCAAAATATAGCCATTTTCAATTGTTTATGCTGCTTGCAACCACTAATATAATCTTTAAAATGGGACTAAACTAAGCTTATGCTGCCTTTTTTCCCCCCAGTTCTGCATGGTGCTTACATCAGAAAAATAATAGGGTGTATAAGAGAATACTATAATGTGCGTACATTTGATAGGTAGGGAACACTTGGCCCTTCTTGACCATGCTGCTTTAAATTCTAGGCACAGGATATGTTTGATGTGAAGATAGTAGCCAGGTCTTGCTACAAACTTTAAGTAATTGAATTTTTATTTGTTAAAACTTAAAGCTAGTTTTAAATGACAAAAACAAATTCATTCTGTTTTATTTGTCGTTATCTTACCTCTTGTTACACCTGACTATGAACTTAGGCTGGATGAGGGGTATGAGTAAGGGAGGGAGAGAGAAATGTTCAATGGAAACTATGGCCAGTAGGAAAAGCTTAGACTTCAGCTGAACTAACAAATCCAAAAGTGTCTACAAATTTTCATTTTTAAAGCTTGGAATGCACATTTTTTTACTGCCTCCTGCATATATATGCATATTGTGCTTTCCACAACTGAAGAGTTGTACTTGATGTTTTCAGTTAGAGGTGTATTTGTTCTCTGTAATTTTTGTTTTTGTTTTTTTTACGTATATTACTGGAGGAAGACTAGCAGACTAATAAAAAAAAAAAAACCTACATTTAACTCTGTGTCACAGATATTTTTATTTTTTTATCTTTTATCGACCTAAACAACTGCTGTTTATATATTCATGTTGCAGGATAAAATTTTCAAGGACGTAGATGATAATGAAAATTATTAAGATATCAAGTATTAAATATTCAATATGTTCTCTACGAACAAAACTTTATCTGTGATATGTACAGTGCCAGGTATTAACTATCATATTACATATAAATATATTTCTCTTTAAATCAATTGCATGTCTGCACAAAGCAATAAAAGTAACAGCTAAGTCTTGCATGGATAGCTTTTTATCTCTAAAATTTTGCTGGTTTTTGGAAAGGGATTAAGCCTTCTGTCATGTGTAAACATTCCTTGATGGCAAGGAATGTTTCCAAGTGATTCTGTTGTATTGTTGTGTTACAATGAGCAAGTCCTATATTTTTTTGTACACACTGCACCCACAAAGTTGTCTTGGTCAGTTTCGGTTTCATCTTGATCTTGAGAAAAGGGGAACCTGGCAGTGGAAAAGATTTTCTTGATTGATTTTTAATTTAAAAAAAAAAATTGTGCTTGTTTTCCATGATTTAATCTTGGCTTTTTAAAAATCTTTGTACAAAATTTCATTTTAGACATAACTTATATTTTAATGATTAAGTCTCTTGAATTTAAAGTATTAATTTAAAATACAAATATAGATCTGAACATATAGTTATCTTAAAAAAACATTAGTACATTTAATATTTTTGCATTGCTCTGTTATGCCTGTAGTTTTTACTCAAAAATGAATTTTACTACAGTTTTAAAATAATTTTAAAAAAACTTCTTTTAGGCATTATATTTAATCCACATATATGAAAGTCAAATTATAGGCATAACAGAGCATCCAAAAATATTAAATGTACTAATGTTTTTTTTATTTAAAGACAGCTATCTTTCTCTGTTATGAATAGTAATGTATTTTTCTCTCTCCCTCATATGCATCATTGAAGTGATAATCTATTTTACTATTACTTTTTTTTTGTATTTATATTACTTAAATGCTTATCTCAAATTGGGGTTCAAGTTGGAGAAAAACAATCAAAGATGGTTCCAAAATTGTGCATTTTAAATGGACTTAAAGAGGATGAGAAAAATTGGAAAATTGACAAGTATTATTATATTAAACTCATTGGCACCAGTTGCTTACCACCATCACTGTGGCATAGATTGTAGCAGTATTGGTTTTTTTTTGCTCAGCAGAGGTCTAATTGTTCCAAATGATGGAACTGCTCAATAGTCATACTCAATTACAAGTGATAGCATGTTAATTTTGATAATTACAGCCTACAGCTCAAAAAAATAGAAAAAAAAAAATATCTCACAATATTAGAATATTCCATTTTGAGTTTGAGTAAATCACTATTTATGCAGTATATATACCATGAATCTCTGTCTGGTTCAGTACACACAACCACAATCATGAAGAAGACTGCTGACTTGACAGTTGTCCAGAAGACACTCATTGACACCCTCCACAAGGAGGGTAAACCACAGGTCATTGCTGAAAGGGCTGGCTGTTCGCAGAGTACTGTATAAAAGCATATTCATGGAAAGTTGACTGGAAGGGAAAAGTGTGGTAGGAAAAGGTGCATAAGCAAGAGGGATGCCCACAGCCTTGAGAGGATTGTCAAGCAAAGCTGATTTAAGAACTTGGGGGAGCTTCACAATGAGTGGACTGAGGCTGGAGTCAGTGCATTAAGAGCCACCATGCACAGACATGTCCAGGAAATGGGCTACAAGTTTCAAGCCACTACTGAACCAGAGACAACATCAGAAGTGTCTTACCTGGGCTAAGGAGAAAAAGAACTGGACCGTTGCTCAGTGATCCAAAGTCCTCTTTTCAGATGAAAGTAAATTTTGCATTTCATTTGGAAATCAAGGTCCCACAGTCTGAAGGAAGGATGGAGAGGCACAGAATCCAAGTTGCTTGAGGTCCAGTGTGAAGTTTCAACAGTCAGTGATGATTTGTGGTGCCATGTCATCTGCTGGTGTTGGTCCACTGTGTTTTATCAAGTCCAAAGTCAACGCAGCCATCTACCAGGAGATTTTAGATCACTTCATGCTCCCGTCTGCTGACAAGCTTTATGGAGATGCTGATTTCCTTTTCCAGCAGGACTTGGCACCTGCCCACAGTGCCAAAACTACTAGTAACTGGTTTGCTGACCACGGTATTACTGTGCTTGATTGGCCAGCCAACTCACCTGACCTGAACCCCATAGAGAATCTATGGGGTATTGTCAAGAGGAAGATGAGAGACACCAGACCCAACAATACAGACCAGCTGAAGGCTGCTATCAAAGCAACCTGGTCTTCCATAACACCTCAGCAGTGCCACAGACTGATTGCCTCCATTTCACGCCACATTGATGCAGTGATTCATGCAAAAGGAGCCCAGACCAAGTATTGAGTGCATAAATGAACATACTTTTCAGAAGTCCAACATTTCTATATTATAAATCCTTTTTTTTTTTTTAATTGATCTTATGAAATATTCTAATATTTTGAGATAGTGGATTTTTGAGTTTCATGAGCTGTGAGCTGTAATCATCAAAATAAAAAAAAAAAAGGCTTGAAATATTTCACTTAATGTGTAATGAATCCAGAATATATGAGAGTTTCACTGTTTGAATTAAACTACGGGGAAAAATGAATTCTTCCACGATGTTCTAATTTTGTTAGATGTGTGTGTGTCTGTTTTCAAACTTTTGCTACTACAATTTTTTTCAATGAAATAACTTTTATGCTCAACGAATTATTTCAATGTGACTGCCATTTATTTTTATTTTATTTTCAAAATGTTATGTCTGTTTAAATGGAATCAATGAATAAGAGTAACTGAACAAATTGGCTAGTGTAGACTGACATCAAAGATTGCCCTCAAACTGTAAAAGCAAAAGTCTGTACGTATAATGATGTAAATAAATGTTTCCTAAACATCTGGCAGGAAATTTTAATGCATTTAACATAAAAAGAAAGAAAAATAAACAACAACATTGATGACAATTTTAAAGAATCTTGGAGGAATTTAATTTTTGAAAAACAAAGTTGGAAATTTAATACTATTTTCTGTGGTTTTGTGGAAAAACAAATTAAAACGTGCACTGATGTTATAGGAATGACGAATTGTTGGGATGGGGACTGTTTGCTTGCTGGCTGCACTTTACTGGGATTATCTTTCATTAATATTGATGCATGAAATTGGATTCGTAGTTTTTCAGCTGAGAATGATTAATGGAACATTAAGTTTTAATATGATAAATAAAAAGCTTGAGTGCATGCCAAGCAAAGGCTTTAATTTTGGCAGAATATATTTTTGCATGCAAATATAGAATCTGAGTATTTACTGCACAACATTTTGTGTATAACACAATTATGCATTGTAAAAAAAATACAAGTGACAAATTAAAAACATCTGGAAATGCGTAGATATGTCTTTGCAAAAAAAAAGAAAGTGAATAAAGATACAACCTTTTAAAACATGTTATTTTCTACCTTGTAACTCTGTCTCCTTGCAAACTTTTTACTGTATTAAGTAAAAAGTAAATTAAAATCTGCTCTGACCAACATAATTTTGATTGTGAAGGCTTCCTGAAAAGTAATAAGTCTTATGTGTAAATTTGTGAATGTGATTTACAGTATTTTTCATAAACACATTTTCCTATTCTTTAATATTTTCTTGCAATCATCAAAACTTGGCTCTCCAGCCTTTAAAAAGAAACCAAAAAAAAAAAAACCAAAAAAACCTGTGCATGTGGGTGCAAACAATTATATTTACTTCCATAATTTATGTCAGTGGGTACAACAAGACTATTAAAGCAGTTATAACCTTTAACTTTGAAATATCAGAACTGTATTTACATATGTGTTCACACATTTGTTCAAGAAAATTTGGAACATTTCAGTGTGAAGATTTGCTTATATTTTAGATATAGTTGACCACATAGTTTTTACCATTATGTTTATTTGCATATTCCATATATTTAATAACTTTGTGAAATCCCAGACCATTTGTATGCATTGTAATTCAAAGTTGTTTGGATAATTGCATAACATGCAAAAAACATGAACCTAAGGAATTTCGGACATGCACATTGAAAAAAGTGCAATTTGGACCTAGGTAGATGTTTGAATTCATGAACATGATAAGGAAAAAAAAAGATTGAAGTTTGGCTGTTCATGCTAAAACATCAGAACTTGTTGCACCTTAATCTGTTTCAGGTATAAGTTGCTAAAAGTTTTGATATGTCCAGGATAGTTATGAGAAAAACTTGTATAGAATCAGATTGTAGCTAAAACATGAATAGTGAAAGAAAACAGTCATCTGGAAAAGAGTTATAGATGTAGCCATCCTAAAGTGGTGAACATGGACAAAACTCCATTGCAGATACAAAGTCGCTTTGCTCAGGTAATGCTTCATTATATTCTACATAAACATAGTATAAATAGTGATGAGGTACCTTGTAGCAAGATAAACATTTATTCTCAAAACAGCTACATGCAACCAATAATCAAAAGGCTTTCAAAGAGTGAGGTGTTCATTTTAGTGTTTGGCATTAATTTTTGATATATGCATATAATCATGTATTTAATAAAATTTTTGTTAATTTGTACATGTCATAATCAATATATGTGACATCTAGCCAGTCTTTATTCCTATTCCTGTTAAGCACACATTTTGTTTATACAGTGTGCATCATGAGGTTTGGCAAGCAAGTTATGTAAATAAGCAGAATTGATTACATATCCTAGCAATATTTAGAAGTGACAGATAAGTCATTTTTCTTTGGGTTAACCCTCATATTACATTGAGAATTTACATACATTTGTCGTATTTTGGGTCATGCATGCATTTTTAATGTGTAAGACAAAAAATTGATGGTTAATGCTCTTAATTGTTACTATAAGAAAGGAATGTATTTAATGCAGAGCTTTTTTATGTGTGGTAAAATAATTTTGTTTGAACGTAAAGCCAAAAACATTAGCTTGGTAGATGCATATAATCAAACACACAAAAAAACGCTCTCAGTCAACAATAAAATGAAAAAAAATAAATCGCAATTGTATCTAGTAGGATATAATAGAAAGACCACTAGTATATATTGCATAGAATATGACTGGCAGGATGTAAAGCTATGTTCATATCTCACAGGAGATGTTGGTTTTGTTATTGCTAGGTAGGCAAAAGCAGCATCTAGCTTATTTTTTCACATTCCATTTGCTGCTGGTAGATGTCCATTTATTTATTTACATTCTGCATTGTAACAATTTCTGCAAGCCTTTTAGACACCCCAGATCTGGTTTTGATAAGGGATTCAACTGAAGTATTTCCTATCTCCAAAGAAAAGTCTAGACTTGCAAAGTTTGTTGCTGTTCCATTCTGAATGGATTTTTGTCCACAAGATAAAAATGCTGATGCATGCAGCATGTAGAAGAACGCGAATAGTTAGCAGGCAGTCCTTTGTTGGCAGATGTAGCCAGCCAATAGTTTGTCATGATTATGCACATCTCCCTTTGTGGCATTGTATCCAGTGATAATGTGTGGCTTCCTCTTATTTTCTCTATCACTATTGCATCCTAGTGTGATGTGCTCATGGTGAGAACTTTTTTTTTCGTTTTTGCCTGGTAGGAAATGATGAATGGTTCTTGGCATGAATGCAAATATTGATTAATGAACTTGATGGTCTTTCATTTGTAGAACATCAGCTGGGTAGTTCTGTTTTATTTCTTATTCATAGCATTGTGACTTTTTGCTTGTGAAGTTCAACCACAAGCTGATATGAAGTAAATTGTTTATTTTTATGTTATAGCCTTGCAGTCCCTGGGACATGTCCAGTACATGTCTTGCCTAAAGGGCACCAAATGTTTGTCTCTGGTAACATTTGGCCCTGAGTTGTATAGCAGAGGAAAAATCTCAACCCATTTGCCAATAATCTCTTTTATGCCAACTGGCCCTGGTTTTGCAATTGTCAAATCAAAACAGCCAAGTAATCTTGTGGAATTCTTCAAAAGACAGTAGCAGGAAATATAGCTCAGGCCATCTTCATTGGATCTGTAAACACTTGACAACAAGTAATCTGAAGTAAGCTTGTACGTACACACAGCCAATTCCATTCTCTTTCTTGGCTGAAGACACATGCTTTCCGAGTTGGTCATTTCCAGAATGACACTCGTGATTGTCTGTTGCTCGAAAAGATTGAATAATGATTTTAAGTCATGCATACAGCTTATCAAGTAGGTTCTGGAACCATTTGGATAACATCTGCATTTGACAGCTTGGCTTGACTTGGTTTTTTGAAATTCTTACCTCTGTATTTTTCTAACTCTAGATCTCAAGATTTAATTTCCACTCAGGGTATGCACATTATCTATATCTTCAGACTCTGAAGAGAATGAATCGTGAAATCATCATTATCATCACTCATATTTTCAGTTTCTGATACTTCACTGTTTATCTTTGTTAAAATGTTTTCTACTGGAAAGTGCCCTGACCACTCATATTTGACCTTAAAACCAGAGAAATATTGCTATGGTAATATTAAAGAAAACCTACCACTAGAAATAAAGACAGTTAATTAAATTAAAAGTGCAAAAACAAAAAAAAAAAAATACTAATTTTGTAAACAAAGCCCATTCATACATACTTTAGTTCACTGTGGCCCCAAAAATGACCTACGTGTTGTGAAGTTTTAGGGAGTTCAAAACTGCCATCAGGTCAGATGGACCCAAAACACAATATGAGGTTTAATTACACATTGGGTAAAAAAGGAGTAAAGGAATTATGATTATTTTTGCTGTCTTTATTGGGAATTTTTGATGATGATAATACTGATACATTGGAAAAAAAATTCTTGATAGTTTTGCATGCATATGCTTGTTTACATTTATGTATGGTAGATCAATAAATAGTTTTGTGTATTATTATTAATCAAGGCATCTACTACTACACCTCTGCTTTGTTTTTAATTTTAAAGTTTAAGTTATGAGATAAGTCAGAGAAAGAAGCTTACAGCTTATAGTGACTACAAAACTAACATATGCCTATGAGCATCTGAAAGGTGGGGGGGGCGAGCAAGTTGGTGGTGATAGTGTAATGATGACATTGTTTGTTTCCTATAATGTTACCAGTAACAACCTGCACAGCAGAAAGGTCGCTTAGCACAATGAGAAGAATGAAACCACGGCTGAGGTCAACAATAGCAATGATTATTTGTACAAGTGTTTGTAGAGGAAAAGTTGCAGCTGAGAAGCATGAATTTATTCAAAAATTAATGGATAAATTTGGACAAGACCACAAGCATTTACAATTTATACTGACTAAAAATGTGTGGGGTTTTTCTTTTGTTTCATTATTGTGATCTCCAATGGAGCAGCACAATATCAAAGGAAGCAGACTGACATCAAAAAAAAAATTAAACAAAATTCTAAATGAATCACAAGAAATATTTCTAAGTTAAAAAAAAAAAAAATCTTGATTGAAATCAAATACCCTTGATAGGAAAAAAACAAATTAGTATCTCTTATTTTTTGGATGTAAGTATGCTTTCATCACCAAGCACAATCCCCACACTTGATGTTTAGTCATTTTGGGGACCCCTTCCATCCAGAAAAAGTCCTGTGGATTCTAATGCATATATCCTATTTTTTAAAACTGTTATAAAAGAATTCTGAGCTGCATGGTATGCGTATTTCTGGCAAGTTGTATATAATTTCTGGATGTGATATCCCTTATTTAGGTACCAACAAACTTTTTTTTTTTTTCCATTTCATCTAGGGAACTTTAAAATTTAGATTATTTTTCATCTTCTATCTACTGTTGAAAAAAGCACAATTGATAAATACGTCAGAGTATTAATTTTTTTTTTCCAACCAGGAAAGGGATAAAGACGAAAGACAATTTGGATGTTGCAATGTCAACAAGGTGAAAAAATAACAACAGAGTTACTACTAAACATACTACAGTAAATAGATAGCTGGTCTGGGTTATCCATCACTTTATTAATGGTATATGACTTGTGTTCTGATGATTTGCTCTTGTCACCATTAGGCTTTAGTTTTGAGGACTAATCAGGTATAGCAGCTGTCCTGGATAGCCAGTATTTTTTGTCAGGCAACACACTTTCCATTAACCATTGTCCATTGGGCAAATGCCTTTTTTTCAAAAAATTTTTTTTTTACTTGATTGGCAAGGCAAACTGCTTTTGTTGCTCTCTGCATTAATTGGACTATGAAATGATAAATCTGCATTATTATTCAAGATAAGTTCTTTTCTTTTACAGGAAAGATGACTTGAGGTAAACATTCATTTATCTATAAAGTATTTGTCTGAACTTTTAAAATAAAATATGGTTTTCAATCTGTTAACTCTAAGATTACTACTTACAAGTATTCTAAGTTTATGCAAAGATCAGATGACAATAGGTTGGAACTCGGTAACATGCACATTCTGATCATTCTGACTATCTAAACTTAAAATACTTATTAAAATAGTCGTAACTAACCTGCTACAAACTTGGGTGTTTCAGACAAAAATTCTGCAGATGTAGTTATTTTCTAAATACTAAAATTTTTGTCATTCGTCCCTAAATACTGAAAATGTTGTTTTTTTATTGTCAAAAAAGAAAAGGCTTTTTTCTGCCCTTTCATCTCCATATTCAAGTGGACTCTTCCTTTCTACTTAGCCATGTGGGTACTGTAATATACAATTAATAAATGTTTGTCTTTACCTGTTTTTCGATTGCCATGTTGTCATTCTTATTGTCTGTTTATAACAAACATTCTTATAAAAATGTCTTTATACTCTTAATAGTAGCCGTTGTATAAACATGTGATTTCATTATACCTGTCTGTTTTCAAGTTTGTTATACATTCTCTGAATCATCATGTCCAACATTCTTCATAAATAATAACATTTATTCTTACCACTGGCTAAAATGGACCGAGAACTAGACATATCCACAGTCATAAGCTTTCTGACCACAGGGATGATGATAATGCAAGAGAAATTTAATGAATTCTCATGATGGTGATTTGTACATAATGCATACAGGTGAACAAGGATTATTCATTAAATTTAAAATAACTAAATCACATGATATAACATTTTAAGTGGATTGTTAAAGTTTTAAGAAAATCATAGTCAAGGAGAGTATAATTTATATATATCCAGAAAGTTTGGTGACATTTAGTGTTGGACAACCACATTTTCCTGAAATTTTTCAGCCTTTGAATATTTCAAGAGCATTAAATTAGTTGCAATTAAACCTTGATGGTGGTGACAAGAACAGATCACTGAAACAAGTTAATTTGTTAGTTTTCTCTCTGTTAATAAGGTGATGGGATATGCCTGAACTAATCCAGAACTTTGTTCTTATATAGTATGCTGTGCTTTCTCTCTCTTTTCTTAGAAACTAGTTTGAGAGAAATTCAATTGATATGGTAACATTTGGCTACTCTAGTGCATAGGCAATTTTTAGAATACATTCTTTAAAAATTGTTTTTTTTTCTTAAATAGCTATTTGGAAGGATTTTTAAAAACTGAATGCCAGTAAAATTACTTTTTCTAGCACCTGGAAAAATGAAGAAACAAACTTATTTATTTAAAGTAGTAGTTTTAATAAAAAAGTGGAGATGGAGAAATAAAACATGGTTCATACCAGGGGTCAGTAACCTTTCAACAGTGATGTGCTGGATTGTACTTTGTTTCCCCAATTGAAAGCATGCTGATGAGGTTCAGAGTATATTGAGTACATTTTGCAAGCAAATAACAATATATACAAACACTCTACTTTAAATGTAATCAAGTTTAATGCAATTGAAACATGATGCCTTTATTTTAAGAGTAAAGCTATATATACTAATTCTACTGTACATACCATTCCAAAACTCCATTACTTAGATTAAAAAAGTCCTGTTATGCAGTTAGTGGAATCATTGCTTCTGTACTTCCAGTGTCAGGTGTGTACTTGGATTCTTTATACTGTACACAGGCTTCTGAGTGATCATGTGATAGTTATCTGTGTGAAGAACAGACAGCAAGTTTCATGTGTGAAAATATCTTTTCACAAAAGTACATGGATCTATGGCTGAAAGCATAGCAAAGACAACTTGTTTTTTTCAAGCAGTTTAATTTCTAAGGAAGTGATGCTCAGTAGGTTAAAAGAGAGGGTACAGATTTCTTGACTTTGATGACCACAAGTTCTGAGCATTTTAAATCTATGGACTGCATCTCAAATTGTTTGATGTTCATCCACTGAAACAAAGGCCATGTCCAGCTCATTCTCATTGAAATAGTCAAGCTTCTTGATGAATGGAAGCATTGGTCCTGATTGTTGAACATTTTAAGAAATTTAGATTCTAAATTTTGCATCAACAAGTCAATCTCACTGACATTAACAGCAACATGATGATAGCTCTTTGAGAGTAAAGTACTTTGCTATGTAAAAATTTTTGGTCTTGAAACAAATGCCTTCAAGCTTTCATGCAGATCTAAAACTGGTTTGGCTCATGTAGGCAAAGGTTAAGAATGTTTAAGTGAGATGTAATGTCAGTCAGAAACATGAGTTTCCTCAGCTACATGTAGTCATCCAGTTCTCCTCAGCATCCATCATAGTGTTATGTTGGGAATTTAAAATTTTTGGGTGAAGGCTTTCTTGATGAATGATGGAACGAAATGCCATTTGATGATCAATATACTATTTCAGGAACTGTAAAAATCCTTTAACTTTTTCTCTTTATAGCAGGTACACCATCAGTGTTTACATTTAAAAAATATATTTCTGTCAAAATGTTTGATAAAGGTTTCATATCTTCAGTTTTCATTCCATGTAGTGATTCCAAGTTCCTGTCTTATTCTGTTTGAGTCTGAAGCACAGCATCTTGAAATAATGGCAGAACAAGGAAGATTATTAATAACGGTGCTTTCGCCCAGTGCCACACTGAAAATCTCCGCATGCTATAAATACCACAGTTTGCTGATCTCTAATTTCTGCCATTTCACTCCCACATTGTTATTGAAGTTATTGAAGATACTGACATCTCTCTCATCTGAGAGATCAAGTCCTTATTTGGAAAATTATTGAATAAACATTCAGAACTATTGAGAAATGTGTTTTTTTAATACTCTCCATCTGTAAAAGGTTTGACGTTTTACAATGCAGTGTAATCTTGTATCTCCCCTCTACAACTTACTATTTCTTACATGTGAAAATACTGCTTTTTTTAATTGCCTCTATCTTGTCAGATTTGTCAGAAAATTAATTTCCATTGGTTTGTTTGTATGCCTGATGTATGGCACTGATCCTTAGGTAGAAATCCAAATTGGGTTGTCTATGCAGCTGACATTTTGATACTTATACACACTGCCATTGTCAGGGAGCAGGACAAATACATTGAATGGTGTATTAACAGGCAAGACATATGGCAAACATGGACAAGACTTTGGCAAAGTACTATGGAGCATATACTACTGACTGCTTGTATAGTCTATATAACCTGTATACTTTTGATCTCTGGCACTGCATTGACTGTTCAGCAGCATGATTCTTTGCTGATAGAAGGTCATGGTATATGATCCATTTGGCTTCCAGCCATTTGTAGACTATAACTGTATTATATCAGCTTTTCAGCTGTCTGTTCACATGAGTCATCACACTTCAGTCTGCTTGAGCTATTCCTATAACATTTCAAAATGATCTTGATTAATCAAGCAATCTGTATATCATGCAAAACCTGCCTATGTGCTGTAGGTTGCTGAATTCTGTTTTATACCTTTTTGTAATACAACAGAATACATTGGTTTGACTGAGAATGAAAAATATTGCTTGTTCATTCAGCTGTCACATTTCTTTTATATGGAGACAACAGTTGTCATAATGTTGATAGTAAACAATTTATCTATCTTGCTTCAATGGAAATTAAGAGTAACAGAATATATATAAAAATTATGATGACGCACACTTATTATTTGAATACATGAAACTTTCTATGAGGATTTGATAACTGATATACATGCAATAATTATTAATGATAAGCTGTTTTATTTGATTGTAATATATATTAACTTTATTATTTTATGCAGACATCACACATGTTACAAATTATATCTTTCACACTGATAATGAAATTTCACAAAGGCAGATGAAAAGGAATTCTTTGTATATTTTTATTTTTTAATAACAATAATTCACTTGGTGTTATTAAAGTCATCTTCAGGTCTTCCTCTGCTAGATTCTCCTTTTATATACCATCATAATAACACTTTTGTAACTGATAAGTTACACTTTCAATGAATAACTTTCATAAAACTTTTCATTAATATTTATTGGAAACTAATAGTCAGGATGTCACTTGCTTAGCTAGCCTATTGAGTATTATAGTTTTATCAATCTTTAATCACAGTGTTCTTTATTAACTACTAAAGTATATCCAAGTAATTACATTTTAATAATAAAAACATAATGGGCATTTAAGAAAGTTTTTTTTTTTTTTTCCTGTTCATAGTTCCTTTTAAATATTCAGCTTTAATAATTATGAAGTTGGTTTAGTTAATTGTATTTGCGTAGACACAAGAAGCAATTATGGATAATACAGGATTGTTTGTTTGTTGGTTTCATTTTTTAAATTAAAATTTTTTCCTTGCTAAACATACTAATGTGGTTAGTCCGTGCTAGCGTAGAGACTGTCATCACTGGTTTATTTTTAAAATATGAACTACTAATAATTATAAAATACTTTACTTGTCAGTTTTATGGCATTGCTTTTGATCACTGTGTTTCTCTACAGAGAAGAGACTATCCACTTCTGTTTAATTTGTATGAAGAAAAAGAATAATCATAATATATTAGATTAAATATTTTTTACATTGTGTATTATATAGAAATTCACATCTCACTTATGAAATTAATAGTCTATTTAATTTATTTATTGCATCAGTACTAAACAACCAGAAATATCTGTCAAAGGATGTTTTTGAAATTGATTTGTGTTTTTGCTAAGAAGATGGTTTAATAAAAACTAAATTATCTATGCACAGAACTTTATTCACCAGGAGGAGAGACATGAAGTATATTTTTATTTTGAGAATGCAGTGTTTATTAAAATATTCTTATACTTTGTTAAGCAAAAAAACAAATAGGCACCCCCTGAAAAATACACACACACCACATGATATGCAAAAAAAATGGTGCTCTGAATGTATTTATAAGGCGGATAATGCTTCTGTGTGCAAATTAGCCATGTTACAAATAATAGGCTTTCCAGTTTGCTTGGATAATAGGGCATTGGAAGGGTAAAAGAAAGAAAATGAGAATATTCCAAAAATTAAACAATCTACTTGCTAGTAGATGACAGTTTCTATGGTTACCGAAGCTGTGAAGCAGGTGGTGTTTGTGTTTTTTTATTAGCAGCATAGTTATTCAGATGTCAACCCCAAAGGTCATGTCTGAATATAGCATTTATTCTAGAGTCTTATATTTGCAAGATATAGTGAAACAAGTTTATTTTGTTTTATAATTATCTAATTTTCTTTTGTTGGAAGAATCAGTATTTTTAAAAAAGAAATGCAAAAATATAAGCAGACAGATTTTGATCGGTGGGGGAGGGAGGGATAGTGTGCATGAGCCATAAAGCAAAGCGTGTTCTTTGCGGTTAAGAGAAAAGAATTTAAGACACCTTGGGGATAAGTGAGAGGTGGAATGGAATAATCAGATTTGTTTTGCATCTTAACTACACTTAAACTTTTCTAAACTTATTTTAATTTTAAGATAATGTAGTTTATATGAAATGGTGTTGTAAAATGAAAAACATTTGCGATTTGTTATTTATAAAATTCGGTTGGTTGGTTTAGACTTTTCTCATCATATCGGTAATAACACAAGGTGACTTAAAAAAAGTCTGGCCATTAATTTTTGGGGAAGATCAGTGATCTCTGGAACCTTTTCCTGGAAGCCTACATGTTTAATTTTAATCTATTTAATTGTGTAGCTTACTGTTTTACTGTGATTTTGGTGGTCACACCAAAGATAAATTCTGGAGCTTTTGACTCTTGCTGAAACCATTGATTTGTGGTCCTGGTCTTGTGGAAACAGCCAGAAATAGATTGACATTTTCAAAATCATCAAATTTATTCTAATCTAAACCAGACATGCAGAAGGTGAATGGGTTTGCTTTTAATTCTTTATGAAATTTTAAATGCTAATGTAACAAGGTGTATCTGACCTGCTATAATGCCCTGTCATAACTATTAAAATTGCTCAGTTGCTCAAAACTGCAACCATAATGAAATTGATATGGAAAGTAAAGAAAAGCTTATTGAGGTGCTCAAAAGTTAAATGGAATAACTTAAAATTGGGTAAATGATTATGTAAGGCATTAAAAATACAAGACAATGTTCTTGCTTTACACAGCATGAATTTATATTTTAATAAAGAAGATCAAAACAGCATTAATAGTACCTTTCGGTAACACTGAATTGTTGGTCCCAAGCCCATGAAATTAAAGGGATTTTTTTCATATATAGAAGCTTGGATCACCTTTGGTCTTGGTCAGTCTGGACTAACAATGTGCAGTGTCAGAACTACTAGAAGTGACAACTTATAAATTAGCATTTCTGGCTTTGCCATCTTTAGAGACATTTTTCTGACATTATGGCACTCTTTTCAAAAAATGTTTTACTCTTCAAATTTTATGTTCTTACTTTATTAATACTTTTCATCAGTTTGTACTCTTTTTTTTTTTTTTTTTTGATTTTCAGTTTTACTTTTGCTTCAATTAACGAATGGCTTGTTTCTAACACTAGCTTTGTGCTACTATTGCAATACTCTGACTACTGTTATTATTATGCTGTGGCTTGTTTGTTGCGTTTCTTGCTGCTAAAAGAGATCAAGGTGCTTTGTTTTCCTCGCAGGTCTTATATGTGCATGGTAATGCATTAGCTACCGATTGGAATGAAATGCACTTCCTTTTTTTTTTACTCACATCTTGAAAGGTAAAATAAAACTTATGTATGTGTGTGTGTGTGTAGTAGTGCACACGCACGCACACATTCATAGGATATGCAATGCAAGCTGAGATTTATCAGTTTAGCAAATGATGACCCTCTCTCACTCTATAGTTGTTTTTTGTTTTTGTTTTTTACTTAGCCATTTTCTTAAGCACAATTGATTTGATATTTTCTGTAGATAACATGTTTCAGTGCTGGCTTCACTATTTTTCTTTCTTTTCTATCCACAAACTACTTGTAGGTTTCTGAACCTGAATAAACATTTCAGATTCCTACTTAAGGCAGCAACTTGTTTTAAAGAGTGTAAAGCCTAATCAATTTATGGCCAACCTGGAGTTCATTAACCTTTGGTATCCACACCCCTCCCCAACTTAATTGAATTGACTCAGGTTTGTTTTTCTAAGCTAAAGGTAACCAAGCTGATTGCTAGTAACCCTTTAGCTATTGTGTTGCAAATAAATTAGGTAGTATTTGTCATAGTTCTGATACTAGCATGTGTGGAGTTGTTGTGGCATGGTTTCTTTTAGAATTGCCAATTCTTT
This sequence comes from Nautilus pompilius, assembly GCA_018389105.1. NCBI lineage: Eukaryota > Metazoa > Mollusca > Cephalopoda > Nautilida > Nautilidae > Nautilus > Nautilus pompilius. The sequence continues at coordinate 251,987 of JACATO010000998.1, read as the reverse complement.
TGGGGGAGCTTTTCTTGAGAGCTATTTGGATTTCATTTGAAAATTTTCTTCTCAATGTTCTCTAATGACCATCTTGGCAGTTTCTCAAGAAATGTGTGGATCTGGACCTTGCTGAAGCTATAAAAGTCTGCTTATCAACTGACTTATATGAAATTTGGAATGGCTGAGGGCCTAAGCTTGATTTTAATCAGGGTTTGGTTGGCATGGTGTTCTCTTTATCTTTACCAACCACTCATGTTTGTTTTCTCCACCCACCCAGTTTCTTCCCACATCTAAAACTGAAGAGTGCTAGTAGGGTGCTGAGCCCCTCACAGCATAGGATAAGCAATGCTCTATGGATAATTGCATCATTGCACTCCATCACCGGGATTGTTTTTAATGAGAAGAGGTTATCTCTGTTGTAGAGAAAGATATATGACAACAAACAGACCTAATTTACTCCATAAATGAGTATATATAATTCGGTCAGCTCCTTTTATTAATATAATGTAGCCTCCCTCATGCTGAGTCCTGTGTCCAGTATTTGCAATGCTCTTTGTTATAGTAATTGTTGTATTATTGTTTTAAAATAATTGCCCATTGGCTGCATTGTCTAGGATCATGGGGAATCTAGATTCCAGGCATTTAAATGCAACAACTCCTTGCTTTCATTGCCCTCAAATTTCTTGTTTGTCTTGGCCACCAGATCTGAATGGGTTAATAATACTTTTGCCTGTATCATTAGGTTTAAGGGTATTTCGGTGAATTTAAACTTTTGATACTGTTCCAGTGTGTGTGGGTGATGCCATTACTCTCCTATCAAGAAGACTACAAACAACTTTGGGTGCATCAGAGTTGCACATGGTGCTGCATGGTGTTCATTTGTGCAAGATGGTATGCTGCGTGGTCTCACAACTCTTACAGCACAACCTTTTCCACTCGGGTCAAAAGAGTTCAAAAACAAGATAGTTTGGAGCAGACACCACAGTCAAGTGAGAACATTTCTTATGTGCATTTGATAATTTGTGATTTATAATTTTACCATTGAAACTGAAACATCATGAATAGTAGTTACTATGCCTTATTAGTTCTAATTGCTGCCTATACTCCAAAAAATCCCCTCTCCACTTCAGCTTTGAAAAGATATTAAAGGAAAATAATGTAAATGGTCATTTGTCTGCATCCATAAATATTCCCAATAAATATTCTTTTTTTAAGGAATATTTTGGCACTTGAATGTCATCTATTGAAGAATTTGCTCTTTAGACATGTTGACCCTTGACTTACAGATATTAAATAAAAGTCAGCCATCTCAGACTGAAGCAATTGTAGACTCCTACTTCACCATTAAAAAGCATCCATAGATCATTTATTTCTTGTTATCTTATTGTTTTTGACATACCTTCCTGTATATGTACTTGCTTTGTGTCCCTGTAGCATCCATGGGATATCATCTTGTTTGGTAATATTTTGGAAAGTGTTTCTTGTTTGGTGATGTGATTGCTGCATCATTGATTGTGTGATGATGTGAATTTTATTGATATATGTATGGTAATTGTATCATATTGGTTTCTGTGCTTTTAACATATTATGTCTTTCTACCAAAACACCAATTCTTTCCTACACATTCACTCATTTGAAAAGATTCAGAAAGGAAACTAGGTACAACATTGAGAAAGAAAAGCTAGATCATCAGTGCCATGATAAAATCTACAGTAACTTAGGAAAGTCACTCAGTTAAGTTAGATCCATTGATAAAACTATAAAACAAAGTGCAGTTGTAGATTTATTTCCACATGCTATTTTTTTTTTTTTTCTCTATCCCCAGAGAGATGATGCTTCTAAGACAGTTCGCTCTTAGGAACATGAAACGCACGCACGCACACACAGCACGCTCCTACTGCTCTCAACTCTCTCTCTTCGCTCTCTCTCTCTCTCTCTCTCACTGCTCTCTCTCTCTCACACACACATAATTCTCTTCTTCCTTCTCTCTCTTCTCTCATCTGTCACTAACACACCATATTCTTCTTATTACTACAGCTTGCTAAACATTTTTTCCTTTTCATTTCATTCTTCCATTACATGTAGTTCTATTTTGTGTATGTTCACTGTTACTTGGCTTGGCTTGTCATTTTGGAATATTCTCATATGGTTTAATTTTTACGTAGTAATGAATTGACTTTACTATTTTGTGTCCCATAATTGCTTATCCCTTCCTAACCACTGAACTTTCAGGAGTTCCAGTAAATGCCTGTGGGGCACTTAGAACCAACATGGTGCAGTCTGTTTGGTTGCAAGGCTAATTAACTGCTTAATAATCATTAGGACTTTCCTAAAGGTGCCAACAGGTAATGTTTTCTGTAATGTCATTATACTAACAGAAAAACGTTAGTTAGATGGTGTTAAAAACCCTGGAATCCTTTTGAACACATCATCATCAACATACTAAATACTGGTCCTGATCTTAAACAGTGCAGATTTTAGTCTCTAGAATCTTTTCTAATTATTTCTGATGCTTCCCAAGTAGCTAATCTTGCATTTCTGGTGGCCATTACATATTTAAATAATTTTTTTCTGGGGATATCTCTTATTTAGAGTTTGGAAAATGAATTAAATTAGCACTGTCTATGTAATCAGTGAATTTTTTATCAATTTTTCACACTCGGCATTAACTAAGTTCTCATGTGAAACCTTGCCTGTGACATTCTTGTCATTTGTTTAAAGGATAAACACAATAGGATAATAATGATGATGTTTATTATCAAAGGGAAATCTTAGTTGATAATCAGAGATTTCATTCAGAATGTGATTAATATAATGCTGTTTTGTTTTACTTAGGTGACTATCATGACAGTTCGTCTGTAAGTTAGGCTTAATTTTTTAAAAGTGAAAATGAATGCTTTGAAAGTTTTGGTTTGTAACACATTTTACCCCCTTTTGTTTTTACTGCACATACTGTACTTTAATCAAGGAAAACATTTTTACAGTTTTAAGAAGAAAAAAACAGGAGAGAATAAAGTCCCATTATACAACTGATAGTGAATTAGACATACCTGTGCATGAAATCTTTGATACTTATGTGGAGAAGATAAATATCTTTCTTTCTCTTTAGAATATAATATTTTTGCTAAAATCAAAAACCCACAGCTATCTCTGAGTACTCTGTAAGTTTGCCTAACTCTAAATAGTAGATTTATTAAATACCACAAACAAATCAAATCAAATCAAATTTACGAATAAGATAGTTTGACCACGCAACTTACTGAATGCATAGCTGCATTTTAATTTTTTAAAATGATTTCAAGTAAACTTATTATCTTGACCAAATGTTTTGCACTACCCTGGAACTTAATAATTTTGCTTGATAAAGTCTAAACTTGTTGAGTTTGCATAATAATGTTACGTTAACACATTGAAGCATTTTAAAATGTGACAGGTGAATAAATATGGGAATTCCAAAAAGACCTTATAAGTCACAAAAACAACTACTGTGACTTAGAAGTACTATTCAAAAACAGACATTTAGAAGGGGACATGAACACATTGTCAAGCTATATGAGCATAATTTGAAGATAGATTTTGTTATATTTATTTCTAGGATGGTGCAAAATGTTTGGCCATGGCTGTACAGAAAAAAACTGCCAGAATAATAGTACCTTTTATGTTACATACAGTTGTGATTTGGGGAAAAGAAACCCAACTGATTTGAAGTATGGCGGTGGTAGATGGGGATTTTTGTTGTTTTTTAAAAATTATTAAAATCAGAAAACATGCTGTACCTAACGAAGAAACTTCTCCAAAAATAAAAGCAAGCAACAGTAATATACTTTTAGTAATGTGTTTAATGATTATTCACAGTACAGTATAAATTTATGATTTGTAAGTAATATAGTGGCTGAGGCTGACAGAACATTTGAAAATATGAAAAAAAAAATTGTGAAAATGTATAATTTGAAAGCATCTCTCGAGAATAAATTGGCATTGAGTGTTTTGTTCCAAAGAAAAGATTGAAGTTAATACAGTTTGATTTTGAGAAATTTTAATCTGAATACTAAATGTTTTGTCTGACAACAGATATCCATCACCTTATTGAGCATGATTATACATATAATTTTTGTTTGTTTTTTAAATTATCAGACTTGAACTAAAGTAAATTGATTAATTTCTTTTTTGAAGTTTTTCAATTATATATATATTTTAAGTTGAGAATACTTCCAAGACTTAGCTTGTCGAGTGCCAAAGGCTCAAAGCTAATGTTCATTATTCTGGAGAAGCTTTGTGCTGGTGTGATTATTTTTTCAACTAATCAACTAATATAATCTAGTGTTGGTTAAATTGCAGTTATTCCTTCTGGCCTAAACCAGTTTATTTTCCACAATTCTGTTCTATGGCTGTGTTTCCATGACCACTTAGAAGTTGACTAATGAGTCAATGTATTATTTATGTAACCCTGACATGATCGAAATTAGTGAACTTTTGAAATAGTTCTTCCTCTTAGCAGTTGTTTATGGTCTTCTCTAAAATATCACACTGCCATTTGTGGAAATATCTTGATCAGATTTTGTGATTTATTCTATGCTCTACGTGTTGTTTTCATTTGTCTGTTTTCATACATTTGGAAGCCAGGGAAAAGAAGACCTTGCTTGGTGTACTTTTAGCAAGGAGGTTATTATTAGCTTCTTGATATTTAGACTTTTCAGCTACCAATGAAAACCAATTTCCACCAGTAGTTTTTGTTTACATCTCTCTCCTCTGTTGCTTTTTCATCACCTCTATTTCTCAAAGTTTTCAGCAGGTACATAGCCAAACAATCTGTTGTAAGGGGCTCTCTTAGTTTTACAGCATGATATTAATTTTAATACATCCTCCTCTTCTTTTTAAATAATAACAGACCCATCTTTAATGTCTGTTTCCAGCATTGTGCCCAGAAAACAAATTGACTTTGTTTTATAAACAAGTCTACACCATCCTACTTCATCAGTATTCCAACCATAAGATTTCTTGTTGACTATAATTCTCAGGCTGACAGTCTGCCTATTTTGCTGTCACCGTTGTACCTCATTGAAATTGTTAAAGGCTTTTTATCTCTTTAATTTCACTCATTTAAAATAACCTTTGCACCTGAATAGTTGGTGAAGAAGCGTAGGTTGCCAATATTTTAAAAGATCAGTAGCTTCAGTATGTATTTATGCATGGAGTAAGACTACTGTTTACTTGGTCTCTGCTCTGGTGGCCCCTTTTAAACCTTTAGAGAATCGGTATAGAAAAGAAGCAATCAGCATCCTTTTGCTTCCTTAATGTTCAATTTAGACTAAGGCAATATTTTGGAATTAAAACCGATTTTTACTTTCAACATTTTGTTTTCCTATTTAATACAGTAAATGCTTAACTAGAGTATGCATTTATTCACCTACCCATGTTTACCTCTAAGCCACTGGTTGATTAGATTAGAGTGGAAGAGTGGATTATTTCCAGTCTATTAGTTCTCATATTTACTTCACTTGGAAACACTGCCAACTGCAATGATCGTGCCTGAGGTTTATTATGCTGAAAGACAGATTACAAATTCTCTTCCTACAATCCAGGCTTAAATTAACTGTTGGAGCATGCTGTCATTTTCTTTAACCATCTCACTGCAAACAACAATGAAAATAGGAAGAACTGTAGCTTTGCAACTTTTTCATCTGTTCTTATTTTGAAGCAACGTACGTATTGCTCAATAAAAACTTTTGCTGCATAACTTCCCTCTTAGATATTTATTTTTACTTTGTAGAACTTTCTCATTTTCTTCATATCATGCAATGAAGTGAGGATGCTATATTGAATTTGACACTTCTATGCATGTGCCTCAGCTTAGCAGCAAACTTCATTTCAGAAGTTCATCAAGTTTGGGTGAGCTCAGCTTTCTGAAGATGGTAAATTCTCTTGGGAATGAGGTTGTGGTGAGCTTTTATTTATGAAAACAGGGATATAAGTAAGGAATTCTCATAAAAAAAGAACCTAATTCTTATTACTATAGTTTTTTTTTTAAAAAAGTTCTTTTAAGCCACAGAGATATCAAAGTACACTCAGAATTATTTAAATTTTCCTTCCTTATCTACCTAGATGCTAAAGAAAATGCAAATCTGGTTGTGTTGTGAAATACTCAACAGAATCTTATTGTCATTCCTTTAATTTTTGTGTCTACATCTTATGGCCTTTCCAGAAAATAGGTTAGTGTCGTCTGCTAATTGTGGAATGGGTGACACAATACAAAAAAGTATCTTGGATTTATTGTAATTATTGGAACAACAATTGCTTTACCCTGATTATTATTGTAACCATGTTATTTATGCAATTTATTTATAAAATAATGTATTAATTAACTATCATACATTTCAATTTGTAAACAGTTATAACACATCTTTTATGAATTTCTTCTCTTGTAACATGGACTGCTAGCCTTAACTATGAAAGTGAGGCTAAAACAATCTTGTGCCACAAGGGAAGTCTGTTTATAGCTTTATTAGCATAGGTACTGGCTCTATATTCAGTAGTCCATTATATCTTGTATCATATTATGAAAAAAAAAAAAAACCTTCTGGGAAAGCAAGCAGAAGCACATGTTTATAGATTTTTTTTAAAAGGTCTGAAAATACTGGTCTGTAGGATAACTAAATAAAAACTGGAGCTTTAGAATGGAGAAATAAATTAGTCTAGTGAATCACTGAATGATACATGGTAGTCTAAAATAAATAAACAAAATAGTGAAATTCCATATGACAAAGGTCTGGAACTCAGAAGCTACTGCTTGCTCTACCAAGTTTATTGCAAGGAAACCTAATTAAGTTAAATAATTTACCTAGATTTAGGGCATCTCTCATAGAAGGTATCTTAATAAAAAATATGGTCAAAATGTCTGACCAGCTCAATGGAATCACTTTAGACTCTGCAAACTAATATCTTTTAAAGAAAAGGCTGAAGCGCAGTGTTGGTAAGTTTCACACATTGAAAATGCTCTTTATTTTAGTAAAACTGGAGATTGTTTTTTTCTCCTCCAAAGAAAAAAATAAGTAAAGGTTAAACTCTGAGATGATATTGCTGGTCTCTAAAGAAACTATTGGTCTGACTGGATTTTAAAATTGTTGAGTATTTGTTGCTGAAGACTGTTTTTGGGTTTGTAAAAATATTGTTTTTAATTGTGACTGTAGATGTATTTAAACACTTAACAGTATGGCTGCTTTGAATAAGGACATGTAAAGTTTGTGCTGTCATTTGTAGTTCTGTCAAATCATCTGTTGTCCCCAGCTGATAATTTAGTTAATTCTGTTGCCTTGATGACAGGCATGCAAAATCTGAGCTAGTGGCAACCATTTTGTGTTATTCTACATATCAATTACAGGATTTATTAAAGTTTTTCCTTTGTTGTTTGAACATTTTATATTATTTTACAACATTTATCTGACAATAAAACTGCTTTAAAATTATTATGAGTAAACCTTTTAATGCTATGTTAATGCTGATAGTGGAGTTTCTTGGACTCTAACGTTAGAAGAAAACTGTAGTTAGTTTTTTTTTTTTTGTTTTTTTTTCCATAAAGTGGATAGAGAGAAATATGGGTTAGGGTTATTTCAAAGGTTTTTTACTGAAAAAATGCAGTTTTTTTCATATTTTATTTTTAACTTTGCCTATGTCTAGGCCAACTCACTTGTCTGATGTGGAGATGTTGTTTTTATTTAACTATTTAACAATAAAAAATTATATTGTTTTTTTTTTCTTAGAGGTTAAAAAACACATGCATATATCAGAACCTTGCATATCTGGATCAGTTGCAAGTTGTCTGGATGATAGTAAAAATCTGAGTAGGAGAAAAAGTACTGAATAGCACATTTATTTCTACATTATTCACAGACTGAGACTTTACTTAAGTATCGTTTAGCATCACTCATTGATTCTAACTTATCTTTTCTGGGCAGTGTTATCATAAAGTTTTAGTGGGATTACTGGTGCTTTTTCAGCATCATTTTGACATTCAGCTCATTTCAGTGCCATCTGCAAGGAGTAAAGGTTTCAGAATACATTGGATTGATATGTCCACAATTGACATCACTCAAACACACACTTTAAATTGCTGCAGTGCTTGTGCGTTGGCATTGCATTTGTTTGTGTCGAGTCACCAATTCACCTCTGGAGTCGTTTTGTTTCCACCGGGTCCTCAGTTGTACATTCTATTTTTATCCCAAGCTTTCTTCATGAAAACTAGAACTGAATGCACAATTCCAGACATCATCATCATCAGCAGCAGCAACAAGTTTACTACTGTGTCCTTCCAATCTGCAGTAAGGTGTTATTGATAATTTTTCTTTATAGATTCAAGAATTTCCTGGCCCATTTGGTGTGTTACCTGGTATAAATATGCAGAAAGAAGTTTGAATCTTCTCTTTGGAGGTTTAGGCATTTGGGTTTGAAGGTGTAATGTCTGACCTTAATAGCATATATTCAACCTTTGTTTAGCTTCTATGGCAAATGCTGTCTACACAGTTTTTTGAGATGTATACTAAAGTTAGGAAAGACTGACAGTTTTAAAAGAGCATGATGGCTATCCGTTGTAAGCAGATTTATGCTTGTTAAGACAAGGATTCTTGCTTCACCTTTATTCCTGAGTTATTTCCATTTGTGACAAAAAAAGATGTGTAAACAGTACCAGCAGAAATGCTGATTTGTCATAGTTATAAATTGTTTATTTAGCATAGCCCTTAGTTTCTTTAATTCCCTTTAAGCAATTTATAAATTACCCACATTCATTAATGTTGGTTTGTTGTTGGATTTTCTTTTTCACTTGAACATTTAAATATTGGATTACATGTTGGCAGTGGAAATTTGTCATCTAGCCCTGACTTTTCATTTCTGAATTCATTTTTTCAATATGTAGCCTTGCTCATAAGCTGTGTTCTGGACACACTAATTGCACCCAGTAGTGTTATCAGCTGCTAATCTCATCACCTTTCTTTTTTAGAGTTCTAATGGAACTCTGGTTTTCCTGTGAACTCTTGCTGCTGCTGCTGTTTTTTTTTTTTGTTTTTTTTTTACTGATTTTCAAGATTCTCACCGAATTTTTCATCCAATTTCTTTTTTCTTTAAATTTTTTAGTATTTCTACTTCCTGTTCAAGAGAAGAAGAAATGCTTCTTTAGAAAATGTGCTTCGAGTTACTGCAGATCTACAGTCTACTGCTCATCAATGAAGTTGTATTTAAAACACACACACACACACATTTTTCCATTTGATCATCAGAATCAATAAACAGACAACATGCAAAGATCATATAGACATCATTTGGATTTTGTCCAACTATGTAAATGTTTATTTGAAAAAAAAAGTTTTTTTTTTTTTTTTTTTACCATACATTCTAGATAAATGAGAAATTTGGATATGCGTGATTCTGCCATATTTAAGAAATTTTCGTTATAAATTAAACTTGTGTTTTCAGGGCTCAATAATACTGGGCCTCTCTTTCATTAGGGATATTAAAGTTCTCTTTCTTCCACTTTCCAAAATGTTGCAATTTTATTTATTTTACTTTTGTAAATATGTTTGTTAAGAACATAAATTATTTGTTAACTAAGGTGACGAGAAAAGACCAGACTGGTCCTTTACATACTTGATGTTTTTCTTTTCATCACATTAAGTTATAGAATTTGCTTAGAAATTTTTATCTTTTTTGCTCCTCTCCCTACCAAAAACAACAATTAAAAATGCTCAGTCTAAGTCAACAACAAAAATTAGTCTAAAACATGCCATTGTGAATAATTATGCGATATTCCCCTCTTCCTCGCAAATAATAAACTCATATTTATTCCTGGTATTCTAGTTTTGCTTTATATCGAGTTTAAAAAAAAGGTAGTAAAGAAATTCCGTAAATTCCTGTTCATCATGTTGAAGTATGATATCCCAGATAATTTAAATCTTATATAGACTTGCCTGCATAAGTTAGTTATTTTTAAATCTTTTTCTTTCCCTTTAAAATATTTTTTTTCTTTTGTGCCATGTATTTACATAATATAAACACACCATTTTATATAAAGGTACATGAATTTTAAATCTCTTTGTACTTGGAAGTTTATTATTGCTTGTGATTGAAATGATTCTTACATTATTGTGCAATCGTGGATTACAAATGAAAAATCTATTTTATTTGCAGCTAAATCTGAAGAACATCAAAGACGTGAAATATTTTCAGTTGCAAACTCTAGAGGTAGGAAACTTATTTATATCCATAACATGTTCATTTGTCTTTGCCTGCTTTTTTTTTTTTTTTTTTTTAACTTAGCCATTTTATTATTATTTCCTCAGAGTTACTTTGGAGTGGATATAAGGAAAACTTTTAACCATTTCTGTCTACTGTTTTTTATTGTTGTTTATAACTAAGTTCACATAGTGGTGTTCAAATGAAACCTGGCCGGATACCATTACGGTGATGCTATTTTATCTGTAAGCGCTCCTAGTAATATGCTGATTAAGAAATCTGTACTTGGCAAAATTAAATTTGAGACCACAGGAAATTTGCATTAACACTGTTGTCTTTTTAAAATAGAGGCCAGTGTATATTGCATTCCTTTAGACTTCCAGAATCTTCTGATATATTGTGATTTAGATAGAAATGGAAAACATCCTGTTTCTGCTCCTTAGTTACCCTCTTGGTGATGTACTTTTGTTTTGTTTTTTTCTTGTGAATATATGAGTGCATGTTAACTGGGTGGAAATAAATGGATTTGATGGAAAGCTAGATCTACTGCTGTAGATTTTAGTAGTAATGAGAGGAAAACGAATTAAGGGGCATTTCCTGAAATGTGTTTAGCTCTTCCAGACATTGTTCATACTTGGTCTGGTACTATGAGATGCCATCAATCATTTAGGGTTGATGAGGAAAACCTATGCATTTTTCACTTCCAAAATTATTTATGTATTTCACCTTCCTAGGTTACCTTGACACTAATCTCATTTATGCTCATAAACTTCAATGAAAATAGCAGAAGTTGGTGACTATAATGATTTTTTCCTTCATAATCTTGAAACAGGGGAGTAGGTTGTTTGGTTAAACAAGCAAAAACACTGCTGAGAGATTTTTATTTGGGTAGCCAGTGTTAGTTGTGACTTTTGATCCTATCATCTGAAAGATGCCAATCATTTTGAGACAGCCTTGATGGCTGCAACATGTGAAAGCAATAACAACGGTTTTCCTTATCTTTTTTTAAGTACTCTTCAATACAGAAAATGAATACACACAAACACAGGATGTATCTTTATTATTATATTGTCAACATTAACATATGAAAGCAATTTAGGCAGAAGCTGGTTGCTGGTTCACAATGTTAATTATTACAACCAATTTGTTTCCAATGTTTGTGTTTTTAAGTACTTTTCGCTACAGAAAATATTAATAAAAAAAACAAACAAAAAGCAACCATCTTTATGAATATGTAAAATATGCCTTTAAATAACCTTGAGATATTTTTTTAAGATTCCGGATGAGTTTGTACATGTAAATGCTTTAAAGATTAAGTTTTTGAATTGAATTATATATTGGAGACATCTGAAGCTTTAGTAAACTTAAATTACTATATTATCTCTTTGCTCAGTGCCATAATCATTTGTTTGCTATATTTACTTAGATATGATGAAATAAAGAATTCCGTTTAATATAGGATATCTCTTTGTTCTTTGTTAACCCTCACTACACAAGAAAACCAAACTGAATCATGTTTATATCAGAGTTTTAATAAAAAAAACTTGAAAAGGCTAAATGTATCATAATACCATATATGTGTGTGTGTTTAACACAGGTTTAGAAAGCTAATTATAGGCTAATCAGATTACTATAGATAAGAAACAAATATTGTATTGCAACACATGTTAACAGATGGCGATGTGAACTAATTAGTAATTTTTCAAAGTTATTGGATTGTTTTATATGACAATGAAGTTTAACTACTAAATTACATTATGTAATCGCTAGAGAAAGGCTGCTGGCTAGAGAACTTGCTGACATAGTTAACTTCAGCCTCAATACTTCTCCACTCTGTGCCAGAATTTCTTTTGAGAGAGCTAACAGTGATGGATTTTATTTAGAATGGAACAAAAGATGATCACAACCTGAGTGCTTGTCTTAACCTTTATCTTCCCAGAGATGTGGAAAATTGAGCATGAGGGAAGAAGGCAAGGCTTGTCTGTCTGAAAAATTTTGGGGGAAGTGGGAGTAATAAAATAAACAAAGAATTTTTAAAATTGGGTGGGGTGGGATATTAACACTTTGCTGTGTGAATTTCGACATTGGTGAAAATAAGTATAAGATTCTGATTAAGCAGCAATAATTGTTCGATGGTTTAGAGGATTGCAGGAATATTTTGTGTTTGTCTGTTTTGTCTACATGTATTCTGTGCCATCTGTTGACTAGAACATGATCAGACAACTAGATGTGTATCATTAGTCAAAAATATTTTGCTTAAGATATTGCCTAGGGAAAATAAATATAATTTAAATGTAGTAAAACTGGAATAAAGTGTTTGCTAGGTAGGCCGCATTAATCTTTTGTGAGAATGTTTGGTGGATGTTTCTTCTTTTGTTTTTTGTTGTTTTTTATAGAGGTTGTTAAGGTTAACTAATCATGAAGTGATATTGAAATACAGATGAAGGGGGGGAGGGGAGGCCCTGGATCATGTTTTTATTACATTAAAATTTAATGTGTTCATTTTCACTTTTGTACCATAATATTTGTGGAAAATCTCCAGTTAAAAACAAGAACGAGCTGCTATTTCACATTCATGTTAATACGTTTGTTCGGACAAGGTAATTGGTGAAAGATTCATTGATTTTTAAAGAATTAAAAAAATTTTGCTGATGTGCACATGTCGAACGGTGTCCATGCTGCAGTAAGAAAAGACATTGAAGGGAAACTGGTTTTGGGACTTCGTTTTCACTCCCATTCTTATCACATGTGGAATAAGTACAAAGAGAAGAAGAAAAAGGTACAGACACCAAAAAAGCAGCATAATTGTAGAACTTTCTCAGATAATTGCTTAAGCAGATTATCTGGTGTTAAGATAAAGCCAGACTGTTCTTAAAATCAAACCAGAGGAAATTTTTGCTTGTTGGTTTAAGTGTAATATAAAAGTCTTTGTTTTATATTTTTTCCCTTTTTAATCGAACAGGTATATATAGTAGGTTAAAGAATGAAATAAATTCTTTTTCTCTCCTTCACAGGTGTGTGTGTGTTATAGAATTTTTTTTAAAAGGCCTAATCTTTTGCCATTTAGCCACTTTGCTTAAGCAAAGTAGTTAGGGTTGTTTTTTTGTTGTTGTTTTTTTTCTCCATTATTTATCAGTGGAACAAAATTTTGTAGACTGCTTTAATGACCTGCTTTTAAAATCTTATAGCCATTTGTTTACTGCATTTCTCTACACTGAAATATGAAGAAGAAAAGTAAAAAATAGAGCAGACCTTTTCTAACACTAACCCTAGTCACTACAGTATGTGAAAAAGTCTCTAATTAAGGGGTTAGGAATTTTTTTGATGACTTGATATTTTTAAGTTATGAGGGCAGCAACTTTATGAATTCCGCAATAAAATGAACCCTGCCGTGAACACCAAAAACAAGCAACCCAAAACAAAATAGCACCTTTTGTGTTGTGAAAGACACTTATTTGTTCAAAGATTTCAATATTAAAACCCTTTTTCTTTTTAAAGAGAAAGTTTGTCCATGGATGGTGCTTTTAATAGGGTTGTTTTTAATTTGTGCAACCAGGCAGCTCTGTGACAAAGCACCTGGCTGAGTTTACTAATTTAGCTTAGCTGGCTGCTACAAAGAAATCCCATCATGACTTATACAAGAAGGATTAGAAATGTTTATCAACATGATTTTTAAATTACTTATGTATAATCACTATTAACTATATGTGCTGGCAATGTATTTCATTCATTTACAGCTCTAAAGTGTTTTCTCATAACAATAAGATGTGCAGCAGACTTAATCCACCCATGAAATTAAGACTTGTATTGAACACTTTCTCTCTTTCTAATAATTGAGTATCCTTTCTGAAATAGGTTTCCATGCCTACAAAGCATGATTAAAAGGACTTGTATCATGAGCAGATTTGTTGCTTTGTTTTATTAAATATTATGGTAATTGTCTTGACATTGCATAAATTTTAGTACCATCTGCAATTTTTACTTTTTTATGTAATAATAGTCTTCTCCTATACTACAAACATCATTTACATGAATCAGTAATAATTTGAGAGGAGACAGAACTGCATGTCCTTGAAACTTATTTATTACTGTTGCATCTAAAACCACTTTGCATTTACTATATAAACACATTCCTTTTACTGTTATGTGAAACTTTATCAGTGGCTTTACTGAAATCTAAATAAGCATCATCTGCTTGATTTCTTTCTTATTTTTTTAATCAATCAAATGACTTAGTTGCTTTCCAGGAATTTCAGGTTTATTAAATTTTTTTTTTTTAAATTCCAAGTCCAATATGGAAAAATCTTTTTTAATCAGATGATTTTGTAAAGTGCCTTTTAATAAAGGCATGCATAATATTTGCTAAGTTATATTTATTTTGAAGAGTACCAGTTATTGGCTCTACAGCTTTATCTGATTTAAGTGATGTCCAACATTAAGGTGCTGCTTTATTTATCTGAAGTTTATCAGTGGCAGTTCCTTTTTTCAGTGGCTTGATAAAACAAAACCACTCTTTTTTAAGATGCCAGATGTTTTGCACAGGGTAGCATAATTGGTGACATTAAGAATTCTTAAAAGGACAGCATTATTCTTGTATATATATATATATTTGTCCTTAATGTAGACATAGCCCCCCCTTTTTTTTAAGGATCATTTTTGATGATGATGTATTATACACCAGTCTCTGCAATGGAGACTACCCTGATGTAGAGGTGTAATTCCACAAAGGGGGGGCAAGCGCTTCCAACTTTGCCAGGGAAAGTTCTGGTAGAACTCTTCATTTTTAGATGTGAGAGGAACCTGAACTGCTGAGAGGGAACCCACATGATTGGCTGATCGAGAAGAAGAACCCATAACTGGGAGGTATTCCAAACTGAGCTGATCCTGGCCAGGAATCAAACTCAGGCCATCAACCTGGGTTGCCTATTTAGATTTGTTACACACACTCTGTCTTATTAGCTTTTTAAAGAGTCTTTTTACACATTGTATACAAAATTTATGGTCATTGTTTTCGGAGGAGGGGTTGTTGTTCTGGGTTGCTTTTCATAATTTTAAAATGTGTTTATCACAAAGGCTCATACATTTATCATGAAAAGTATTCTGATTTTTTTCTACATCAGTGTCATCTGTAATAGTATTCCATTTGTTTGCATTTGAATTATTTTTAAGTTTTGTTTGTTTTTTCTTTCTCTATCTCTCATAGAATTCCCAGATTTCTTTAATTTTTGGAAAAATTTTAATGCAGAAAACTGTGTTTACTGAATCAGTCATTGCTACCCAGTAGTAACACTGTGCCTACATTGAATACAGGACGAGGACTAAAATCAGATTTCTCTTTCAGGTAATCACTAACTGATGTAGAAACTGTTCATGCTTCATACCAAAAAATAGCTTCAGTTTTTTTTGTATTTCAGCGAATAGCTAAAATTACTCATTAATACATAGCTTGCAAATAGCAAAAGTCTGTCATAGCAATCTATTGAATGATTTAAACTCAGATAAATGGCATCATTGAAGAACTTTTGAGAATTTTTAATTTTGTCAGACTGGTTTGTTGATTTATCAGTGAAGCATTTAAGGCTCACATTGGTAGTCTCTTTGGAATTATTGATAACTGTCTGCTGAAAGTTCAGCATTTGTTAAATCAGGATGTGTCAGGGTTATTCATAATTTTAGGGCCCCCTTCATGGCTAATTTTCTTATTTTCTTTGCTAAACTCTCAGTATTTTCAGATTGAGATTTTAATTCCTTAATATTATCTTTTGCCAATGGCTAAATATTTGTAAGCATTTTGGCCATTGGTTTCTTTTATTGGTTTTTTGACAACCTCTTTCACAAATTAGTTTACTGGAATACAAGGATACTAATTTATGTTAAACCACATGCAAAACATAACAAAGGAATAGTGTAAGAATCTAATGTATAAATAGTATATGATATCAGTTTCTCTGAATTCACATACTGATGCTCTTAGCTTACTTATTAATAAGATGGATTAGATAAGGGAACAACAGTCATCCTGTATAACATCTGTGGTATCTTAAAGCTGCCTAGTAAATACATTAGTTACAATCTTGAACTGATTCAGTGCTGACAAAATTTAAATTATACAGAAACTTGACAAAAAAAATAGATAATGCCCTTAGACCCAAATATGCCATTCTGGTCACATGATCATCCTAGGTTGAGGTAAAGCACTTTGATTACAGATAATCATGCCACAAAGACGAACTTTATAGGATATCATGTTCTTTCAAAGGGACTACTTGGTCGAACAATAGGGCATTGGTAGAAGCTAGTAGTGGGGAATCTGCAAGGTACTGGATATTCTAATACTGACTGTTGTCCAGGCTGAGCAAAACTACAAAAAATCCATTCATGTGCACCAAAGTGCCCAAAGTCAGTAGAATGGAAGCTTCATGCTATGAAAATAAGTTGGAAAGCAAATACCAACAGTCTGTTTTGGATGTGGCAGAATGTGCAGTTTTTCACAAGAATCATCAGATGACTCCCATAGCATGAGGTACAACAGAAGAGCAGCAGGATGCAAACCACAATGTCAGCTGATTGCGGTGGGAAATACACATACCCCTTCTACCTTTCTGAATACTCACTCCACTCCCCACCCCACAGTTTTCAGCTAATGGTTATTTATGGGTGTGTCATGCTCAACAAAGAAATTTTCATTAAAGTATGTGCAAATGATGACAAAATATGGTGGTCATTCATTCTGTCATGGTATGGGATGTAATTTGGGTAAGTGGAAAGTTAAAGCTGGTGGTGTGCAAACTTATTATTTTTTGAGAGGCACTTCATCATGGCTATGAGATTGGTCATCTGTTCGAAGAGAGTATTTTTATGAAGGATTGTGCCCCAACTCATTGCCTCTGCAATGCAAAGATAGAAAATGTCAGGGCACTACAACTTTGTTGTGGTCTTGGCTAGTAAACCGTGTGTGTGTGTGTGCATGCATTATCCTTTATTGATCTCTGTGAAAATTTTCTCAAAAACATCCTCCTAAGTCAACCTTATACAGATTCTGTGCCACTAATTGGTCTCGGTTTCTTTAGATCAGGATTACTGACTTTGTCTTCAAAGTGTCAGAATGCTGTTTGTTCCCTTATAGAAGTTACAGGGCTGCACCACAAAGTATTAACCCCCACTCGTGTTTTATTGATGTAATGTATAGTTTCAAAATAAACAATTGTTCTTTCAAGCTTGTGATGTATATTTACTTATGTCAAGTCTCTGTAACAATCTGTTTGATTGTTGCCTTTTTTTTTTTTAAGTGTAAAAGTATTAAAAGATTTACCAAAAATATTAACTTTATATAAATAAAATGTTAGTTTTATGGTGGTAATGGCTATTCAGTTTTTTTTTTTTTTTAGCACAACATCAATCAAAGACAAGACTAAAGCTTATAGCAGATTTAATAAAAAAAACATCTACAACCTGTGAAAGTGAAGCCATTAGAGGCAGCATTAACAAAACAAAAAAAAAAGTGTGATGAAGTGGAGATGTCTTGGTAGAACTTGTAAGTGAGAAATCAACATACAAATCTAGTTACTTAGGGATTTCTGCTGGAAATGCTTTAGATTTATCTCAAGACATTAAAAAATTATCTCTGTGTATGTTAACTCACTCAGGTCAGGATGTAGACAAACTACATAGACTGATGCATCATGACATTTAGTTTATCATGTAGACTGTAGACCTTCAAATACCGGTAATAAATGTTAGACATACAATAGCAGGAGTCCACTGTTCCTGGCTTTGCTACTGAAGGAAAATCTCATATATTTTTTCAGTTTGTCAGAACCACCTGAGGTATTGAGATGGTATAAAGATGTTGAGTATATCATTCAAGCCAAATTGTAAATATTAATCTTCTAAGTTTGAAATTCAGTTCAGACATTTAAAGAGAGACTCTTCAGAGGTTAGCACTAAGAGAGAGAGAATTTTTTCTTTAAATTTACTAACCAGGTATCATAATTAAAAATAAGCTAAGATTCCAGCACAGTTAGATATCAGAAAATGTTGGGTTTTTTTAGTGATATAATTATTAATGAATAGAATAAATTATTAGTAAGTGTAGTTACTAGTAATTGTTTCAAGAATTATATCAATGGTCATGGTGGCTTTCTGCCTCGTAACTACTAAGCTAAACCTACATGCTTGGTGTGTTGGAGGAATTCTATTACTACTCTCATTTCTTTTATTGTTCTTTGATATAAAATCCTTTTTATTATTAATAGTAGGTTTTGTGTTTGGTTGGTGGAGATTGAAGACTAGTAATGTTTGTTTCAGATATAAATAGACCTTTTAATGTGTAGCTGCTAAAATGTATAATTCTGATTGGCTTTTGTATTTTCTGACTAGCTGAATGTTGGACCCTATGCAAATCAGCACTACAGACTTGGAATGTTAATAGATCATGTTGGCTTTTTAAATTGTTGTTTATTTGACAAATAACAATCATAATCTACCATGATTTCATTCGATAAAGGTCAGTAGATTTACTGAAACTTTACCTTTGTCTTAAGCATTGGTGCTTAATTATTTGATCATGACAGCTAATAGGTTATTAGTTTTTTGATTAAGTTTTATTGGGTCTCCCTTATTCATAAATGTTCTAAAATCCTAATCAATCAGGAGCTGGCTAAATGATTGATAATCATAGGGTAGTAGTTAGTATCTGGTTTTTTAGTGGTCTCTTTTTCAAGTAGATAATTAACATCTAATTAAATTCTGTATTTTATTATTTGAGGGACATTCAGATGAAACCTAGCCAGATACCATTATGATGATCAGCCAAGTTTAATATCATTATTTATGTATTACCTACCTACCTTATATCCATTAATCCTAAAATTCTGATTCATGTTTTTATCTTTAAAAAAAATTTTTATGAAAGCCAAGAAACAAAGTTACTTGTGTTTTTAATATAAGCAAATGTTTATTAAAATACTAATAACAGAAAAACTCTTCCTGGCAGCAAGAATAATTACAGCAATGGGGAGAGTGCAGTTCTTTCCACTATTACTTCTGTGCATCACATTTACCCTAGATACCAATGAAATAGCTTCTCAGGTGTAGCCACTGTATCTCAGCTGGCATCACATTTTTAGTGTGTGTGTGTGTGTGTGTGCACGTGCATCCATGCATCTGACAGGTTTTTTTGTTTTGAAGATTGATGTCAGGGTCAAAATTATTTAATTAGTGCGTTAGAAAATTTCCATTAATCACTTAAAATGCTTATTGATTCATCATTTTTGATGGCCAGCCTCAGCGTAATAAATATAACAAAAAGCAAGAGCGAGCGAACCTCTCTTCCCTCCGTCTCTCTCTCTGAAATAGTTGCATTCTCTTCATTTAGCTTTTGTATTTTAATTTGATGAAGTTACCTTCTCAAGCAGTCACATCACACGCTACATAAAGAAAATCGAAACTATTCAATTTGAAAGGTGAAAAACAAAAAATGGGACGGTTTCAGTGTTCCTAAAATAAAGCTGCTTGTGAAACTAGACCAGCTATTGCTAATGTCTAGAAACATGATGTAACAGCTAATGTACCGTAATCTCCATAATTATTTATCTATTGATCAGTTTTAATATTTTCAAAAATAGGAATTAATTTTTTTGTGTTGAACATTCCCATTTATGTGAAATATTGATTTAGTTTATTGTTTTACAAACATTTAAGTTTAATATACCAAAGAATTTATTTGCTCACTAATTTAAGATTTATGGGATATTAGCTTTAAATTTAACTATACTTCATTATTTTAGGACAGTACAAAATGCTTCTTGAGGAGTTATCTGAAGCAGAGAGAGCAGAATTTTCCATTAAGTAAGCAAAGTAAATCTTAATATGATACAGCAGCAGAATTGAAAGTGACCAGGGGAGCTGTGCATGTGCAATATGCTTTGGTGACAGACTTGCAAACTTGGGGCTAAAAATGCTTGTGAATGAGGTAGGAAATGGAAAACTAAAACAAAGAAGGGACATTACAGTAACGTAACACAGTGGGATAGAAGGAAATCTGCTGATAGCATTCTTCTGGGTATCATAACGTTTCTAGTATAAATATTCCAGTAAGTAAAATCACTACCAAGAGGACACTTGCTGATGTAGGTTTAAAAGGTTTCTGTAGCTGTAAGAAAACTTTTTTTTATAGAAGCAAAACATTGTAAATTGCTTAATTTAAGTCAAATCTTACAAAGAATATATGGTTGAAGATTGGTAAAATTTTGTGTTTAGATAAACAAAACTTAAATGGTTTAGTGGTCATAAAAGACTAGTGTGTCAGATGCTTTTCAAATGAGAAATTGTGTCCATGGTATTGCAGATATAGTAAAAATCAATGACAACATGAAAAAGGGACAATATCACAACATATTACAATGTTATGCCATACCAACTGGAATTTGCATACAGAAAAAAATATATAATGACTATTTATCATTAAATGAGCAAAATATCCTCAAAATTGCTTTGATCTCTTCCTACCATCTCAGTATCCTGATTTTAACCCAAATGAAAATGTATGAGCTGTATTAAAGTCAAGGAAGGAACATCAAAATGTTATGTCCTTTGGAGAATTATCCATGAATCCATGAAAGATATTGGATGGGAAGGTATAATAGATTTGATGGAATCAATGTCAGAAGAGAGTAAGCAGTTTTGAAGGCAAAAGTGAAACATTCAAATTATTAAATAATTTGTTTGTAGTAAGATTTTAATTTAAAATATTGTTTGGTATGCGTATACGCGTCTCATGCTAGCCTTTCAAAGCAGAAGGAAGTAACTTTTCCTTACCACCATTGATAAGAAGTATTTTGATTAAAAGTAGACTTGTAAATAATAACTGATAGTATTGCTTGTATGAGGTAGAGCTACTACTAATCTTTGCTCGGAGTTGACACTTTTTTTTCAAGAGTGTTTTATTAGAATAAGTAAAATTTTTATTTTTTTTTTATGTTTTAAAAATTGCTAGGCTGTACTTAAAACAAAGTAGAACATTGGTTTGTTTGTTTTTCTTAAACTTATTTATATAAAGTATTGTACAGCAGGCAGAAAAAACATTTTAATTGAAAAAAAATGGAAGAGATTCCTTATTAATGTCATATTACTCTGTTGGAAGTTAATGCATTTTAAATGCATCTTTTGATTTTGTTACCACTTTAATATCATGTTGTTTTTGCTACAGAACTCACTGCAATATCTATATCTGACTTAGTACTTTTTATCACAAATAGAGCAAATGACGTGATCTCTGGTTTGATACTGCAGACAGCCAATGCTCCGGGTTAGCAACTGGAAGTTCCTGGTTCAAATCCCAGTGTTTGCTATCTACAGTATCAAACCAGAGATACTGAAAACATACACACACAGTTTAATATCACTTAAATCTTTAAAAGAGGCTGATTATTGGTTAGTCAGCAAAAAGTAACATTAATATGGCACCACAATATACCAATGTTTTTTTGGTTGGGGGAGGGCTCCTGAATTAAATAACAGTACTAAAGTTGTCTGAAAACAAGTGAGCCAGCTACTAAATTAGACCTAATGCACTGAAAAGCCATCTGTTGATTTCTGGAATATTTGTGGGAAACATGATAAAGATGAAACTGTGACAAAACAGTTTTAAATGATATGTATGTTTATATATGTTTTGTGTGCAGTTAATGTGGACTACAGTCAAAGATATGTAAATCTAATCATGGAATTGATAAACAGTTTAAATAGAAAAAAATCATTTGGGAGATAAAGAAAGGCAGTTAATACTCCAGGTTTATTGTTTGTTTGCCACTGCTTTGGTATTTTTTTTTATTTTTTGTTACTTAAGCATCATTTATTTATCTACTTTTCTTGATTTTAATCAATGCGTAGGTATTATTAATTAGTGGTCAAAATATTTTCTAGAAATTTAGAGGGACGGATGTGCCAAGGAACACTAACATCCAATTGGACCTCATTCTAGCAAACCTTGCTTTTTACAGACACCTATATTTAATAATCTCAACAGCCAGAACAGAATGTTTCTGAATATTTAACTGAATAATCCATTGCAATAGGTCAACCAGGAGATAATGACTGTCTTTAAACTCACTCGTTGTGTAAGCTGTGTGCTATAGTTTTGATAAAGCAAAGATGATTTGATGAGCAAAAGAGAGAGGTTAGTCTTTGTGCATGTAACATATGTGATTGCATGGCATAAGTTCTTTGTGAATGGCTAGCAATCATTGAACTGTTGCAGTTTGAAATTTGAAAATGGTGAGTGGATATCCGTTTCTAAAAATTGAAATTTCTGCAAATTCTTTGATCTAGAACAAAAAAAAAAATCTCAAGCAACAATTTGTATAGAACTTGTGTTAGTCTAGAGTGGTTTAGGTGAAATAGAGATTAAGTTAAGGCTGCCATTGTAACCAGTAGGACTTGGATTAAAAGGAAACTAATTTTCATCAGATTGTGAAAATCTTGATGCTGTATACTGCTGGTTTAAAGCAGCAAGAGATAAAAACCATATCTGTAGCAGGTGATCTACAGGCAGAAGTCAAAGAATTTATGAAAACATTTTCACATAGTCTTTTCTTGGAAATGAGGAACCTTTTACATTAATCAATAAGATTGAAGCCATGTGCAGTGAAGAACTGCAAAATTTGAAGCAGTCTGCTTTGAATACTTTTCTCAAAAAATAATTTTATAAAAGGAAAAATAATTATCATACTGGTTTGGTTTTTCAATATTATGACAATGCACATGATTTTCTAGATTATTTTGATACAGAAATTTGCTAAACAAAGTTATAATGAACACCCTGATATAGTGAACTTTTCCCAAGTCTCATGGGGGTGGTTAGCTATAGTAATGTTCTGCTGTATTTCAGGTGATTATAGATAACATATTTAGGATTAGGTTATACTTAAATTAGTTGTTTTTTTTTTTCTTCAGCATTTTATGGTTTCATTCCTGTTGAATAGTTTAAGCTAATTACATGTGAAACTGCAAAAGTTTCAGTCAAGAACTTGCTTGATTTTAAGACTAAACTTACAAATATTTTAAGTACTAAAACACAGATATAAAAGCATACCTATATTTGGAAGGTTCACCATAATCTGTTGACTTTGATGGATTTTCATGTCTTTTAACATAAGAATTTGTTATTACAACTCAACAGCTGATTAAATGGTGCCAAAATCTCTCCCAGACTGCTTTAAAGCTTAGATAATAATTTTTTTTTTTTTTAAGTAATTCATCTCTTTTTTTAAAAAAATACAGCTGCTTTTTCCTTTTAAATCTCGCTCTTTGGAATTATTTAGATTCTCAATCAACCATCCATTGACATGGTTGTAGAATGAAATCTGTGCCCACTTTTATAGCTTTATATGCACTTCAGTCCACTGACATACGTCATGTGACTACGATATGTTTATTCAGCACTAATTGGGACTTCTTGTCAGCTGTAGTTCTATTCCCTTAACGATAAAGATCATCCCTGTCAACACTTATGGAGTTCCACTGCCAACTATTGGAGTTGGTTCAGTTTTTCCTGATTAATCATATTGTAACCTTTCATTATTTTAGAATGAACGAATTGTGAAAAAAAAAAAAGATTAAACTAAAGCTGTTGTTGTTTGAGCTTAGTGTAATGGACTGAGGATTTCTCCAAGCCCCCCTCCTCTTTACAGCAAGATAGCTTAATTTTTCCTTGGACTCAAGCTTTAGGCAAAATTTAAGAACAGTGTCTGATTGCATGAGCATCAATAGAGATTGGATTGTAATGAAATGGCTAAAGCAGTTAAACTTTGTTTTATTCCAAAATCATCGGGTGGATTACTCATATGGATGCCACTATATTTTGTTTTGGCAACATTTCATTCATTAAAGCTTTGTATAAACAAGAAAATTTGGTGGTTTAGTTTAGTTTAGTTCAAAAAAGAAAATTTGTTCATCATTTTGTAAATTTACTGAGTATTTAAGTAAAGCTAAACATTATAGCAAAAAAAAATCAACAACCTCCCTAAACCCTTAGAAACAATAAGCATTATATCAGAAGTTGCTAATAGAGATCAGGTTAAAGCTCAAGATCTTAACAGTATGGTACTTAATTTCCTGATCTGCTGATTCTATGTTGTCTCAGTAATTTTGACATAGATTTGGAAAATTGTAAAAAAAACAGCTGCACTGTTTCTTTTCCAGTCAAATTTAGTTTTTAATACAATTACGTGCAGCTTCAAGGCTTGCACAAGATAATCAGTAGATAATATAAAATCTTTAGACAAGAGTAATTGTTCTCTAAAAAAACTAATCTCGCAATGGCAGACAAAATGATTACAGCTCTGTGTGATCGTCAAAATTTTGAGTGCTTATATGAAGTAAAATATGAAAAGGTTTTATCAGAATTGTTGTATCCCCTACATTCAAAAATAAGATATTGAATCTGATAGGATGCGCAGAAGTCTCATTTCTTACCAGAAAAAAAAATGATTCTCAAACTAGAAATAATATCCTCTCAGTTTCATTTGAAATAAAATTTTATGAATTATATATTTCCATTGGAACTTGCTTTGCTCTAAGATAGATAATGGAATGACAGATTGCAGCAGTTGATCTATGTTGTTCACGCCCACATCACTTCTCAGCCTGAGATTAAATGCTATTGGTGTATTTTGTGGTTATCAGAGATAAATTGGGATGTGAAATGTCAGATATTCTGAAGTGAAGACTATTTCATTTTCTAATATAATTTTGAAAAAGATGGAAAGTATGACAAAAGCACCCACTGTAAAGAGTGAGAACACACCTCATTGTTTCTGTCTAGTTAAAACTTTCATAAAGCTGACAGGTAATGACCCATTTCATCACCAGTATATATTGTGCCACAGAATTTTACAGAAGTTGAACAGCATAACCTTTTCTGGATGTCTGCTTATCGGTGTTTGGAAAACAGAATGAAAGTGTTTGACTTACAGCACAAACTTTGCCACTGCTGCTGGAGGGGGTTGAGCTTATTTGAAAGACTGGTTGAGCAATTTTCCTAGTCAGACCTGGCAGCACTCTGACATAGTCACCTCAACATCATTGAACCGGTGAGGCCTGTACCATGCGCAAATACTGTATCAGACATGGGATTTTATTTGTATGTGTAGTAACTATATTATGCTTAATTTTTTTTTTTTTTTTTTAAGAGACACTAGTGGATGGGATGGGATCAATTGGTGGGCTGTGCTTTTCCATCCCTGTTCTAGAGGTTGGTCGAATTCAACCCATTTGCACATTATGACAACATTATTTCCTGGAGGGATTCGTTTATTGCAAACACATGGGGCATTTTGCCAAGTTATCTGAAACATGAGTAAGCAAGAGGACTTGTGACAGTTTTCCAGCCATGGAAATAAGCCAGTTCAGAGTTCCTCCTCCTCTACACAAGGCCAAGATATTCTTAGTAGTAACAAACCAATGTTGATTGTGCAACACAGTTGCCAGTCAAAAAGAAGAATAGAAAATTCCAAGCCAAATTTCACTAGTTTAGAAAATCGGATCTGGGATTTTGTGTGTGGGTGGGTGGGTTATATAGCATTTGTATAAAATCAAACGTTTATAATCCATTTACGACTGCTGAAGAAAGGCTGCACCAACTTGCAGAATTCTATTTTGAGCAGGTACAGAGAGACTTGCATTGATAATGCTTGAAAACTTTGGAATTATGTGAAACAATTATGCACTGTCTATTTAATGGACATGAGAGAGACAGCTGCTGATGCATTTACAAGACAGGGTCTATTGGATTCCCCAAAACAGAATTTCTGGTAAAACTGCATATAATAAAGCCAATTAAGTGTTGCTGTGTTATTCACAAAACTTCTATATTAAACATTCTCAGTACAGTGATTTCAGTGGAAATGTAGCTTAAAGTTCAGTAAGTGTAAGCCTAGTACATTGAAATGACTAAAGAATATATTAGGAAAATAAATCCACAGATGTTCAATCAGAAATAGCAGCTCTGTAGTTTACTGGAGTGTCAAAGTTGAAGGCACAACTTTGATTCTCGCATCTTGGCATGGTCACTAGCCTGTCATGTAAGCTTCCTCCCACATCTAAGAATGAAGAGTTTTAGAATTTCCCTGCCAAAGTTGGAAGTGCTGGGCCACGGGTAACACAGGATAGGGCATCGCTTCCTAGCGGACAACTAAATACGCCTTCCTCACCAGGGTTGCCACTCCTGTAGGCATTGATGTGCCTGAAAAAACAACAAAAAAACCAACAGCAATCAGAAATTAAATGTGCTTAGACATTGCAATAGTCATCTTATAACTTCACTTACGAGAAAATAAGTTTATGGATAATGCAATAATTTTTACTACCACTGTAGTTTTACCCTTAAGCCCTCAGTGTCAAATATTTTTTAAAAAAATAGATAAATAAAAGAAACCGTTCTTCTAAAATGTTAAGTTTAAAAAGGGCTGGTATTGAATCAAGCTTCCAGCAATGGTAGTTTAGGTGGAGGGACTGGAAACACGACTTTATGTTAACTTAGAGTGGACTAGATTGAATTGATAAAATGTGTTTCAAAATTATCATTATCAGTGTATTTAAGTACTTTGAAAACTTGCCTTTAAAAGAAAATACAACTAAAAGGAATACTGATCAACAGAAAGTTGTTACACAGACAGATGGCATCTTTTTTTTACTTGGTAGTGTAGGCGAGCAGTCTTAACCATTTCACTTGGTGTGAGTTTTCTTTAGTGTCAATTTGTAGATAGCTACTATTTATCTGAATTTTTTGTTTACATTTAATACATATATGAAAGAACCATGGAGGATACTGGTTGCCTTAACCGAACAGTTGGGCAAACACAACTTACTGATTAATATTAATTGCACCAGATACAATGACACCCCATGACTCAGTAAAAAGAGAAACCCAAAACTGGCAATTACAGCATGTTTGTAACCTACTGTCCTTTTATGACCTGTCCGACATTATTCCCAGTGACCCAGATCCCTCTTCAGAACTTTTTGTCTGTTTAATCTTAGGAAATAGCCCCTGACTAACCTATCACTCAGTATCTGCTGTTATGTAGGTGTGCATTTGCCATACTTAAACAAAAATCACTTCTATCATTCGGTCAGCAGTTGCATGATTTGTTGGAAATACAATTTCATGGAGAAATAATTTACAACCATAACTTTTCGGCTTTTATGTACAGTGTAGGTAAATATGCTTAGAATGCAGAACAATGTTTGTGACAGTTGGTAGGTGTGGAGATAATGAAAAACAGAGAAAAAATAAACTGAAATGTGGGCTTGTACATTTTAATGCAGTTACCTAGTTTTGCCTATTGTGAATATATTTGCTTTGCATAGATGGTTAAATTATGCAGACTTTGTAAAAAAAAATTCATGATAATGAATAACAATAAAATGAAATCATCTATTGCTTTGTCAGGAAGGAAAAGTACACTGGTTGTTAGATACATGATGATGATAGGCTGAAGATTTGGATTTGTTTCTTTTGTACACAGACAGCTACAAGGCTGACAACTCTGTTGCATTGCCAATTTTTCTCGTGTGGGGCCTAGGAATTCTGTCTAACTTTGCCAGGGAAATCCCCACTAGAACTTTTTATTTTCAGATGCAGGAGAGGAAATTGGAGTGTCTGAAGGTATCTCTCTAAGTCACTGGGGAAAAAGAACAGAGCCTGCCAAATAAACTGTTCCCACAGGAGGCAAATTCTGGCCTTAAGCCTTAGCAGTCTCATAGACTAACATCAGACTTTTCATTGGTCTACCATAGATGTGCAGTCATTAGTAGTTGTTCCAATGAATGTATATTTTCTGCATATTCATTGCTAACTGCTTCTATCCCCTTTTGTTTCTTCCATCTGTTATTTACTCACTAGGTGTTTGCTGTGATTTCATCATGTTATTGCTGATATGGGGTATGCTGGCCGTTGACTTTCCAGTCATTTCCATTGTTTTCACTATGGAGGCCCTCTGCCAATGATACTCCCCCCTCCAACAGTAACATTTTTCGGAGTCAGATACTTCTGTTTTCTTTCCCATCCTGCTGATAAGTGAGGCAGGGCAACATGGATGATCTGGTAGTCCAGTGGTTAATATGTTGGAAATAGTGACAAGCGGCTCATAGGAATGATGCTTGTGATGGTGTGGGACCAGCTCATCATAAAAAAGAACTGAACCATGCACTTAAAAAGATAAGTGTCTGTTACAGGCAATTTTACAGGGTATCTACCTTCAAAGTTTGTTCCCATTATCACACATTAGCAAATGTGACATTGAGCACCTGGTCTATGTTGTTTAAGGTAACAGGAACTTGTTACACGAGGGACTGATTCCCAATGATGATGGTCGTCGGTTTACTGATGGGAATTGGGTGTTTCATTTGTGATTTTACCTCTTCATAATGGTAAAGTAATTTTATTTCATCATGGTGAAGGAGTATTTTGTAAATAAAAAAAAAATGTAATGGTTGGTTCAGGCCTTTGGCATCACTGCTGCCTTAGTGGTGCTACGTTTTTGAAATCTTTTCCTGTTGCTGTTATCAGCAGTTAATGCTGAGAAGCATTGTTTTGGTGTTCCAATAACATTAATTTGCAGTAGATATTTTGGGGAGGCAGAATCCCTGGTTGTGTAGTGTGCTTGGTTAAAACAGAAAAAAAAAAAGACTTAGTAACCAACAGGCTTAAAGTTTAAGACCAGCCCCACCCATTTGTGCTATCCAAAAATAGAAGCACCTGTGACATGTCACCAGTAAATTTTTGTTCTTGTGTTTTAAAAATCTGTTATTTTCGTCTGAGCTGTGTTGGTTTTAAATCAGACTTGCTCTAACAGCATTAAGAAAGGAGTTCATTGTCTAAGGGATCTTTGACAATCATAAAATTTTCAGTTAATATTGTCTCTTCATTTTTATTCTGGATAAAATTATTGTGCCTATAACAAAAATACAGATTTTTATGATAAAGATGAGAGTAATGAAATTTAAAACTTGGCTACTAGTACACTCTCAGCCTAATTTTCATACCTGCATAGTAGAGTAAGATGTTTCTCAATGAGAAATAGTGGGGAGTGGCTTTTTCACTTAACTCTCCCTGCCAAAGTTGGAGATCTCCAATCAGAGATCAATGATGTAATGCATGTTTTTGTGACACTTGATAGATAGATGGTTGGTTTAAGGGTTGGCCAAACTCGTGTCAGTGGAAAAGCGAGTCTGTTGATGGAAATGAAACCAAAAACCTTGACATGCAAAGGGTTAAACTTTAGAAATAGTAACCTGTTGTTGTGTTAGATTTTTGCTGAATTTAATTTTTTTTTAAAAAATTTTTTTATACCATTGGTCATTATTGAGCAGCTGTCTGGAACATGGGGAAGATTTGCTTAGATTCCATTATCACTAACCCTTTACCACCATTAACTGTATTGCAATGAACTGTAGTTCTAGCCTGATCGGTAAATAAATGTGTACCGATTTGGAACTTAATGTATACAAATTGCATGTCAAACAGTAACGACTACTTGACTCTAATATTGCAATAATTCAAAACATCTGCATGGAAATAGTGGATGCCATTTTAAAAATTAATCTACATGGATATTCTATCAAAACCTGTTGGCCTGCAGTAAAGTGGTTTGTTTTTTTTATTGTTGTTGTTGAGGCAGAAAATTCAATAATTGTTTTACTGGGCTTGTAAGGATTTTGTCTCATTGACCAGCAGTTGCATTATGTTTCTCCAATACCTTCTACCATATTTTAGCTTCAGAAATTTGAGTTACATTTCTTGATAATTTCTTTTTTCCTTTGTCCAGTTATTCGGGTATTCCATGTTTCTTTATGTTGTAAGTATTTATGTAATGATTCCTGGCACTTTGTCAGTTTAGTGTTATTGGGTAGAATATCTTCGCTGTCAGTTTTTATGCATGTTAACATGAACATTGAACTGACTGCATCAGTAGATAATCTCTGTTATTGGCTTACCGCTGACTCAAGGTGAATCTGGGGTCTACTTGCATCACCAATAGCAACGGTTGTTTGGAACGAAAACAAAATTTACTTCTGGAGCTTAAGGAAATAATTTGTAATATCTGAAATTAAGATATCAAAGAGCTAATTTTATATTGTGATCTTAATTTCACTCTTTATTTTTGATTGGAAAAAAGAGAAACATAATATATTTTTGTTTCTTTTTATGGAATTAAACCTTGTTTTAAATTTGGCGGTGCAGTAGTTGACCTGCAGGAATGCTTTGGTAGAGAACCTGAGTTTGTATGTTGGCTCACCAGCTGTCAAACGTGGGTTTCCTCTAGGGGCTTTCATCTGTGGCCTGGCAGGTTTATGTTGGGATCTGCCACTCCCATAAATGGTGAAGATTATGACAAATGATTTCAAATTGTTAAAAAAAAAACCTTTAAGTGGGTTATGATTTTAAGATTTACTTAAAGTTTAGTTTAGGTAGTCAAAGGGTTAAAATGTTTAAACACCGACTTCAGTTCCTTATTTTTTATGAATAAGAAGGGGAAAAGGAAGATATTTTAACAAACGGTATTATTTAAGAATTAGACTTCATTTACTAGGAGAAAAGAAAAGAGATGTCAAACATTGTTGGTGTTAAGAGAATGATAGAATTCATTGTTCAGACAAAATGGGAGAACATTAAAAAAACTACTACTTAGCTGATACTAAATTTAAAATCATAATGGAACAAAAAGAAGAAAATTCACTGCAATAAACTTTCATTTGTAGTAGGCTAAGTAGTTTTAATTACTTCCTTTCCCACTTGTTAAGTGTAAGTTATAAAAGTAAGGTTTTGAAATATCTCTCAGAGAGCATGCATTGGATTATGCTAAATTGATTCATGAAATCCAAGCTTTATTTTTTATTAGTGTTTGTTACCAACACATGATGTCAAAAAAATAATGCCAAAAATTTTTTTTAAAATTTGCTTGGATTCTGCATTAAAGTAACCCTTTAGGTCAGAAGCAATAAAAAAATCTAACTAACTTAAGGACTTTGCCTATTGTTATCTTCAACTGTTTGTATTGTGTTTAAGAAATAACTTCAGTTTGTATTTTCAGATTTAGAAAACAAGTAAATATTGACTTTTTGACAAACCAGTTTTATAAAAAAATTATGCATGAATTCGCATCTTCACCTGAAAATTTGTTCTTTGTTCTTTTTTTTTAAAAAATACTTTTGTTGATCATGTAACAACAGGGAGCCATATCATGTTTTTTCGTAAATTAGTCGAGATTTTAGTAGTCCATAGCTTGAATATTCTTCAACAGTTTGCCTGTAGTAATTATTTACAGTTTTTTTTTTTTATTTTAAATTTTATTTTAAAAATCTTAATGATATTTTATAAGCTTGAAAGTCGCAGGTGCTATACTTTTGGGTATGTGAACTTTGCCCATTAATACATTGTACTGTCATCTGTAGTGGAGATGTACTTTAGAAAAGCTGTGATATTGTTGTGCATCAACAGAAGGCACAGGATAATTATTAAGAACTATGAATGAAAAAAATGTGCATGGGTGGGTTGGAGAATTCAGGTAGATGAGAAAGTGTAGTCAATAAACACTTCTGGCAGACAAATGACCACAGTAATAAGAATACATGAGTGAATGGTTTTAATTTGAATGATCAGCATGCAGCCACTGAAAACACTAATCTCAACTGATTCAAGTGTAGGTAGACTGCATACAATAATATGTGATGATCTTAACTTTGAAGACAACTAGGTTCCAAAAATGCTCATTACAGTATATCATTGCTGCAGATTAGACTTGGGTGAGTGTATATGTAACATTATAGGCTAGAGATTAAGGGGTAGTTGCTGGATTGAAAGGCTCCCGAGTCAGGTCTCCAAAAAGTTCTGCTTGCAGCCAACAATCAGTGACAACTAATACAATTTTTTAGATGATGTAAAAGTGAGCGTTATCAGGCAAAAAATAAAACAACTAGTCTACAACTGAAGTGATGTTATTGCAGTAAAAAAATTGTTCCCCAAAATACAATGTCTGACAGGGAAAAGACTACGGTAGAATATTTTACTACTGATGTTTTCCAAAGAAGTCTATGAAGTTAACATTTTAGCCAAGATGAGGATGTGAAGATGGCAATGTAATATAGGCTCTTGTTTGATAATAAACCATGTGTGATTTTTGCTTGTTATGTGAAAAACAATGCTAATTTATGATCTTTAAGCAATGCCAAATTATTACAGAATTATTGCACCCTTGTACATCTGATACCATTACATCATTCTGTACATTCTCATCTTTGGTGTACCTCACCTGAAGCCACTTATCTAATGACCATTCACTTATGTCAGGCTATATTGCATACCATTGTATGATCCAATTTCTACATATAAATTAACATTATTGAGGAAAATAAACACTTTCTAAAAATGCTTTTAATACTGTGGTGAGTTGTTAGATGGATTCAGTGTGTACAATCAAGTTAAAATCAGCTTGAGTAGATTATGTAATTCTAAATCATCTTTGTTGAATGTTTGAAAATATACTAATGTATGAAATGAATTTTATTTAGTTTCTTGATTAGGCAGGGTTTAGTTTCTTGATTAGGCAGGGGCATGCACATGTAAGATATTTTTTTGGCATGTCAGAGCTTTTGGCTATAATAACAAGTGCTGCTCTACTGTGGGAACTTCTCACTTCCAGAAAGTTCTTCGCAGCACACACCAACTCCTGAAGGTGGCCATTATACCACTTTTATTCCAGCCTTAAGATGATTTTTGCCTCTAGTTTCTTGGTTTACTACTTAATTGATTTATTCAGTGTGTGATCAGTAAAAAGCGATGATATCTTAAGTTCTTTCAGAGAATGAAATGAGTTCAAAGATAACAAAATGAAAAAAAAAAATGATAGGATTAGCAAAAACTTAACTTATTGTTCTCCAGACATTTTAAAATCCAGTAAAGCACTGTTATTGTTTGTTTTATTTTTGTGTTGTTTTTAAACAACTATCTTTTAAGCACAACAAAGTCAAAGAAAGTACACTGCCATAAATCTGCAGGGAAGAAATAAAAATAAGGTGATATTGCATATGTATTAATGTAAGAGGATAAACTATTTGTATATTTTTAACTTAGCAAAAATTAAACATTCATATTATTTTTAAAAGCACTCAGAAGCTTAAATAGATCTTTGTTGGCAACATCAGCAATAAAACCATTTTTGGAACTAGAATTGAATGTTTCTTAAAGGACATAAATATCATTTAAAAATTCTTGTATCATACACCTGTAATATGATCCCTATTTAGAAACAACCAGGTTCTAGTGTTTTTGCTTTTTTTTAGAGATTGTGTTAGTGATTCAGCACAGGTGTATAGTGAAACCAAGTCATGTAGGGTGCTTATTTATATTTACGTGGATGAAGCTAAATCAGTAATGCTTGTGTAAATGCTCTCATTACTAAAAGTACCAAAGTAACATGATCTTTTGTTAGCCATTTTGGAAAACTAAACCTGTTTAATGTAAGTTGAGCACCAGTCTCTAAAGAGACAGCAGTGCTGCAGTTATCTGTTAGGGAATGTGCCATGAAGGGCATGCACTTCTGCCTTTGATATGGAAATCCATACTAGAACTTTATTTTTAGATGCAGAACTGATATGAGGTAACCCACATAAATGGCAGGTAAAGAAGAGTGGGATTTATTCCAAACTGAGCCAACTCCAACTGGGAGTCTAACACGGCTCGCTCAATCTTGGCCTAATAACTAATTTTATTTAACTCATCAAGTATCAGCTTTGATATTTGGTGCATCTGGAAAATTGTACTTTTTGATGTGACCTACACAACATTTAGCACTGACCTTTCTGATGTTGTTGATATTCCTTTGTCTAAAAAGCTTTGCTAGATTATTTATTGTGTAAGACAGGTGCAGCAGCATTATTCTGTTAAGGTTACTTTTCTTGCTGACTACATTTTTGACTGGAATGTGCTAAAAGTAATGTTTTCTTGTCTTTGTAAATGCATTATAAAAGTGGTATTTTGGTTTTGCTTTTCTTATGTGTGTCAGATGCCAAATTACTGTTTAGATGTTTAAATTCCCATAATGAATTACATGTTGCAGTTACAAATTGCTACCTTATAACTGGAAAAATGTAGCATTGTCATTATCCCCTTGTTGTTTGGTGGTCAGCAGGTTTTTTTTTTTTTTTTTTCTGCTTTCATTTATTCATTAAACTTTTGTCTACTTTTTATTTTAAAATACAAAAATAGCTAATTATAAGTTGTTTTTTTATTGCTCTCAGATATCTTGGATGTCATTGATTTTTAATCTTTTTTTTTTTTTTTGGATACAATAATATATTAAAATTTGGTACCTTGTGGGTAGTAGTATACATTATACAAACCAACTACCCAGAACATACAGAATACACATGCACAGTATTGAAAATAATTATGGAAATACTGGATATGCACAAATAATGGGTAGTCACAACTGAGAGACATATATAATACATATACATTGGATATGTTCTACATTGCTTTATTATTTAGTAGGTGAGCTCTTTGCTTTATATGGAACTTGACACCTTGTTTTCATGCTCCCATACAGGTTATCAATATATGGCTGTGGAATGTTCTGAATATTCTGTGGCATTTTTTCACAATTCATCCGAGGTGTTTGGTTGCCATTTCACTTTCTTAGTAGCCATATAACTCTATACATACTTGATGATGATCATATCAGGACATTGTTTAGGCCAAGACATCTTTTGTGAGTGTTCCATCAGCCTCATGTGTGTTTTAAATATTTCAACACATTGGCTTTTTGCTTTGGGGTATTGTTATGTTGAAAGAATCCCTACATGATAAAATGTCTTCCTGAGGGAATAGCATGATGGATGAGAACCTGGCTACACCTGTTGGTAGTCAGCACATCTTTGATTTTATGCAAATCTCTGAAACTCTTGGCTAATATGTAACCTTCCACTTGTATTGATCCACCTCTTTGCTTTACTGTAGCTTTTTGTACACTGACTGTTATATCGATCCTTAATCTGCCTTTGAACAAACTCGTTGATTATTGCCAAGCAGTTCAAACTTGAACTCATCTGTAAATAGCACATTTTTCTAGATTTGGTTATCCTACTATTTCATTTCTGCTGCCTATTGTAGCCTTGCCATTTGATCACCTTTCCTCAGCAAAGGTATTCAGGTAGCTACACAATCCATTGAGACCACTTCACACTAATATGTATCTTACTATTTTTGAAGAAAAATAAACACCTGTACTCACAGCTAGGTTATTTGTAAGATCTATTCTGGTGTGTTTATTGTTTAGAAAACATAACCTGGGGTAAACATCACTTTCAACAGTACCAGTTTTGTGTATCCATCTCAGAATCTTGTATACAGCTCCTTTTGAAACATGAAGTTGAGCTGGAATATGCCACATGGAGTGGTTTTCTCTAGCTAAAACCTTGTTTTCTATATACTTGTCAGGGGATATTTCCTTCCTGGG
Source organism: Nautilus pompilius (assembly GCA_018389105.1). NCBI lineage: Eukaryota > Metazoa > Mollusca > Cephalopoda > Nautilida > Nautilidae > Nautilus > Nautilus pompilius. The sequence goes on along the minus strand of JACATO010000998.1, from coordinate 216,267 downwards.
AGTCATAGTATTCACACTCTACAGTGATTTCATTGTCTATACTTTTATAGTTCTTCTGTACACTTTCTGATTGTACACATGACAACCAGTCACACAGTCTACTATATCAGCGTGATTTAATGGAGCATTTTATACCCAGTTTTTCCTGTTTATATAATTAATTCCAGTATGTGTTTGTGCAATGCACAAGATGTTTTTATCCTTAAATAGGATTTAATTTTGAGATTTAATTTTTATTGTCAATTTTTATTATTATTATTTAAACTTTCTCTTTGGGCCTGCTTGTGTAAAAGGTCAGTGTAGTACCTTAGATGTAACAAATTCACCCCCTTAATAACTTAGGTTAGCAGCTGGGAACTTGAATGTGTTTTAATTAATTGGCGGAAGATTCCATTAGGTAAATGTTTTGTTGGAGAGGAGTCGTATACTTCCTGCTTTAATTGATTGGCTACATCAGAGGCAGGGAGAAACACCAGTACTTTCCATGGCATTTCAATTACGTTTTTAAAAAAATAGCTCCAGTCATATCTCAAGATATTCATTATGTAGGATAGTGTGAGGAGGGGTGGGAATCCTAATTTTCCTCCAATTCTTTTTTTTTTTTTTTAAGGAAAGCAAATGAAATGATTAAGATGTTTCTAAATACATTGTGGTATTGTGTTATTTTTTAGAATCCCTTTATTTCTAAATGAAAACAAAGCATTATTTGAAAAGACTGGCTGCCTCACTATCATCTCATAGACAAGCAAAAAAAAAACCAACTGATAAAAATCAGGACTTTTTGCACTAAAGTACTTATGAGCCTTTTGTATTTGTTACTTTATAGATGTTACAGATTTTACTATAACAAATAAACTATTAACAAAACTTAACCATCCAGGCATTAGTTGAGTAAATATAGCATCTAAAAATTGGAATTTCCTGCTCAATTTCATTTACTCTATTATATTTTGATGGTTTCTTTCTCTCGTTATATACAACAAAATAATGAAGTAAAGTTAAAAAAACTAGAAGTTATTGCAGACATGTAGATTTTTCCAAAAGGAATTAGTCCTCTTCTGACCTGTGAGATCTCAAAACTGATTTGATGTTATGTATTGCATCAAATTGCTTTGTTAGTTTTTAGTAATGGCAGATGTTGTCTTGTTTTTGGAGTTTCTTATAGGTTCTAGTAAAGCTGGTGAGCTCCACTGATGAAATTAGGAACATATTAGCATCACAAAAAAAAAAAAAAAAAATTAGAAATAGGTTTGAGACTAATATATGGGGTCTGTTAAAAAATAAACCGAACTTTTAAAACAGTGCGCCAACCAGCCAGCACAGCATGCTCGCAACTGCAGTGCTGTGTATTGGTGACCTTGACCTTCAGTCTAATAATAGCCGCATCACGCCACATCAGTTAGTCATCGATCTACACATGCTAGAGTGAACGTACGTTTAGTGCACTTGGCGATTTGTTGCAAGTTGAACAATGAAGGATCTTGAAGAGCAACGTGTTTGTGTGAAATTCTGTTTCAAATTGGGAAAAACTTTTATTGGTGCTTTTCTAATGTTGCAACGGGCCTATGGGGAGGATTGTTTGAGCCATACGCAATGTCACGAGTGGTACCAGCATTTCAAATTTGGATAGAACATCCACCGAAGACAATCCCAGATCTGGAAGACCTTCCACGACAACAGACGATCACATTGAGAAAGCGCATACTGTGATCCGTGGAAATCATTGCCTGATTGTCCGTGAAGTTTCCGAAGAAGTAGGCATCTGTAAAAGTTTGTGCCACATGATTTTAAAAAAAAAATTAAACATGCATCGTGTAGCCGCAGAATTTGTGCCGCGTCTGCTAACAGATGAACAAAAAGAGAACCGAGTCACAATCAGTCAGGAGCTCTTTGATTGTTCAAATGCTGATGAAAGCTTTCTGAAAAGTGTCACAACAGGTGATGAAACGTGGGTGTACAGCTACGATGTCGAAACAAAAAGGCAGTCGTCACAGTGGGTTGGATCATCGTCGCCACAACAAAAAAAAGCACGTCAGAGTCGCTCAAATGTGAAGGTGATGTTGATCATCTTTTTTGATTGGAAGGGAGTTGTTCATGAGCTTGTTCACATGGTCAGATGATCAATAAAGAGTTTTACTTGGATGTCCTGAGGCGGTTAAGAGAGGCAGTACGAAGGAGGCGGCCTGAGGCATGGAAAAACAAAACTTGGATGCTGAACCACGACAACACACCTGCTAACATGTCACTCATTATCCGTGACTTTTTGGCAAAGCACAAGACGACTCTTATCCCCCAGCTGCCATACTCTCCGGATTTGGCCCTTTTTTTGTTCCCAAAGTTGAAATACACCCTGAAAGGTCACCGATTTCAGACGATAGAAGAGATCGAAGAAAATTCGCTACAAGAACTGCGCATCATCCCTGAAAACGAATTCCAAAACTGGAAAAAAACATTGGGAGCGGTGTATCAACAGTGGAGGAAACTATTTTGATGGAGACTAGTCTGATTAAATTGTAAGTAAAGCAATAAATTTGTATTTTTTAGAAAGTTTGGTTTCTTTTTGGACAGATCTCGTATATGTTTTAAAAGAGCTTAACCTTATACTGCACAGATAAGTAATCTTGTATATTTTTTCTTTGGTAAGAAAAAACTACTGGCTTCTAATTTTTTTGTAGTTAGTAGGTAAGCCGAAAATGTTTAAAATCACTGCTATATAATGCTAATATAGTATCTTAGCACTCATTGTCTGCCATTTTGGTTTTTATCTGTTTTAGCAATCCTGAGCCTTTGTCTTTCTTCATAGTCATAAGTGCTCAGATCTGTGATCATTCTTGCAAGTTTTCTCTCAACCACCAGGCAAACAATATTCCTTTGTCAATAAAGATTCTGTCTCGACATCACACTGTAGGGTGGGTCTGAGCAGAACTAGAACAACTGTCACTTTGTGAACAATTTGATTTAACGTGTGTCTATTGTTTTTTACTGTATGCACTTTTGCATTGCTCTTGACCAGGGGTCACCAAACTACGGCCCACGACATCAGTTCATCAGGCCCGCCGACGGTACTTGCATTTGCGTGATAAAATAGATGGAACACGAGATGTTGTGAAATAAAATTTTTTTAATTTTTTCATGGATAATTGACACATCATGGGCAAGAAGGCTCAGAAAAATTCCCCGGTCAAGGTGTTAATCGAGCTGGTCTCTAGGCTGTTTTCTTCACCCTTTATTATGGCTACTAAGAAAAGAAAAGTGGATGCCGAGTGTTACGTTTTCAATGAAGAATGGGGAGTAAAGTACTTCTTTGTGGAAACAAAGGACTAGAAAGCTAGTTGCGTGGTATGCAGCGAAAGTGTTGCCGTTTTGATAGAGTACAATCTTCAGCGTCACTATGAAACAAAACATCTATCAACATATTCAAAGTATTCTGGAAAGTTATGCTCTGAGAAATATGAGTCCATGAAACGTGGTTTAGAAACTCAAAGAAATCTCTTCACGAGAAAGTTTGCTGAAAATGAATCTGTCACTCATACAAGTTACAAAATAGTGCATAAGTTGGCAGAGCGAGGAAAACCATTTACTGATGGCAACTTCATCAAAGAGTGTATGATGGAAGCAGCAAATGACTTGTGTCCTGAGAAAGCCGATTTGTTTGGAAGTATCAGCCTTTCGGCAAGTTCAGTTGTGCGGAGAACAGAAGAACTTGGAGAGAACATAGTGCTACAGATACGCGAGAAAGCTAGGAACTTGTTGTGGTATTCTCTGGCGCTGGATGAGTCTACTGATCTCTCGAGTACGTCACCAGTTCTTGTGTTCATTCGTGGTGTCAATTTGGACTTTCAGATAACGGAAGAGTTGGCATCTGTTTGCTGCATGCATGGAACAACAACTGGAAAAGACATTTTCATGGAAGTGCAGAAAACTTTGCAAAACTATAACCTTCAGTGGAATCAGCTTCGAGGTGTTATAGTTGATGGAGGAAAAAACATGGCTGGAGTGAGGAAGGGTCTGGTCGGGCAGATCAGGACTCAGTTGGAAGGTTTGCAAATTCCAGGCGCTCTGTTCATACACTGCATCATACATCAGCAAGCACTCTGTGGGAAAGACGGATATTTCTTGTGTACTGAAACCAGTCGTTTCTGCTGTGAACTTCATTCGGGGACATGCACTCAATCACCGTCAGTTCCAGGCTTTTCTTGAAGAAATTGATTCTGATTTCTGTGACTTGCCTTATCACACAGCAGTGAGGTGGCTCAGCTGCGGTAAAGTCCTGTTTCGTTTTTACAAGCTCCGAAACGAAATAGATGTTTTTCTCACTGAAAAAGATAGAGCTGATCCACAGCTGTCAGATCCTACCTGGCTGTCAAAGTTGTCATTTTTGGTCGACATTACATCCCACATGAATGAACTGAACTTGAAACTTCAGGGAAAGGATAACCTCGTCTGTGATCTCTACAGAATCATCAAAGGATTTCGGAGAAAGCTGTCATTGTTTGAAGCACAACTGGAAGGAGAAAACTTCTCTCATTTTCACTGTTTCAAAGAGTTTTGCCCTACAATTGCTGAAGATGTCAACCTCGATTTCCCTAAAAAGATTATTCGTGACTTGAAGAAGCATTTTTTGGAGAGATTTTCAGATCTTGACAGAATTGAGAGTGACATTCTTCTGTTCAAGAATCCGTTTGATTGTAACCTTGATGATGTGCCAGTTGAACTACAGTTGGAGCTCATTGATTTGCAAGCAAATGACTTGTTGAAAGAGAAGCACATAGAAGGAAAACTTGTTGAATTTTACCGCTTCTTACCTGATGTTAAGTTTCCGAAATTGAAGAAATTTGCCGCTGGTATGGCATCATTGTTTGGAACAACTTATGTCTGTGAGCAAACATTTTCAAAAATGAAATATGTGAAGTCAACACATCGACGAGATTGACTGATGAATATTTGAAAGCAATTCTCTTGATTGGATGCAGCAATTCCAAACCAAACATTGATGATATCTTGAAAGCCAAACATCAGTTTCACAAATCTCACTAACCTTTTTTGCTGCTTAGTTTGTAAGATTCGGATATGTGCACACTAGGTCTGATGTAACTATATTTTAGCTAACGTCGCCTTCTTTGATAACTTTTTAGTAAATAAATATGTTGGTTGTCTTTGTTTTTTGTGCATTGCACGCCACTCACCCATGATTAACATGGAATGCTAAACTTAGTGTTTTCGTCTTTTTTCCCAGAGCTTTCGTTCTGGCTTGCAAGTATTAAACAAAATGATTATGCAGCCAGCGCTCGTCATTCTTTCAGTTATCCAGCCCACTGTGAAAAATGTTTGGTAACCCCTGCTCTTGACTAATGTCCAAATCTTTCTTTCTTTGTATTTTTATAGTATTGTTTGTATTACATTTGCAATCAAAACTAAGTCACTTGCTGTTACTAAGAAAATACATTTTTATTTAGATGAAGTCTTCTGGATAAGTTATATCTGACTGTATACCATTTGCATTCCAGTATAATTTTGCATAATCTGTCAATTTCATGATATGAATGTATATAGGACTAACTATCATTTACATAGATTTAAAAAGAAAATAAAACAAAGATTCATCCAGGAAATGATTTCCATTAATGCCATAACTTTTATATTTACTTACCAAATGCTTTTTTGAAACTTTTTCAAATGCTTTACAAAATCGAAATATGAAATATTTGTAAAGTTACTGTTATCTATTTAAATGTGATATTTTCAAGAAACTTTAGCATGTGAGTAGTGCAAGAATCTTCTAATCAAAATCTATGCTGACTGGTCACGATTAAGTTATTTTCTTTTTTATCTAGATCAGTGACAAGATGTTATACTGACTGGGTTAGACTTGTTGGGATTACTTTAGATAGACACCTGTTTTTGTTTGTTTGGTAATGACATTTAACTTCTTTCTTGACAACAATATTTTCTCTGAATGTATTGATTTTGAGAGACCTGATTAGTGAAATAATAAATGTATTCAGACACTATTTTAAGCATTTTAGTATCCATACTGCAGGAACTATTGTTTACAAGTTTATCCATTGTCAGTCTACCTTCAAAAATATGTTAATTCCTTAGTTGTTTTGCTACTGTATTGATTTCATTTAGAATCTTGCCTATTTGCTTGATATCAATTACAGTTCCCTTGCCGTTCTTTATGAGTGTGATAATTTAAATGTTATTTGATTCATTTAAAACTTTAAAACCAGTTAGTTGTTTTGTCTTTTAGGTTAAATATAAGCCAAAACATGTGCATAAGTTTAAATATTTGGAAAACGTTTTAACACCTGCCTGGAGTGTTCAGAAAGATAATTAAGAATCCATCCACTTTAATCCCAGACAAAAAATTTAAATTAATACTGAGAAATGCTGAGTGTGTGTTTATTTAATTATAACTTTAAATCTGTAAGCTCTTTCATCTACTTTGGGTTCATCGGAGTCCTCACAAGTTAGACCTAAAGAAAGTGATTGGCACCACAAAGCGCACTTTCAGTATGTAAAAAATCTGTGAATTGGTGAAGCCTTTTGATTTGAGCATGTGCAACAAGTTAAATAATGAAAGTGTGTCCCTGTATAGATTTGACAGTTGAGAGAGAGAGAGAGAGAGAAGATTCCGTTGTTGCAGGAAATTGGCAAAGGCATTGATGAAATTGCAGAGGAGGTTGGCAGGCCGCACACAATGTTTAGCTAAAATTAAAGAAGACTAACAGGAAGGTGAACGAAGAGAAAGAATCCAAACTGATTGTGGCACATTTGGTCAAGTCCTTGTGCGTGCTTGGATGAAATCTCCAAGCAGATAAACTTTATGCAAATTGGTATTAGTTGACAGACAGGAATTAACCGGATGGTAGCAGCAGAAGAAAAAGTCCCTTTTTATCTTTTTTTTCCCTTTTAATGAGAAATGTAAGGGAGATCAGCATCTGCACAAGCATATTGGAGATGGCATTTTCTGACAAGGGAAATAGTAGAGCACCATGCAAAGAATGTATGATTATGCGCTGTCTCAAGTTGGAGAAAGAAGAATAACAAAACAAAAACTCTGGTTTCTGAAATTTGTTAACATTTGGTCTTGTCTTGTAACAAGGCATGAATAAAGATTGATTACTTGAAAGAAACACTGAAGAATGAGGGAAGCATTTGAATTTTGATAGGAAACTTTATATTAATGTTTGGGAATAATAATGCTTCGTCATCAGATAGCATTATTAAAATTTATAAAGTCATCTCTAAGAGAATCACAGAATCAATCAGCTTAAGTCATAGAGTGTCATATCCATTGAGATGTTAGACATCTATAGCATTATGCAAAGGCACATTGCAGTAGCTATACTGATGCTATAGAAATACAATATTTCCTGTTAGCTCTCTCCACATTTCTATTCAAAATATTTTTTATGTTCTTCCAGTTTTATTTTCTTTTAAGCTCTCTTGATGCTGCAGGACTTTGAAACAGAGTTTTGAATAAATGGCACTAATAGCTGAAAGAGGCTATATAGTAAATAATATGTGTTATCGCTTAATTTTGCATAGTTCTGTGGCTATCTTCTCATTTGCACTTAGTATGCAGGCTGCATTCAGCCATCTGGCTGCTCCATCAGAGATTATTTTGGCTAGTATACACCTTGTAAATTTTTTCTGTCTTTATCAAGTCATCTATTTCTTTACTTGATTTTACTTTTAAATGAACATTATTTTAGTGTATTAATTTTCTAAAAACTTTTGCAAATCCTTAAATGCCAGCAAAGTTGTTTGTTTCTGTTCCTTTACTTTGAACTATTTAGAAGGCAACAGATGGTATGAAATATGGTCATGTGTGGACATAGTGGTAGCAGAGAATAGGCCGGGGGGGGGGGCTTCATGTACTGGTGATAAGCTTCTAAGTTATTTCTGACCTACCTACATGTCTTTCTCCAGACATGGAGTGGAAAACTGACATTGTGTTAATGTAGGGAGCAAAACACAAGAAGCAAACAAACATTAATTACCAAAGGTTAAAAAGAAGAAAAAGTCTTCTGCTTTTGTTTTTTTTTTCATATCTCTCTCTCTCTCTCGTTGTCTGTCGATAGAAATTTCTTTGTTGCTCATTTTTATCCGCCATCTGAAATGCATCTTGTTTTGGATTTAGGTTGTCTTTTAATTTTTAAAATTTCCAATTCATATATCAATGGAGTATTTGTTTGTGATATCATTTCCAACTTCATAGCACCTTGCACAAAAGGTTAGGCAAATTTGTGAGATGGGGGGGGGGTTAGTTGCCTGGTGATTTAAGGATAATGGAGAACAGAGTGAGAGTTTCCTTCTCTTCTCTCTCAGTCAGAGAGAGAGAAAATACTTTATATTATTAATAGATACATGTGAAAGAAGAGTAAGGTAACTTTAGTATTAGAAATTTAAAAAAAAAAACAAAAACAGAACTGGAGTTTATTTAGCCTGCCCATAGAAATTGTATCAGCTATGTCATCTTAGCTCTGGTTAGTAGCTTATTAATAAAATTTTTGCCTGTGTAGTGTTTTGCTTAATTCTGTTTGCACTGGTCAACACTAATTTTATTGCCAATGATATTAGAGCAATTTTAGGGTAACTTTGGGGTGCTGATTTTGAATATGGCATTGGTTTTTCTAGATTGGCTCTAATTTTTGAGATAATAGATGCCCCCATATTTGAGAGTTCAGCTCACTCAGCCTTCAGAGCCACTTTCATTTTCACGTATATACATTTGTTGCTGAATTGATCTTTAGGTATTTGATCATCTGATTTCAAATTTAATGCTGGAATTAATGCCGTTGTATTCAGTACAATAACAAAAACAAAGTGAGCTGATTCAGGTAATCACAATTAATTCATAGAAATACACTGTACGATTTTCTTTTGTGTGGGTCATCAGGTCAATCACGAAGGAGGCTCCAGCAGTAGTCTGCTATCATGTGTCTGTCCCATCTGCCTTGATACCTTTCCTCCATCACCTTTATATCCTGATGGAACCTCTCCCCTTGTTCCTCACTAAAATCACCAAGATTATCTGGAAATCTGTCCAAGCGGCTATGGAGAAAGTGTACCTTTATGCTCATATTAGCACCCAAATTTTCAAAGTTATCAAGCATCTTTTTTGCCAATTCTTCGTAATTGTCTGCTTTGTGGTTACCCAAGAAGTTACAACTGAGACATAACTCCACCAGGCAAAAGCTTCAACAACATTCATAAATTTTGTGAAATTCAAATCTTTGATGAGTTTACGAATCTGAGGACCATTAAAGATTCCTGCTTTTAGTTTATCCATACTCAGTCCAAGGAACGATCTACAAATGTATTTGAAGCAATCGCCATCTTTGTCCAAGGCCTTAACATATTTCTTCATTACTCCAAGCTTAATATGGAGTGGTGGGAGAATGATTTTTTTTCTCTGTCAGCCAATGGTTTGTTAATGATGTTCACTGCACCTACAGTCATGTTTTCCCTTGAAGGCCATGTCACTTTTTTCTAATGATCTTGCTTTGCCCTACTATCCCACAAGCAGATGAAACAAGAGTACTCGTGTATCCACTTTGCTGCCCAAGCAAGAAGCCCACCATCTTTAAATTAACACAAATAGACCACTGTTGCTCATGATAGCAAAGCTTCTTCAAGACCATTTTGATATTTTCATATTCTTCTTTAAGTTTTGTTGAGTGAGCAATTGGAATAGATGCATAGCTGTTACCATTGTGCAATAAAACACATTTCAATCTTCTGGTAAATATTCCCGTATTCCCATTTGGAGAAGAAGCCTAGGGATGTCACTGCAGTATACAAGTTCTACATCTTGGCTGAAGTAAGGAAGAAGTAAGCTGTTATCTTAGCTTCCGGCTTTAGATAGTTCTTTTCTTTTAGCCTAGATGCTAAAAGTTCAGACGCTTGCTTTGACATTGTATTAGATCATTGAGCTCTTTTTGAAAGAACTGCTTAGGTGTTAATAAACTTCCTTCATATTCACTTTCACTGCTACCAACTGTGCTATACTCCAGATCCTGCACTTCAAAATCTGACAGTGGAAGGTCAGGCAGTGAGTTAAACACTGGTATGGGAACATCTTCGCTGTGTGGCACAGGTCACCTTGCTGATTCCAAATCAGGATACTCCCACTTATGTTTCTTGTAGCGATTGAAGCCTTTCACATTCACAACACAAAAATAACAATCATCGTGGTGTTTTTGCAGCTCTCTCCACACCATAGGTACACCAAAGTTTAAACTTTTCCTTACTCCATTTTTCCACTGTTGTAGGCACTATACACAGGTTTTGCAAACCTTATTGGGAGCCCAAGACTTATCTTGGTCTCCAAGATTCACTCCAAAATAAGCAAGATATGCTTGTTTTACAAAGTCAGTGACGTTTTTCCTTTGTTTTTGCAGAATGTATTCACCACAAATGTAGCAGAATGCATTAGGAATGTTTAAGCAGCCTCTTCGTGATGAACTCATACTTCTCTGCAAAAAAAAAAAAAGATTAATCAATATGATATTATATGCAATGGATGAATCTGCAAAACAATGCTAAAGATAAGATTAAATTAGATAAAAACAATGTTAAACAGTAAAAAGATAGACCAAACCCTGCTGCATATGTCAGAAGCTACAGGTTGTATTGGGGTAAAATCATAATTTGAGGGGTATCCATTACCTCAGAAACTAGAGCCAATTCGGCAAAACTAATGCCATTTTTTTATTCAGCACCCCAAAATACCCTAAATTCATTCAAATATCCATGGCAACTAAACAAAAGTTGTTTTTTTTGTGTGTGTGGTGTGTGTGTGTGTGTTATGAAAGCATTTTAATTTTGTGCATGGGAGGTAGTTCTGCATAAATTTTTAATATTTATGTATAATTAAATTATGAAACCTTGAAATGCAAAAACATGCCAACAAAATGCTTGGGATGTGCAGCTATTTAATAATAATGGGCATCTGAGACTTCTGAAATAATTTCTTGTTTCTCAGGAAAATCAAAATTATTTTCTCTGTTTGTGATATAAATTTGTTATGTAGCGATGTAAATTTTGTTTTTTTTTTGCTCAAAATAATGTCTAAATTACATTGTTTCTGTTTATTGTTTTAGCATGCTTACAGCATGGTCATGGTAAAAGAGCCAACCAGTTATCATTGGCCCATACAAAGCCTTCATTGAGAATGGGAGAGAGAGAAAGAGCCCATTACTTTGATTTTAAACTGGCTAACCCTGTGAAAAACTACCCCTGTTAATTTATTCCATTCATTTGCATATTAGAGATTTTGAGCAAGTGGATATGGGCAGGTTTTTTTTTTTTTTTTTTCCATCTATGTATAACTACTAATACTAGGGGTCATAGTTACAAATTAGCTAAGATTAGTTAACAGAAATATGTTAGTAGTAATAGAATTTTAATAATGAATTAGCAGTAATTGTAGATAATAGTGATTTGAATTAAGAATTGTATTGATTGTTACTTCCATTGTAATCATTAAACTATTTATAGGTCTATTGCTGAAGTATTCTCTGTAATATCAGGCTCCATGGATAATTTAGCCAGTCTCTAATACACAAAGCCCACTAGCCTGTTAGCTGACATAAAGAATTATATTTCATACCTCTAATATAAAAGATGCATGTCAAAAGATCCTTCATGATGATTTTAGCTAGATATGGATAAACACATTTGTTTGGTTTTTTTATTGCTTCTCAGTAAAAGCCATTTAGATTTAATTAGTGTTTGGCATTTTTATGTCACAGTATATTTCTAGTATACTGTGTTTTGTCTTTATTCAACTTTTGTTTATATCCCTTGAGTAATCAGCATGCCATTGTTTCCCTACATATTCAAGTCCTAGACAGACAGCCTTCTGATTACAATCTTTGTAAAACCTCTCATCATTGACCCTCCACCTTATTTCTGTTTTCCCTCTCCCAGTTCACTTTGGCTGAAAAATTACCTAACAGGCCATCCTCTCATCATTGACCCTCCACCTTATTTCTGTTTTCCCTCTCCCAGTTCACTTTGGCTGAAAATTACCTAACAGGCCATCTTTTTCTTGTGATTCATCTCACTCCTTTCTCTTACCTCTCCAGAAAAACCATTGCTTATTATGAGTTCCTACATGTTAGCTTCTGCCTGCTACCAAGCAACAGTTAGCATTGCCTCTTTCTGAAAATACATGAAAACATCTAATTCATTGGCAGGAAAATAGTTTCTCCAGTCATGCTGTTTTAGTATGCAGCTTTTAGCTTTTAATAGCCTTACTATTGTAGAAAACTCAAAAGAGTTTTCCAAAATATCCATTTGGCATCTGTACAAATGCACCCAGCTTTCTGAATAGTTCCTCTCCTCAAATCTGCTTGCAGCAGCCTCAAGATCAGCACAGTACGCTTATTTAGAACAAAGGTAAGGTTTCCACTGTTCTACTCCATGCGTCTGTAGAAAGCACTTTTTAGTTTGCCCTACTTTGGTAAATCATCAAACAGAAAGTAGGATAATTTAATGTTCACCCTGTTGTTGATGTTTACTGACACAAGTGCAGCCATTAGGTAAGTAATAAGTGAAACTGATGTAAAAACTTTCCAATTTTTTTTTTTTTTTAACTATTTAACTGATATTAAGAGTATTGTTTTATCTGTACTCATTAGCAAAGGGGGAAATGTTTGCTGCACAAACAAGTAACAGCAGTTTTGGGGGGTGCTGAGAAGCAAAGTCATTATCGGCAGGAACTTGTTAGGGACTACAGAAAGTGCTTGCTTCAAGAACCCAGTAAATACCTTAGCTTTTCTGGCCAGCAACCTGAAAGTTGATAGCAGTCTTTGCTTTTATTTTCATTGGTAGAGACTACAAGTTGTCATGGTAAATGTTGGTCAGATTATTTAGTCATTTATTAACTCATCACCAAAAGGTAGGACTAATTACTTTGCAGGTACTTCCCAAATTATTTCACTAATCTACTGCTTTAAATTGTAATGAAACAAAACGTTTTTATTCTTTGTAAAAAAACCTAATTACAGATATTATAAACTTTTCAATTTCTTATCTCTGTTTTTTGTTTGACCTTTTTTTCATTGGAAAAATTACCAGTACTTAGAAAAATTTGTAAAATATATAGCAAATTCTTCAGTACCACCCCAACTCTGCAGACATTGATGCCATGGGGAGGGAAACTTAAATGAAATTTGAGATGAGGTTTTTGTGCGCTGGTCGCATGTAGCTGAATAACACACTGCCACTAACTTTCTGCTCTTATTTTTAAATTGATCTTTTCAAAAGTGATTATATCATGATACGTTTGAGCAGGAAATTAAAATTCATCTTACACTTCATTGTTAATGATGATGGCATTTCTCTTGTTGTAAGGTACTGAAATTCACAAAGTAATGTAAATTTAAATCTTTTTTTATCTGTTAATATCAAATATTCAAAGAAAAAAATTGTTTGAAGTAGGTGAGGGGAGATAATTAAGGAATAAATTATAAAAGTGCTCCAAGAATAAAACCTCCTAGTACTCCACTAATATTTTATTCTTAATATCATTTTATTTTATTCCCCCCCCCCAATTATTTTGTTGTCTGAAAATGCCATAGTACAATGCACAAGGTAATAAAAAGTTATGCTGGAAAAAGTCATTCTGATCAATATTCTGAAATACAAAATTTCTAAAGAAAATAGCAGCACGCGAATAAACTATGATGAATGTCTGTAGTCTTGTCCAATAGAAGTTATTGATTGACTGGGAATGTAGGACATGCCAGGGCTTGTTACTATAAATAGGTGAATGGGCTGGAACCTGCAGAGAGGTGTGCTGATAATAGTTGTAGTATATTAAGTGTTTTCCTTTCTTTCACTTTAAGTTCCTCGTTGCTGAACATGGTAGTTGTAAAATGTACTCACAGGAAGCTGCATAATATGCATTTGGTCACGTCTTTCCTTACCCCCAACACACACACACACACAGGTACAGTTTATCTTTGGTTGTAACAAGGACTTCAGCATCTTGTTCATCCCTCGCTCTCGCTACACCTCCAACGAACTTACACTTATTACATCACATACACCCACACCTGCTAGGTCGCACAATACCCTGTTTTAAACTTTTCAAAACCAGCAGCTCAGTTTAAATACATTCTGTAAAGAAGTGTGTTGGTGCATACCAAATCGGTACATGTACTAGGGGCGTTCAAATAAAACCCGGCCAGATGCCATTACAGCGACTGCATTTTCGGACTAGTTTTATTTGAACGTCGTGAGTACATTACACACAATTCAGATTTATTCCTGCTAATCTCCAATTACTACATTAGAAAAAATGTTAAGTGTTTCCAATCAATCATCTATAGGTTATTGAACTTATTTTTATGTGAAGGGGTGTTTGTTCAGGTATTCCGTTCCTGTGTGGCGAAAATCTGTTTAATTTATTAGTGTGCATGGACTTTATCTCCAGTATATTCACACAGACCTCATTATTTCCCATCGGTGACTGTTTGTTTCTTCTCCCTTTCTGGGTACACGTGTAATCAATCGGATCACTTTTAATGCCACGGATAAATAAGGGAGCTCATTGCGGTCAGAGACGCAGAATGGCATCTTATTGACGTGGGCGGGGTAAAGGGGTGGATCACATGGTACACTTCCGAAGGTTGGGCACCTGCCGTCTTTGTATCGAGATGGGTACGTACTTGTGACGTCCTGGGAGTTCTTAGTCACACAGGAAATAATAAATGCAATTAAGGAAAGTTTGTTCTTTCGGTCACCTGTTTGGAAATTCTGTCCCCGCCGCGAAGTACATCAGCCGGAGGGAGGGAGGGACTCTCCGTAAATAAATTAGCGCTGCGCACCATTTTCGGTTCTCCAGCTACTGGCAGCAGCAGCAGCAGCTATTTTAGATTCGCGCACCACCTGTGTGGGAGCCCCTCAAAGACTTGGGGCTCCTGTTGTTCGCCGAATGAAAGAGGAACCCGGTGCGAGGGCGAACTTCGCTTGTTTTCGTCGAGCAGGATTTGGGTGCGTGGAAGGGCAGGAACTCAACGCGTGGGGCTCGCTCACTGGCTGGCTGGCTGGCTGGCGGACCCCGTCCTCCCGACTCCTCCTCCTCTCCTCACTGCGGCAAAAGTCAACGCGAAATGTGCGGGGCTAATTTATGCGACCCCCTGCTGCCGGTGGTGCTGTGCCGTCACGTGACTCTCATATATTAGCATGCGGAATGATGTCACCTAGTTCAGGCAGGTAGTAGTAGTGGCCGGTTTGTTTTTTTTGTGTTGTTGTTTTTTTTTCCCCCTCCCTCCTCCTCCTCCACCACCTCCTCCTCACGTGGTATAAAGGCCTAATTTAGCCATGCCGCCCGCGTGGTCTCTCACTCGTCTCGGAGTAACCGGCCTGCACCTTTCGGAGCGGCGGTCGTGAACCACCGAGGAAGGAAGGAAGGAAGGAAAGAAGCCATTGTTATGAAGAAACTGTCCCTTTGTTGGTCCGCGAGCAGGAAGAAACCGCAGGTAGCGGGCGACGTGCGTCACGCGTGGACAAAGGGAGCGCCGACTGCGGGCGGATGGATCTGGTAGATAGATGGATGGATGGATGGATGCCTTCTCTCCTCCTCACTGCGGTATAGTCGACTCGGTACCCGACCAGCTTTGTTTCGCCCTTAGCCCGAGACGGGAGAGCCTTGTTGTCACGCCGCGGAGCCACGGTTAGAGAGGAGTGCGCGCTTAACACGTGGTGGTGCTTCTTTTCAGCGAGCCGAAACATCGGAGATATTATTGGAGTTCCTGCTGCTGCTTCGGGGATACTGTTGAGTCTGTTCCAGGTTCGGGGAGGAGAAAGTCGGCGAGGTGCAGCAGAAGCACCTAGTCGAGCGAGCGGTTCATCTTACGCCTCTTCTAAATTGGGAAGGGGAAGTGCGCGTGTCTCTGACCACACACACACACACAGTTCGTGCTGTACGTACACCAGCGAGAGGATTCATCCGAAAGGGGCACCTACCTTCCTCGGACTATATATATATACACACATGTACATCGAGCATTTTTAGCGAAGCGGTGATTTGAAATTTTTATAATCGATTTTTAGAGGAGAACAATTTTTGGACTTTTTAAAATAGTTTTTTGATTGGGCTAAAATGGGGAAAAACATGTTCCCCCTTAAGAAGCACGAGGTGGTCAGCGCCTCTGTGGAGGTGATCAGCGAGGAGAAGTTCGCCGAGAGGCTGAAGGACATGTCGTCGTGCATAAACTGCATGAAGGAGCGTTCAAAGTCGCACCGCGGGAGACAGAGAAATCGACGGAAGCAGGTGAAATCGAACAGCCCCATCGTTATATGTTTGAAGGACACGCTCAACGCCGCCCTGAAGCACCGACGGCGGGTGGCAGACAAGGGCGAGAGATGGGGGGAGAGGCCGCATGCCAGAGGCTCTGTGTTGCCGACCACAGTCTCCATCACTCAGGGAAAAACGGCGGACGCGCGGCGATGCAGGCGGAAAGATGAGAAGAATCTTTGCGCATTTTTATCGGTCATGCAAAAGGCTCACCAGAAGGACTTCGGCCACATCGAGCCGAACCTGGACACGCAGGATCCGCCCAGCCGGGATTCGCTCCTTAACAACGCCTTTACTGGGAGGTGCGGCCACTCCAGCAGGAAGGCTCAGAAGAGACGTAGCATCGCCGAGTGTGAGAATGTCGACCTCATTTGCAACGACCTGTCGAAGGAAGAATGGGAGAAAGCCGAAGAAGTCGGCGAGTCGGAGGACAGTTCCTCCATCTCGTCGGGGTCTGACATGAACTACGACTGGGAGAACTCCGTCGGACCCGAAGACATAGAGAGGCTTGCCGAGTATACCGCAGGGCTTCCTCTCATACGCTACAACTGCCATCCCCTTAGCTGTCCCCAGTGTCTGTGGATGTGGTACGGTGTGCAGTATTTTCAATATAGCTGTGTAGAGTACCAGCAGCCTATTGTCGCGAAGCTAAAACGCTGGGAGGAAGAGTTTGTGGACGAGGCGCAGAGCTCAGAAACGGAATCCGACGGTCAGTCTTCGTCAACTGAGTCGGACATCGAGAGTGGTGGTGCTGTAGTAGAGGAGGAGATCCCCGCCAAAGTGGAATATGACTCTGAAGAACACCAGTGTTTGGATTGTGTTTACATCGACCTAACAGATTCGGATATCACTTTCACAGTTTATTATCATGATAATATACCTAAAATGACGAGCAGCAACTATGCAAACCTTACATCCGTTTTGAAACCATACTATTGTTCTGGATACTGTACTTTACCATTTGTCGATATTCCACCACCTCTCTATTTCCCAGTAGACATTTCCTTACCCAAAACGCTGATGATACCTCCTGACCAGCTTAAACATTGTAAGTAACCCTTTACTGCTTCCTTCCTTTCTGTTTGACGTGTCGTTATTCTCTAGATAGCTGAGACAGAGGTATATTGTGGCAGGGCTTTGGATGATTAGATGCTTGAGTAGGCTGAATAAATAAAACCTGGGTTTTGTTATATAAAAAAGGGAAAAAAGAAACACCTTTTTTAAAACAGAATTTATTTACTTATTTTAAGGATATATAATTTCAGTGGATTCCAAAAAAATATTCACAGATTATGAATGTAGTAGTAGTATCAAGTGAAATGCTGCATAGTGACGGCTCAACACGAAGGGCCATAACTCCAGTTGGTTACAATCGGAGTTATAGTCCTTGGTGGAGATTTGTTTCGCCTATATTACAGATGACAGAGGAGGATCTGATGGATGTTTTGTTGTTTTTTTATATGATTTATAGATGTTGGTTCAGAATTATAAAACAAACTTATTGCTTGTTTTACCTAGTAAGGTTTGAAAAGTTGATTTGTGTTTATGAAATAGTCTAAGGAAAGAACACAAACAAATGCTATGGGATGCTTTTACGTTCGTTATTTAATTCTTAGCAGTGATACTACTGATAAGTTGGGCAATATTGGTGTGGAAGACCGATCACTGATACATGATGGGGCTGTCTCGTCGTGCTGCTTTTTATTTTCAAGGGAGACAGTTTGAGATGTAAAGGGGAGGCTGGATGGGAATTAGTATTTATTCCTGTTTTTTTTTTTTTTAGCTTGGTTACATTTTTCTTCCTTTTGAATTTGGTAAAATAAATAGGTAGCAAAAGAGAAGTTGAAGCCTACAGCGAAAATTCTGGAGAACATTTCTGGTTAAGATTGCAAAATTTTGTATTTGTTGCCTTTTGTCTGCATTTTCATTTTATTGTTATACTTTAATAATTATTGATAATAATTTTACAATCCATCTACATCTACACTGGACTTTACTTGGATGATTTTTCAGATGATTTGGTAAATTCAGTTGATAGTGGAAATGTGATTTCTAGATTCTCCTAAAGGCAAAGAACTTCTTGGTCTCGAGAGGTCTGGTTAGTGTAAGTTGTGGAAACAGCTCTTACTGTTTGTAATGAGTTTTTGAATAACCAAAGAAACTGATTAATGGTGGTATTAGTTTGTTCTACTCTGTTAGAATTTGTTTTGGGGTGGTTTGTCTTTTATCTCCAATTATAAAAATAGTGAACATTCTTAGAACTGTATATTTAAAATGCCAGTAGTCATCATCTGTTTTTGATCAGAAATGTACTTTCAAACACACTTGAGCTAATTTCAGCTGAAGCTACAAAAATTGCTTGATTAACAGATGGTGATACTGCTCTTCCTGCCCAACTGGGTAAAAAAAACAACTGCAGGCATTAAGCTGATGATTGTTACTTGGAAATAGTGCTGTTCAAATAAATATTACTTGGTTTTAACCAAACTCAAAACATAGCGAGATCAGATCTTTTGTTTTAGAGGGTTAAAAACCAAAAATGTATTGTTAGAAAAACCAAACAAAATTGACAGCATGAAATCTGTCAGGGATAAAAATTCTATGCTTGAAAGGAATTAAAGGCTTATTTTGTTAGAATGCAACTGAAATGGGATTTTTTTTCTCATTCCAGAGTAGGTGCAGACTTTGGGTGCTTTTATCATTGGTGTTTTTGGTTATGCACTATCCCTGTTAACATGCTGCTTTAAACTTAAAACAAAACCTACATTGGTAATTGGAAAGCATCCTAGTATTTTCAGACACATGTGTATTCATAAGGTATTGAGAGTAAAGATTGTTATTTGCAATAATGGCCCATTCATCTCCTTAATGAATGTTTTTAAAAGAAAAATGTGTAATCGTGAATGCTTAGTACAAAGAGAGCTGTTCTGTTTAAATTGCTAGTATGTATTCGCCTTTTCTTGAGTGTTGGAAGTGAATATCGATAACAACAAAAAAAAGAAACACTAATAATTCTCGTAACAACTCAGATCAAAGAGCTGTGGTTGGAGTATTAAGGAAAAAAAAATTAAATAATTAAAAGGCTTTCCTTGCTGAGTCTGCTTTAGTAGCTGTAAGAATGGCGGTTCTGTACGGCTTGGCTGGTTTTATGCCGCAGGTTGGTGAGAGTTTTAAAAAAAAAGGAGAAGCTGTCAATGTACAAGAGCGTTATTGATTGTACAACAACCCGCTGGGATGGTTTAGGCTTAACTTGGCCAGATAGATTCTGTCTATTATTTGTACTTATCTTATTCTGATTTTTATCCCTTTTTTGAGTTTGCTGACAGCAGGGTGGCAGGGGAGGGGGAGATCTGTTATAGTGAATCCTGCGGATGCAGTGTTCTGTATTCTGTAGTTGGGGGATGGCAGCTGTAGCAGCAGCCGCCACCTTGGGTGACAGTATCATGGCACATCTCGAAAATATGCTGGGTGGATGCTTTTTCCCCTGAATGACAGCCATTGCACAATGTAGCATAGATTCATAACTTGCTGAAAGGTGTTCTGGGGGATAATTCCCCATTCAATCTTTGTATGGACTAAGGTAGGCATGATGACAAATTCATCCCGTGGATACTCATTTGGTTTTGAGATCAGGTGAGATGCTGGCCATACGAGGTGACTGAAATCTTTCATATTCCTGAAAAGATGAAAGAAAAAGGAGAAAAAACACACATGCACACGCACAATGTGTGAGTGCATTGAGTTGGGGGTATTGTTGTCTTGCTAGTTTCCATCCCACATCGGGGTACACAAAGCATCACTGGATGCATTTGGCCAAATAATGCTGCTAGGATGAGCCAGCAAAATATGCCTCACATCATGACTTCTTCACCAGAAGTCTGGAAAGTTTGGACCATGTCCCATTTTGCCAGCAGCCCTTAGTCCAATGATCTGCATCTCTTGCAGTGCACAAGGCATCTTTTCATGTTGGTGAGTGTGATCAGCCAATGCTCACTCACATGGTCTGTTGCAATGCTCTCTGCTGGGTCTGGCTGGAGATGGGTATGGATTTTCACCTGCATTGTACTTTCTTGTGGTCAGTTCCCCCATGCAGCAGACATTTTTCTTTACCGTTTTATATTGCTGATAAACATAAATGGTGCACACTACCAACAAAAGCATATTTATTGGCCACTATGGTACCTGCTGGATGTGCATTCACCATCATACCTCTTTTGAATATTAGTACGTCTTTGCCTCTCCCATATGTTAGACTGACTGCAGAGGTACTTGTCCAAGTTATATAGTCAACTATTGCATCATGTGTCCAAGATAATTTGCATGTGCAGCTGAGGTCAGGCTCAGGTTTGAAAGGATGCAAGGTCCTAATATAGTAGCCAGCCAGTACAGGTGCATCTAAAAAAAAAAGAATATTGTGGAAGAGTTAAATGTTTTTTGTCAGTTATTTCAGAAAGTGAAAATTGTATATATTCTAGACTCATTACATGTAAACTAAAATGTTTCGAGCATTTTTTAAATTTAAATTTAATAATTACAGCCTACAAAAAAAAATAATAGAAAAAATATCTCAAAATATTAGAATATTCCATTAAATCACTATTTATGCAGTATATATATATATCAGAATCTCTGTCTGGTTCAGTACACACAACCACTCATGGGGGAGTACTGCTGACTTGACAGTTGTCCAGAAGACACTCACTGACACTCTCCACAAGGAGGATCAGCCACAGAAGGTCATTGCTGAAAGGGCTGGCTGTTCGCAGAGTGCTGTATCAAAGCATATTCATGGAAAGATGACTGGAAGGGGAAAGTGTGGTAGGAAAAGGTGCACAAGCAAGAGGGATGACCGCAGGTTTGAGAGGATTGTCAAGCAAAGCTGATTCAAGAACTTGGAGGAGCTTCACAACGAGTGTACTGAGGCTGGAGTTAGTGCATCAAGAGCCACCACGCACAGACATGTCCAGGAAATGGGCTACAAGTGTCGCATTCCCAGTGTCAAGCCACTCCTGAACCAGAGACAGCATAAGAAGCGGCTTATCTGGGCTAAGGAGAAAAAGAACTGGATCGTTGCTCAGTGGTCATTTTGCATTTCGTTTGGAAATCAAGGTCCCCACAGGCTGGAAGAAGGATGGAGAGGCACAGAATCCAAGTTTCTACACTAACTGATGATTTGGGGTGCCTTATCATCTGCTGGTGTTGGTCTATTGTTTTATCAAGTCCAAAGTCAACATAGCCATCTACCAAGAGATTTTAGAGCACTTCATGCTTCAGTCTGCTGACAAGCTTTATGGAGATGCTGATTTCCTTTTCCTGCAGGACTTGGCACCTGCCCACAGTGCCAAAACTAGTAGTAACTGGTTTGCTGACCATGGTATTACTGTGCTTGATTGGCCAGCCAACTTGCCTGACCTGAACCCCATAGAGAATCTATGCAAATGAGCTGAAGGCTGCTATCAAAGCAACCTGGTCTTCCATAACACCTCAGCAGTGCCACAGACCGATCGCCTCCATTTCACGCCACATTGATGCAGTGATTCGTGCAATAGGAGCCCGACCAAATATTGGATGCATAAATGAACATACTTTTCAGAAGTCCAACATTTCTATATTATAAATCTTTTTTTTTTATTGATCTTATGAAATATTCTAATATTTTGAGATAGTGGATTTTTGATTTTCATGAGCTGTAAGCTGTAATCATCAAAATTAAAACAAAAAAAAGGCTTGAAATATTTCACTTAATGTGTAATGAATCTAGAATATATGAGAGTTTCACTGTTTGAATTAAACTATGGGGAAAAATGAACTCTTCCACGATATTCTAATTTTCTGAGATGCACCTGTATATATTTCCAGAATCATTGCAAATGAGAAAGTCTAGAAGATCCCAAAACTTGCAGAGATCAGTGACTTTACCATATTATAACAGGCTGGGGTAACACTATGATCTGCAGCAAATGAGATTGAACTGAAACTTTCTTATTGTATTCAGATGAGAAACTAGTGAAAGTCTGGGTTGGTTTGGTGGGGTTCTGAGAGAACTAATCAGAAAGCAAAGTTATTCTTTTAGAGTCTCTCTGTTAAAAAAAATGGTGAGGTATTTACTGTAGTTATTTTTTTTCAGGTGGGGGGTAATTTTGAGATGGCTTTTTTAGAAGTGGTGTGTTTTGAATGGTAGCAGCTATTTCCACACCGTGTTTAGTATTCTGTGGATTTTGTAGACAATTCTAGAGGCTGATTGTAAAGTTAGTTTGGGATGTGTTCTGTGCTGACCAACAAGATGAGTTTGTCGTAACTACATTACTAAATTCACCATTAAATGCATGTTCAGTAAAGATCTCAAATTTATGTTACTTCAGATTTGTGGATTTGTCACAATTAGATCTGTGCCAGGTTGTCTTCGTTTGATGTGTTTCCACAGATGTTGCTCGTCTCTTTCTATGATGTGTTTTCAGTTTATCTCTTTGTTTTTCCCTTCTTTTTTTCACAATATCATCTCACCATGTGTTGCTGCTTTTGATTTATAACCCTAACCCTGAATACATCTTCAGCCTCCTATCCTGGGTTTTACACAGTTAACTAGATCTTTGTTTGCAGCTATTCAAAGCACCACCTGGTGTATTGCCTATTGTTTTCTTTCCTCCAGTCAGGCTGGAGCAGTTCAGTGGGTAACTAGGTGAACAGAGCTGGAGGTCGTGACATGCATAAATGGACAAAAGCATTTCGACATTTGTGTATGAATTGTCTTCACATCTGCTCTTAATGTGCACCTCTGACCGAAGCCATGCTCTAGAAGTATCCCCCCCTTTTTTTCTTTTACATGTTTATTTACTCTTGTTTACTTTACTAGACCTCTTTATTACACATTAGGTTTACTCAGTTAATCTCGAAACCAGCAGGACACTTTTTATCACACCCTAACTAGTCTTTGATATTGTAGCTTTTATGAGATGTTTTATTTTTCAGTCAATGCCAGTCAGCCTCTGCCAAGACAGTGGATTCTTGTGTCTCAGCCGGATCGAAGTCGGCCAGCAGGTGAGAAGGAACGCATTCCGCATTTTAAATGCTTTATACAATCGTTAGCAAAATTCGGGTGGGCCTGCTCTATTTACTTTAGAGGGTGGAAGATTTGGAACTGTTATGGAACGTTTGCAAGATTTTAAATTGAAATAAGATGGTTTTGTCTGGCTAATCTCCTATTTTTGTATTTATTATCGGAGAAAGAAGCAGGGTTGGGAACCATTGTTGCTTAACTCCTCTGCAGTTATTATGCACACAGGTGCTCTGTCATGTGCGAGAAAATTTTGGTTATTTACCTGATAAATGTTCCAGCCCACAGGTCGCAGAAACTGCCACCAAAATTTGGTGATTAGCGAGCCCAGGAGGGGGGGGGGGATGGGAGCTTCCATGAGAGAATTGACTTGCCCCCACCCTCTTTTTTTTATATTGGACATTAGAATTTTTGCACAGTTATTGAGAGACAGTAGATACTAGCATCTTTTGAAGCTAAACTGCAAGGTAAAATATTAAATTAATGAAGGCAAAGAACTAATTTCGTGAATGCATGAAAGAGCCACAATGATCGTGTAGCCTGTTTTATTTGGCTTGTTGCAGCGGTTTCTGGCATTTATAACTTAGTGTGACAGGGTCGATAGAGATTCTGCTTGAAGTAGTGCGCACTGGAAGTGTTTCTGCAAACTGTTGCCATTGACAATAATAGCTGCTCCAGATAAAAACAGTATAAAATAGGGCCACACAAAAAGCTTGTTTTTGTTTTTTAATCTGTGGTAGTTGTAAAACATCACTTTTATCTTCACTTTAAGCATTTCATTCTTTCCCTATAAATCCTGTTAGTGTTGGTGTGCATATTGGTTTTTTTAAAAAAAAATATATATTGGGGTCTCTCTCTCTCACTCACAAGCTAAATGAGCGAGATTTGAAGATATATTTTATTATTGTGATTTCCTGGGTGATGTCAGCCATGGCTATAGCTCATGAAATGAAGAGTAGGCATCTGGAAACATAAAACACAATTTCATTAGTCTAGAAACACATTCAAGCACTATCACTAACTAATGGCGCTGGCAAGAGTACACATTTAAGGAGAGTTTGCTGTACAGGGAACAATAGAATAGAACTGGATTTTCTATGGTTTAAACTCATGACTATGGCACCTGTTATCTAGCAACTGAAGCAGCAGCACCGATTCACCCGTAAACTCTCTGCCAAACTACAGATATGTCAATGTTCTGGAAGCTGCTTATCAATTTATTCATCTTAAAGTTTCCGTTTTGAGTGCACAGTTTCTTAGTGGCCTCTTATCTTAATGCTGTCTGGCCTGGTTTCATTTGAATGACCATAGTAGATGGAGTTTTGTTTTTCTTACATAGAATCTGTGATTGCACAAGTTCTACATGAAAGATTTAATATTCATCTATTTACCCATGAGATTAAAAGTTAATCTTAAAGAAATGCAACATAAGGTTAATTCATTTTTCAAAAGACCCCATGTACAACTTTCTGATTTTGATTAAAGAGAGAGATGATGTTGGGTTTTTCTTCTTTATTGTTTAGGGTTAGGTTGGAAAGATTTTGCTCCAGTATGTTAATCTAAAAGGCAGATGGTATGTGCAGAAACATCTATCTATCATTAGATCCAGAATTTCTGTAAATCTTATTTTGTCAGCTGATGGTGGAACTTAAAGTATTGATTCTGTAGTCCTGACCATGCATGGGCAGAGAACTCTGGCACTCCCCACCCTTGAGGAGAACTGTAATTATTGCTGTAGCTAGCAGCTATACGGCATCTACTCTTCTCAGAAATCTGAACTGAAATAGCTGAAATAAACTGGACAGAAATTGATAGTAGTCTCTCCATGGCACATGTGATTTTCATGCAATTAAAATGCAGATTGTGTGTGAGAGAGAATATGCAAATAAGTTTTGTTATTGTTTTTTATATATAAACCCACCAGAATAGTTAATGATAGTTTGACATAGGACATCTCTCTCTGGGTTAAATTAGTAAAGGACTAATGCTGGATTAAAATTTTTTCTTATTAATGTGATGCTGCTGCTGCCTTTGTTTCCTTAGACTGAACAGGCAAAGTTTCATTGTTTTTTTACTGCATCCAGAGCATAGATAGTCTTTCTTCAGTTTGAGAAGTATCACACCTGGCGCACCTGTAAATACACGAAGGTTTTTTTATTTGGAGAAAATTTTGCTTAAAATTTCTGATCAGTTCTGCAAACAAATGCTGGACATTTGGCGAAGAAGACGAGAGAGACTGGAAAAATAAGTGAACTTGTGAACAATTTTGTCAGAGCTTACGTCATTATTGGAATTTTACACATTTTTTAACAGGTAGCCAAGTTGCTTGTAAACCAATAATTTCCCTCTCCCTTGATTTAAGATTGCAGAGAAATTGTGTTGAAGTGAGGCCAGTGCACTTGAGATTAATATAAATAATTCCTTATACAATTTCTTGTTAATCTAACTCGAGTGCTACTAGCAAGCCAGTATATTTTTAAAACCATTTCTTTGCCAAGTAATATGTATCTCGGCTGCAGCTGCGATGAATTTCATCTGATTTTATCTTCTCATGCAAACTACACTTAAAAGGGGGGTAATCAAGACTAGGGATGTATTTAATGGGGGTTAGGGTGGAAATTCTGCAGGTTGTCTACATTTTTTGTGGTCTCATAGCTACAAACATGTACAGTGATTTATATACAGCATTGACTTTGCATTCTGCAAGCAAAGTATATAGGTGCAAAGTTTTGATGTAGCTGCTGCTGCTGATTTAAGTATCTGAGTTATTCAAAACACTTGGAAATGCATTGAATAGAGTTTTGTCTGCAGGTTCGTGATTGCGAGATGTTGCCATTAATCTTCTACGTGAGAGATTATCAGTTGAAAGCACTAAGCAGTTTGAAGTTGACTGTGTGTAAGTAAAGAATGTATTTAAATACATGTTTAAAAAAGTCAATTGAACAGTAAATATTCTGCTGATAAGATAGATGTTTTTAAGAGCCGCATTCATCATTTGACAATAACAAATGAAGCCACTCTAGCCAGAAACAGACTTTGCCATGGTAACAGTTTTGGGTATGAATTTTTGTTATAGGCACTAAAACATGGATTCTTTTTAAAGTTATATATAACATAAACAATTATCACTAAAAGGAGAAGAAAAAATGTTTGAAGATTTGCCTGTTTTTCCAGCTGTATTTACTGTGATGTGCTATAATGTCCTCTGTGATAAATATTGCACACGTCAACTTTACGGGTACTGTCCTACCTGGGCTCTCAATTGGGAATATCGCAAGAAGGGGATCATGGATGAAATACGCAATTATGGCGCTGACATCATCAGTCTGCAGGTGAGTTTATCAACAGCCATAGCAACATAAAATCTAACAACCAGTTACATGTTTGTGATATGCGTAAATGCTACAGGAAATATAGGACTGAATAAAAATAATGCAATATGAGAAAAAGTGTACACCCTAAACAGCTAACTGTAGATGACTATTGTATTGTGTACAAGCAAAATTGTCTATTGCTTCTGTCGGAAGCATCTCAGTTTTTCTACTTTGTGTAAAACCCTCTCTAGACAGTGACAGATTTCCCTTTGAAAACTTGCCCGAGGAGAGGCAAACAGTTTGAATTCTCATACATCCATTTTATTAGCATGTGCTGTGCATGAAAATTCCTGGTCTCTTATGCAGTGAAGAAAGAGCCAGCTTAGGATTTTTCTGCTCACTAATTTGATGAAGCGTTTGTGGTTTGAGGAAGCTTATGGACAGAATGCTGACTGTTCCCAGTAGTTAAAGCTGAAGGAAAATATCTTAAGAAACATTCAGTGACCATTATACGTTTGAAAACAAAGTTTTCAAGGTTCTGCCTAAACTTGGATTGATTTTGTATTTAAACTTTGATGCTTCATCATAGGTTCTTACTATAATCTTTCTGTCAACTTTTGAATTGACAGCTGCTGCTCTTTCTCTCTCCTTTTTTTTTTGTCTTCTGTTTTTAAAGGATTCTCCCTATGAAAGTTTTGTAACATTCCTATTAGCAATCAATCTAATTGTCGTTTCAGGAGGTAGAAACTGACCAGTTTTATAACTTTTTTTCACCTGAACTGAAGTGCGACGGCTATAAGGGGATTTTTTCTCCCAAGTCCCGTGCCAGAACCATGAGCGAGCAGGAGCGAAAACATGTTGACGGTTGTGCGATATTTTTTAGAACATCAAAGTAAGTATTCTAAGTTTTCCTTTCAGGGACTCCTTGCCTTCAGCAAACAGCTGAGCCTGACACAAAGAAAAGCAGTCACCTGCCTCCCTTCTTAATAAAAAATAATGGTTATAGAAAGTTTGGATTTATCAGCGTTATAGTGATAGAGGTTTTTACATAATTAGATGTTTTTTTTTTTTTTTAGATTGAATTACAAATCTCATTGCTCGCTTTCTTGTAATAATAGATGCTTCAGTGTTGGGTCGTTTTGTGTCAAGTCAGCTAAATTTCCAACACACCCTGTGGTGACCTCCTCAGATTTTATCTGTAAAGAAAAAAATATCTCAAAACATTTCTCTGGGTGAAATGTAGCAATGTACAATTTTAGCACTCGACTCCACCTGGTTTTATGAGTTCCCTCCCTTTTACCTAAATGGCCACACACACACTTCTGACGCAACAATGGCTTTTAAGCCAGCTTCCAGCCATCACATATTTTGAACAGATCTAGCTGTTCTCGCCACTGACCGACTGTGTAAGAGTTTATCAGAATGTCTTCCAAAAGTGTCTAACCCTCTTCTTTCGGAAGTTACTAACCACTAAAGTTGCAAAGTCAATCATACATGAACCATTTTTCACCCTTCCTGGTATAGTAAGTTCAGTGCTAACCTTTATCATTAATATTTGGCTACTAACATATGCATCTAAGCAGTTTTGACCAATCTGGCAGATTTTATGATTGGACAAAATTTCCATCATAATACAAATGGGCTGCTCTGATACTACTGCAGGCCTGCAGACGGTAATCAAGTTTGAAAAGAATGCCAGTATTTGTTGAAAAATCAACTCTCTCTAGTCTGTAATGACATCCATCACAACACTGAATGTTTGGAGCACTGATGATACAATGGTGTATATGCTGAAAAGGCAGCCAGTGTATAACCGTAGCACTTTCTGCAGGCCAAGAGATTCCAATGCAATTCATAAACTTTACATACACATCCTGATTGCCCTCTGATCTTTCAACAACGCTACAAATGAGCCGGACCAGTCGGCAGCGTATTCACAAGCAATGTATCATCCCGGCTGAAATGTGTCAAAGGGTGTACCCGCTCTTGCAGAATTATTAGTGAACACCGCGTAAGCAGCAGCAGGTTGAGACAGACACAAAGCTATAGTAACATCTGATCCCTAATGTTCTGGGTAACCTCTGCACTAACGCAGTATAGGATCCTACCAGCTACATGTTGGAGTGGGTTGGGGACATGGTTGTTGATAGCTGCTCGGAGACTTGCAGACCATCATTAGCTCTTGCGATGACCAGTGGCAAAACACGCCACTGCTTTTACTAAATAATCATGTTGTTGCAATTGCAGAGTGATCAAGTTTTTGTAATTCTTGTCTTGATGTGTATGCAGCTCCATCACTAAAACAGATGGACCTTTTCCACCGAAGGTAATTTCTTTTTCGTGTATGCAACAATGAGACTGATAAAGATGTGAACTGGTAGTCTGAAATCTCATACACATACTTAACCATTGATGCTTCTGTCGGCCTTTGCTTGGGACATCGGGTACTTTGGTAACTTTGGACATATCTGTTGCTTCTTGCAGTTCTCTCTAACCTTTCCTTTCCATATCTGGTTCTGTCATGTTTACTCACAAATTTCATTGGAAAATCAAATAGTTCATTGCAGGTGGTGAACATGTCTGCAGCAGCAGCATCAGAAAGTTCTAAATCTTCATCTACACACATTTCATCTTGAACCTAATTTTATGCTAATTGTAACACCATGGCCATACCTTTTGGCCAGGAATCAGATTGTTTACTACTGCAGTTAATTCATCAGTAACATGAAGAGAACCTGAAAGATATCCATACATAAATATAGACTTTCTGCATCTATTCCTTTCCTTCATCACCCCATTTTGATATGTCTTTAGGATACACCATTTTTTTCATAATAATATTAGCTAATGTAAGTTGCATTAGTTTTGTCTAGGCTCTGTAATATTAAATGTGCAATAAATACTTTCCTTCTAGTTTTCCCTTTATTTTCATTACTATTTCCCTAGAAAGCAAACAGTATTATTTCAGCCTCTCAAAATGTAGTCTATTGTTGCCAAGCAAAATTTCATGAGATTCTTCTTTGTTACTCATTCCTCTTTCAACCTGTAAGTTTAGGCTCATACATCAATTATAGGACATCGGCTAAGTGTATGGCTGCATAGCAGAATCTTCCAACATTCATATCTCCCTCCATATTTATATAACAAGATATAGGCGATGATGCTTATCTCATACTTTCTTCTTGTGCTTCATTCATAAATCACAGCAGCTCTTCTGCCAGCTTTCATAGCTTGAAAAAAACACTTTCTCGTGGTGGTGATGATGATGATGGTAAATTATATTATGACCAGCAAATGAATTTCTAGCAGACCAGCTGCTGTTTCCTGACATTGCTTATTTATTTGTTCCAATGCTACATGGATTCAAACATCCTGCTTCCATTTTGTAACAAACTTGCTTCTCAAGATAATTTGCTTAATTACACTTGTGCAATGTAGATGCTATGTGGGAGATGCCAATGACTCAGTGCTGTTATGCTGTTATTGGAAAGTCAGGTATCGGGTTACAAGATGCTGCTATCAGGAGTCCAGAGTACATGTAGGTACATATTAGCACCACTTGTCTATGCTTGAAAACTCTCAATATCTCCTTGCAAATTGTTAATTTGTTCTGTCCATTTTCTCTCTCTATTCTAAAAGTTGTTATTCAATGCAATAAGAAGGCTCTGTTAAAATAAATGCAAATGTTAAGGAATTATGAATACAAAAAATCATTTGGCTATGAAGAAATTGTTGAACAAAGACAAAGTTTGGTGGAATGCAGTCTAAATACAGAAAAAGTCTTGACAAAATGTGAATACTCTAAACACCCGCCCATCCATGCCACCAGAAAGGGTTTTTAGCCCATTTGTATCATGATGGAAATTTTGTCCCATCATAAAATCTGCCAGATGGATCAAAACTGCTCAGATGCATATGTTAGTAGCCAAATATTAATGGGATAAAGGTTAGCATTGAACATACTATACCAGGAAGGGTGAAAAATGGTTTGTGTATGATTGACTTTGCAATTTTAATGGTTAGTAACTTCAGAAAGGAGGGTTAGAGCCTTTTGGAAGACACATTCTGATAAACTCTTACACAGTCGGTCAGTGGCGAGAACAGCTAGATCTGTCCAAAAGATGTGATCGCTGGAAGCTGGCTTAAAAATCATCGTTGCGTCAGAAGAGTGAGTGGCCATTTAGGAAAAGGGGAGGGATGACTCATAAAACCAGGTGGAGTCGAGTGCTAAAAATTGTACATTGTTACATTTCACCCAGAGAAATGTTTTGAGATTTTGTTTTTCTTTACAGATAAAATCTGAGATGGTCACTGTGGGGTATTGGAAATTTAGGTGATAAGACTCTCAGCATCCATAAACAAGTCAGAATTACACTGCAGTTGTTAGAGAACTACTTTAGCTGAATCAAGGTAGCAGGAGAAAACTAAATATTTTTAAAAGACCTTTAAATAGGGTTTTGAAAAAGCTTTGATTCTCCCACTCTAAATCTTCTCAAATGGCTAAGCAGGTGCTCTTTATAAGGTCCTTGTGATGGCAAAACCACACCACCACCTCCTCCAGTTGTAGATGTTGCTGATTGCAGAAGAATAATTACCAGTAACTCAGCATTTTCAAAAGTGCACATCCACTTAGAAACGAGATGGAGAGGAAAAAAGTGGAACAGCTGCTGTTGAAATCAGTTGTAGTCAGGTCATGGTGATAAAATGTTCTGCAATTCCAAATAAAAACAAAATAATATTTACTCAAAGTGGAACCCAGTCTAGCTAAAATTGTTTCTGTTAATCCTTTTATAGCTGGGTTATAGATTGCTAGTTCTTTTGCAGCACAGCTTGCCTTGATGGATTTTAGTTCAGCTGTGAGAGCTGATTTTGTTCAGTTGTTAAAAACATCTGTCATCTCTGTTGAAGCGATTGTGTGGTTGTTAGTGCAGGTCGTCGTCACCGAGGCATGGGAATTTCTGATATGTTCAAGCAAGCAGAAAACGGTGCTGGTTTTTAAAATTTGAGCAATAATAAAATAAAATTTTAAAAAAAACGCGTCCAAAATGGTTAGTTTTACTTACCAAATGATCAACACACACTTCTTTGTACAGCACAGCTTTTATCAAGGAAATATGTAAACGACAAATAAACTTAAGGGTCATACTTGGAATCAAGAAGGGATTCAAACAGAGAATGTAACCAACACTGGATAGAGGTGGCCTCCCTGACAGCAATATCTGACTCAGTCAGCTCTGCAGATCTCAGAGATAGAGCACATCTTCCCAGAGCATCTCAGACATTCTCAATAGAATTTAGCCCAGGAGAACATGCTGGCCATCTGATGTTCATGTCACCCATCAGCCAATATCTGCAGTTAAACCTGTATATAGTCTGACATAGGGCTACAGACATACCACCCTCTGAAATTCCTGTCCAGACCATCAAAGTGGGCTGGTTATTCCTCAAAATGAGATACATGCCATGAGCCAGTTTGAAGGCTACACTTTTAGTCCAGTGAAGAAAGCAAGGCTCCAGCCATGTGTTGTCCGAACAATATTTACAGTACCAGTCCAACAGCTAATGGTTATGGTGGCAGGTCAGGGAGATAAGTAACACAGCAATCATCTGCCAGGGTTGTTACCTGTGATGAACCTTAAATTGGTTTTGAACACTATCTCCATACTTGCTAAATTTTCTTCATAGCTGAGAATGCAACACTTCTGTTCACATTTAGCCATTCTGTCATCTCACTCTGGCTGACAAAGTATAGCTATTCTAGCAAAACCAAAATTGATATGAACAGGGGTCTCCATGCCTTTTTTCGAAAGCTAATTTATGCATTTCTTCTGGAACTCTTGCAGTCTGTTTCTGCCACTGTTAGACAGACAGATTTTTTAGTCCATCAGTGGGATAATTAGGAGAAAGATGAATATAACAAATAATATAGCATCCATTCTCTCTAGCGTTTGCCAGCTTTTGTTTAACAATTTTTTTTTGTTTTGTTTTTATGGTAATGGCAAAAAGTCTGTTTCCTCAAAGTAAATATTAATTATTTATGTACACAAGAAAATAAATGTGTATTTATTTCCCTTCTCTCTCTATCTCAAGGTTTCGGTTGATAAAAGAATATTTAATTGAATTCAACCAGCTGGCAATGGCCAATTCTGAAGGCTCTGACGATATGCTCAACAGGGTGATGACCAAAGACAACATTGGACTTGCTGCTCTTCTTGAAACAAAAGAAGGCGCTTATGAAAATGGTATGTTAATAAATGTTGGATTGTTTTGGGGATTACTGCCATTCTCGTTACCTAGGCAAAGTCCAATACAGCAAATTGTGAAGTCTCGTGTACAGAAGTTTGTTGTCACCTCCCACCGGAGTCGGGCATCATTATGTAGAGAATTTGTCTTGTTGGGACCTCATTACGTAAGTTCCCATAATAAAAGCTCACTTGGCAAATATTTCTAGAATTTATCCCTTGTAGTGTGTTGATCTAAGAAAAACTTCTCTCTGGGTGTGATTTGTTAGACAGCCAGCCTTGGTAGCATTATGTGGACCAAAACTTTCCAAACGCCTGATTAGAGACAAGTTTTAAGACTTCTTTTCGCCCACTTTCTTAGATTTTAGTTATGTTACATTTTAATTTCCCTCTGCCTATCTTTTTATTTGTAAATTCAGCTTCCCTGAAGAAAAAGTGAATTAGATACCCGTTGAAGTTGCCATGCTTCCTTTATTTCATTCCAGGTATGAGTAGTGACAGCCCAACTGGTCAGCCAATTCTTGTTACCACGGCACACATCCACTGGGATCCCGAGTACTCGGATGTCAAACTCATCCAGACCATGATGTTGATGTGGGAGCTGAAAAACATCATAGAAAAAACCTGCCAGGCATTCATGCCAAAATCTGGACCACTAGACTGTAATGCCATTCCGCTGATCTTGTGTGGAGATCTGAACTCATTACCAAATTCTGGTAAGATTTGATCAAGTCAGCAGTAAACTGTTTTCATTGTAACAATCAGGATGTTAAAAAAAAAAGTTGTTTAATTTAAAAACAAATCTTATTTATCACCAAGATCACAGAAAATATTCTCATTTTCTGACGATGCAGCCTGATGCTCACTTGTGAGTTTCTCACTGGGAGATAACCCCTGGAGACAAGTTCTAATTTTATACTGGAGTATCATCTCTGGCAAAGCAATTATTTAACAGTTTTATCATTTTATCAGAAACATGTATTTTAATGAGTATTTCGTGATTGGAGATTTGAATTTAATCTGTGGCCTATAGGCACCAATTATATGTGGGTTTCAATTTTCATTTAATATCCACCTGTATGCATGGCATGACATTGGCAACAGGTATTGGTTTTCACACACTACTGGGTTAATTCTGCATATGGTACCTCTCATTACTGTGTGGAAAAGAACTTCTGACCCTATTGCTGTTTGGCCTGCTTGTGCACAAGCACATGTTAAGGGGAAAGGATTGCATCAGCCCCTGTCATGCAAGAGCAAGGACTAAACGGTTGTCTACTCTGCTTGGTGTCCTGCTGATTCTAACTGACGGTTAAATCAAAAGGTTTTTTTTTATAATAAAAAACAAATTACAAGCATAATAATAATTCCAGCAAATAGATTTACAACCATAGATGTTTGTTTAATATGACAACTCTGATTTCTTTTCATTCCACAGGTGTTATAGAGTACCTTAGTTCGGGCAAAGTCGCTGCTGATCACGAGGACTTCAAGGAATTGGGGTACAAAGCCTGCCTTCGAAAAATCACGCCAGAGGATGACAAAGGCGTGTTCACTCACAACTTTAGGCTGAACAAAGCCTATGATAACGACGTGTTACCATTCACAAACTATACGTGAGTGTGTGCTTTGTAAAATCTTCCAAGTTTACATTTGTCGTTGAAAACAAAAAAAAAAAAAAAAAGGGCTGCAGAGTTGAGCTGCTGGAAGCACTATGGACCTGGTAGTGCAACAGACACCTGGTGGGTGCTTTCCAAAAATGCGTGATCTTTTGTTGGTAGATTCGAAACTGCGTAGGAGGGGCTATCGAGTGGACCGGGCTCTTGGCTTTATTTTCTGACTGGCTTTTCTTAACCACTCACTTGTGAAGTTCTGGCAACTTTACACAGTCGGTGCTTGATTATTGTGTAACTTGCAGTCGTTTAAACAATTAAGATCAACATTTTAAAAATGTAAACAGTTGGATAGCTTAGCCATTGTCAAGAAAATGAGACTATAGAAGAACAATGGAAATTTGACCTCAACAATTACATTTTTTGCCTGAGACTTTTTTGTTCTTGTAACTTTGTTTTTTTTAAATTAAATATTCAAAATCTTATTCTGATAGATTCTGAACCACATTGAAATACTTAGATTTGACTGGTGTTTACAAAAACAGTACAAGCAGTTGTTATTTCTTAATTGGAATCATTAGCAGTTAAAGTGTTAACCTTTTCCTTTCACTGAAAGGAGAAAACGGGAGTTATTAAAGGGAACACAGATGATATGCTAAAGATGCTACTTCATTGGGTATTATGAGGGGTGAGGGATAAATTTGTTGCCAATACGACCAAGTTTACATTATAATATTCTTATAGGTAGGACAGATGTGGGTTTACTACTGATGAGTTGTCTGGTCTTGGTCTTAGCAAAAATTTGTATATACAGGGCATTTATTATTTTCACCTGAGACATCCCTGTATTACTAAAGGTGATTTTGATGTCTTGATAATTTTCTTGCGAGTATGCAGCTTGTGGGATCCTGAGAGGTCTGGGTCCACGGTGCGGGTGGGTGATGCGATCAGTCGGCTCAGTAGGTTTCTGCATTAATTCTGCTCTCTCTCTCTCTCTTTAGACATGACTTCAAAGGAATCATTGACTACATCTTCTTTTCACGGGATCACATGAATCTGCTGGGCATGCTCGGACCACTGGACGAAGACTGGTTTCGGGAGAACAAGGTTGCCGGTTGTCCTCACCCCCACATCCCTTCAGACCATTTCTCACTGTTTGTGGAACTGGAGCTGCCTGTTTCTTCATATCCAAACGGACGCGGCACCCTAACCAGTGGCAGCACTAACAACATCCATCGCAAACTGAGATAGTGCCTCCTCCTCCTCCTCCTCATGTTTTTAAACACTGTACACTCTCATCATTAGACACCGTTTGTAAACTTTTATCAGACATATCATCTGTTTGTTTTTGTTTTTGTCAGGTAACATGTACAGAGAAATTTGTTCATCATTTACAAGTCTTATTTATATTACAAAGAAAAAAAGTCTTGGGAAAAAAAAAAAAACAAAAGTTCACATTGTAAATATTGAGCACCTGTCAGAATACCGATACAGGCCACTGCCACTTGTGAGATGATTCTGTTTTGGACAGACGGACGGAGGCTGCCCCGTAACTGATCTCAGGGTGATGCTGTCCTCTGGCTTGTTAGCTGAGCCATGCTGCGCACCATCATCATCTAAGATTTCTCTGTGCATTTTCCCTGTAACTTTGTTGGATTTTTTTTATTTAGTCACAATGAAGTCACACACCGTATGTTTCTTTCCCTGCCCCCATCGTTTTGTTTTCTCTTCTCTTCCAGTAAATGTTAGATGAGGATTCCCCCATTTAGGTAGAAGATACTTTTGTGAAGTATCCGAAATATTGACGAGGCCTTTGTTTTTCCATGCTGTTCACGCAGCGTGGCTCTCTCTCTCTCTCCTCGCAGGTCAGGCAGCCCAAACGGCTTGACGTGATGACCGAGGTGAATTAAACTTTTTTCCTTAAGGTTATATTTACGTTACAAGGAAGTACTTTTTGAAATAAACCATGACTCTAAATGTTTGGTGCACAAACATTTTTGCTTCACCCGGTTTAAATATTAGTCTAATTTCTTGCCTTAAAATGCCCCTTCCCCAGTTCCCTTTATCACCAAAAATTTGTTGTTCTCACCTGTGGTTGTTTTGTACCACTGAATTTTTTTTTTGTTTTGTATTCTTCCCTCTGTGACATTGAAAGTTCACCAAACTCCATTAAGTGACTGTTCTTGGATTTCAAAATTTATTTCCCCCCCCCTCAGATTTTGTGATGTAAGTGTGCATTTTACCATTTTTTTCTTCTTTTTTTAGGAGCAACTGTTTTCTTCCTTGTCATTTGTTGTGAAATGATATTAGATGTTGATTTGAAAATTTTGGGGGCTGGATTTAGACTCCTGCTGATTTCACAGATCAATCATGAACAAAATTTTTATACATTGAATCATTGATCATTCGAAAAACAAAGGGCAGCTAGCTACCTTAGACAATGATCTACCATCTGTTTGCCAGCTGCAACAAGAGCAGCTTTTAAATTGTTGAGGCTCCAGAATGTGAGATTAGGTTTGTTTCAGCAGAATCTCCTGATGACCAAAATCAGTGTGCACTTGCCCATCCATATTGCTTACAGGGTTGGGGAGGTTGTAGAACCTTTATGCATCATGGCGGTGCAGATGGTACCGCGAAAAGTTTTGAGTGCTTGTCCTTTCCAAAGCTGACTTAAAATTCTTACTCGTGGCTGGCTGTTTTCTCATGGCCAGTACCTACCTACCTGTCCCCCTCTCTCCCTCTAAACACGAAGGTATGCATTTGCTGTGACAGATTGATGACCAAGTTGTGTCACCACACTCGAGCCTGACTGGTGGGTGCTCTACTGTGCAAAATACAGAGGCAGAATTTTTCTATGGACCTGCACAATTAAAAAAAATAAAAAATATTTGTGGATTCCTAAATATCACAGCAAAACTAAGTGGGTGGTGGTATACAGATGACACTTTGATATGCCTGATTTGCTGTGTAGGGTGGTATCCTATTCCTTTTTAATGCATAAATATTGTTTAAGGCCGCCTGAAGGTGTAAAGTTAGATTCCCCTGTGCGTGGAGTTAGGCAGCGGCATAACAAAAAGGCTAAATTGAAAAATATAATACTTAATACAAAATGTTTTTTAAAAAAATATTTTTTTTCCGCCATTTGCTCCATTAAATGGTTAGATTATGGCCCAGCAGTTACAATTTGTTTTTGAAAACGAGAGAGAGAGATCAGAGCAACAGCCAAAAGGGTGTCACTTTGAAACAAGGTAAGAGCCGCTTGACAATGGCATTAGAAGATAAACGGCAAGGTGGTTTGGTTTGTTATCACACCTAAACAATAGCTTGGAATCAATGGCATCAAAAAAGGCTCACTACTTCAGGAAGATTGGAGGGGCTAATGACAATTGTTTGTACATCTTGGCGCACAAAAAAATTAATAAATAAATTGGGAGGACCCTAGATCCCTTCACTCAATGAGAAGCTGATTTTGCTAGTTGAGTGGAAAGATGGGAGATTAGTGTTTTTTGTAATACTACAAGTAAAAATGTCCATCTTGACTTCTCCCTCTCCTCAAATTTAGTTAGTTGTTTTGGCTGCACTGGTTCCTTTGGCCTTTTACTTTCAACATGATGCTGTGAAGGATCAGGAGAAAGTAATTCAAGGTAAATAATGTAGATTTTTTGATACTGGTATAGCAGCAGCAAATGTGACTGCTTCATTTTCCACAGGTGATTTTTGCAGTGATTTAATTTACATGTATAAATTAGTGGATGATTTGATTACCTATCTACATTTCTGAAAGTAAAATGTTAACTCTCTGGTTTTCTCTTTCTTTAGTAATTTGATGTCAGAAAGAAAACCAATTACAATTAACAAAGAGAAAAATTGCAAAGTTTTAACAAATACTGGGTGTCTCAAAAAGATGTATACACATGCTATTCTAGTATACAAAGTATGCATTCTTTTGGGATACCCTGTATATCATTCTTCTTAGCATAATTGCAATCAGGATATAATAAGAAAATTATAGTAATAAAGTTGCTAAAATGTAGATTTTTAAAACGTTTTGGTTATATAAAAGATGAGGTAGTTTCAACCAGCGCAGCCAAGGATTTCAGTCATCTTTCGCTGATTCTGGGAAAGGATACAAAATTAGCATGTTCAATCGAGTGGTCATTTTTATTGCTTTTATTAAAGATCTGTTCAGCATGTACTGTTTAAATTTTATAATTATTTAAAATAAAAAGAATTTAACTTCTCCAAGGAATGAGTTTTATGACTTTTTAAAAATATGTAATAATAATTGCTTTATTACTTGTAGAATTGAATGGTAATTCATTAAGTTATATACCGATTAAACTTTTCTTTTTTTTAAAAAATAAAATGTACAATTAAATCTCTCTCCAATTCTGCATGTTTTAATTCAACATATTGGAGCATGCGCACAAAGTGGATGTTCATTCTATAAAATGTTTATTCAATAAATAAATAACCTTTCAGGAAGAGAACATTGGGTGACCTCTGCTTGCATGAGATCAAACTTTGTTTGTTCCTTTTTATTATTATTATAAATTAATTTTATATACTAAAGCATTCCTTATGCTTCACACAGTAAACATTACCCCTTTTCCAGTAATCTCGTGTATTTGGGAAGAGAGTGGGCAATTAAAAGGTAGGCATACTAAAGTCTGCTCCAGCAGCAGAGGGAGAGAGGGAGACTTTTCCCACTTGACAATCCAAAGAAAAACCAGTTTATGGTATAATGATGCTTTTGTCTCTCTAGTGCCCATATTTTTTTGTTTTCTCCAATGGGTGGTTTGAAGCAGTTGTGTACAGATGCCATCGTGCTGCACTCTGTTCACAGCCATGTGACCTAGCTAGATAGATGGGGGGAGCCAGATCTCAGAGAAATTCAAACACCCCCATCTTTACACTGGACTTTTTCCTGTCCTTATCTTTCCTTTTAAAATTTTTTTAAATACGCAAACATTTTGATCAGTATTTATTTATAGCAATAATCTGTGTACCAGGCATTCTCATGTTCTGGGACTCTCTCAACTGTCCAGTGTTACATTCCCTGGATGTGGTAGTGAAAACAACCCTTTGGCATTTAGAACTATTTGTATATTTTGTGTCTCTTCAAAGGAGTGCTGATGATGATGATGATAATAAATGGTTCGAATATTGTTTTGTTTGTGCTTTTGTTTGATTAGACACAGCAAGTAATCAGTACATTTCAGGTAAAACAATCAGAAATGATATCATTACTCTTAAGTCTATTTTTGGAACAGATGCTACAGTTAAACATGGAAAGGTCTTGTTGCTAGCCAAGTAGTAGGAATGAATCTCAGCTGCTGTAGCTTTTAGTCAAGGGACTGTATACCTGAAGTAAGTTTAAATTGTTTCCCTTAGAACAAAAAAAAAAGGGGGGGGAGGTGATTAAGAGGAAAATCACTAAAGGACAAATGTAAACTAAAATCGGTGATGGAGTGATTTGTTTTTCAATCGTTTTAGAACTTGCAATGAATCTGCAGTCTGGTTCTGTAGTGTAAGTGTGGATCCCTAAATAAACCTAATAGATGTTTCGTGACATTTCTCAGCAGGTAAAGGGGAGATAATTTGAATTTTTTTCCAAATTTTAAATATTTTTGAAATTCGTTTTGCTACAGAACTGCAATATCTGTAACTGAGCAAATACATTTTTGTCAAGTAGAATGAAGTTTTGTATATTTGTTTTCAGTATCTCGATGCTGTCTACAGCATCGTGAGATACTGAAAAAAAAAAAAAATTCTATGGAACAATTGCATCCACTACATGATAAGCATTAAGTGTTTGGGATGATCCCCTCTCTAAATAAACAAAGGGAAAAGTCAACACTGTGATGTACAGTAACAAAGCATCTGCTCCAGCAGGTTGTTGCCTTTCACAAATTAAGTTCCTGGAGAAAGCGAGGAGCAGCTGTACAGTTGTTTTTATTATCACTTTAAAATGTGACCAATTTTTTTTTTTTTTTAAATAGTAGTTTTGAACTCCTCTTGGTCAAGAGGCAATGACTTTATCCACTGGACCACAGAGCACTCCTATGGTGGAGGGAGCCGCTATCCCAAGCACTTGGAGAAAGTGCAAGTTGTTGTTTGAACATAAACTTCTGAGAGCATTTTGTTTTACAGTCTCAACACAGATATTTACAACAAAATTTATTGCAAGCATCAGATACAAAAAATGTCCACTGTTGGTGTTCTTACGGTCAACTAGAAAAACTAAATCACAGACCAAGCAGTCAGCGGCTTTCAAATTATGGCAACAGTCAGCATTCCTTTTGGTAAAATTTCTGAGAGCATTAGAAACTGCAGAATAAAAATGGCATACACTTGCATTTTTTAAAAAA
Source organism: Nautilus pompilius (assembly GCA_018389105.1). NCBI lineage: Eukaryota > Metazoa > Mollusca > Cephalopoda > Nautilida > Nautilidae > Nautilus > Nautilus pompilius. Next base: position 175,352 of record JACATO010000998.1, on the reverse strand, counting down.
TGCAATAGATAGTTGTCCATCCTACTGAGAAACAATTATTACGTTAGCCAGCAGAATTTGGCTTCAACTTAATTGTATTCTCCTTAGAATTATTTCCCTTCGACCATAAACGATGTGTTTTTTTTAAAGAGTTACATCCCATGAACGACAAAATTTAGTGGAAGAAAAACTCAATAGATGTGTGTGCATGGTTATCTGATGGTCTTCAGCATTGCTTTATCATGAAGCTTTACACAATCAGCATCTTAAGAGGAAAAAAGTTTTTTTTAAATATTGTGACCCCCCTCGTTCTTTTTTTTTTTAAAAGGAAATTTGGGATTACCGACATGACATCTCGTCTTCCTTACAGAGACACGTAACAGTTCGAGTATTAACCCTGAAGCAACACGATAAATACACAACAATGCTTTACAAAATGGGAAGGGCAAACAGCATAAATCAGCTGGATACAAAAACATTAAGATGCTGACTTCCAGATAAAAATAAATCTAAATTGGCACAAACTGAACCAGACAAAAGCAGTGATTATCCTTAATACTACAATTCAACATTACATAATATACGGCGTTTGGTAAACAAAGAACTTGATGGATTGTTCACAATTTTGCTATCCTACTGGCTCTTCTACTATAGCATATCTCCTGTCAAAAGCTCTGGAATTTTATACATCAAGTGTAAGATGAGATATTTAAATTTTTTAAAATTATTATTCTACCTAAAGATTTCACAAAGTTTTTTTTTTTTTAAATATAACAAATGAATGAATACATAAAATGTGTTTTAAAGTGAAAATCTATTTTCTTCATCTACTGTATTCATTATTTAGTTGAAAAACAGAACTTAGCGAAATGATCTCCTAGAAAAGGATACAAAAACAATATGCAGCTTGTCCATTTCTTTTTTTAAATTCAGGAGAAAGTGATAACTGCTTGAGACTTCAGTCCACAACCATGTCCACTTTATTAGCCATTAGTGGGTGAGTCAAATACAAGATGTAGCAGGTGGAAGCAACATATACGGGTGACCAATGAGTGGGAAAACAGCTAGCAGACTTCACTTAAGGTCTGCCCAATTTACAAAGATGAAAGGATGTACAAAAGCAGGGTAACCATACATTTATAGAAAGGCTCAAAAGTGACTCCCTTACATAATATCCAAATGGTTGCAGATGTTTGGAGGGGAGAGTTTACACCAGAAGTCTAATTAAAATACCCTGACCCTTTCATCACCTTTTGGTTCACATATTTATAAGTTAGACAGATAAATGCTAGAACAAAAACATTAATGACTTAATAATAAAGAAAACAAATACAGTATTTATAAATATCAATGAAAAGCCAAGTGTCCACAGTAAAAAAAAGATCTGCAATGATTACTTAATAAAGGAAGAGGAGAATGGACAGAGAGAGAGAGGGGGGAGGGGTGAGAATGGAGCATCCTTTAAAATTTATTGAAGATTGTAATTTTTATGCTGTTGTTGTTGTCAATTAAAATGCTGCAAGAAAACTGAGGTGTACCGAAATCAGTCACATATAGTACTTGCCAGGATTGGCGCATGATGTCGACCCTGTGTGATGTCACAACATGGCATGGACACCCAGCATTCATGGTGTATATGGGATAAAAAATGTTTGGCTCTTCAGCAGAAGATCAAGCATCTAGATACATAACATGGTTATGAGGATTAAAGCCTAGGACACACAAAACGTTGAAACCATAACCTACAGCCCTGTTTGGATTTATCTACTTGCAACAGATTTGTTGTGTTGTGGCCATGTCTTACAATACATTGGGTTTAATCTACGAAGAGTGGCTAGAATACTAGTAAACAGCCAATGATGTTGCCAGCAGTGAGAAAGAGCAAGCCATTCTGATGTCAGTATGCGGTGAAGCAAGCTTTTTGCATCGTTTTTGAGGTAAAAAAACATTTCACCAGTACATCTTTGGTTGGTACTTCATGGTTTACACTGACTACCAACTACTGATCAGCTTGTTTGGTTCGACAAGGCAACCTGGCATGTCTTGGCACTTACAGTCAGCTCATGGCTACAGCATCATATGCAGACCTGAGTCCACAATCACAAATGCCAACAATATGAGCCATCTGCCACCCTTTCAGTAACCCCTGCACCTGGCAATGTCGTCCTTGTGGAGTTCCTAAATGATAACCCAGTTGATGCATAGCAGATATGAATATACACCAGAAATGACCCAAGATGCTGCTGAACTTGACTTGTATCTGTACAAGGCCAGATGAAATAAACTCAGTGCCAAGAATGGATGCTTATTGTAGGAATGCTGAATGGTCACCACTCCTCATTTGCACTTCAGGATTCTTGACTGGCTCCACAATTGTCATCCAAGCATTTTCAGGATAAGTTGCTGGCCAGGAGTTACTTTTGGTGGCCAAATCTAGACACTGACATTGAGCAACATCTGAAACACTGCTGCTCATGCCAGAGAGCAGCAGCACAGACTTCAGCTAGACTAGACTATTCGAAGGCCAAACAAGCCAGCCTCCAACAAACTCTCTGAGCACTCAGTCACTACATTCAATTCTGGCATGAGCAAGGCAAACCATGGAAGCCTCCAAACTAGACTGTCTCGTGCGTTTGCTGCACAACACATTATGCCCCCTACCAAACTGCTTATAAAGCAACAGATTACCTGGAATCTGACATGGCACCCGCTGTTTACCAAAATCAATTGAGCCCGAGACTGCACCATGACACAAAAGCAGTGCACTGCTCCATAACTAATCAGTGACCCAGTATTTGTGACAAACTTTGGCTGCCAGGGACAGATAGTAAAGCCCCGTGTGCTTCCAAGTTATGTTGCACAGCTCCAAACCTGTTCTCTGCCGCAATGTTGTGACTGCAACTTCAAAACAAGCATTACCACTGAGGTTGACATCAACAGATGGAGTCTGCTTGCACTAACTCAAGTGTCACAATATCGTCCACCTCATGTCTAGCATGGCGATCATCCAAAGTTAGAAAAGCCCCCAAATGGTTATTTAGCCTGGTTGTTTCTGTAACTGCTCATCTAAAGGAGGGAAATGAAGTGTAAGTATCCAAATTTGCATTTTGTAGTGCCCATATTGGCATGTCACAAGACAGTCAGATGTGTGGCAGTTGTGGCCTATGAAAGGGCCAAACATCTGGATACATAAAAATTGATATACAAAACCTTTCTGAGATTACTATTAGCTTAACACCACCAATCATTTCACTGAGTGTACAATGTATTTTTTTATATATACTGTATATATATATATATATTTCAATGACCCCATAGAATTACCTAACAGTGCAGGAAATAAAGCAAAACTTACTGCAGTAACTAGACTTTCTAGCCATTTCAGTATCTAGTTGCTAGATCTATTTGAGGTTCTCCTAGTTTCACTTCTGGGATATTAACAATCACAAAATATTTTTCTTTTTTTAATTTATACCCCCCCCAACAAAAAATATGATGCTATTACAATAAACATTTGATTCATATTCTAATGAAAACAAAATTACAAGTTTTGGACTGGAATCCTTTGACAAGGAATACTTCCTTAGCAAGAAGTTGTCTTAATTACACAGAGAAAATTAGCTATTACTTATTGAAAAACTTTTACAAATTTGAGCACTACCAAAGGATAATCCATGATAAACTGACTTGCTCTTCCTGCTTTTTCTTCTCTCCATATTGAAGAGATCAACACACATTTATGGTTGGCATAATTTCACTGCAAGTTGTGGGCCAATAGTTGTTAGCATACTGAACTGGTTCTCACGGGCACATCTTGTTTTTGGCAAACCTCCCCGCAATCGTTTCTTCATAATCTTTCCCAAACACTCACATGGGTTTCCTCCCACATCTAAATATGAAGAGCTCTAGTAAAGACTTCTCTTCTTCCCCGAAGTCAAAAGTTCCAGGATCTTTGTACCGAAAACAATTGGCAACACTTCCTAGCAAACAAGGTTGCCTCCCTTGTAGGTTTATGCCAACAACTGTTACTAGCTAAATGTTTACTTTCCAAACTATAAGATAATTTGACTTGGATTTTGAAAAGCGTAAAACTCCCTTAAAGCAAAGAATTCTGGGTAATAAATAGGATAGAGAGTTTAAAAATGCTAAAATAATTTTCTTTTTTTTTTGAGATTATGGAAAATATGATAAGCCCAGCAAAAAGAATATCTATATTGCAGTGGTTCCCAACCAGAGGTGCAAGATCAAAGAAAATTTTGTTGTTATATTTGTGTGATAATTGAATGTTTAATTTAGCTCTATATCTATATATATATATATTACACACCCACACACACACATATTTTTTAAAAAATTATATATCAGATTTGAAAGCATTCATAAATTTTTCATTTTTTCCAAACCATGTCCAAAAAATGAAAATACGATGAAAGTTATATGCAATATAACTTCACAATGAATACTGATTGTGAGGGCCTCGAGTTACCACTGCTTTTTGTGTGGTAAAGTCTTCTGTAATGATAACTCAAAGCCTTCAAAACTGTGTGATCACATGCAAAAGGCTCATCCAGAAAATTTAAAAGATAGCCCTGGATGATTTGAAGCAGAAAGGAGCTTATTTTCAGTCATCTGGAACTTTAACACCATTTGGATTTGGGGGCACCAAAAAGCCAGTTTTGGAAGTGTCTTATCTTACAAAGTTGCTTGCCTATTTAATTGCTAGAGATAAGCAACATACAATTGGTGAAACTTTGGCGAAGCCCCATGCTCTGGAAATGGTTAAGCTGGTGTGTGGTAAAGAGCATCACAAGATTAATGAAATACCTTTGTCAAACAATGTGATCCAATCTTGGATTGCTGATTTGTCAACAGATGATTTTGCTCAGGCAGATTTAGTTTCAAATATTTTTATTTTCAATAAGTCTACAGCTGGATGAAATTGATGTTGGCCAGTGCAGTCAGCTAATGGATTTTGTGTGCTGTGTGTACAGCGATACAATCAAGGAAGAATTCTTCTTCTGTGAGCCACTGCTTATCAGTATCAAGGCTGCTGATGTGTTTCAAAACAGTCAGAGCCAAAACTTCATTTGTTCACTAGCTTATTTGGCAGACATTTACTCCTGTTTGAATGAACAGAATCTGTCCATGCAAAGCCCATTAGTAACTATCATTGATGCTGAGAAGTTCAATACCGTTCATAGCAGGTTGAATCTGTGGAAGTGTCATCTGAAACGAAATAACTATGCAAACTTTCCCTCACTTGAAGAAGTGCTTATGGCTGGTGCTGAAGGTACAGCAGAAACACTATCTGCTGATTTTAAAGACGACATTCTTGGGCACCTATCTGCCTCACAGGATTCCTTTCATACTTCAGTGATACAGATGACCACACAAACCTTTGGATTCATAATACATTTCTTGTTGACGATGGAGACATGGCAAAGGATGACTTTGACTGACCTGAAGGCAAAAGAATTGCTCAGAAACGAATTCAACATCAAACACCCAGCTGCATTTTGGAGTGAGCTCTGAAAGCTCTTGTTCTCTTTGCCACCACATATTTTTGTGAACAAGGTTTTCCTACCCTTCATTCTATAAAGATGAAGTCTCCAAACTGGCTGGATGTCAAAGATGACATTCAAACTGCCCTCTCTGAGACTTTGCCCAGATTTGGCTTTTTTGGTGAATTCAAAGCAGCAGCAACATGCACACTGACACGGGCCATTTTTGTGTTGATTACTTTTCCACTTTTTGCTCATGAACAAAAATATTAAGCTATATAAATAAAAATCAGATTAGTTTTCAAATTGGTGTTTGTTTTTTTGTAGGGAGTGTGTGATGATATTTCAGCAAGATACAACAGGGGTATGAAAGAACAAAAGGTTGGGAACCACTGGTCTATAACAATGTGCTTCAATTAAGGTCAGAATGAGACTAGACCTGTATCACCTTGTAAGTTAATTAACATCCAAACTCAGAGAGACTTGCACCAAAACCACACCCATCTGAGATAGCAAAATAGATGGTAAAAGACACTTTTGGATAAAGCACACAATTGCAGCAGTTCAAGAAAATTATAATGAAACTTTGGAAAATACTATTATTATTAAAGGATTTATTTTCTAATTCAAATTAAAATATCACTCTGCAGTAAAGCTCCTCAGACTGAAATTGTAGAATTAAGGGAATAATTTTTTTCTTTTAACGCATAGAATACTAGTAAAGTTCTCCTCTCCCCAAGGTTCATCACAATTTGTAGCGAGCTAACATTTCAGATCCACATAAAGAAGAAAGTGCAGAGACAAATAAGTGAAGACGTTTTTGGTAAACATAAGACCATCTATCTTTTTATACCCATAACATCCAAATCGACACATTTTTTAAATATAACTTGTATGTACAGGTGCAGATGATTCCTGATTGTGACTAAACAGCCCATAATAACAGATTTGCATTTCAAGTGCCGACTTTGAAAAATCAGTTCCACATCTAAATATAAGATCAATCACAAATTTGCCATCAGACAATACATCTGTTGAAGAATACAGGTCTTCTGAATATAACTCTTCATAAACTAGTTCAAACACACCATTCTGAATATGGTTTTGTAGAAAATATTCATGATTTACCTATTGTTGACAAATTAGTAAAGGGTTAATTAATGAAATGCCCAAACTTTCTTGAGTTACCTTTTTTATTACTTAAAATAAATAAATGAAACTTGAATTTTAACAGGTATTTTAGCTAATTTTTAATTCATTTAAATAGAAAACTGGAGCAGGACAAAAGCTAGACAATTTTTGCTTTATAAATTTTGCTGATAATTGAAGAAACTTATAGCAATCATATATATTATATGAATTATTTATAAACTAATATATATATTACTTAAACATTCGAAGAGAAAGTAAGATAACCTAAATTAAGACATCTAAAATCATTAAATATTCTTTTAATTTTAAGACATAAATATGCAATGGAATAGTCTGGAGAAAGACTCGGTATTAGATGTTTATAATTATAGTTCAAACAGAAGTCTACTTGAACAGATGTTTGTAATCAGTTTATTCCAGAACCTAAACCAGAGATGTCTTCTTGCTTCCTTGTAACCATCACACTAACTAAGCAATGCCACACTAAATATGTAGATAATCAGAACCCCAGTATTATCACTCATTTAGAAACTGAATAAGACAGATTTAAAGTGGCAAAGACATTAAGAAATTCCTTCATCATGAAAGGTGTAGGGCATTAGCACATATCCAGAGTTCATTCTCCACTTGGGTTTTACATAAACTTTTGAATTAGATCTCTTTTCCAATAGAAATTGAAAATATTACAGATCCATTGTCTAAGTAAAAAAAATATATATAATTTAATTCTTCTTCAGTGTTTGAACTTGTATCATACTGAAAAGGTTGTGGAGGTGGGGTTAAGATCTCAGCTTATAATCTAATGTCAGGAAGCCATTATGAATTATACGCAATGTCTGTAATATTCCAATCCCACTTAACATTCCATAACAATCTCATTAATGAAAACATCTTGCATGTATTCTGACTAATGTTTCATTTCTGACATCTGTCACTGTCTGGCAGTTACACTAACCCATTCATAATACCTTGGGTAAACTCCAGGTTGGTCTAAGAAATTTCTCATTATATTGAATTTTTTTTAAAATAAAAAGCCAATCTCCTGACTGGTAATTTTACTACGTGTGTTACAAAAGTTTCCTGTCAAAGCCCATGGCTAAAAATGAAAAAGTCTACACTAGAAAAACATTACACTTTTCATTTTCCAAATATCTAACTAGTTGAGTTGCTATTTCTCCAAAACTCCAAGGCAGTATTGTTTGATATTTTATCTTTGAGTAAGCCTTTTGTTACATATTGATTCATTTAACTATGTTGCTTTTTTCTTTCATTTTGTTTATTCAAAACACTCATTCTCCTTTCTACAGAACACCAAAGGGAGACAATCAGCTCTTACCGCATACGTAATATGGAAGATAAGATATTTTTCTTCTTAACAAATCCAAAGCCGACTGTATAAGTTGCACTAATACAAGCTATTTGTAGATTAATCATAAGAATATGCCTTCAATAAGCCAGCCTTCAATCTACAAACCAGTAAAATCCTACCATTTCAGAGAGCAGCTGATAAACTTTCAGCATCAAAAACAAAATTTAATCTCCACAATTCAGAGAAAATAACATTTTTTAAAAAAAGAACAGCTTGAAATCATCAGCTTAAAATATATATATATATATATTCACATGTCAGTAAGTTAAAACAAAGTCCAGATCTTAGCAAATTATGGCTTAGATAGCAGAATTCAAACAATACTTATCTTTATACATTATTGTTTAAAATTCAAAGACATGACACCCTTTCTGTCCAGTAATGTGATGGTGACATTTTTTTGTTTCATTTTCAGTGTTTCCACCATATTTGTATAACTTTCAAGTTTAGTTTGCTTTTAAAAAAAAACAACAACAATACATTCAAGTCACCTTTCAGCTACATATGGCAGGGGGGGTCCACAAACAAAAACAATAACAACAACAAATGTATATACTGTGATATTAGTAATCCAGGGCTATCACTACACAGAAGTTATTCATAAGCCCAAGAGGGCACAATGAAGTCTCCCCAACACTAACACCCACCTCACTATAAATTTCACTACGAGTAACAATGAGAATATTTGGTAAAAACCAAATCATTTCTAATTCCTTGCAAAAAATGCAAACAAAAAAAGAGATACAAACCTTTTCTGGTATTTGTTTGTAAACATGATTACACAAAAAAAAAAAAAAAAAAGAAAAGAAAGAACAAATTTTAAATAATCTCATAAAACTGAGACAAAAGACAATCAGTTTCCACTGTGCACTGTTGTTATAATTGTAATAAATGACATTTTTATATAAACCAAGTTACTCATATAAAATGAATTCAATAAAGAGAAAAGCTATTTGGTAAAGAAAGATCCATCCTTCAAATTGAACATATTTTATCAGGCAAAACAAGGTCTTGTTTGTTGAGCCATCACCATTTCATCACTAAAGTTGATTTAGATTCCATGCTGTGTGAAGCTGATCTTCTTTACCATTTTTAATTGCACTCTTTTGTCTGTTCCCCCTTTTGTTTTTTGAGGGTATAAAATTCATAGTATAAGCTATTTACAAAGAACTTCCTTTTCTTTCAATGAGATTAGTTTTAGGTAAAGAATTTCAGTTATATTTCCGTATTTAGAAAAGGAAAAAAAAGGGTGTTCAGTTTGTAGAACGATTTCAGACCATACAACTCAAATCTTTAAAAAGCAATGATAAAATCCATTTAAGGTAAGCAAAAGTTAAAGCAGGTTTACAGGAGTCACTTGTAAAACACAGATAAAACAATAAATTATATGTGACAGAGTAAAGAGTTTTTAAAAAAAGTACACCAAATGAGCTTCTTTCAGCTGAATATTTGTGCTAAGTTTCTGTGGAGTCACAGACAAAATAGGAGGCTGCCACCCAGAGGTTGGGGAGGATCACAGTAGAGATGTGGCATGTCTGATAACTACTACTACTACTCCCCAAACGATTTTACCTCTTTACACAAAACATTAAATAAATAAATCTTATAATATAGATCTAAAAGAGAATTTCTTATTTAAAAGCTTAAATAGTACTATACTTGTAATATTTCATTCTGGTCGGCGACAGATATGATGGGGATTCGGCTTGTTGGGTTGATGATGCTCTCCTCCAGATCTTCTTGAATTTCATCAAACCTAAGAAATAAAGAGAATAAAAGAATGTCTTTAGATCTTATACAAGTAAAAAAAAAAAAAAAAAAGAAGTTTATATGTCAGTAAATATCATGTGAATCCTTTTTCTGGTGGTAAATGTTAAAGTAACTTTTTCTTTTAGTAAATATGAGACTTTGTTCAATGTTAACAGCAATACTGACAAAAAAGGGGGCATGTTTTCAAACTACTGCTTGTCAGAAAGCCTGTTATACTCTTCAACAAAGGCTATGAAGCAATAATTCTCAATAGAATAACAATATTAGTAGTTTGTTGTCCAGGTACTTTACTGCTGTGCATATGGTCATTGCTCACACTCCTGCACATGAAGGTTTAATGCAAATCATACAAAGTACTCCCTGGGGATGTACAGAGAGCACAGATACTTGGCTGCTTATCTGTAATTGCTGTTCTTCCAATGTTGACAAAATGCCAAAAAATCTGACACAGAGGAACAAAGCAATCATGAAGCTGCAAGCTGCATTGATCTGTTTAGAAGTTGCAAATGTTCTGGATGTCCACAGAAAAACCACAAGCAGATTCCAACAAATTGGAGGCTTTAGAAACAGAACAGCAGCAGAATGACCTTCATGAGATGTCACAGCCCTCCCAGACTGCTACACATGCATGGATCTTGTACATATACAGGGAAACACAGCACTACAGCAGGGATATCAAATGCGCAGCCTGCAACACCTTTCTTTAAAAAAAAATAAAAATAGTACAAATGCCATGTATTTATATTTTAAATGGCTAAATCCCTAAAAGGAATATGATGATGACTTGAGAATGATGTAAGTATACCATTTCCTTTTTCAATGTTAGGTATTCCATATTTTAGGCCTATTGCACTGATTATAGTCTGATTACAGATTCTTATCATTTATTTTGCAAATCCATGCACGCATTTTCAAAATCCTTGATACCTAGATTAACAACAGTTGATGCCTAAAATTAATTTGTTTCAGATGACATGTGCCCTTCTACACCTATGCTATGTCCTGCCGGCAACCCGACTTCTATACATGAGCTCAATTTCATTCATAATTAGTAGGCTGCATTAGGGCCATTTAGGTTTTGACTTCCAGGGATTTCATCTTTTTAAAAACTAAATTAAAAGCTGCAAAATTGAAAAAAACTACAATTTCTGCAACAACTTCCAAGAACACAAGGATGATAAAAGTTACAGAAGAGGGATAAGTGGACGCTGAAGTACTTCATCGCAGCGTCACCATGTTCAAATCACGAGACATTGTGATGCCATGCACGAGGCCAAATACGCAGAACTCCATGGTGAAGCCAGAGAGTGGAAACTGGATAAACTAATGAAAGGACTAAAACAGCAGCAAGTCATTTTAAGTCTTCCTCATCCAAAGAGAAAACTGCTTAAAAGTTACAGTTTTGCAGAAAATAGCTGCAAAATGCAAACCATTTTCAGATGGAGAGTTTGTAAAAGTCTGCATGTTGGATTGTGCAGAGAAATTGCCCTATGGAAAATCAAAAATGTCAAGATGTCTGGACATAGACAAAAGTACGTCTCTGATACAAGCACAGCTATTTGTATTTATTCACAGCATTAGTGAGGATTTTATAATAACTAAGGAACTGGCCAAAAATGTAAGCATTTGAAAAACACTGCTACTTGAGTGGACACTGAGGAAGGAATGATCGATCACAGCCTTGGAGAATGTAGGAGTAGGCAACTCATGGGGAAAACACAGCGGAATGACGACGGATGGTGCTCCTGCTATGGTCAGGAGCAGCAACCAAAGTAAATGAGCATGCTAAGCGCAAAATAAAGCAAGCCAATGTTGGAGTTACTATGCCTGACGAACGAATGAAATAATAAAGTATCACTGCATTATTCACCAAGAAGACCTGTGTCCCAGCTATTGTTAAAGATGTTAGCTATATTCGATTAAATGCCTTCAATCATTGCCAGGTTATGTGTATCATGGATGAAAGGGAAGCTGAGTATTCTGACATCTGTTATCGTACAGAGGTGTGATGGCTCAGCCACAGTTAAGTTCTAGAACGGATATTTATTCTCAGAAATGCATTTGCTGAATTCTTGCTAAGTAAGGATCATGAATGCAAATTAACAAATCCAGAGTTCATTTTGGATGTTGGGTTCCTTGCCAACATTACAGGCCACCTCAAACTGATGATTGAACTTCAAGGAAAACATTTTGCTGCTAGTGTGCATGATTTTTGCAACAAGCCAAAATTACTAAGGCAACATCTAGAAAGGAGAAATTTCACATACTTTTTGTGAGTGGCAACCAATAGACTGATACATTGCATTTATTGACTGACTGGTAGCATAATTTACCAAGCCATTCACTGATTTTCGTCAACACAAATTGAAATTTGATTAGATTCCAAACCCATTTGACTTTGATAGTCAACTTACAGCTTAAATTGCTCTAACTCCAGAGAAACAGCTCATGGGAGCAGATTAGTAGTTCCAAATCAGGAAACAGGATTTGCCAGCGTTTTACAGGTAACTTCTGTGAGAAGGTTATGCAAACTTACGTAAACATGCCAACTACAATGAAGTTGAAGCCAAATTTAAATAAACTTGTGCAGTGTCAGAAGTCATACTAAATGAGATAGGCACAAAGTAAAATATTTTAATGTATGTTTGGATGCTTTTCAGATCAATGCCCTTGTCTAGGCCTACTCAAGTTCCTACTACACAAAAATGTAAATGCTTCATAGGCTTCGCTGCAGGCATGCCCTCACTTATTATTGTTGGTTTACCATGCAACCCACCAAGACTTGAAATTTACAATATGGCCCTTGGTTCAAGGCCACCCCTGTACTACAGCATGTTGTTCCTTCATGCAGACCCATGTTGCAGTAATCCAATAAAGCAATGCCAATATCAGCATGTTAACCAGCCATCCTTTTCCCCTATACTCAAACCTCTTCAAATACCTTTGGGATAAGCCTGACCATTGTGTACAACATCGTGCCTCAGACATACCAGGAATTTTTTGAGGCTACAGGAAGAGTGGAGGAATATTCCACAGCAGATTCTGTAATGGCTGTTGACATCTATGGGTTGCAGATGTCAGGCTAAGATCAACTGTTGTGGAACGCTTGAACACAAACGATCTCCTACGCCTTCCAAATGTTAGTGTTTGTAACAAGCATTCAAATGTGTGGACTTCTATATAATAAATTTATTAGGACCTTAAATTTCAGTTGCATAATTTCTTTCACAGTCAAGATGTGAAGCTTTGTTCCTTCAATTAACCATATACTAAAGCATTCACTTTGCCAGCAAAACTAAACTGCCTTTTGCTTATTCGCAAATTACTCAATTCCTAATTATTTTATGAACTTGTTTTTCAAAAGCAAATTGAAAGGGGGCATGATTGCTTTCCTTACTAAAAATTTGAAGTTAAAATGAACAGAAATATTGAAATGCAATGTCATAAGAAATTAAGTTCTTTTTAATGTCTGTGAAGCAAATGAAGATTTTAAAGTTATTTATCAGTTTTTACTTAGGAATGTCAATAGGGCTCTGTGATATTTTATATAGAGGAAAAACAAAATGGTGTTGAAGCCATTTTATGGATATTTTGCAAATTACAAGGAGAAATAAATCAACATCTATAAGGCAGACAACTGATGAAAGACCATAATGCTGCAATTGGCCACTAGGGAGTGTTCCCAATTCTGCACCATATGGCGTCAAGCACTTCCAACTTTGGTAGGGAAATCCCTACCAAAGCTCTTCAGTGTTAGATGTGGGAAGAAACCTGTGGCTGGCTGGAGAAAAAGAATGAGATCATGCCAGAGGATTCACCAAACTGAGATTTGCTACCAAAGAAACCCAGACCCTTGGATTTAGCAGTCCAGTAGGACAGAGTCAACTACAATAATAATTAAGTCATCAGAAAAGATTTCATTGCATGTTAACACATATATATAACTTATGCATATTTTTTAAAAATATAATAGTACAGAAAGTTTGAAAATAAAAAAAAACAAAAAAACAAAATGAGAGCAAGTTATTTCTGGTCATGGTGATTCCTTTTCAGACATCATACATCTCTGGAAATCAGCTCATGCTGCAATAATTTTGCCACATTTACAGCACTGAAATACATTTGCAAACAGCTGATTTACTCCTTTTATACTAATTTACCTGAACTTTCTCATCAAGACAACTCCATGCATGTCACAGCTGAGCAAGATGGTAATTAGGAAGGGATTGAACAACCTTGCTGCCATATGTATTGATGTAAGGATATTCAATCTCCCATCTCATACATGCACTTGATAAGTCATGATTAATAATTTTAGCAGTGAACCCAGATCATAATAACAACTGTTCCTTTTAAATAACATGTTGCAGCATGAAACCATGTTATGATCATCGAAAATGAATTAAAACTGTAAGACAGATCAGTAGCCCCATTGTCCATGTAAACTGAGCACAAGTCTGGTCGTTAGTAAATCTGTTACCAACCAGTGCACACCTGATAGGGGAAATTCAGTTAAACAGTTCTCTTGCTTCACAGAGATTTTAGAAATCACTTAGTCTGTACAAAATTCACTCTCACTCACCTGCCGTATGTTTCATCATTGTCTTCTATACCCTCTTGTTGTTTGTCTTTTTTACTTTTAAATGTTTTGATCATATATAAAATACTGCTTATCAGCATCATGACACCTAAAGAAAAACAAACGATAAGTTCAAAGAAGTACACACGCATTCAATGTTGACCATCTAATAATATTATTTGCTTTTTCAACACTTTGTTAATGTAAATGCATTATCCCATAAAAAAAACATTAAAATTTTGATGAACTGTGTATAAGAACATATAAACCATTGTAACATTATCACTTAAAGCTTTTTGCATAATTATGGACCTAGAAAGTTATTTCTACAGAAATCATGTCATCGTGTTACCCCGATATTGTTTCTTACAATTAATCTGAATAATTGTAAGCTCATACTATACTTTTGTACAATTGTTAATGGACCTCATTATTGATGACTGCTATTCCTTTTGTTTGGCAGATAAAAATGACACCTAAAATGAAACTATCATCTGTTATAGAGCCTTTTGTAAAGGTAGTTAGTACAAACAGAAAATTGTGGAAAAAGTAAAAGCTACACAAGGTGGTGTGCATACAACCATTTACAGAATGAAGTCACCTCAGCCATGAAGCTAGAGAGCTGAAGAATAAACAAAAACATGGAACAGGAAGATAAGTTGCTGATTTGAAAAATGTAGAAAAAGCTTCCGACCACAATCCCTTTGCAATGCTTAGCATCTTGACCTCTACCACCAAAAGAATGGTTGAGAGATTGGATTGATTAGCCAAGTAATAAATAGAAGGCCCTTTCTTAGACATAAAAAAAAAACAACAATTTGACTGGGCTACACATCATCAGAAATACACCTCAGAGTAATGTACTGTAGCTGGATGAGAGCAGCTTTCAAATATTTGGTTCTAGGCAAAGACAGTATTTTTGAAGAATGGCCAGAAAAAATATAACAAGAGGTACATTTGCCCTACAATTAAGCATGGTGGTGGAATTGTGAAAGTGTGGGTTGTTTTGCTGATTATTTGTTCTGATGACTTGATAAAAATGTATGTGATTCACGCAGGAGACACATCCCAACATTTTGCAATGCCATGCAATTGCATCAGGTTTTTGTTTGAAAGGTGGATTTATATTGCAACAATTCAAAGAAAGAAAAGCTCAATATACAGGGTGTCCGTAAAGTTACTATACAGTTTACCAGTTTACGATCACGTCCCAATTGAACCAGCCTGGAATAACTGTCTGGGCAGGAATATCGTCTGATGGAATTGTGGGTCCACAGTTCTTCGACGGAACTGTTACAGGAGAAAGGTACCTGGACAAACTGAGAAATGTCATCGTACCGGCATTGAAACAACGACCAGTAACTTGTAAGACTGTATAGTAACTTTACGGACACCCTGTACAATACAAAGCTAAGAAAAGAATCAGAAGGACATCTTAAAATCATAGTTTGGGCCCCTCCCTATGTGGAAAGATTGAAGGAAAAACGTTCAGCTGATATGTGATGATATACTTTTGATGAAATACATTTTTTCATTAAAAAAATCTGTTGAAAAGACATAAGTGTTTGAATGTCTGGTCATATCTACAGCCAAAAGTTTCATATCATCCTAGAAATTTCTAATCTTGCTTGGTAAAGTCATTCAACCTTCTGAATAATAATACTATGTTAACATAATGAAGTGTCTACTGGATTATAATTTTCTATAAACTTAATGGAAAAATGAGCAAATAGAAAAAAAGTGACAACTTGAAATAAGCTAAACGTGTGCCAGGCAATGTGGCTCAGTGGTGAGTGTGTTGGCTTCAGGACCTAAGGGTCCTGGGTTCAATTCCCGCTGTTGGCACATTGTTGTGACCCTCGAGCAAGGTACTTCACTGGCATCGCTCCAGTTGCTGCTGGGGAGTGGCCTGTGTAGGCACCCAGACAGAGGAACCAAGGGCAGGGGATGCTCTATAGCCATAACAGAGGCAAGTCTCCTATGATAAGGAACAGTCAGAAGAATAAACCACTGCTGAAGACAGATGCACTTGACCAGAGTGTGCATAACAACAGTGCAACGCATCCCACTCATGAAATGAGTGATCAAAGAAGAAGCTAAATGTGTGTGATTTTAAGATAATGTTACTGGCATTTCTAAAGTGATGCACTAATTTAACAAGAGACATTTATCTTTCTGTTCATCTACAGACTCAAATGCCGTGCAGGCTTATTTTTTCCTTCCAAAAGGTAACAGTATAATGTTACTCTCTCTGTGTTCCTAATTGTTGGGCTTGTTACCGAAAAAGGTGTGTGCAAACAGTGCTGTTACCACACACAAACTGATCAGTTTAAATTGTAATTGCATGAAAAGCAGCAAACCATAATTCTATTTAGTAAATGTCTTTTTCTATTTTCAGTTCCCTGTAATGGGAAGTTTAGGGGTTTTTTTTTTATTTACAGTTTGCACAGAGTTGTGAGCAATAATGACTGGACAGACCAAGCTGCACAGTAGACAAATGACTTGAAGAAATGGTAGCACAAGTCCTCAAGATCAGGACACCTGAACCCCACCCTCCCCAAAACATAGGATAAAAAAATACACCAGAACCCTCTTATAATGAAAAGCTGGGGAAAACCAGCGAGCCCAGAGTAAACCTATGCAGAGAAAAGTCAAGTGACACCAAGCCATCAAACACGGTTCAGCTCGAGCCACAGCTGTCACAATGGTCAGCTATGTCCTGTCATCCATTTACAAACTTAAACAGGTGATATTTGCTTAAAGGGTCTGAGAGTAGTAGAGCAGAGCAGAGCTTAGGTAATGGGACATTTCTTGGTGTGTTGGTATTTCACCCTCTCCCCCCCCCCCCAAATGGCTGGCAAGAAAGAATGTCCTGGTATGAACAGTCCAGATACTTTTTTAATACTTTATTTTCTGCAAAACTGTTTTGGATTTTCTCCTGTGAGAAACAATACTGCAAGGGCTCAACATTCCAGCCAGAAGCATTAAAAACACCCTGCAAATCAGAAACAAAAACAAGTTGAATCACAACCACAAAGAACCAACCAGAAAACAGCAGAAATGCTACACATAACAAGACCGGCTATGAAGATGCAATGCTGCAAACTGATTACTGAGAGAGAAGATCGCTGGGTTAGGTTTTTACCTGAGAATGCTAGTGTGTTGTAAAACAATGACAATTTCTGCTTGTTTGTTAAAATCTGCAGAAACCGCTCTGCTGATGGGTTAACCCATAATCCATCTTCTGAAGCCTGCAAGCCGTAACCTAATTTTAAAAAATAAAACACTGCATCGTTTATCCTGGACTAAATAAACAGGTACTTGTGAAAATGGTTATACCATAAATATATAAGGTGGTCAGGTCCTTCATAGAGCAAACTCAGATGTCATACAAAGTGACAGGAATTACATAAGAGTTTTGGTTCAATGTATCTAATAAAACAATTATTTTTAGTATTATTTTTTATACAAGGATTTAATTATAAGACTTAGTTTACAACCCTCACACAAATCTATACACCTATATGCATCATAATATAATCTAATAGGTGCAATACTAAAAATACTATCATTTATTCAAAATGTCTACTGAGTTTCAAATTCACTATCACTGTTCTAGATAAACAAAGTACTTCTGCCAAAAACTACTGTTTTCTTTCTAGTAGTTTTTTTTTTTTTTGGAGAGGGTAGTTGATTAGCCATATACTTTTTTCTTCCACAGGGTTCTTCACCTTTGATTATTCCAACTTTGATCAAGCACTAAGGAAAATAAAAGCACTTCCAAGATGAACTTACATGACTGAAATATGCTGCTAGCTTGTAATCTTCACTTGTGGTAAATGTTTGGTGGAACGAGACTGCTGAGAAATCCATTAATTGAATTTTTGTTTCTTCAAACTTAAAAACCTCTTCATGTAGTATCCTATTACAAGACAGTGGATGGCTAAGTGTGTGATGTAACAAACACCTGCCATGGAAGAAGGCCCCAAGTCTGATCCAGGATGGAGACCAACTTGCTGAAGCCTCCCATAACAAGTTTACAAGTCACTTTTCTGTACCAGTCAGCATGAGCTGTGGCTCCCAGCTCAACAGAGTTCTAGTAGAAACCTTCCATATCCCACAGGACACAGAAATGCCAACACTCTTAGTACCATGAATATCTAGAGAGTTTAATTATACTTGGAACGGAGACAGTGACAACAGAGAGTACCAGTAACCTTCCTTGCTCACCTGAAACAACAGCTAACCACAACTTGTGAGGTTCCAGAAAGCAAGGCACCGACAGCAACAGATACATAAATCCTTTCCTCCAATCATCCAGCCACTGAACTTTTTTCCAACATGCCAGACAAGGTGACACCTCACTGAAAAGACAAAACAATTCAACCATGGCATAAACAATAAAGCCCATGCATTTAGTGTCTTATTTTAAAAGTTCCAAAGCTATGTTAGGAAAACTATTAGATTGTTACAAATGCTTTGTCAGTTTTTATATTGTTAATTTGGGGCTTATCTTTCGCTTGCTTGTGAAAGTGTAGTAGATAAGTTATATTTAATTTTGTAGCGTTTGCTTTGGCATACATTATGCAAAACCTAACTTTTTAAAAACCACTAAATGGATATTTGTTTCAGGGTTCTGAGTGAAGCTTAGATAGAAAAGTATTTCATGTCATTTTGCTTCATAAGTTCAAACCAGGCCACAAAGCGAGCGAGGCAACTCGTAACATTAAGCAAGCATGGGGTGAGGACACAGCAAACGAGTGCACAGTACGATGGTTTGCAAAGTTGCAATCAGATGTGAGCCTCGAAGATAAGGAACACAGTGGATGTCCTTCCAGCTGTGATGAAGAGCGTCTGAAAGCTTCAGTTGAAGCCGATCCAAGGAAAACAGTGCGAGAAATTGCTGGAGAGCTTGACATAAGCACTGCAACTGTTTCCGGAATCTTGAAGCAATCAGCAAGGTGAAAAAGCTTGAAAAGTGGGTGTCTCACGAGTTGAATGAACAACAACAAAATCATTGATTGAAGATCTGCTTTTCACTTGTCATAAGAAAATCGACCCATTTCTTGACCGAATCATTACGTGATGAAAAATGGATCCTTTATGACAATCACAAACGATCAGTACAGTGGCTCGACAGAGACAAGGTGCCTAACCACATTCAAAAATCCAGCCTCCACTCAATGAAGGTCATGATAATTAACTGGTGGACTGCAACTGGTGATATCCACTATACCTTCTTCCAACCCGGCGAAACCATCACAGTTGAAGGGTTGTCATGAATTAAACGTTCATCAGAAACTCTCCAAACAACAACCAACATTGGTGAATCAGAGAGACCCAATCCTGTTCCAGGATAATGCTCATCCTCATGTTGCAAAAGTGACTCTTCAGAAACTGAACAGGTTGGGGTACAAAGTTCTCCCTCACCCAGCCTATTCACCAGACCTTTCTCCCATAGACTGCCACCTTTTCAAATACCTCGACAGCTTCCTCTGTATGAAATCCTTCTCCAACCAAGCAGCAATTGAAACTGCCTTCCAACAGTTTATCAACTCCAGAAATCTAGATTTTTTTCAAAATGGCATAAATGTGCTTGTAACTTCTTGGCAGGTGTTTATTGATTGTAATGGAACTTACTTTTATTAATAAACTTCACATTCAGCAACGATATGAAGCCTCATTGTTGTGGTAAAAAACCAACAAAACGTTTGTAACAACCTAATAGTAAACCAGATCCTAGAGACTAAGAAGAAAAATACACATGTTCACAGGCATCTACCATTGATTATCACCAACAGCATATTTACCTGTGTATTTTTTTTTAAATGGAGGGGAGGCAAATGTCCCATCAACTCACCTCGTACATAAGACGACCCAATAGTCAATAAGAAACACTGTCTCAAAAAAACTCAGCATTACAGCAATTACTCTGTAAAAAAAGAGAGAAAAGAGAAGAGGATAAACATCAACAACTTTGAAATGTGTTGTGATATGTGAACACTAAACATGGAAAATACATTTGTTGGTGGTTGTGTAACTTAGAAAGATCTGTTTTAGGTCAATACTTTGAACAGATAAATAAATTTCAGATGAAGAATCATAGAAAAAAAGTCAGAATCTGTTAAAATATGAAGTTCCTGCTGTCCTTTCTCAGACCTTAAAATAGACAAACGAAAGAAACAAAAAATATCAATACAACATATGACTACTTTAAATCCTTAGTTAATTTAATTCCATCTTCTGATTTAATTTTTTTTAATTAGGTTTTTTGTTAAAGTTAACCAAATCCCAAACTACTCTCCTTGACATTTCTTTCAGAAAATGAGAAACAATTTCTTAACAAACACTGAAATTATTTAATAAAACGACTCCATCCATATAAAAGATATCCAGAAATTATAATTTGCTGTAAATCCTGTTCTGGCTTTACCCCATAATCTCAGATTAACAAAATGTTTGAAAGCAATAAAAAGTGTACAACCTTATTGTAACTTTTAAGAGCTAATAAAGAATAGTTTTGCACTGTGACGTTTCAATAATGATCTCTAGTACGTCACTACTTTGGCAATGAGAAGACACCAACAAGATTTCCTTAACACTGAAAAAAAAATTATATATATAATAAGTGCAAATTAAATGAATCTTCACCTCTTTTAATCATATAACTCTAACATCATATTAAGGTCTCACAATTTGAAACAATTCAAATGTGGAAACAATACCCTTACACACCTAGGTTAGATTGGTTTGATGACAATCCTAAAGTGGAAGTAAAATTCAATGTGGTCAGTCACATCAATTGTGAGACAAACTTAATGTAGAAACAGTCTGCTGATACAGATAAGGTGGCCAATTCTGAGGAGGAAGCAGAATCTATTGCTACATCTAAGATCTTGTTCTTCACGCAAGTTTGTTTCTTAGAGCATGTTAAGTGAGAACACCATCTAAGCAGGGTGCATACAATTATTTGCTGTTAAATAAATGAATTATCAAAGAGAATCCAACAAGAATTCATTTATTGAAATACAAAATAGTGAACTATTTACATATTTAATTATTAATTAATATATTAACCAATGAATATAAGAAATTAAATTGCTGCATCTATGTACTAGATAAACAAATGTAACTCGGTGAGGAAACTGTGCGATTTCTAATTATCTTTCCTTAATTCCAGTTAAAAAAATATTTTAACTCCTTGATCTACTTTAATATAATTATTTACTAATATTGTAATATCTAGTTTTTCAAGCACTGCAAAATTTTGCAATTCAGTCCATTCCACTAAGTAGTTAAAAAAATAAATCAATCAATCAGATGACAGATTAATTATATTTAACAGAACCCCATTAAAATCCAAAAGTTTATTTACTTATTTATTTATTTTAATATGCCTGTAAAAAGCAGATGACTGGCTGCAAAGTGCCATTATCTTTACAGAGCTGACATCCTTAAAAGTTGTAATGGCTACCTGCCTCATCATACCAGCTAAAGTGAACTGAGCGTGTTTAAACATGGATGATTTTGAGCTTTGTTCGTACAAACCACTGAATTTAACACATCACTGAATCAATGCCTAATCAGACATCATGGAATATAACCAACTCAGTGACTGAAAATTGTATTCGAATTTTGTACTCTTGCCAAGATTAAAAAACAATGGTGTCTAAGAAGCCAGGAGACAAAATGTAAACAAAATTGCGTAAGAGCAAGATATTGTTTTAAAGAAGTTAGATCTCTACAATGGCAAACTACCTGTCTATGCCACATGCGGAGATCTCAGAGATCAAAGCCACGAGTCAAAGGAGGAGACAGATATTCAGAATGAATGCATGGTGTCAGATCATAAGTTGAATATGTTCACCAGCATGAGAACTAGATTGAATACTTCAAAAGCAAATAAAATGAATCATTGAAAATATGACTCTTACATCACACTGCACAAGCACAAAAAAAAAGCCAGCATTAACTGTATTTTCTCATTTTTTTTCGTTTACAGAATGCAAAGAATATTCATGGGAATAACCAGCCTATTTTTCACTTGTGACACACTCAGTAAACAGGGTAAACTCGCAAAAAAGATAGATTACAAACAAATGTATGCATGCCTCACGAGGCTGGCCATATATCTTGTGATAACCAAAGTACAACTGAAAGTCTTTATTTACATAACAAAAAATTACACCAAGTCTATTGAACCTAACAGCAATGCCAGCTGTGTTTTTCATTTTTTTACTGCTACACAGTTAATGGTTATGTAATCCACCAATGGCTTTAAAGATTAAGAGAGGAAATGCATGTAAAAATCAGTTATGTGAAATACTGATAGAAGCTACCATCATACATGCCCCCTCATAGAGTTAGAACATGGAACATATTTTAACAAAAACTTCTACTCTTTTTTAGAGTTCAGTATATTTTGCCTAGACAGACAGACAAGGGCAAATGAATATCCACTTATGAATCACGAATACATCTAAAAGCTAAGAAACATCACATACACAAATTTTCTTTTCCAATGCTTTAAAATCCCTTAGTCCTTTCCCATTCAGAACAACCAAAACCAGTTGGACACTGACGAGTCACTTAACGATCACTTCTGTCTATATATATACTATGCATGGTACATGCAAGATGTTGGTCCACATTATTCCTTTTTCCAGCAATTTGTCACTTCGCTTTCCCATGACCAACTTGGATCATCTACCTGGAATCTGACACCAAAGCCTTTCCCCTCAGATACTCATCATTTAGTTGGTCAGACAGTGCTGAAGAGATGCGGGAGAAGAGGAGAGGTTGTCAAGTGAAGTTCAAGTAATCTGCAGCTGATCAACAATCTGGTGCTTTTGCAATCTGCTGGCCCAGAGATTGATGTCCATGATGCCACCCCATGCCCTGTAGATTTCTCCTAGCAGGTGGTTGAAAAGATTAACTGCTACACCACACAGACTCAGAGTTGATAATACTGGACAGACACCACCATGATAGTCTTCCTGGCAATCTCCATTCAGTTCTTTCCAAGGAAAGTTTCAGAAGTGAGGACAGACCTAGTGTCAAGAGTAATGACTGATGATTGATATTCAAGAAATTTTATCAGTATTGCCACCTCTACTGACAAGTCAAGTGATCTTACTCTGCATTTCTTACTTCCTGGACATATTTCCTTTTCATTTGGATTAAAAAACTTTGCGATATTTCAGTCACTCCACAACTTCTTAATGTGTTTTCTTTAATAGCTTTAATCGAGCAGATGCATTTTGTGCAGTCATCATAAAGATTTTCTGAATGTTTGTGCATATTAAATAGAACATTATTCATCTTCATATAAATTATTGAAAATGTTCTAAGTGGAAACAATTTGTTTTGGTTCATCAGTTCCATCAAAACAATTTCTTTTTGCATTTTCAATGAAAATTAAGTGGTTTGGGTGTGTAGAAGAAAAGCACACTATCACTTTCCACAGCGTGTTAGTGAAAGCAATGCTAGGAGTGATGCCAGACCAAGCAGAAGTTAGCTGCTGCCATGCCCCCCCAAAATCTGCAGCACAACAAAGTACCATCACAGTACTGGAATCAGGTTCTCACAATGATTCCATGCAACAGGTATCACAAGGATCAACAAAGGCTGGGTCAACCTTGGGTCACCGCACCCAGACAGGGTTATTAGATTGTCTGAAATCATCTTCAGAAATGTACATTGCCAGCAGCATGAGGGATGTAAGGTGAATAGTAGTCAGCAATGATGCTGTTAGATTGCTTTTACCAGGGCCATGCGTCTGCACATAGATCCAATTTGTGATGTAATGGGATCCTCTTCTAATAAAAAGGTGGGTAACCATCATCAACAACGTACTGTAGCAGCAGTGGTAATGAATGCTTTCCTCCGGCAGATTGTTTTCACCTGCAGAATGCTGATGGATATTTTGAGGTTGTGGCTATGTTGTGAGAAGCAATATCATAACCAATGTGCACATAAGAGTGACAAATAGGATGCTGGCAGCATCATGGTCTGATAACAATCAATCTAAGGATGAATGTTAAGCATTTTCTGCAGCAGCAGGCCATGCCTGTTCTTCCCATGTTATAGCATAAATTGAACATCTTTGAAATGAAAATGGTTGGGCTAAGAAAATCAAAAAAAAAGGTAAATAAAAACACCTAAAAAGAATTCAATTTATCTATCATTTAACATGATTTTAAATCTCATTTACTACATTAAAATAAGTGTGGAGAAAAAGGAGAATATTAAAATACTAAGTATAACGTACATGAAGTATGCACCCAGACCATAGCCATAGAATGCAGCCTCAATTCCAACTCCCCATAAACCATGGACCATAGCAAACATGCATTAAATGCACCATTCAATATCCAAACTCCACATCAAACATACAAATAAAAGATGGAACATTTACTAAAAGTAAGACATACATGTACAAATTAAATTAAGCTGACCACCAAATAACACATTATATAATGAAAAAATTAATCTAATGTACAATTTTACTTTAATAATGTCTTACTACTGTACATTTCATTACAGAAATCAAAAGGATGATGATGATGTACTTTTAAATCATAAGCCTAAGAGAGCTCATAAAGGCCATCAATGTGGCTATAAGTTAGAAATTTCTACATGAAGTGAGCAGCACACGCCCACCATCCCAAAAGTCCTATGAATAATGGGCCAAAACCTCTTGAAGGATAGCACAGAACTGAGAAATCCATCAAAGGTACACTGCCAGTTAAGTTTGGCTTATAAGCGAGCACAGGCTATCACTGACCAATGCTTGCCTATAGAAATATCAGATTTTTCTCCAGAATTTTTCCTGAGACATTGACAACATCCCAGAGTTACACAAGAACAATTTCACTTCATCACTCAATGGCGAAATTACTGAGACAGAGCCCCCCCTTTAAAAGATGTGTTTGTGTTATTACGGCTAGAAAAGGTGCAAGTTTGGAAAGATCGACTACAACAGAGGAAATCTTGTATACATTTACAATTTTCATTCCTCGAGCTTGCACCACCACAGGGGCCTGGGCATTTTAAGGCCCCCAGGCGGAAGTTAACTCGAAGCAGCAGTAACAGGCACGACATTAATTATACTGTTGTCGGCGCACACCGATAGCTACAGCTCTGCTGAAGGAAGAGTTGGCGGCCTTGCGCCTGTGATTACAGCCAAACTTCAAAGGAAGTCCTTACTCGAGCTCTTCATTTCTAGATATGGAAGGAAGCACATGCAGCTAGACGGAGAGAGAGAGGGGGGCAACCATGCCAACCGGGAAGCAAAGTCAAGCCATTAACAGACCACTACACTGCTCAGGGATGTTACATGTACGCTTGGCTTATGCCACTCCTCAAGTGTTCCTGGGGCTGGGAACTAAGGGTGGGGGGAGGGGGTTAGCATAAAGGAAGCTACACCCTCACCAAAGTTGGATGCACTAGCCAACATGCTGTCAAGAGATGAAGGCATGTAAAGCACTGGCTACTGTCCTTGTGAGCTGTAGCCGGGTGGGGGTGGGGGTGGGTCCCCTGGAGCTGAAGCAAATAATTAATTGCGTCAGGAAAATTACGAATTCCTTTTAAAGTTTTCACCTGAACCGAGATAGGTAAGTGTGGATCGTGAAGCTTTCACAGAACCAGAGAGCAGGCACTAGACGTTCACAGTCTGTTCTCATGTGGGGAACACCCAGAGGAGGAGGAGGAGGGGATCGTACATCAGTACAACTAAATCAGGCGATATATACGAACGTCTACCGCATAGATGTTTTAATGTTTACCAAGAAAACTCCCGGATATCAGAGATGACGGGGACATTTAATAGACTGGGGGGGGTGAGGCCCAGGGTCCAGCCTGCCGTCCGTTACCCCTGGGAACTCGGGTGGGTCAAGGAATATCTATCTCTTCCTCCAGTGAGGAGGATTACAAGGTCTGAAGGAAAGTAAATAAACGGAGAGGAATTCTAGACCCCCCCCCCCACCCCGACAGCCTTGTTTACCTTGTCGTCTGCCTGCCTGCGGGGGGGGGGGGGCCGCGCGCGCGTCCCGCCAGAGTGAACACCGCGAGGAGGACGAGGACAGGGGGGGGGGAGGCGCGGGAAATAGAGTAAAGTCTGATCCGCTGGTCAGGGAAGAGGATCGGGTGTCGATCCACGCCACTCCCAGCTCCTTGGGGTAGGAGCACCCACGCGTGGCGAGGGGTTACGGAGAGCGTTTGGTCCACTACTACTACTACCATCCTTCACCTCTGTCTCCCTCCCTCCCTCCCGTAGACTCCATTCATTAGTTAAAAAACCGACTGATGCCCGTTGACGAACCCTCCGGTGAAAGAGCCCCTCGACACCGAGACAGCCCCGTGGGGGGGGGGTCTCCCCTGCCCCTCCATCCCACCGACGACGAGACAGTTTGTGAATGGAGGAGGAAGCGCGTGCGCGCCCTCGGCTGGCGCCCCGCCAAGCGCCGAGTGTGGCGTGATCCGCCAGGAAACAAAAACAACAAAAAGGGAGAAAATGAATTCACGGCCCGGAGGAGCTGCTGCTGCTACTCACCGACGGCGGTAATCAGCCCCCAAGCCCGGCACAGCCAGACTAGGCAATTCCAGGCGGCGTTTTTTCTGTCATTGCAACGGCACATCACCGACTGAACTGACTTAACCTATATTTTCGCGCCACTCGGACATGAAAGAGACGAGGCAGGTCAGGCTAACCCGGAAGTCGGAACTTTGACCTCCCCCAACACTGAACCGCTCTCCGATTGGCGGACGAGCTGAGGTGAGCAATTACGAGGAGGAGAAGAACAACAACAACAACAACAACCAAAAAAAAAAAATGTGGTGTGTGATCGGAATGGTGAGGGATTTGAACTGAATAAACTTTAAAAAAGCTATTTATTATTATTATTATTATTATTTTGTTGTTGTTGTTGTTGATTTGTTTGTTTTTTTTTTATTTTTTAAATGTTTTAAAACTGTGCTGTCTGCAGGGTTTTACGTTTTCCCCGGTTCGAAAAACTGTCCGGGTTTTGCATGTAACAGTAACGACACAATAAAGCGAAAGTAGAAATACAACAAAATACCCGAGTACCTGCCTGCCTATCCTAATATGTCCATTTTAGCTGCTGGTGTCGCTGACGCAAGACGAGTTTTGAACTCTAAACACAGTGCATATTTATTTTTACATTTTTTTTTTTTTTTGTAATATTTAAGTTAGGAAAATAGGAGGAGGAGGGACTCCGGATGAGAGGAGAGACTTGTTGAGAAGGTTAAGAAAATAGTAGGTGTGGCGCCGATATTCGTCAGACAGCAGTATGGTTTTCAATTACCCATCACCTTCACACCGACAAGTCCCTCTCGGGGGCTGGGGGAATAGGTCCATTCTACAGCGCTGTCATTTAAGTATAAAGAGAGTTTTTTTTTTTTATAGATGATGCTGAGATTACACCAGAGTTAAGATAAACAACAATAAAAAGAATTTTATTAGCTGAATTGGTAGTGAGGGGTTAAGCGATCAGAAATGTAAATTATCATTATTTTATGAATGTGAAAAACAATGAATGCATAGCCTGGTTTCACTTTTTGCACTATTACATCTGACAAAAAATAGTTTAATTATTAATTAATCAAAAACCAAGGAAAAAATAACTGTAAAGGTTATTGATATTAATATGTACATCATTTTATCAATGTCATTTTTAAAACTTTCTATACATCATTTAAAATGTAAAGTTCTAAACAGTTTTATGAATATATACACACACACACATAGTTGTGTGTGTACAGCATGCCCTAAATAGGCATATACACAGTTTCTTATGCTACCATACAAAGGCATTTTGTCTCTCAATGTCAAACATTTCATTTGGAAACTCACAAACAGCACCGTGCAACACGGCAGCATACACTTGTAGTCACATATTTTCAGCATGCAAAAAAATGTACAGGAATGAGCACTTTACTGGGAGGTGGATGCTGCCATGCTCTCCACTTTCCACGCCACCGGATTTCAGTGCATTGAAGAGCAAAGCATATGCCACAAAACTGGCAACTACCATCCGCAAATTCCAGCAGAGTTATCATCGATACTATTCTCGTGAAAACACATGCTGCTGCTGCTACTTTGTTGTCAGATACTGTGATGGTGGATACTTTGAACAGCATTGCAAAGTAGCATGTTTGAGGTGCTTATCTCCTGACACGCCTTTGTTTGCTAACTGTAGAAAAAGCATATCCATCCTTTTGCCTATAACATGGTGGGTAATGAATCATATTTTCAACACAATGGGTGGGTGGAGTTATTTCTATGAAAACAAAGGAGAGGTTGGGAACAGCACAGTCATGGAAGTGGTCTAATGAAAATTAACCCAATCCTTAAATTGTGTGTGTAATTTCCTGGTCTCCTTAACTCAGCATTTCAGGTTAATATTTCTTAATAGAGAGTTTTAAAACAAAGATAACCCTCTTACTGTTCCTAACTGTCATCTGCACTCTAATAAATCCCATCCCCTCAAAAACCACTAAAAAATGAACCCTTTTTTTAGAGCATTCGTAAATGCCCCCACTTCTTCAGATTTTGGCCTATGAATATAGTCTAGCGAAGAATTTACTCTGTAGACATGATTCAGTTCTGCTGTTTGTTTACTGATACACATCCCTTCATGTTTACTTACATGGTTTCTCTGTAACATTTCAGGGTATCACTTTGTTTGCTAATACTTTGGAAAGCATTATGCTCAATGACATATCAGATCATCAGTTTCCTGCTTTCACCATGAGGTCTTTTTACTGAAACAGTAATTCTATCCCCATGTGTTTGCTCATTAAAAATTCTTGTGACAAGCACTGTGTAGATGAGAGCAGGCATGATGGCCAAGGATCAAGAGCTAGAACAGTGCCACAATGAAGTCTGCAATGACTCAGTGAAGTTAGATCCATTGATAAAACTCTAAAACCAAGTGCAGTTGATTTATCTCCTTTCATGTTTCATTTTATTTACCCCCCCCCCCATCTTCCCAGAGAGAAAGAATATTTCCAGGACAGTTCACTTTTAAGAATGCATGCATTGTGTGATTTCTTTTTCTTCCTGTCAAAATAACTGTGAATAAAATTGCTTCTATAATGGTCCTTTTTTTTTTGTTCCTTCATTACACATAGATCTATGATGTCTCTTATCTATGTTCAACGTTACTTTTTGGCTTGTGTTGTCATTCTGAGATAATTTCGTATAGTTTAGTTTCTACATAGTGGCAAACTGTTGAAAGATTTGAGTTTCATTTTCAGCATATTTTGACCTCAGTAATCACCCATTTCCAACTTTAAGATTTTGATGAGTTCTAATAAACAGCTGGGTAGCAGTTTGAATCAAGTTATCACCTATGGCAGGTCCAAGTAAAAGATTAACCCTTTCCTTTTTTTAAAAAAATGGGCCAAGATAGTCAACAATGGAGGGGCAGGGATCTATATTCATACAACAGAAGGGAAAGAACAGATGAACTTCATCACAACAGGATGCTGCTGCACCAACTGTGGAGCAGAGATTGAAACAATCACCACATCACCAGCAGATTTCTTTAATAATACAAGTACATCTATGGTTGTCATCTTTACTGATGTACTGTCAGTCTTAAAAGCTCTACAGAAACTTAGAAGAATGAAAAGCTATCACTAATCATCACTCTGAGGAGGATAGCTTTGCAGTAGATTCCATTCCACTATAACATCAAGGGAAATGGCATTGCAGATAATCTAAGAAAGAATCCATAAAGGAACAAAAGGAAGAGTATCCATCATATCAGGAAAGTAAAACCATTACCAAGCAGTATATGAAAGAGAACAAAGCATCTTATTCACCTTCAGACATTTCCCTGAGATGACTATCTCCTGCCTACAAACAAAACTACCTACCCCTGCAGAACCAGTGGAAAGACATTGGAGGGCCTCCTTCTGAAGAGAACTGAGAAACAGTGTGGTCGACATCCTTTCAAGCTAATCTATATACAATGAAGAAACCAAACTCAAAAAAGCATGGCTTATCGGAAATACTGGAATCCTGATAAAGACACTGGGATGAACACAAGTAGTAATTTCCAGAAGATCCCTTAAACAAACATTGGTGTGTTGAGGCATAGCATAACTTTCCATTCCAAGTGAAATTGTTTGGTTCATTATTAAATTAGAAATTATAATTTGCAGTCTTATCTGACAGTAGCAACTAAGATAGCTCAGTTTTGTCTGATTTTTCATATTTTGCCCTAATTAACAAATTCATGGATTATGCTGTATAGCTTCTTGCCATTCAGGTGGTGACATAAACAAATGCAAGGTTTTTAAGGTTTTTACATTTCCCACAAAATTGAAGGTGTGCATAATTCAGCAGGAACTATAAATATTTACCATTTCCAAAGCTTTACCTCACTAATGGTCTATATTAACTATATTAGCAACAGTATTTTAATGTAGTCACAATTATAATACACTCACAAAACCTTTTCAGTTAATTGTAAACTTTCATGAATATGGAATGAATGTAACTATTTCTGTAATAGCAGGTCATTGGAGGTAATTAAACCTATAATTAACCTTTTGTTCTGCTGTGTACAGCTATTAAATAAAGTAGATAATTAAACCATGCACAGGCTTCTCTGTCTATTACAGCAAATACTGACAAAAGTAAATGGGTAGAGAAAAAACACATCAGAAGCAGATAACTTCATATTTTTCTCAATCACAGAATATGAAATCTGGAAATTATGGTGACGATGGAAACTCATTCATTGTGCCCACCAAGCATTCATGGAACAAAAACTTATATCAATATTTTTTTCACCTGAAAAGCAATGATTTGGTTGTTAACCAATGAACTCAAGGCTGGCAACTCTAGTGCATTTTCTTTTATATTTCTAATGCACATTACTGACTCTCGAAGAGTTTTTGGTTTTATTTGAGTATAACAACTTTTAAAAAATGTATTTTAAAGCAGATGTCCACTTGTTTAATCTTTCACGCTTGTGCATTACTTTCTTTTCTGTGAGGATTAAAACGCATCCTCTAAGTATTCAATAGATGAATGGAACTATACTGCATAAGTTATTAGGACTTGAGAAATACAGTATTCTTTTCATTGAAAGCAAAGGTTGGTAACAGCGAAATTTGAGAATTTATCTATATTTTTGTCAAAACATCTGAAAAATTGAGAAACTGAAAATATGAATTGTTGCAAGGCATCAATATTATCCAAAGATTAATTTCAAATAGGACACAGCTGTATGTGGTTTAAACAGAAATATAGGAGTAAATTTTAGAAAAAGGAATTTTAACTGAAATCAATCAGTTATATAGATATTACTTATATTAATTACACTGGTCAACAAGTATTTTTCATCAAGCACATGTCAAGGTGTACTCAGTGTAGTTTTTAATGCTGATTTCAAATATACAATTAGTTTTTTGATATCACGTACAGTTTTCAAGATGAGAAAGTTTTTTGGTTTTAGCTCATGCATTATATAGAAATTCCAATTAACAACGTGTATGCATGTATTTCATTTACATCATGGAAACATACCTTTAAAATAAGCTACAGTATTCATTGCTGCATAGTTCAGATGCAATATTTCATCATCTTAAATTAACCAATCAAGTTTTGTCTGATGAAATAGGTATTTCAACATCTCAAATTGTCCAGTCATAATTGGTCTGATGAAATATTTCATCATCTCAAATTCAATGTAAGTATAACCGTTTGTATCTATTTCCTTACTTGTTTTACAGTGTAGAAATACTCCTGATGTGTTTTGTTATGTTCTGTGGACAATTTATTGTGAAAGCTCAAAAACGTACAATAACACCAGAGATCAAGATGATTTATAAGCTATGTTTTTTTTTAAAAAGCTGTACTTCTCCATAATGGTAATTTGAAGCCCTCCATTCCTATTGCACACTCCATTCATCTTCATGAATCATATGAGAATATGGAGCTTTCACTTCATGCCATTGCCTATGAAAGATACTCATGGAAAATATATGGAGATTTAAAAGTCATTGGAATGTTAATGGGAATGTAGTCAGGTTTCACAAAATACTGTTGTTTCTTGTGTCTATGGGATAGTGGGCAACTGACAGACATTATTTGGAATCAAAACTGGCAGACAAGAACATCATACCAGCCAGGACTGTCTAGCGTCAAGAATGCACCTCTTGTAGATCCATGTAATGTCCTATTGCCTCCTTTGCACATAAAGCTTGGACTGATGATGAAACAGTTTGTAAAGACACTAGGGAAGAGAAATGCCAGAGGGTTTGAGTATATTTTAGAAAAGTTTCCCAAAATCACACAGGCGAAGTTGAAAGAGGGTATCTTTGTCGGACCCAAATTAGAGAAGTACTCAAAGATGACAACTTCAAGACAACACTGGATGAACTGGAATGCTTTCAATTGGATCTGTGAGAATTTATTGGGCAACAAGAAGGCAATGGACTACAAGGATGGCATCAAGAATCTTCTGAAATGTTACTCAGCAATCGGTTGTCGCATGTCACTGAAAGTTCACTTCTTGGACTCCCATCTGGAGTTCTTCGCAGATAACCTTGGAGCAGTGTCTGATGAACATGGTGAAAGATTTCACCAGGACATTAGTGCTATGGAGAAACGGTACCAAGGCTTCTGGAATGACAGTATGCTGGCTGACTACTGCTGGACACTTTACCGTGATCAACCAGGTCAGGAACACCGCAGGAAATCCAAATCACAATGTTTCTAACTCTGTTGTTCTAACTTTGTCTGTTTTGTCTGACCCATTTTTTGTGTATTCACTCTTTGTAGAATGATAGTGATGACTTTTAACTCAATAAACTCATTTACTTTCTGAAAATAATATGTCCTTATTTATTACGTTAATGATTTCATATATACAAATATGTAAATATTTGCATGTATCTACTGAAAAACTGTTACGTGCTGCATACAAATGGAGTGAAATTTTGAAATCAGCATGAAAAATTAGTCTAAAAAGTTGGTTTGCATCCATGAGTATAATACATTTAATTTTGTTGACCAGTGTTATTAAAGGTAAACAGCAGTTAAAATTTGTAATGGCAACTTAAAATAAACAAACAATATAATTACATTACATTACATAGGCTAGGAAAAATGTATTTTTATTATTAGAGCTTGTAGTAAGTAATTAATCAAAATAGAATTCAATTTTTTTTTTTTTGGTTTTTAATCTGCATGTTGTCAGTGGTAATGCAAAAATCATGGCAAAGGAAAATTATCTATCCCCAAGACTTAATTTTATTAAATACAACTTATGAATTTTCTAACAATACTGAAATTATATCATATGGTTCCAGAGAATCACTTATTGCTATTGTTCTCTTAGCAATTTATAGTAAGAAAGCATTTCCATTTAGAACTGTTTAAATAAAGTAACATTAAATATATATGAAAGATTTTAAACAAAGGTAAAAATAATTGAACACAGGAGAGACCCACCCACACACATACACACACCTTTAAAAAAAAGATATGTATGTATATATATATATCTCACACAAATGAGATAATCTAAACAGAGAAATTCTTGTGCTTGGATTATCTAAATAGAAATCATACATGTTCTTGCATGTAATTTGACAAGTTCCTAAAGTTTAATCCTCCCAGTATTTGTTTAAAAAAATATAATAAAATTTATTTCTGTACAGCCCACTGAAGGCGTAATTTGTTCCCTCAATGTTCTTAACTGTCCAAGTCTATCAGTGATCCACACTCCACGGATCCTGGATCATTCATGCAATTAAGGAATGAAGAATGTATCAATGCTAGATTCTAAGTGTTGGTTACAGTACCACGCTGTACTGTGTGCAGTGCAGTTCAGCTGATTTGTGTGGGATGTCAAAGAGCTAATAAAACAGAAAACTTGCTCACTTTTCAGCTCACAAACCCACCACCAGACGTATTCTCCTTCATTCCATTATGAGTTACTGCAACAGTGGGTATAACGCCATCATATTCAAGGTTCAACGGCATTCAGACTACACATTATGCAGCTAAGGATTTTTCCAACATAAAATTTGATTACAACACACTCCTAATTTTCTTCTTTTTTTCTCTGATCAGCATCTGCAACCATCACCGCCCTAACCTCTCTACACACTTTTCTGTTCAACAGCAAAGACAAACAAAATAATGCAATCATTAAGTGTGGCCTTTATTCTATAGTGCATTACAAACATACATACAGACACAACAAAAACAAAATGTACACTGATTTCAGTTTTATATTTGCTAGGTTTTCTAAGACAGAATTGGGGATATATAGCAGATTATAAAGCCATTTAAAAAAAAGAAACCAACCAACAGACAAGGCCTTTTCAGTAGCACCATTTCAATCACTAAGCCTTCCAGTTGGGTTGAGCTCATTGCTGGCTTGTAGTGTGTCATCTGTATGGTAGAAATGCTGGTAAATAAAAAGTTTGCTGCATGGGGATTTAAAAAAAAAAACAACAACAAAGGTGGGGAAAATAGTTTCATTCTGAAGCCTGTTCCGGCTAACCTCCCATCTCTTCTCATGCTGGGTATTATGATATAATAAGAAAAATGTATATAAAAACTAGCTCTTTGAAAAAAAAATCCTAACCCAAAACAATAATTCAGTTTTTTTAAAAAACAAAACATTGTTGTAGCAATTTGTCAACTTAAAATAGTGTTCAATAAAATCAAAGTATCAAGTAAAAATAATTAAGTACTAATAGAATTTTAAACTGACTGATTTAATGGGAATTATTTACTACAGTAATCATGGGAAACTTCTAATATGATTAACATGGATTTACTATACCAATGATTTTTACAAGGAGTGCTTATATATTACATTTTCCTCCCAGTTTATAGAAAGGGAGGGAGGGAAACAATCTATTTTATTTGTACATTTTACTTAGACAAATAGTGCTTGTAATTAACTAGTCAAATACAGAAGGTTAAATAGTTTAATTAATTCTCTCCACACTTTAAATCAAAAAGATGGTTTAGAAACTTTGCTTACATTAGATGATTGACAAATAGTTTTCAGAATAATTCTTAACAAATCTACCATGCAAGCTTATATGCTAACACATGATAAAATTATCTTTCTTTGAATATATGCCCAATACAGTTGTAAAAATGCAATTAGTATTTAATATAGAAAATATACAACAAACTATATGCTTTTGATGAAACTTAAGTCTTTGCTTTATTTTCATTTACTTTACTCGTTTAGTTCATAAATGTTATGTACTTAAGCATTTAATAACTCTAGATGACTGATAATGTTCACAGATTGTAACCCCACTAAACAAGTTTATAGGTGGTGTCTGAGAATCAGCATTGGACCTTTAGGAAATCACTTTAAAAATCAAAACAGGAAAATGAGAACCCTTTGTGAGAGTAGCTAAGTATAACAGCTGCACATCACAATCGTCAAATGAATGCTTGAAAGCCTTGGGAGTGAGAGAGAATGGGTTAAATGTATCCTTATAACACAAGGCAAATTGGAGCTAGGTGGTGGTACAAAAAAAATACAGGCAAATACATTTAAGTAGAAAAAATACATGCATACTCCCAGATTCCTGGATGTCACAAACAACAATAATAAAATTTATATACAATGTTTAATAGCGGGAAAATTGGTTTCTATCCCATTTTGTATCAACATTAAGAAAAAAACAACTAAGATACATTTTTAGGGCAAAATCTCAAAGAAATCAATAACAAGCAGAGAATTTTGTTTTGTGCTATTTACCACAAAATAATTTTCCATATCCTCCAGCACATTAAGTAGTGTTTCAGCAACTACTGCATATATCCACAAAGACAACCTTTGACAAATGTCAGCTACATCCACATAAAATTATCTACTGGAGCAGTATATAACAATGCTTAACATTTCATGTATGTATGTTGTTTGCTTAACCAACTTTTAATTAACAAAAATAGTCATTTGGTATTTAAAAATGCATCTGAATGAGCTCAATCTCTCTCTCTCTCTTCAAATTTAAAATAAAATAAAAGATTTCTTTTTCTCCCTGATGTTAATAGTGATCTACAATTACTGGATGGAGCATAATGCTCTTAATATACATTTTTTAAAAATACTGATGTAATCTACATCTCTACAAGTGTAAACACAAAATACACAAAAGAAGTGAATCTATGATGAGATTTCTTAGAGATGCATAAATATTGAAACAGACACCATTTTACCTAAAAATTAAGCAGCCAATAATATATAAAGATTTTGATTCAAAATCCTAGATAATAAATGACAAAGACTTTTGTAGGTTAGGTAATAAATATTTGGAATTGTTTTCTTTATTATTAAAAGGTTTTCTAACAAAAAAAATCATGGTTATGTAATTTCTAGTGGACCATGACTTAAAGCAACAGGTGTACAGAAACTGGAAGCAGCTTGTATTCTGCGATGATTGGGAAAACACTGTAATGCTATGCTATATGCTAGCAGTAGAGAACTGTTCAAAGAGGTCTGCCCATCCCCCACAAAGTCAGAGTTTGTGATGAAGACATAGGATACCAAAAACTGAAATAATACATCCAAAATGGTAGAGAAAAAAAAAAAGACTGCATCTATGTTTAAGAACAGCTGGCTTTTTTTTATTTTTGAGAATTGCATTGTGAAGAACATTTTTTAAAAAATTACAAAAGCAGATGAAAAATAGGTTTAAGATTTTATACACCCACTTCATGGTGAAAAGGACTGCCTGCCCGCCTGCATATTTACCATTATTATTTAGCTGGAGGGAGGAAATAGGGATTGCAGCTTCCAAATGGTGCTTAACGAGAAGCCAGAAGAAAAAGAGTAAACAGATCACAACATTTCTATATATGTTTCTAGTTCGAAAGCAAAAATATTACTGTAATAGCCAATTTTGTAAACAGTATCTGCTTTGATTCTAGATGAGGATGGAACTAGCACAAGCCAAAACATTTTAAATAGAGTTAATATTTAAAAGAAAACAAACAAGATCTTTACTCTGCAGTTATGTAATGGAATCATGTCAGTTTTAAATGTCTGGTTTAACTAGTGTCATTCAATATTTACACAATCACTTTGCAGGTGAATGTAAGGGTAATTATAAAAATTTCTTCTTGAAACTGATTAGTTACATATAACTGGTAACTGTTTTTTTATGGATACCAACACACAGATGACATTTTGGAAGATAAACATGCTGAAAAACCAAATATTCTGTCGTTTTTTGCTACTATTAAACTCTTAAAAACTATCAATACAGCAAGTATATTATCTTATACATTCCTTATATAGAAAGGTAGAGAATGAGAATGGCTGTGTCAGCTGATCCTACATTGATAAAAGTAAAAAAATTTTGACTTTTGAGTTAGTTTATATGCATACAAAAGTGAAAATGATGAATGAAAACTTAGACAAACATTCACATATATACATAAGTACATATCACTGTAGTGATTTTCTTGAGCCTCCAGATGCTGACATATACTTGATGAAACAGTAAGAAGGTTGTACATCACATGCATTGTAAAAAAAAATGCCTAGGTAGCGAGAACACAGTAAGAAGGCACTATGTCATTTCTGTAAACTGAAACTCTTACTTTTTAAAAAATAAAAATAGAAAGTTTACTTTATTAAAGCAACTTCTTTTTTTTCTGTCTGTGTTTCCAAAGATAATGAATTCTGCAGAAAATCAGTTCAATTTTTCCAACTTGGTTTGTAATCAATTACCTGAACAGTTCAGCAATGAAGTCTCAATACCGCATCAACTGTCAAGATTTTACAATTGAGCTAAGCTGTCGTCCTCGCCGGTAGGGATTGTTGCTAGGTGTTGCTGGTGCTAGAAGACAATAAAACATTTAAAATTATACACATGCGTATTTGTGCATTAGTTTATTGTACAAAGAACAAGGGAGATTGTACATTCAAACATGAAAAAAAAAATTCTTTTAGCTAAAATAATATCAGTATTATAAATTATTGTCATCAAAAATTCTTTTTATTTACTTTTTTTTCATTATTTTAATAATCTTTCATCTGGTATCTAAAGTTCTGTTTACAAATCATTCAGTGAGCTTTTGGAATACTAACCAAAGAATATGAAGCTAACCCAGTAATCAAGCAAAAACATTTTCTAAAGCTTCACAATAAACTCAATAAATTATCTTAACAGCTCCATATTACCATCAAAAGTTTATATATTGGTATTATTAGCAGACAAGCTTAAAATTTTTAATACATTTCTGAAATCAAAATAAAAAAAATATTTAATAAATGATTGCATGAAGCAATTCAACAATATTATCAGTAGTTTCTCAACATTTTTTCTTAAATCTTAGTATTATTTCACCTTCTTCTCAAAACATGTTTCGTTTTATTTCGTACCTGACTTTCCCTCCAGCTATTCTCATTTTTAACCAATAAAAAGCAACCAAACAACAAATAGAAAATAAGCAAAACATCCAGAAATGCCAAACAGAAAATTTTTTTCGTTATGAGTTTCCTCCCCTTATCCTATCCAAATAATGGCTTTCCACAGCACAGCCACCAAAGGTCAGAAACTTACAAGAAACAGTAGGGGAAAATTATCATTTCAATCTGCCTTGGCTTCATTTAAAAAAAAAAAAAAAAAAAGGTGAAGTGAAGTGATCTCTTCATTTTAATTCACATGCTGCTCATTGAAACTAAAACCATGCCAAAAATTCCTGACTTATTTGAGAGTAACAAAGATCTACAATGTAAAGCAAACACTTATAGAAAATCATGTATTCTACATTTAAACTTTCAGCTCAAACAAGTAACCTTCTGTTCTGAAGATACAAAGAAGAGGGTTGTAATTTCCAATGACATTTACAATCATCTCAGCAAGAAAAGCAAAGAAAATTTCTGAGTACTTTAACTGCCACTAAGTACACACACACACCAAACACATATATATAGTGATAGCTAAAAGTATAACTTCCCCTTACATTTTTAACAAAATATTTAGTGTTCACTACAAGTATTATAATGTAAAAATGCACTTTAAACAATAAAACTAATTAAGCAGTTTTGATATTCACAGGAGGCATCCTTAGATAATAATTTATTGTATAGATGCAAGCATAGAGAAATCAAGCAGTACAAACTTCAATCAATGCAGTTTGCAATATCATTTTAACTAAGAATAGATTGTTAACATGTAATTTGATGATTTGAAAACAAACATAAGCCAAATATTCTGGTAGATGTGGAGATAACTATGAGAACATACTTTGTAGATGTTTAAACAGAATATAATGGTATCAGGGTGTGTAGCAAAAGAACTAAGAAGTGGAATTATAAATTTCCATAAAAGGTTCAATGTTACAGTTATGCATGCAGTACCGTCTTATTTCATTTAAAATAGAGTGGGCAGATGATGGCTGTTAACAAAGGAAACAATGGCTACCACGAAAGTGCTCAGTGTATACAGACAAGAAACAAAGGAATCTATTAAAACATTCTGATTAGAGTTAGCAAGAAACAGAAATGCCAAGATTAAACCCACACAGAATGGGCTGGTATGAAAATTGTGCCCAGAGATCAATCTGTCTGTGCACATGATAAGCAAGCACACTACAATTGCTGTGTTGATTTTTGGTTTGAATCAAAGAAAGATAATCTTTAAAAAATTAAACATCCCTCTCAGCTTCTTCAAAATGGCAGACTGATACTACTAACAAAATAGGCAGTGATGAAAAATTTATTTTCCATGTGGAAAAACCAACAATGAGAAACAAAAAAAGTTTATCAATGCCATTTACACTTTAACAGTAGAGACAAAATTGATTGGAAGGCTTCAAGCCAGTGTGTCAACATTTAATCAGGTTGGAAGGAAAGCTACACATATTGAAAAAAAAGAAAAAGAAATTATGTAAATAAAATGAAACACCTTGTTACACAAAACAACTGACTGTTGATTTGTAAACATTTTTCCTTTTTTTTTTTATCATAACTAGAGACAAAGACTAAACTCTATTTCTTCCATACTATGCTATATAGCCAATGTGACCAGACTCTATTACTATCAGTAAACCAGATATATGATATATACAGTGGCAGAATAAGCAATCCTGCTTGGGCATTACACTGGTAGAAAAGCTGTTTCTTGTTCTTTCCAATGTCATGTACATCAACATGATCAGTAAAAAATACTTTGCATAGACTCACTTTCCTTACATTATGGAATTTCATAGTGAAAAAACGTTTAAGAGCAAATCAAATATATTCAACATTTTGTCACAAAAAGCCAATTTTTGGAAATTACATGAGATAAACAGATCAAGGAAGTATCAGCATTTGGTTGCATAACCATAAACCTTAATTGCACCCTGACAGCACTTATACATGGAGTCCACAATACAAATACACCAGTCTATGCAAATATTGGCCTGTCAACTGAATAATTTAGAACAAATGTGCCAAATTTCTGAACTTTTTCATCTTAATAGCTGTTTATATCGATTCAAAAAATTTTTTTTTTGTTGGATTCAAATCAGGGCTTTGAGTTGGCACTTCAGAACTTAAATTTTCTAATCTGTGAGATTCTACTTTGTGGTGGTGGTCAAATATTTCAGATTATCATCATGTTGGAAAATCCAGTTGAGGAGGCAGTCCTCAGAATATAGATTTAGTATATTGGTTAAAATGTCAAGGTAAACAAGCTGATCCATTATTCCCTAGATCCAATAAATAGGGTTTTTCCTTTTTCCAAAATAGCACCATACCATAATGGACTACCCCTCTCCATCTTTGGTCATCAGTTTGATACACTTTGAATCAAATGCTTCACAAAATCTTTGCTGCACATAAGTCCAACCATGGATCCAAATCTGATTCATAAAACAAAGCACCTTGACCCATATTACTAAGGTCCAATGAAGGTAGTCCTTAGCAAACAAATACTGGGCCCTTTGATTATTTAAGAAAAGAAAGAGTTTCTTCCTGGCAACATGCCCCATCAATTTGAAATCACCAAGCCAACTCTGGACAGCTCTCACAAAGATTGGTAAATCCTCTAAACCCCTTAAAGCATCAATGGACATCTTTCACCAATTCATTTTAGACAGGTACTTGATTTTCTGATTGATTAGAGAGCATTAGTTAATCAGGGTCTTGCACTTCTATGGCATTTGATGTAGCCACCCATTTGTTTGTACAGCTTCCAGGCTAGATAACCACCTGTGTTACTCCCCTTGACCAACTTAGCAATGTTGGAATGTAAGACCTTCTCCTCGAACAGCTCCACAATTGAGCATTGGACTTAAACTGGCTTTTTTTTAATCCATTGTAGAATGCTAAAAAGTTATCTATTAGTTTACTATTGGTTATCCAAAAAACCCACAAATATAAGCAGTTGATGTTGGCATTCTTAAACTTTTCTTACTATTAAATCCTATCATAATGTAAAAAAAGGAAGCTTATGCAAAATACTTACTGCCGATCATGTCGATGTACATATCAATTGAAAGAATAAGAAATTGCTTTACTAACAGTGTAATGCCCAAGCTGAGCTGAAATGTTTATTTTTATATACTGTGTCTCAATTATGTTTGTTCTGCCACCGTTCTTAAACTTTTGTCTACCATATAACATACATATATATATATAGTAAGTTAGTGAAATCTAAATATAGCTAACAACCTACTCCAGTGGCTGTGAACCATGTCATCTGGTAATGATTCATCAGCTTCAACAATGTCCTGTGTTAGGTTGTCTCCTGGAGGTTGGATACCACTGCCTGAGATGCCCAAAGTCACATTCTGAATACCTAAAGTTAATTTAAAAGAAAACTAAATACTTATACAAATTGCTTAACC
The DNA here is from genome assembly GCA_018389105.1 of Nautilus pompilius. Lineage (NCBI taxonomy): Eukaryota > Metazoa > Mollusca > Cephalopoda > Nautilida > Nautilidae > Nautilus > Nautilus pompilius. Next base: position 133,137 of record JACATO010000998.1, on the reverse strand, counting down.
CTTTCAACCCTATCCTACCTGATTGTTATCATACAGAAAAGAGAGAGATAAAGCACCATTAAAGAAAGAAATATCAAGTATAATTTAGAAACATATAAAGAGGGCTATGTGCTCTTCCAGAATCACTACCATTATGGAATATTTCCAAAGCAGTAAAGAATTTTATTTAAACAGGAAATATTTACCATACAAAATTCTTGTCTTAGCAAATATATGGATGGCATATATCTATATTTATAAAAAATCTCTAGACAAGAAAAGAATTTTGATATGAAGATTTTCTTCAAAGAAATTTAAACCTGAGTGAAGGATGATGGGACTATAAAGATGATGAAACAACAACGAAGAAATTTTCAGGATCCAATGTGATATGATAAAGAGTTGAACCCATCTACATTTTTTTGTCAGTGTTAAGAAGCCACTGTGAATACCTTTAAAAACACACTATTCTTCAGTAGTGGAGTAATGATAATCAAAACTAACTAATTTACTCTCTTGAAATATGTTACAGAACAAATCAAGATTTCCAAATTGATTTATTGCAAATTTATTTAGGTGAGATACATCAAGAACAGTGAGAGAATTTTAGACCAAAACTCTTCCATCTAAATCAATGTAAAGTTTATTGTCACCTTATGCATTTTAATGATCATATGTAAAGTTTTTCTTTTAACCCTCATTTTAAAAAATTTCATCCATTGGTGCATAACTGATCTACCTAAATTATTTTAACTCATTTTTGATTCTGTTATTTTGTTTTTGCTTTCTTTTCTATTGCTAATTGATGGTTGGTATTTTTTCTTACTTACCTCCCTTGCACTTTGCCGAGATACCAAAATGTGTGCAGAGATTGTTTTACTACCTGTGGCTGTTGAAATGATGCATTGTGTAACAATGAAACAGAACAAAAAAATCATCAAAAGTTGGCTTTATAAAAAAAATACTGCATGTAAGATGAGAAAAGACGACTCTGCATGTCTCCATGCAGCATTGTTCAACCAACAGATAATTAAAAAAGATAAAACAACCAGATGGTGTAGTACAGTGTGTTTAAATTCATGCAGAAAACAAGGCAGCTATTCTTGAGATTCCCACATTTATGCCCCCCCCACAAAGGGGTAGAAACTATAGCCTGCCAAAAACAAAAATCATCAAAAACTGTAAGCAAATAACTTTTCATCCTTCATTTCAAGTCACTAATAAAAAATGATACCGTTTCTGTATTTTTTTTTCCAGTTTTTAATACAAGTTTTTACCATAATTTCTAACAATTTCAGTCCACTGATTAAGTGTCGATCTTTTTAATAAAGTTGGTGGTTGATGTTCATGTATTCTCCGCAAACTTATCAGCCATTCCGGATTAGCCAAAATCACTGTAAACCTTACCCACTTTCTAAACGCCATTATTAGCACAAATTGCATAAAGGCTGGAGTCAGTGTTTTTTAAAAGTCTGACATGCCAGAGTTTTTGCTTCACCACTGTTATTCTGCTTGGAACTAACTTCTTGCTCAATATGTACATAGCTATAAGCAACTAACAGACTAAAACATGAAAACAATACATGTTCAATGAGACGACACATACCAATGACTTTTTTCCAACTAATCAATTATCTGGGCAACAGTCATATTTTGGCAATGACAAAAGTGAAAATGCACCTCCTGGTTGCATTGTAAATAGGTTCTTCATTTTCATTTATTGAAGTTATAAAGGCTGATTTATTTCTAACATCAAATTCAGGATCAATAAAATGAGGTCTTTAGTTGATCTGTCCTATAACCAAGCTATTTTATAATGGTGATCCAAGAGCACAAATTGACTTAATACCTGCATTTTAATACTGAAAATTGGCAACATAGCTTAGTAGCTATTGTTTTCATACTTTCAGATCACTAAGATTAATTCCAAATTATTCTATTTTTCTTTTAATATTTAAATCATAATTTTAGAAAATGAATCATGAAAATTAATAGTGCAATAGTTACTTTACTCACTCTACAATTGGTTAAGCTTTTCAGTATACCAAAATTTTGTACTTCAAAACTAAGTCTTTATAATTTCCTTTTTTTCACTCTCTCTTTTTCACAGCCACCTACAAAATACTGAATTTGTATACATTTTGCAGAATTTGATAAAATTTTACTTTTATAATTGAAAATATCAACATCATTTTATGGATTCTCAGACAGTGATGAACACCAGAAGGTATCATGATACCACATAAGCAGAGTCAGCTTTCATCTGAGCAGAACCAAAGATTCCAAAAACAAAAAAAAAATAAAAAATTTTAAGTGTTGGGACTTTAAAGAAAATAGCATTTTCTCCAGATTTTAAAAATATTGCATTAACCTTCAAAAAATTTAAAAAAAAAAAATCTTTGGAAGATGTAAGTATAGATAGACATCCTTTGCCTAAACCTTTTGGAACTATTCAGGGTTAATCCAGATAACTGTGTAACTAAAATCCAATTCCTCCCTTTCAGTAAAACGTCAATAGTTCATTTAAATTCATAGATGGATAACCGCAGAAAGGTTGAACAATTGAACTAGATGTTACAACAGCTTCTACAATCAACAGCCGTTATGTTGACCATCCTAGCAGTGTTTTCCAGTTATAGAGACTTAACTTCAAACCACAATTATCAAGTTTTTCCAAAAAAAAAAGCTATACTAGCCCAATTTCCAATATTCTTACTAAAATGTAGAATAGAGCAGTTTTTCATTTAAAGAATTTTTAGGTAAGTAACAATATTAGCAATAGTCACTGTTTTTGTTTTCTTCTCTCTTCCATCCTTAGATATATTTAATAAATAAATATATAAAGGATAAAAGCGATGAATGTGCACTAAAATTTGAGTGACTGCCAACACATAATCAAATGTGTGTGTTGATTAGTTTAGCAGGAAAATGAAATCAATTGCACTCTCAATGCCTTTGAAAATAATCATCTAGATCATGTCTAAATATGGGTTTCCATGCCTTCCTATACAAAGTAAATAAACACTTGACTTTTAAATAATTTTTAATGGTACTAACTTACATGAAATGTCAAAAACCATCTCCAGCACAGCATGTTGCTTACCTAATGCATGACTTCTTCCCAGTATTGAATTAGTTCCCTGAGGTGTTGAAGATCTTCTTATTGCAGAACCACCAGCACCATGAGGCATTTCAGACTAAAAATGGGGGAAAAAAACGAGTAAATGATTTAGACTGAAATTCAGCCTCAATAAATATGTGGAATACAAATAAATATACAATTAAACTGGAAAAGTTGCTTGCATCAATAATTTACTTTAAAAAATTTGTGGATGGATGACCAAAGGTCGTGTTAAACAAGTAAACTAGATATTACAACATCCTGTATGATCAACAGCCATTATGCGCACCACCCAAAGAGATTTTTTCCAGTTAAAGAGATTTTTAGCGATTAATGACCACTCAATAACTGGAATAAAGTGCATATTTGAGAATTTTCTGTAAGTATACTTAAAAGTAGTCACTTATATGCTAAAGCTCTAAAAATAGAGAAAAACTCAAATAAAATAGCTGACAACAGATATTCAGTCAATAGAAGGGGCCAGAATTGCAATCCAAGCCATCAGTTAGACTCACTTAGCATACATATATAATAAATCTTGTCAACTTCAGGCTAATAAAGTAAATTGATGTTATCTCTATTTTTTCATCCCTAAGTGTTGCAATCACATCTGACTCCTGTTACCTCAATCAATCTCACTATCTCAAACATTTTTTTCAATCCCCAGCAAAATTACCATACAACATGATCTAATTTACTTTGTTTATCTCAAATTTTCGATAATGTCAAATCTTTTTCTTGACTCCAAAATTCTCCAGTTATGTTATTTCTTTGAAAAGGCATTTGGATTTTATGAATAAGCCAGCCATGTGTGTTATAATCAATTACTCTCCAAGGCTAATAGAAGGAAAACAATTATCTAACACCTAAAGGTTATTACAATAACGGTTTTGGGTGATCAAAACATCACCACTGGTAAAAAAAAAGTGAGAATTGCATTATTTATAAAATATTCAAAATTAAACATCTCAGACTTTTGCGTTTTGTAGTCATTGTATTTATTGTAGTTTTTATATTGTAGTAGTCATTAGTTGTTGACATCATTAACTCAGTGTTTGTAAACATGACAGCATCCAGAAAGTACAAGTTAGATGTAGTCTCCAAAATGATTATAACAATACCAATAAATGAGTTAAAAAATTATACCAGTATCCACAGCAGACAATGACATTGTTTCAACAAAACATTCCTAATTAGCTGTGATTCTGCTTGAGCATGCTTGTCGTCTCTGTCTTCTGCAGGTTATAAAGATAGTCTGAGTATAAGTGATAACATTTTAATAGTGATACTTCTTGCTGCTGATGCTGGGGTGCAGTTTGTTAAATAATAGTAAATGGAATACATTATCACAATCAAGGCAATGGAGAACTAAAGTATGTAATGATTTTATATATGAGGATGTTTCAGAAAATAAAGGCAATAGTTACATCGGTGCTCTCTCTGTCTCTCTGTCTGTGTGAAAAAGCAGTAAATGTCACATCACCAAGCATCGCTGATAAACAAATACTGGAACACTCTCTCTTGTTTGCATGGTGATGTTGTTGTTATGCTAGTGAGCAAATAAACAATATGGCTGTACAGTTTTCAGTATGCCCCAGAGAACAACAATAATCTGTAATTCATTTTCTGGGGGCCAAAATTGTTCCACCAATTGAAATCCACTGAAAAATGTTGATAAAATATGGAGACAACTGTATGATGCAAAATAAATTGTATGAGTGGGTGGACAGATTTAAAAACAAAACATTAGTAGTGAACGAGGATTGACCAAGACATCCCAACAGTACTATCACTGAGGAAAACATTGGCATGGTAAACACAGCTCTCCATGGTAACCATCACCACTTTGAACCTCTACCACATCCTCCTTATAACCTGGTTCTTGTCCAATCCAATTTTTACCCCCTTAGACACCTAAAAGATGATCTCTGAGGTCAAAGATTTGCTAGTGATCACAAGGTCCAACAGGTGGTGTAATTGTAGATTACACAGCAACAAAAAAGCTTCTACCAGGATGGCATCAAAAAAAATTATTGAACTGTGTTTTTTGCAAAACAGGGGAACTACATAGATAATTGATGCTGTCCAGCAAATGATACCTGGTAACTTACTTATCTTATCTATGAATTGCCTTTACTTTCTGAAACACCCTTATATGTACTGTAAAGCTGTTTTTCTGTGTTAAGTTGGACCACAAGACTTGTTGTAGAGATAAACAAACACTGGAAAACTGAATCTAGAACCTCCCAAGATTAAAAGTTGTATGAACAAAGAAAAATTGAACAGCATAATAAATGATAAACAATTTGTATTTAAAATAATGAGATACAATCTGGCTTTTTTTCTTTACTTGCATAACTGTAACCAACAAATTCCAAATAAATACTGGCTGGGTGGATAATCAACTAAAACTAAACATTTTGTGGTGACAGATAATAGCCACAACTCATTTTACAATGGCATCCATGAAAATCTAATGAAAAAGGACAGCAGAGGATTCTCTCTTCCAAATGTCTATCAACTATGAAAATATACTTCCTGACAGGATATCATCCAATCTGAAAATGGTCCAGACTATCAAAAGTTTCTTCTATGGAATAAAACAGACTAGGCCAAGAAGATGGAAGTATAGTGTATAATTTTCTGGTGATTGCAATTTCAATCAATTTTACTTGTATCACTATCATACCTGTATTTTGTCAAACTAAAAAAGAAAAAGAAGTGCAAATATTTGCATTGCAAATAAACAGTTGCACTGTATGCGAGAGAAAATTCCTTTAAAAAAAATAGAGATAGATAGTCAAACATGTTTGAAATGGTAAAAAAACACTAGCCAGATAATTAATAACATTGTAATAGCTTTCTTGGTAGCCGTCACATAAGAGATTTTCTCTAGCTAGATAAAGGCAGACATCAGAAATAGGTTGACAGAAAATATCTAACATAACCTACAAAAAAAAAAACAACATTAATAATTGTTCAGACTAAATGTGGCAAATAACTGGAAAAACCAGGCCCACAGTAGTGAGCCAGTTCAGAAAACTACACCATTAAACAAACAGCTTACACAGTCTTCACCCAAAATGGAATGAGACCCTCTTTCTTGCTCCCCTCAAAACACACGGTCAAATCAGTATGCCTGTATACTGCAATGGACCAATGTTCAGTAACCTGCAATTTATTTTTTTTATTGTGATAATTTAATATCTCTGTCCAACTGACACATCGGCGGGTAGTTAAACACTCACTCTCAGTATGGCATGAGTGGTACTGGGACGTGACTCAGCAGGTGATACACTAGATCGTTCTCGAATTGGTACTCGGAGGTCCTTGTCTCCCATGGCACTGCTCACTCTGGTAGGCATGTGTAGGCGATGCTAATAAGAAAAAAAAAAACAACAAAATTGTCATTTTACATTTGTTAAAACTATTACTAAAATTAGCACCCACATTATAATTTGTTCTGGCCATAGTGAAATTTCAGGGTTCTGTGTTATCATAAAACTGCCAAATAAGCTTCTCTTTCTACTACAGTTTGTCATGGTTAGTTCTATTCTAATTACAGATTACACTGGTCAACAAGTATTTTTCATCAAGCACATGTCAAGGTGTACTTAGTGTAGTTTTTAATGCTTATTTCAGATATACAATTAGTTTTTTGACATCACGTACAGTTTTCAAGATGAGAAAGTTTTTTGGTTTTAGCTCATGCATTATATAGAAATTCCAATTAACAACGTGTATGCATGTATTTCATTTACATCATGGAAACATACCTTTAAAATAAACTACAGTATTCATTGCTGCATAGTTCAGATGCAATATTTCATCATCTTAAATTAACCAATCAAGTTTTGTCTGATGAAAGGTATTTCAACATCTCAAATTGTCCAGTCATAATTGGTCTGATGAAATATTTCATCATCTCAAATTCAATATAAGTATAACCGTTTGTATCGATTTCCTTACTTGTTTTACAGTGTAGAAATACTCCTGATGTGTTTTGTTATGTCTGTGGACAATTTATTGTGAAAGCTCAAAAACGTACAATAACACCAGAGATCAAGAAGATTTATAAGCTATAGATGTTTTTTTTAAAAAGCTGTACTTCTCCATAATGGTAATTTGAAGCCCTCCATTCCTATTGCACACTCCATTCATCTTCATGAATCATATGAGAATATGGAGCTTTCACTTCATGCCATTGCCTATGAAAGATACTCAAGGAAAATATGGAGATTTAAAAGTCATTGTAATGTTAATGGGAATGTAGTCAGGTTTCACAAAATACTGTTGTTTCTTGTGTCTATGGGATAGTTGGGCAACTGACAGACATTATTTGGAATCAAACTGGCAGACAAGATCATCATACCAGCCAGGACTGTCTAGCGTCAAGAATGCATCTCTTGTAGATCCATGTAATGTCCTATTGCCTCCTTTGCACATAAAGCTTGGACTGATGAAACAGTTTGTAAAGACACTAGGGAAGAGAAATGCCAGAGGGTTTGAGTATATTTTAGAAAAGTTTCCCAAAATCACACAGGCGAAGTTGAAAGAGGGTATCTTTGTCGGACCCCAAATTAGAGAAGTACTCAAAGATATCAACTTCAAGACAACACTGGATGAACTGGAACTGCCTGCCTGGAATGCTTTCAATTGGATCTGTGAGAATTTATTGGGCAACAAGAAGGCAATGGACTACAAGGATGGCATCAAGAATCTTCTGAAATGTTACTCAGCAATCGGTTGTCGCATGTCACTGAAAGTTCACTTCTTGGACTCCCATCTGGAGTTCTTCGCAGATAACCTTGGAGCAGTGTCTGATGAACATGGTGAAAGATTTCACCGGGACATTAGTGCTATGGAGAAACGGTACCAAGGCTTCTGGAATGACAGTATGCTGGCTGACTACTGCTGGACACTTTACCGTGATCAACCAGATCAGGAACACCGCAGGAAATCCAAATCACAATGTTTCTAACTCTGTTGTTCTAACTTTGTCTGTTTTGTCTGACCCATTTTTTGTGTATTCACTCTTTGTAGAATGATAGTGATGACTTTTAACTCAATAAACTCATTTACTTTCTGAAAATAATATGTCCTTATTTATTACGTTAATGATTTCATATATACAATATGTAAATATTTGCATGTATCTACTGAAAAACTGATACGTGCTGCATACAAATGGAGTGAAATTTTGAAATCAGCATGGAAAATTAGTCTAAAAAAGTTGGTTTGCATTCATAATGAGTATAATACATTTAATTTTGTTGACCAGTGAATTATCAGGATCAGCATTAGCTTGACAAAATTCTTTATTCACCCTCACCAAAGTTACAACAAACACTCAATTTATCTTTTCGTAAACTTAAGAAATCATAGATATTTCAACTCCCCTCAAAATAACTATTTTCTGTAGTGCAGGCTCTTTTTGATTTGTAAGCACTCTGACTGTGGGCAATTATTACGAAAATTTTAATGTAAAAATTTTCCATATTAATTACTTACTGCTATCACTTATTTATATACAGAAGTTAACTGTACAATACCAAGTGCTTACCACTGTAAAATATGAAATATTTGTCCCACATTTTATCAAACTTGGCGAAGCCTTTTACCAACTGAGCTAGTTATGAATATACTGACAGAAGGTAGGCTGTGTAGGTTTGTGTGTGGAAAAATTATCATTTTGAGGAGTTTGATAAGAAAAGTCAGTTACATCAATCAGTTAATTGTGCTCCTTCACTTTGAATCAAAGTAGAAATATTTATGTTGTTATTAATGAGATTTATAGAATTTGCTTGCTTTTTTAACTTACAACTTTCTAGTAAATTTATTATAAAATCTTTTTTGAAAACAAACTGCACACTAATTCAATTGATTTCTGAAAAATTGTCACTTACAAGCAAACATTTACTAATTTTATTTAGCAATCAGTTGACATCCATGACCATCAAATCTTCTACCTACTAATTCCAACTGACCACCTAATCATCACTGAAAATATCTGGGATACAAAAAAAAAAGAAAGAAGAAATACAGAAACACCTGCTCGGACTAACACAGTCTGACGTAATTACCATTATTCTAGGAGCTTGCACATCGAGAACTTCTGGAACATTTATTGGGGGCAGTGGTTCATTCCGAGGACCAAGTGATGTTGGAGACAGAAGCTGTTCGGTGTAAGTAGGTCTCAGTTTTGTTACAAGTAAAACACCTCTGGCACTTTGAAAATTTCTCTCCTCTTCCTGTGGCATAGAAACGGGTTGTAACCAACCAATTCCCAATAGAAAGAAAAATTTGGGAACAAATAGAAAAGGTTGAATTTAAAAAATAAATTAAAAATAACTGATAATAATAATTTTTGTTCATGTTAAAGATGTCTCGCCTGTTTCTCATTCCCAATAAAAACTGCTAGTCTCTTGAATATTTTCTTTTATGTATTTCCTTAATATGTAAATGACCATCAATTTATCTTACATATTTACACATTTTTTATATACAGAAGAAACAGAACACAGAAACAAATAAGCTTTCATCATTCGTTAGAACGCAGCTATGTTCTTACAAAGAAGAAAAACATTGTGATACAACAATAATAATAATGATAATAAAATTAATTTCACATTGATCTTTGCTGACATCTTCAAATCTATCAAAAGTATAAAATACAAACACAAACAGAACTCTACTAAACTAAATCTTTAAATGTAATAAAGGTTGAAAACTTCCTTAATGCATTGTTTTCCTAACACGACAAGGCACATGGCCGGTTCATTGTTGATTTTGTGAAGATAGTCAGAGGTTTGTTGCAGCAGATGAGAAAATTTAGAATACAGCGGTGATATATAAACTACAGGTTCAGCTGATATTAAATTAGAAGTTTACTGAGGAAACAGACAGACAAGACAATAAGTAACTAGCAAAGGAATGAAAATAGAGACTTTACTATCTTGTACTATAATTTAAAACAAATATAAACAACGCAAGATAATAAAAAGTAATGTCATGATTTTAAAAGAAACAAATGGTTTTAATTGTGCTTTAGAGCACTTCTTTTCTGTTTGTATTTAACATCTTTATGTAAAGGAATAAGAGGCGGAACTTGGTTAGCATGCACAGACAGTACAGATCTAATGAAAACATTGTTTTTTTCTTTCCTTCAGGTGGCCAAGTGATGTACACTATTTGTTAGTTGTTTAACATAGACACTTTCAGTCAAAATAAAAATTTAATCTGGTTTAACTTGGACAATGATTTACCAAGCAGTTTAGTGAAATTCTTAATTTCCACAACATTTAGTAGCTATCTTTTGTTTACCTTAGTTATGACATTTCCAATGTGGTAAAGACTACAGCCAACAAAACACTGAACCTGTAGAAGTACACCCAAAGCTAAAAGAATTTACATATTAATTCATTTGGATTAGCATAGGCACTGTATAGAATGACCAAAATAGCTAACACTAAAGGCCTTGTTTGATTAAAATTTTCAACTGTAACTCACATGCAGTAGCAGTAAACCAATAGAGACAAAGAAAAAGAAAAGAAAAATAGTTATTTCCCCATTTTGGGGCCTTGAATGAGCAATGTAATTAGCCTCTAGTATCCTAATATTTCCATATCCATCCAGTAAAAACATGCCCAAGCTAAATATCTGAAGGTTTTGTATTACTACTGGGTTAATTTGGCTGCTGTGCAAATAGACTTTCGAGATTACATTTGCTGTAGGCCTAACTGCTGAAAGAGAAAGTGAAATTGTCTAAGTTTTGTGAACACTGACCCCAGCAGGTGGTTTTGATATGTCAGAAGCAAGGGGCATTAATCGTATTTTTCCCGGTTCTCTGTGATGTCCGTACACTCCCTGGCCGCATACCTTTCAGTCCTGGTTGATTTGCACTGCTACTGTGAGTCTCTGAGGGATCGCTGCAAAATATCAACATGAAATCATTACCAATATCAAAATGAAGTTGTGTACTATGAGTGAGAAAGCATAACAGAAAAAAGAAATGACACTATTTTTTATAATTAGTATAGCAACTCTCTCATAATTACAACATAACTTGGACCCTAAATTAGTGAGTAGATTTACTGTAGAGTAAGAAAACAAACACATTAGAGTCCCAATTAACTGATAATGCCAAAATGATGTACATAAAGGAAATGAGTTTAGTAAATGCTGACAACAAGTTCTCACTTGTACAAATACAAAAAAGTTATAAACAGGAATACAGACTGAATTAATGATGCACAACTAACTAAGTAAACATAGGCAGTGTAATTAATAAGCTACAAAAAACAAAAAAAAAAGAAAAAAAAAATCTATTTTAAAAAAGGTATAAATTGTAAAATGACTTATAAAAATATCCAACAGGGGAATTAAAAATGAAAAAAACTAACTTTGAAAAAGTTGGAGAGAAATACTAAAAATAATTACTGATCTTCTGCTCATGTGTTAACTTAAAAAGAAAAAAAAAAAATAAGAATGAACCAATTAAAGACCTAAACGTTCACAACAGAAAAAAACGAACTGAAATCTTAAATATTTCCCCCAAGAATATTAAATGAAATTCCAGTTTATTTGAAAACTATTAGCCTCTTTCCTTAATTCATTGTTAATAAAGGCATCCCTCCAAACAAATAGACAGTAGTAAGTATTATGCTTAGCCGCTGCTAGAATGGGTGATAAGAGTGAATCTGGTAACTAAAGACCATGCAGCTTAACCCCAGTTGTACGCAATTGTAGAATCCTTTATTAAAGACAGTATACAAAACCATTTTGAACTAATACCTTTAGAAGATGCTCAGTATGGGTTCAAGGCAAAAAAAAGAAAACTTTTCTAATAAATCTTTTACCATTGAAAGTCATGATTAAATTAATAGATAAGAAATCAAGTTGATATGACTTCAGTAAAGATTTTGATAAAGTTCCATGTGAAAGATTAACAGAAATAATTTAAGAGACAGGTGTTTGTACTACACTTTTGCTGTGGATAATGCACTTCACCGCAAAACAGACACCAGCATGCTGTTTTAAATGGTATATCGTGTTCAGACCAACAAATCTTGAGTGGTATGCCACAGGGTTCCATTTCACACCATCTTTTCTTTCCAATTTACATTAATTATATTGAAAGTATGGTGGATGTAAATAATAAAAAATTTGCAGATGATATTAAAATTTATCCTAAAGTTAATGCTGAAAAAGAGGGGAAATAATTTTCAAATAAATCTGATTAGATTGATCAGTAAGATGGAAAATGAAGGTATATACTAAAGATGGAAGCAAACACTCAAATAGGAAATAAAATAAATTGTATAATTACTATATTTTTTGGATTATAAATTGATGTGGAGTATAAGTTGAAATGGCTAATTTTCTCAATTTTCTTTCCTTGATTCACAGATGAGTCAATTTGGAGTATAAGACAAGGCTAGATCAAGTACACTAGTTAGCCAAACTTTCAACCAGTCAGAAACAATACATCAAACCCTACACAACACCATCATATTGCATCACTGTCTACAGTACTTCCAGGCTCATGAATATACTAATAAGCTGTTTGTGCACATCACTGAACTACTTTGTGGGATGATCTTCTGGATAATTGGACTGTTGAAATAATTTTTCAACATGTCTATAATCATGAGATATTCGAAACAAACTGCTAATGATGTTATTGGTTCTGTGTATCAAAAGCCCAATGCCTATTTTTAGTCACTGCAAGGCATCAGTGATCATCAGATTATTCTGTCTCATTATTTTATGTTGACCTACTTTAAAAAGCCAAACAAATGTGTCAGTTTTATATATCTTTGACATTTTAATTTGATTTTAAAATATTACAGCACACTCAAATTCAGAAATTCAACTCACAATTTCTTTTTTGATGGCATGAGTTGATATTCAGCTCTATTTCAAGTTGTTCAACATTTGGGTTTGACAACTAGGCCAACATAGATCAACATGCTCAGTTCTTCTTCTGATTTGTTAACATGGTACACTGCTCCAGAAAAGCACTATGGTAAATAATGTACATCAGCAAAGGAAAAATAGGGTGAAATGTAAAAACAGCAATCATCAGTTGCAATTTGTCTGGCCTTTAATCTCAGCTGTACAGTACTAAGTCCACAACACATGGCACATTGGGTTAGCATCCATGCCTCTGACTTATCCTCAATGTTAGTCCCCCTAGCTTTGCAGCTGCAATTTTCTTTCTTGGTTTTCTTCATAATCTGATACATACCCTTTGCTTTACGCCAGTCCCTAACACATTTCTTGCTGACATCATATTTCCTGTGTGCAGCCATATTATCATCGTTTTCTTCGGCAAACTTTATAATTTCCAGCTTTAAAGCTGTCATGTGCGACTTGTGTCTTTGGCTTTTGGAGATAAGATAAGGATTTTTTTTTGGGGGGGGTATTTATATGTATAATCAGGATTGAAAAGGACAGATAAGACATAAATGAAAGTGAATGTTTGGTTATTGATTGGACAGATTCACATGCTTCAGAGAGTGCATTAACAGTTAATTGCTCACCAAATCACCAAACATTCTGGGCAGTAGGTTCTCTAGTCTGTTTCAAATAAGCAAATTTACAGTTTATTTCAGAAAATAATGCACTTTGTCATTTTTAAAATTTTTTCATTAAAGCAATTTCAATGACTCTATCCATAGATAATTCAATGTGGAGTAAAAGTCAAAGTCTGGAGTTGCAGAGATAAAAGTATCAACTTATATGCCAAAAAATATGCTATTATTACTGTAGTTTGGAGATTGTAAATTGGAAAATGTAATTTCAGAAAAGAATTTTGAAGTTATTATTAACAAAAATCTTAAATGTGAAGATCAATGCATTTCATCAGCCAACAAAACTAATAGCATATTAGCTTAACTAACAAAAGAATCAAATACCAAAAGTTAATTAATTATGCTTCCATTATACATTTCATCCACATCTTGAATATGCTTTACATACATGGAGTCCTTAATGAAGGAATGATGTGAAATTATTAGAGAGAGTTTGGGATATAAATCCACCTGAATACATCCAGGTTTCAAAGATTCAAAATATGTTCAATAACTAAATATATTAAAATGATCTATTTTGGGTTTTTGATATTTAAGAGGATACCTGATGGAGTTTTCAAAAGTTAGCAATACCAGAAAGGGTCATATCTAGAAATTGATCAAGAATTAATCATAGCTAGATTTTAAAAAAAATTAACATTTTTATTAACAGAATAACAAATGAATGGAATAAACTGCCATCACAAAGCTCAGTAGTGTTTGGAAGCTGTGTATAAGCCATGATGGGTTCCCGCCTCCTTGTAAAAACATGCCATAACTTACTGAAAGATTGAGCCACTTCTATCAATTAAATCCTTTGGCTTGACTGTTAAGATGCCTTCCAGTGACTGCGGATTCTTCATCATGCTGCTAAGTATGCTGGGATTTCTTGACAACAGAGGAACCTTAAATAGGCAAGCAAATGAACCATAAAAAAAAAAGCCAAACCGTATTCAGATTTTTTTTTAAGTCAAATCACATTTGTATAAAATAACAATATTTGATTTTTACTTCCATGGTATTTTTTTACTTTTAAAGAAATGCATGTTTCAGAGATGTGCTTCTATTACAATATGACATCAAAACTGCTATTTGGTGAGTTGGGTTAATGTTATCGTAAAGCATGGGACAAAACTAGCTGCATTAATGTATATTGTACTCAGTTGCTTTGCCAAGCAGCAGAAATTTAATAGGTCACATCTTAGATGAAACAGAAAAATGAAACTACTTTACAAAGGCCCTCAAATTTGTAATGTGGACATGTACCGTATCTCCAGACAAATACAAACAGCTCATATCACAGAATTTACATCTATCACTTAACTGAAAAAAGTGTCAGCTTTCAAACATTAACCAACACGAAATACTGTCCTACATTAAAAGGTGTTATGCAAGCAGGTAGAATTTAATCACCTTTGGTATGCTGTTCATGCTGGAAGTTTCTCGAGATAGAAGCATGCCAACCATTTCATTCCGAGGTTGGGGAAACAGTATTGGCTGAGTGGCAACTGAAGCTGGCTTAGTATCTTCTACTGAAAATAAAACAATTAAATATCTAAAAATCAAAGAAAACAAAAAAAACAAAGGCTGAAAAAGAAAATTGTGCAAAAATGCTTAAAATATTTGAGTTATAAACCAAAATTGTTAAAACGTATTTCTAATCCTTGTCCATTATCTGGGTTACTACAAGATCTTGAGCTTTGAAATGGAGTTGTCGTCTTCTATAGGTTAGAGCTTAATGACTGCCCGCTCCAAATCAGGGCTGGGATCCCTGACCCTCTGCCACAGGTTTTTTTCGTAAGGTGAGGATTAAGAATAAACTGAATAGTAGCTTTATTGGCACTACTGGCTTGCTGGAGAAACCTAGCAGATGAGATATAAACAACAAAAGGTTTCAGCTGCCAGTAAAGCCAATTCTTTAGATAAACTATCAAACATCCCGAACCAACTCAGTCTCACTATGTTCATCCTTGGCTTGTCCACATCTTGAATGTGTTATGTAGGTAAAAAAAAAAAAATACGCTAAATTATCTGAAATCTGAATATTTCAAGAGAGATTTGTTAAAAGTTTTTAAATAATTAAGGATTTTAGTGTGTGGTTACCTACAGTTGCCACCACTAGTTGTAAATAAACAGAATAAAATGCTGGTGGTGGTGGTGAATCAATTTTCAACTCATAATGACAATGGATGCCTTGCGCAAACCAAGATGGATTATTGCCCTCCCCCCCGGTTATGACTAGCTAAAGAAGCGAAAACTAACTTATGAATAACTCTGATAAGTAAAGTTTCAATACCCTAAAGCAGCTTTGGAAATATGCAAAGGTGTTGAAATTATTTTCGTTTTCTTGACATTTACTTTTCCAAATGACTGCAGTTCTCAAATTTCTTGAAGACAATGTATGCAAACTGATTAAAAGCAGAGTTTCAAATTTAAAAAAAAAAATAATACTGGAGACTTATGAAAAAAACTGATCTCATCAATCACAACTAAGTTTGAGATAAGTCACTAAAACAATTTACACTTATAACTCTTGAAGTTTAGCAGAACAAAAAAGCACAAAAAATATTATGCTATTAATGAAATACCTCATAGCCCAGTACTAACCAAGCAGTGTCCCATACATTTTAAATTTTTTTTAAAAATTGTTTTAAATATTCATTATTTGCTTTATTCTATGTAAAAAACACACAGAGTAGTTCAGTTTTCTGATAATCAACAGAATCCTGAGCAAAACCAGCAGCATGGAATGATTTACTTGGTGTGTCAGGGTAGAAAGGAGAATAGGACAAAATTTGGTTTGCCCCACAATGATTGGAGTCCTTATGATTTTCTGAATTTTTATTCTGAGTGGTGTGCATTTCATTCAGTTAAAGTTAAATACATCAGAAAATGGTGCTGTACTTACGCAAGACAGACAGTGCATACTGTTTCAACAAACTCCTCAGCCAACCAATCACCTATAAATTAAAAAGGCATCAGATTAAGATGTCCATGGGCAGTATGTAATGTTTATCCAAAATGTGATGCACTACATTATACTTAAAACTTGTATGATGGCCTTTAATTTTTAAATATTCATCTCAGCAGATCCCAGTGAAATATAAGGGAGGGTACTACATTTCCTTCTGCTTGAAATAATTACTCCTATTATTTTACTCACTTTAGGATAAATACACTTGCAGGAAACAAATGAATCAATTTGAAACAGACATTAAAACTAGTGCTAACACCTACCTCAGTCCATAGGTAATCAAAAGTAATGCTGATTATACTGTCCCTGACACAAGCAAGGGGAGTAATGGGTGGATACCCAGTTCTCTGTCTTCGAGGATTCAGCTGGTGTTTGTGTTTACCTGTTTCCTCAAGCCTAATAATAATAATAATAATAATAATAATAATAAATAATAATAATATAATAAAATAAATAAAATCAACATTTATTTGACTACTGTAAAACTTTCTGCTTGGGTTTATCATATCAATACCATGTACAGAAATAATTCATTGTTTATGGGAATTTTTTTTTGTTTTTTCCTAGGTGATTCTAAATATAACCAGTCAGGGGGACAGGAAGTTTTTAAAGCGTATTTAGCCCATTTGCTGATCTTAAATAAATTACTGTTTCAACCTCAAACTTTCTCACTCGACAAAGGCACATCTGGTTGACAGCACTTTGTTTAACTCAAATTTATAATAATCTGTAATAATATTTTATTATGCCACTAACAAAAAAAAAAAGGTTTAAATCTGTATTTTCCACATCAGAAATACTCTTAAATATCTCTCTGCAAACATCTGTATGACAAACCAGACTCTTTAAATTCCCTATTAGTATTCTGTTGCATACCCTAGAACGGGTCTCACTAATAATTTATAAAGAACGCTATTTATTAAATGCTTTATCGTATCCTAGACACCATTTGCCTTAAGATATACACTACTGTCACACTGCTTCTGTTGCTTTAAGGATCTTTCTTCTCACTCACTTACCTTTGTTATTTCTGGTATCTAATCGATATAAAGTTCTTTTCAGTGTCCAGAGCTCACATACTTGCAGAGTAGCTCTATATCTGGAAGCAGGCAAGCTAATGGTAGGCTTGCTTTAATATCTATTTACAGAAACTATTCTTTTGAAAAACAAAACTTCTTTTTGCAGTTATTTCTTTAAGCAAGCATTGCTTTATCTATTTTTTAACACTGTTTAATTAATATCGTATTTGTTCTGTTGTTTTTAAAAATATTTAATAAACAAAAATAAAGCATACATTGCATAGTGTAAATACAGCCAGAAGCCAAAACTTAAGGCTAATTGTGCAATACAGCAAATGTTGTTATATCCAAGTATCTGAAGATGCTAATTATTACATTTCTTAATTATCAATTTTTTTCTTTATGAAAAAACTACATTTTGTTGAAAAAAAATATATAATGAATTTTAGAACTTTTTTTCTTCTCAGCAGTAATTATCAATTCACACATGTAGCAGATTTTAGACATCCCTGTAGAACTAATTCAAACTTTTGTTTATATTAGCAGAATATAAATTATTTGACCTATAAAAACTGCATGGTTCAAATGCAAATGTTAAGCTATCAGTACCAACAACCAATGCCAGCCAGCAATTTATTCAATTCATTTTTATTCTATCACTGAATTTTTGTTCTAATAGCTAGTAATTGTGACCTCCCCTCATGTTCTAACTATAGAAAACCATGTTTGCTGCTGTTCAAATGCTCAAATCCCTAGTTGTTCTAAAGTCCTCTGTCAGGTCTCTTAAATGTCTGAAATCCCAAACTAGGTAAATCTAATTTTATTAATAGAATCGATGCAATCATATCCAGCTGGGTTCCATTTGAACATCCACTGTACCTTCTACATTTGTAAAACCTGCAAACATTTGGGTGAATTTATGCAGATCATTTTTACATTATGTTTAAGTACAACAAATGTTTAAAGCATCATCTTCAGTATTTGCTAGGAACACTGGACATTCTGAAGAAAGAATATGCACCCAGCAAAGACACCAAATTCCCCCTATTTGACAGCTGGCTGTAAATATTAAACCAAAAACCTCAACCACCTTTCTCTAGACTCATGTGTATCCAAAAGGCATGCAAATAGGTAAACGGTTGACCAACCAATATGCACAAGACCAGCTAATTTGCATGTTGGACAAGACAAGGCAGCAGTCTGTATTTGCATGTGTCACCAATGACTTTCATCAAGCAACCTGTCTACTGTAGCCTAGGTTATGTAGAAACTGTTGCACAGTGCATTAACTTTGTGATGATGTTGTTGTTGTAACAGCCCATTGTGCATATTGCTTTCTTATTAGACAGGAGATGCACCACATCATCTGCTTAGTTTGAGTGATCTCCTTTAAACTTATACAGACTAAAACTTTAGTACAAGCATGTTCATTATTAAGTTTCTGACATGTTAATGAAGGGTTTGGAAAATTGAATTTTTTGTATTTCCCATGCATGCTTATCTGTAAAATATTTTTTTTGTAAAAATGTATTAACGAATCTAACTCAGTGTAAGAAAGCTCCTAGGTCTACAAAGCATGTTTCCAGCCATTCATACACTCTACAGCAAAAGCATTTCTCCGTTTGATTCCAGTTCCAATCGAAAGTCTTGAAATAAATAGTATGCTGTTTCTGTTTTGCTCACCTTTCATTATAATCAACAGCTAACACTTCTTCCACATAGCCATCTTGTTCAATAATTTCCTCATCTATGTCTGGCTGGTTGTTTGCATACTTAGATATTGCCACCTTCCCTGTTACTGAAAGTCTGCAATTAAAAATAAAACATTTAAGATTACAACAAATTAAAAGTCTCTGCAGATGCTTGGAATTCTAGGTAAGCTCTACCAGTGATTTTTTAAGTCTTGTAAGTCTTGAAAGAAAGTTTACTATCTAATATTAGGTTAAAGTTTTTTTGTTTTCTTTATTACTGCAACAATGAGACTTCATATTGTTGCCAAATATGAAGTTTAATAATCAAAGTAAGTTCCATTACAATCAATACACTTCTGCCAATGAGTTACAAGTGCATTTATACCATTTTGAAAAAAATCTAGATTTCTGGAGTTTATAAACTGTTGGAAGGCAGTTTCAATTGCTGCTTCGTTGGAGAAGGATTTCATACAGGGGAAGCTGTCGAGATATTTGAAAAGGTGGCAGTCTATGGGAGAAAGGTCTGGTGAATAGGCTGGATGAGGGAGAACTTTGTACCCCAACCTGTTCAGTTTCTGAAGAATCACTTTTGCAACATGAGGATGAGCATTATCCTGGAGCAGGATTGGGTCTCTTCAATTCACCAATGCTGGCTGTCATTTGGAGAGTTTCTGATGAACGTTTTATTCATGACAGTGTCTCACAGCTGTGATGGTTTCACCAGGTTTTGTTTCCTATGGCAAGCGAAGAACAGATCTCCAATTGACAATTTTATTGTTGTTCATTCAACTCATGAGGCACCCACTTGTCAAGCCTTTTCACCTGGCCGACTGTGTCAAGATGCCAGAAACAGTTGTAGCGCTTACATCAAGTTCTCCAGCAATTTCTAATACCGTTTTTCTTGGATCGGCTTCAACCGAGGCTTTCAGATGGTCGTCCTCACAGCTGGAAGGATGTCCACTACGTTCCTTATCTTCAAGGCTCACATCTCCTGATTGAAACTTTGCAAACCATAGTTGTACTGTACGCTCATTTGCTGTGTCCGCACCCCATGTTTGCTTAATGTTACGAGTTGCCTCGCTCGCTTTGAGGCCTGGTTTGAATTTGTGAAGCAAAATGGCACAAAAACCTTTTCTATCCGTGCTTCACTCAGAATCCTGAAACAAATATCCATTTAATGATTTTTAAAAAGGTAGGTTTTTCATAATGTATGCCAAAGCACAGGCTACAAAACGATATGTATAACCTATCTACATACGCCTTCACAAGCAAGCAAAAGATAAACCCTAAACTAACATAACATAAAAACCAGCAAAACATTTGTAATGATAATATTAATTATATTGGGCTAGTTAAGCACATCAGTGTAATTATTTTCTTTGAATGTTTATGATTTTTCTTCTTCAGAAAATGCTTGAAAACCAAAATATTTGTAAAAACTTTCATATTACAGGTACAAATTGAATATGTCAGATGTCATTAACTTAGGAAAAGACAGACAGACTTGTAAACTATAACTCACAAATATTAGATACACAAAATTATGTATCATAATCCAATCCTTTAAAAATGTAACAACAGTGATAACATATTTAAGAAAAACACTGTGACCATGACTTGATTTGAAGCCCAGACTATATATATTGTCAAAGCTCAAGGCACATAAGTATAAGATTAGTATTATGAATATTGTTTTTTGCCTGTAAATTATCATTAGTACTTTTTCTAACAGTAAAAAACAAAAAAAAAAAATGGAAGAAGGGACAGCAATAATTTTTAAATACATTTTTTTAGTTTTTATCATGGTTACTCTAATGTCACTTTGATGTGCATACAAGTTAACAAGAGTTTGTTTGTTCTATTCCACTATTCAAACAAAAAGCAAACCACCAAGAGATTTAATGTTGAAGTAAATCCATAATCCAGGATTTGTGTGTCCACTCTGCAAAATATTGAACTCTTATGTAAGTATAAACATAACATAAATACCTGACAAACACAGACAGACATCCAAGTTTGAAGAAGTACCTGTCTATTCTGGAAGCATGCATAGCACTGGCAAACCACCAGTAAATCCTTATTAGAGAGTCCCAGAAAGTGGGTTTGTGTGGTCACATCCAGAGATTGATTGAGGATAGCTAGCTTACATTTGTGTGCTCAAATGGGTTCATATCCAGTGATTTTCCTGCCATTGCAGAGTTGTGATGCTTTGGGCTGTTTTACACAAGCAGTGACAGCTTGAGTATTATCTTCCATAAAAATAATGCACCCTTTGAACACATCACAAGTCATTATAATTTACAGGATATGAAGATACAGACTTAAACGCAAAACAGAGGATTAGATGAAGTAACTGATCGTTTCTCTACAGTCCTCCTATTGTGTTAGACCATCATGTTTTATCTAGGTTTGCAGATGGTTCAACAAAAAAATCCGTACACAACCACTGAGAAATGTGAAAACTTTAACTCATTGGAAAAGAAAATAAGTGTTTTAAAAGGCAATAAAATATGGAAGCATGTATATTGCCATTTGTGAATGATGACTAACATTGAGTGGGGTGAAGAGTGATTTGTGTACTACTGTTCTTTTTCTGTATCCCATGCTGTGCAGATAATGCCTGATGGTTCTGGACACCTGCACATGTTTTGTCACATCTTCAGCCAAATTGCAATTAATTCTTAATATACCACTTCCAGTACAAATTTTCTGTTCTACTGGAATTGGGCACCTAGGATGTAAATGAATGGTTATCTGATGAAAAGCCCATTAAGTCAACAATGGAATATCCAGTACCTTAAAGATTTCCTACTGGCTTATTCAACATTCCATTGCCCAACTATACATCCCTTTTGAAGTCCATCAGTTCTAACAAACCTCATGTTATGTGACATAACTGTCTGTAGATTGAGGCTTCCTCTGGCCTGTACCTATTTGATAACTTGGAATCATGTGCTTATCATGTGACTGAAATGACCTAGAGCATATATCTATATTAAATCCTTGAAAGCATTTTTTTTCTTTTTTTTTTAAAATCAGTATTTATTTTAAACTCAAAGAATAAAAAAAGGAGAAATAATTCTTTTTAAAAATGATGAGCAACTGTTGTTAATTAAGTAATCAAAACAAGTTCACTTGATTAGCCCAATTTTTAATATAAGTTGTCAAGGTAAAATTAAGTAAACAATATTAAGTTTTAAGAACCCCTTGTTGCTTAATCACACTTATATTACTTTTAGAAAAGTATTTTCCACAGCAAAAATTAATTTTGTTGTCTCTACTATGAGAACAATATGACTACTCATTTGCACACCAAGAAAAATTTCCACAATGGATGTGCATAGACTATTGCATAATGAACTTCATTTGTCTAAAATATAAAAATAGCTTAATATGAAGCATATATTATTGATTTGAAACAGCTGCCAACCACATTGTCAGTTTGAAATTACAACCATTACATTATACAGCACATTTTGCAATGCAATACCTGTTAACTCACATGCTGAAACATGACAAACAAGTTTATACTGGCCTATACCCCACAAACAATACCTTTCACTTTTAAGACAATTAGTATTAAAATGTTTTATGATTTTTAAAACCTATAAAAATACTTTAACAAGTGGTTAATAAAACATTACACTTATTCTTTAAAAAAAAAGTGTCAATGGTTTAAAGTGATAAGCATTAGTTTAAAGAAATATGTAAAGGCTGATAAATATTTCTGATTCTTCTTTCAAGCCAGATACAACAGATAACCTGAGCTAAGAATAGAGTTTTAACAGTTTGATGTAAAAATTTATTTGAAAAAAAAATCTTCAAAAAGAATATTTATTTTATTTTTTCAGCACTGGACCATTAACCTGGTTAGCGCTATTATTATAAGGTCAGGCAATTAACCAGGTGGTCTGATCAATGCTTTAGCAGCAAAGTTAAAATTGCTCAAAGAGAAATTAGCTACCACATGCAATAGTTTTTAGTATTATTTGCATATACCTATACATGCATTAATTAAAGCACCATGCTATGCTATGCATCTAATCAGATCTTTTAGGAAGAAAATAATCAATATCTGATTGCCAGTGTTTAAATTAAATTGTCATATTTTTCTAGCATAGCAAACAATGAAAAAATCAATAAGTGAAGGCTTGACAGGAACAAAGGCCAGCCGAACCAATGCTACCACCTGTAGGCATAAATCTACCATTATCTGTATAACTGTCAATAATCAATACTCTCAACTAAGTGAAAGCCTCTGCTCACTGGGCTGAATAAGCTCCAGGTTGTCTGTATAGTTTTCATATTTAGCCAAGTGAAAAATAAAATAAAATAAATAAATAAAAGGATGTAACAAGTAAAAAAATCTCAATCTGATGTATTTAAAGTGCTTAGTTGTACATGTTAGATGGACTATTTCTTGCTGTTGCTACCAAAAGGGAATACCAGACCACAATGAAACAGAACTGACTCAAAAAAAACTGGCAGGATTGCTGGGTCCCCATTTAAAGTGCTGTTTTATTTTGTGTGGCCAGAAATAGGAATAAGTTTATTTATTTTCTGTATTGTTTCTGATCCGTTCAAACTATTTCCCCTGAATTTTCATTTCACATTTCTGCTATAACCGTCTCTCGCTTGCTCGGCAATGTCTCTCCCTCCAACTCACTGTCGAAGTAAATAGTAGGAGATGTCAGCACAAACCTGAGTCTGCGTTATAAAACAACCTCTATAAACAAACAGGGATGGATATCAGAAAATAAGCTTTAAAATGTTAAACTATTATATTTTAAAGTAAATGTATTAGCATTAAAATTAAAAAAAAAAAGGGTAATTTTATGAAATTGGCAATTTCTGAATCTGAACTGCGAGCTTAAAAGAAAAGAATGTGTTATGAGAAATAAAAGCCATGCCGTGTGTGTGTGTGTCTCTCTCTCTCAGACTCCAAGTAGTCAGAAACATTTTCTTCTTTTGAAATCTATACACGTATACAAATACTGTAGCTGAAAGCTAATTTTTTCAGGATAAATTTTTTTAATCTTTGGCTGTTAATAATACATGAAAAAACAAGTAAAAAATTTTTTTTCTGTGTTTATTTTCAAAATCTAGCCATTGTTTCTTCACATGCCTTTGAGCGAGTTAGATTTTTTTTTATTATTTACATTTTTGGTCTTTCTCATTCTAAATTAGATAAATAAATAAATGGTGGTGGTGGTGATTTTGTCAGAACATTTAGAAAACAACCGATTGGAAAAGCTAAACTACCCATCTTTAACATATCTGACAGTCAAGCAGACATTCCTTTCCAGCATCTCTGCTGCTGTTCCATGCAAGACTCAACAGTTAAGAACTTTTTGAAAACTTAAAGCCATTATAAAAAAATATGTGCTGACAGTGAAATAAGCCAATGTAATAAAACTTGCAGTAGTTTGCTAAATATGCTAGTATGATGCTGAAATCTCTTTATTCGATTACAAGATACTCTTATTTTGCAATGAAGAAATAAATTAAATGCTGTCTTATTTATTGGTGTATATTTGTTGTGTGTGGTCTTATACTGAGAGGTTATACACTATGCATAAAGCTATCATAGAATATTTTTTTTTTACACAACTAATTATATAAGGAATCGGAGACAAAATCCAGTATAACCTGTACAAACAGCCCAACTAATACTTACTGTTGAGAACATGGCATAACGAGCAAGCCAGGATCAACAATTTCTTCCAGGGTGCTTCCAGTGGAAGGTCGTGAAAAATCTCGTGGAAATTCATCAAAGCCCTTTTCCTGTGGTGGTAAGAGCTGAGTACCTAGAAGCCTAGAAATATTTTCATGATAAAAGTAAACAATGACAATGATAGATATCAGTTGCATGAATTCTGTAAACTTCATTTCTAATTATTAAAGTAATATTAAAATACTTCAATAACATTTTTATTACTACCCATGGATTTTTTTTGTTTTAAATTTAAATTATACAAACTTTCAGAGTTCTTTTATCTTCTCTGAGGCCAGTGGTTAATTATTACAGGTTGCCTAGATTTACGCATAAGTAGATGTCATAAACATCAGATTTGTTTAACAAAATTACACAATAACAAATTAAATTCAAAAACAATTTCCTCATATTTACAGACTTCATGGAAACAAGAATTTTCTGTGATTTGACCATGGCATCTGCCACCTAGCAACTGTTCCCCAAGTAGACACTTTAATCTCTTGCCCAGAGTTGCAAGAGTCTGCTTGTCAACTACATGCCAGTTTTAATGAAAGTGTTGAGAATCCATTTACACAGGAATTACGCATGACGAAGTTAATTCCCAAAATTGGGCAATGTGGCATCTGTCTTTGCAGTTATTGCTAGCATGCACGATGCCATTTACTTTTGATCTCTTAATCCTTTTCTTTCCACGATATTCCATTCCATTTTTTGTTGTTTTTAATTTATCAAAACTTTTGAATTTTAGCTATCAGAGAATCTCCAATATTTCCCTAGCTCTAAAAAAGCAGAAAACTTTAATTAGGTTCTTTTATTGCAGTCCGGTTAGTTAAATTAAAAATGAACTTTCTTCACAGAAATCTCCCACACAAATTTCGCAAAACGACAAAACTCTTTTTACACGCTACACTGATAAATTTGTTTAGAAAGGAAAAAAAAGAAAAACAGCAAACACCAAAAAAAAAACTGTAAGCAGCTTAAAAGAAGACCTCAGAAACTTCATTGTAGTTTGGGGTTAGGGTGACAAATGCAATGATGATCATTGGCTACATTAACTATTTAGTGTTAGTGGAGTGGTTCTCAGATCATTTATCAAATAAAAAGCAAAGGGTTGTTTTAGATGCAATCACATCTTCATTTATAGAAGTTATCAGTGGCCAAGGCACTATTGTGAAGCCCATTCTGTTTCTAATTTGTTCCTGGTAGTGATATTTCATTGGTTAAAAAAGTGATGTAGTTTGTGGATGATGCTGAGTCACTGATGTTAGTAAACTACAAAAGGATTTAAATATATTGTCTAAATGGGCCACCAAATGGCAAACAAGCTTTAATATTTTCAAGTGTAAATGTAATCATACGAAAACCCCTTGGGAAACAAATACTTTTGACAATGGTAAACAAACTGATTGCCATCACTAATTTATTAGGATGTTGCTTTATTGAAAGGCCATTGCTGATTGGTCTGCACTATTTATAGGGAACCATTCAGCAACGCTCTTTTTTAGGGCCGACAGATCATGTGTCGTTTTTTTTTTCACTTACTAGATTTGGGCTGATAGATCAGCTGTATCATCTCCAGAGGGTTAAGAATATGCATGAAGATAAAAGATCTTATGGTTATTCAAAATAACTTCAAAGGGGATAAGCAGTATGGTCAGATGGTAGGTAGGGCAAATAGAAGGTTATGGCTATTGCTCAGAACTATTAGAGCTTTTTCCTTTTTGTAAAGTTTTGGTTAGACCATATTTAGAATATGCAGTGCAGGCTAGGTGACCATTCATTGATGTTGACAGTTCAGAGACTTTTCAAAGAAATTTTAATTGAATGATTTAGGGAATAAAAGATCAATGCTATAGTGTGTTACAGAAAAGTTATAACTTACATTTGCAATCCATCAATAGGATCTGATAGAGAATTAAAATTTTAAAATATAAATAAAAGCAAACTCCTCATGATTTTTTGCTCTCTCAAAGAACAAGGGGCACAGTTACAATATCAGGAATCTTAGGAAACCAGATTTTCCAAAAATATTTTGTCAGTAGTATAGTAGCAAATGTATGGAACAGTCTGCCTGACAAAATTGTTGTATAGTCTTTCAAAAAATGGGTTGGATAGGTAGTTAACTCTTTTCCTGCCAAAGTTTGAGATCACTTGTGCAATGTAGTTTTTGTGACAGTAGCACCAAATATCGTTTGAGCATTGGTGAATGTCCTTGAGGGAATTCCAAATCATCTGTCAATGGAGAAGTGAATCTGTTAATGAAAATGATGCCAAAATCTTAGCAGGGAACGGATCAAGGATGGGACCTTTATACAAGTCCCGAGACTTCTAACCTCTCTGCACATAACTATAACCCCAAAACTACACCTCAACTCACCTGAGATGTGGAAACTGAGATACCCACTCCTGGCATTCCTTGCACAAATGCTGGGGTCCTTCATTGCTCTGTTCATACAGCACAGAGTCTATCTGTTCAAACAGCTGTTCTATCTCTCGTGTAGCCTTTTTTTCAAACTCCTGATGCAAAATTGAAAATGTAAACAAATATATACATGCTTTTCATACTTAAGTACTTAACACAAGAACTACTTATTATGTAGATTGCATCATCATCTGTATAAATTTCATTAAATCAGATGGTTTATTTTAAGAAGAATGGAAATTTTTGGACTTTTTCATTTTTGTTTACCATTACTGTCATCAGATTAACTGTAGACATACAAAGTATACAAAAGTCACTTCTAAATTCTTGTGTCTCTGCTACGATGTACACTGATGACTATAGTTGTGGGCTTATCAATATATTTCCCATATTGCATCACATTTACTTGATGTATTACAATATATACTTGCATGCATACAAACTTATGTCAAAAAAGTCCATACTAGTACTAAGAAATAAAAAAAAAGAAGAATTCCAGAATTTCTACTGTTTAAAACAATATTTTCTGCAGCAGTAACATCCAGATAATATTGTATAAAATCCCCCATGCTCTATTGTTGTATGGTCAAGTTGTCTGCTTTTAAATATAGATTTACAGATCCTTGACGAAATAATCTAAGCATCTCTTGAAATAGTGAAGCAACTTGTAATATCCATCAGGCAATGGCTAACTATACAATAAGAATTCTGAAGACAGCTGCCAAAATGATAATTGATTGAAAGAAACAATGCCAGAACTTTCCTTGGCTTCAAAGACAAGAAACTAGGAGAACCATATCTGTCCAGCTAATGTGAATGAAATAAAAGCTAAACAATACAAAACCCCAACAACAACTCCATATTTATAACACACTGATAGTATTCCAACCAAACAGTAGTCTATTTTATTCATGTATTAAATAAATGAAAAGCAACAAGTTATCGTGTCATAATAAACAAATTCTCTAAAATTGTAGAGTTGAGTTTATTCTAACAAGAAGCTGCATAAACTCAAAGTTTTGACATTCTAGAAGGTGAAATAGCAATGCTGCTATGGTATGCAAATAGACTGTATTTTTATGTTTCCTAGTATGTTTTATTTTCATAACTATGCGTTTAGTTTATGTTTGAATAGTCATTTAGTTTAGAATCCTTGTTCCAAAAAAAAAAAAAAAGTTTTTTTTAAGGTTGCCAAAAATCTATGCTCCAGCTCTGTCTCTAATGTTATTTGTATCAAACTGCTCAAATGAGATTAGTGTTTCCCATTTGTAATCAACGTAACTACAGAAATCAAGATCATAGCTACTATTTGCAGATTATTTTTGTGGGAACCAAACCACAAATTTTTCTCTCCTTTATTTTCCATTCACTTATTGCAAAACCTCCTTAGTCATAGTAAAATCTCTACATAATTATGTTAAGTATACAAGCATCAGCCAAAGCCTTAAGCTACCACACTTTAACGTATTACAAATGTAATATACGTCATATGCTTTTGGGGATTTCCAGTATTTTTTTTTTTAAATACAGATCCCTGGCTACATTTTTCATGCCTTTATACTGGTCTTCAAATTTTTCCCCCACAATCTCATTCGATAAATCTGTAAGTAGAATGCTTGGTCAGTTGGTAATCCTTTTTGTTTTGCAATCATGTGGCGGCTGGCTCAACACTTAGGACTTTTTTTTTTTTTTAATTTTAAATATTCATCTTCATACTTCTTTGGGTTTTGACATTTGTAGCTCTTACATTTATGCATTTTCATAGGCATAACTGCAATAAATGACTATAGATCACAACTTTCAGACCAAAACAAATTTTTAAAGGATGATGTCCAATGAACCCGTTTTTGTGTACCAGCAATTCGAAATTCAGATGTACTATTGATTGCTTTAGTTTAAACATCCAAGGAATTTAAAACAATATTTGGCATTGTGGCCAGCAGCCTGATTTCATAAATCTTACTTTACCATTCCTGAAAAGGAAAATGTATAAATGAAAATTTCCACTTTGTCTTTTAACATACAGAGTTGAAATTGGAGTTTTAATGTTTGGAGAAGCAAATTTTTAAAAACAAAATTTGGATGTCTAATATCAACAAATGGAAACTTTAAAGTTGTAGTTACTGGCCATTGGCTATACTTTATTTATAGAGTTTCAATGTGGTACCAGTGTACAGAAACAACACTTTGAAGACATAACATTAACAACAAAGAATACCTAAGTGATATTTTGTATATTGATGTTTCTAAGTGTATGACAGCAGTGTGCAGGAGAGTTTTCCTTATTTAAGCAAAATTTAAAAGCATCTGTTTTGCAGCATTCATGCATGCACAGATAAAATAAAACTAGTTCAATAACAAATAACATTTCTACCAAAATGGTTACAAGCAGAAATTAATCTTTCACCGTGAATGTATTTGGTAATTTTGGGTTGTTCAGAGAAGACATGGAATTAGGGAGTTTCTTTATTTACAAATGTTTAAAATTAAGAAATCAAACATTAAAAACTTTTTTTAGAAAAATGTCTTGAGGTACCTAAGTTACTTGATTTAAGGTTTGAAAATTTAAGGACGAAAGACTTAATATTTGAGCCTGAACACATTTACTTATTAAGAACCTAAGGAGTATGATTTTTATTAACCATTCTGAGAATTGCATATTTTTATGTCTTAAAATGCTCATGACAATTAAATTACAGTAACTTTTTCTAGATTTTTCATACTATAACATCTCAGAAGATAGACAAAACAGTACTAGATCTATGATTTGCCTGATGAAATATCAATTATTTTATGAATACAAAGCACCAGCACTGACTTTGTCATTTTGCACAACATGCACATGCTGTTTAAGTCAGTTGAGAAAGCGGCTTGAAATTTTACAGAATTTTGCTTGAGGTGGTTTGATCACTTTCTCCATTCAGCAGTTTTTAAACACAATGTCAAGACTAAGTGATCTTGAAAGACAAACTGCTATAGGAATACTTCAAATAGGTCAGTAAGTCAGTCAACATGACTAATTGTAAGACAGGCATACTGAGACAGTTCAACTCATTACCAGACACCTGCTGGACAACCAAGAGCGACCACCACTGTGCAGGGCCACTGCATCTACACAACACACTTAAAGAGGTTCTGTCCTACCTGCAACAGCAACAGTGGCATGAACATGGCCCATTACAACTAGATACTCCACATAACTACTTACATGTGATACAGTTTATAAGATGTCCAAATGTCAGACTCATTCTTTTACCAACACACCGTGCCTTATGGATTCAATGAATGTCTTGATAAACATAGAGGAAACTCCTTTTCACAAATGAGAGCCAATTCAGTTTATCATATGCTAATGTATAAGAGAGGGATGAACATCAAACAGATTATTATGTAAAGAAGAACCATTGAGGTGGAAGAAAAGTATGGTATAGTCAGAAATATGCTGGGATAGTCACTCTCCTCTGTGGTTTTCACAGTTAAACAAGATGTGGCAACCTATAAGAATGATATTCAAAATCAAGCTATGCCATCTTTTTTTTAGACAAACTCAACCTGAACCTCCAGCAGCAGACAATGCTCATGCTTACATAACAATCACTGTCATCCCATTCTCTTCAGATAAG
Source organism: Nautilus pompilius (assembly GCA_018389105.1). Classification (NCBI taxonomy): domain Eukaryota; kingdom Metazoa; phylum Mollusca; class Cephalopoda; order Nautilida; family Nautilidae; genus Nautilus; species Nautilus pompilius. Next base: position 102,018 of record JACATO010000998.1, on the reverse strand, counting down.
GTAACAGTAGAGCATGCATGGAATGTGTTATGGTGCCAAATTCTTCGTCAAGGACCTGACTACAGAAAACCACAAAGAGAACCCTCACTTGGTATCGATGTTATCAAAACAAGTCGCTGGACGTTGCTTGTTTTAATGATAACAACATGCATTCGTTATTCAAATTTTACACAACTCCAAAATTGGTGAATTTTTGTTTGTTTTTTTACTGATTTTTTACCATTATTTGCAAATATATGCTAAGACTGTTTTAATACAGTCAGTAGTATCTGCCTAGTAGAAGATTTAACTATTTTAAAATTAGAGTAGATGCTGACTTTTTGGTGGAAGAGGATTTATACAAGTTTTAAAAACTTTACCTCTCTGACTTTCTATGTTTATACATTAATTTCTCAAGTGCTAAAATTTGAGTTAAACAAACTAACAAAATCTTATGAAATTATCAATTTCTAAAATATGAAAAGTGACACAAATTTAACATCTTGAAGAGATCACAAAATGTAGAAGCAGATGTGAGAAAAGGACTTTTTTTTGCAAAAACACTATCTTTCGGATAAAATTAAACACATCATGTCATTAATTTCCAGCAATATTGGCTCAAGATATTAAGTTGTAAAGGAGACAGTGTAGCAGGTTTATACTTGTGTACTGTGATACAAATCTGGAATTAACCAAATGCCTCAGCTACTCATTAATGTGTTTTACATTATGTACTGTTTAGATTATATTTAGCTGTCAAAATATTTTTTAAGCCACTGATTATTTTATGCAGAAAAGTAATTTTCAAATTACTTATTAATTATGCTTAAAGTAAAAAAGAAAAGTATTTTTCAGAAAAGTGAGTTAATCAAATATCAATGCAAAGAGATGAACCAGAAATTAAGATTTTTTTAAAATGTTACAACTGATTTTCTATATTCTCAGCCAAAAGCGAATCTGAAGATAAGGCTCTATTGCTTTTTAAGTAATGAAAATTAATAAGTTGCTATACAAAACATTATGCATGTAGCGTTTTGATGTGCACATTGTTCACACATACAACCAACCCTGAGTAAGAAAAACAGTAAAATAAACAAACATGATTTAGTTCTGCTTAATTTCTCACAATTTGAATTCTTTCAACTTCCTTAAGCAAAAATATGCTAAAGTATTTGAGCCATATAAATTTTCATTAAATATGCAGTGGCTTTGTGCTGCTAACGTAGGTCTCTCATAAATATGGCTATCCACCGAAACAAAAGCTTTCAATACTTCAAGTATTCCCGCCAGCACAGCATGACACAGCCATGTTGAATTTATCAACCTTTATTGGGTAATGCAAATTATACATTATACACTGTTGCTAGGGTGACTAAACACAATTCCACTTCAATACCCTCCAAAGATAAAAGTTTCGATTTCTAAGCCTGAATGTATGACACTAGGTACACAGAAGCTGAAAGGTTTTTGTTTACTTGTCATAGTTTCCATAAGCTGACAGAGAAAAGGGAGGGTGGGAGAGCAAGAGGCGAGGAGCCATATATCACCATGGCAACTCCAAATAAACACACTGACACAATTTTATTGTAATCATATTTCTATAATTTATCTATTTAATTAATAGAATTTGGGTATGCAATTTATCAAGCAAACTAGAATTAACAGTGATAAAAAATCTTTTATATCTTTTTATATTAATTGTTTTGTTTACTAAGAAAGAATGAAAAAATAAAAAGTTTAAAGGAAACAGAGAGTAGAGTTCTCTACACCTCTTTGTGTGTGACCATTAATTAAGTAAAAATTGTTATGTGGTGTAAATTCATTCTATAGAGTTGGAAACCTAAAACTGAGCCCCTGAAAACATGTTAATGATTTTTTAAAAATTTATTTAGCTATTTTTCTGGTAAAAGAGGGTAGACAGGGTATTTTCTTTTTGCTTTTTTATTTCTAAGTTTTCTCATCTTATAAAAATAAAAATAAACTGAGAAAATCATTTATCGAACAGTTGCTATTTATTTTACTGAATGGTGGTCTGGTATAGTGCATGTATAGAGTCTGGTCAGCATGTGATTCCCTCCCTTCTGTTTGGATTTACGACCTGTCCCCCCAGGAAGTTCTGACAGACTGACTCTTTCCTCACTGAAGTGGTGATATCAAATGCTGGTTGGCTGATAATCAGGATTATCTCATATCTAACAACCACCACACAGATGTAGAAAGATGTATTTTACTACCACACATTTTATTTTCTGTGGAAAGTTGAATGAATGTAATGAGTAAATGTGACATGCATTCATACACAGCTGATGGATAGTTAACCCCGCAGTCTCAATAAGCTCAGTATCTAGCACGACTGGATTTCTAATCGCTCCTCCAATGTTTCACCTGCAGAGATCTAAGGGTTTTCCAGTTTCCAAGCACCTTTAAACAGAATGACTCTAGCAGAGTCTTTTCTTTTAAAGTTGACTGTGGTTATCAGAAAAGGACACTGACTGGTTATATTGGTAAACTCCACAAGACTGCCTCACATCAAACACACCTCAAGTTGCACTTGTGCATGATTTTAAACACAACAATAAAACTCTTACAAAGCTAAGAGGCCCTTTAAAAAAATTATAATATATTTTTGTAGTAGTTTTATTATTAAGTGATAGACTCACTCCCTGCCAAAACAAAACTTTTCAGAGGCAGATTTTTTTTAAATGTTGACTGACTGTTGCATCTTGACATCACCAGCAAGAAACTTTTAAATCAAACCCTTATATAAGAAACTATGTGCCTAACATTTCAAGAAAGGGGAAAAAAATTGCAGATTTACTCCAACTTCATATAGCTTTTTATTCTAAAATGATGATTATCTGGATACTAATAACAATTCAAGTAAATATTATATTCACATTTTTGAGATTTTGAATTAATGGGCTTCAATTTGAAGGAATACATGTGGCTTAGGTTTTAGTGAAGATTTTGTTTACAGAAACCAATGACTACAAGAGGAACAAAGTGAGCCATGAAAAAAAAAAAACAATAACTTACATCATTGCCCCAGAAACACAGGGAGTCTACACTACTCCTTTCTGTTGTGTTCCCTGTTGTCCAATTGGAGCCATCCATAAAATCTTGATCATCGTTTGAAAGTGAGACTTGGCCACTTGTAGCATTTACTGCATAACTGAAACAAAATAATGATGATGCTCAAACTTTTGAGCAGAGGATAACTTAGAAAAGGCAATTCTATATTGTATTAATCTTTATTTTTTTATTTTTTTTGCATTACCACAAAAAATCCTCGTAATGCCACCATTTGCTAAACTGCCTGGATATCTTCTGTCCACGTCTACACATCATCTGATATACTTTCTTTTTAAAAAAAAACTCCTTCCAGTGTAATTATAAAGTGACTGTGTATGCAATTAAATCTGGTTTCTATCTTCCGATAATTTGGAATACCCTACCACAATGTAACGCTGTGAAAAATAGCAACTAGAGTCTGGTCATTGTCAAATGTTTCAAAATGTTTATCGATTAAACCAATACGGCAGGTGAAACAAAATACACATGCACAAAAAAACAAAACAAAGAAATCGCTAAAATCTGACAGCAAAAGAATTAGTTTTGAATCTATTTTTGGAGAATAATAGACATTTTATTGACTTTTGATCATAAGTAATCGTAAATTTTCACAGTGCTGCATTGTGGGAAGGCATCCTAAGTAAAATTATCAGCAGATATAAAGCAGATTCAAATTGCATACATAGCCAATTTTAACTATAAACATATTACAAACCAAACTTGAAAATATATTTAAATCAGCAAAATTAAAAGTAAAAACAGCAATACCAAACATAACAAACAAATCTGACAACATTTTGATAAAATCTCTATCCAATGTCAAACAAATAAAAAAAAGGCTATAATGAAACTTCCCTGTAGCTATATAATATGTAGGCATCTGAATACAATCTAGTCATGTATACACTAAGATGATTCATTAGTATCACTGTGCTCAAATATAGGAACTAATTAGCTAACTAATATAAAACAAATACATTACCTCCCTTCTTTAACATGACAAAGTCATTTAGAATTATATTTCCTTAGTTTTGCAGATGATTGATGTAACTGAGAGGCAGTTTTACATCATGACAGATATTATTTCCAGAAATGATTTCCTTTTTTTATGACAAGGATCTGTACTAAAAGCAATAAATGAAGCAACACAGAAAGTGCTTTAATACAGGTGGCCACCAAAGAAAAACTAGAATACAAAAAAAAAATTTGACTAATGTAGACACCCAACTCAAGTAAATGTGACATTAACTCAGAACTGCTGAGAGATCAAAGTGGTATAAATGTAGAACTTGTAAGTTGGTTGGGACTAATGATAATGGAAGACAAAGCAATAACCATCCAAATAGCACTAATTAAACACTAATGATATTGATTCTGCTCAATGCGTTTTCTATGAATTTAATCCAGCTTGAATAGGGTTAAATTAAATTACAGAAATTTATATTTTAAAAAAAATGTCAAAGCTGCTACATTTGTTTTTCATGAATTAAATGTCTGTACAGTCAGTAATTCAGATAAAAAGTTGTACTTTTTAATTTATTTACTTAGAGATTGGAGTGAGAGAAAATACAAATCATTTATTTCAAAAATTCAACACCTGATTTCACTTACTATCAATGATTCCTTCCCATCAGAAAATGTAGGGAAAAAAAAAAGTTTTTGCTAAACAGTATTTCAATTAAGAGAGAACTGCTGGTGACACATTACTGGAACATTTAATCAAAAATTAAGAAAATGCTTTCACATTAATGAATGTTCATGCTTTATTTCTGCAGCAGTTTTAAAAAAAAAAAAAAAAAAGGAGCTGCACGTTTATGGTGATCAAACATTAAATATAACTCTCAGATTCATCTAAATAAAGTTCAATATTTACAGAATAAGTTATGAATGAAGAGATGGTACAACTAAACATTACCAAAAGTTAGAGAAAGGTTCTCCACAAATGCCATTTGAATCAATGAGCACTATTTAGAACTCTATTACATTCAGCTCATTCAATTAATGCCACTTTGAAATACCGCTAATGATTTCAACGAAAGTGTAGCAGCATCAGGCCAACAGGTACTTAACGCTAGCAACAATCACCGTTAGTAACAGCACGCAAGACTAACGATGATGCTCAGCTATATGAATCGATGAGCAGGTGGAATAGAAATCTCCAGTCAGCAGTTATTACTAGTCTATAAGAAATGTAAGATATTTACTTTTTAATATTACATAATTCAACAAAAATAGTTTTAAGAATTAAAAAATACCGGGGAAGTTCCAATGGAGCATGTCTGAAATAGCATTGCTGTGTTGGTAATCAGGTGGGTTTCATTTGAACACTCACAGCAGTAAAAGAAAACCAAACAAACATAAAATTGAGTGTGACAATGGGACAGCCTTATAACTATAACCATAATAGAACCATACTATAGCAATTGCTGATTTGCTGCTATTCCATTTGTGTTATCCAGTATTTTTATTGTCAAACAGATTCAGTGGAAGAAAATAGTTACAGGTAAAGAAATTTCCTGATCCATTTAACCTATGTAGGTAATATCACTTTAAATAAAACTGTAGTCAGTTACAGGGTCTTCAAAGCAGGCCAAAAGGTCGGTTTTTAAGGTTTTTTTTGTATTTCCTTAAATCACACGCATTTGATAATTGTTGTTATTTAAGTGTATAATGAAACTGTAAAAAATGTGGAAAAAAAATTATGATAAACAATTTACAAATAAAAACTAATATGAAGACAGCATTAAATTATTTAGAAAGTGACAAGCCAGAGGAAAGTAAAAGTTAGAGAATGAGCAAGCTATAACTTGTACATTGGTAGAACAAGCACTTATATCAGTAAGTGTGGAAGCCTCACAGGCACAAAAGATTTCCAGTGCCACATAGGATCTGGATGAATAAATGCTCAAACACAAAAGTAGAGCAGATGTAGAAAAGGATATCTATTCAAAATAACAGCAAATTTAAAAATAAAAAAGCTAAGTGGACAGAGATGTAAAAGCCTGATAAAAATTAATTTGATGTGTCTCCACTGTTTTACAGAAGTGGAGGAAAGAAATTGTTGGCAAAGACTACATAATTAGAAGTGTTGTGAAGGAAAAAGTATTTGTAAATAAAGGAATGCTGAGGGAGGCAGCAGAGTTGAGTACTGAAACAAATGAAAGAATAGATAAAAGCACTCTTGAAACAGGGGAGGGGGAAAAGTCTAGTAAAGGCTACCATCTTTTTTAAAATGTTCAGATGATACCTGAAGAGCTCAATATAAAATCTACCAAAATCAATTCAAATGAGTAACTAAAACTGAAACTGAAAGTAGATAATTACAGTTATTTCCATCAAAACAGATGGTTCTATGAAATTACCTTTATTTAGCAAATAAATTAATTAAAAAATTAGGGAAATGATTATCCTGCTAGGATTTATTTGGAACATGATGATGAGGCATAAGAAGCCATTTAACTCTATTTAGAAAAAAAAAATGCTGGCAGTTTCTTTTTTTTAAGGTAAGAAGCCAGTTTTACTTTCTTTTTAAACAAAATCTGAAAATTTCAAATACAAAATATTTTTAAAAAGTTTTTCTTTGTGGGCTTTTTGTCATGAACCTGTTGTCTTTTTACGTTGATAATAACACAGACATTGTCAGTTTATTGTTCTATTCAACTATGCAGTATCTCAAGTATTTCTGGGAGGATTTATAGTGGATATGAAAGAGCTAGAGAGAATAAAAACAGTTAATCAAAAAAGAAAGAAAAAAGCAGGTGGTATACAGAGGAAGATAGATGATACTTGTGTTGGAAAATTTAATAGCAACTGCTGGTGCGGTAAATTAAGATAACACGGTGATATAAAATTGTAGTGGTTCTGCAGAAGGTTCAGTTTCCATCATATATGAGAAAATATTTATCTTCACAAACTATCAGAATTCACAACAATAATGCATGTATAGTTTAAAAAAATATTCTTTTATTATATCACATTCTTACTTTTTGTAGACTTGGCACCATGGTCAAAACCAGGCTGTGTGAAGGCTAATGTCTTATAACTGGAAAACTACAGCCATAACAACTTTGTTCATCAATTACCAGACAAAGGACATTGTTTAATATTCATAATAAAACCATTTTGCCTCCTGTCAAATAGAATTTTTATTAAAATTATTGTTTTTGTTAAATGTTTCTTTTTAACTCCTCAAATTTTAAAGCCCACTACCTTAACAACAACTAGTCAAAATATCCTTTTGAGCAATATTCTCCAATGGGAAATAAAATCATATATATCAACTTGCACAAATAGTAATAAGCAGCCAGTGGTAGACTACGCACTGCACTGCACGGTCATGGTTGAGAGGCCGAGTTCAAATAACAACCAGACCAACTCAGCTTGGCCTATGTCCCTGATACCTTCTCGCTTTTCTCCACCAGCCAGTTACACAGGTTTTCTCCCACAAGTAAAAATAAACAACAAAGAGTTCTGGTAGGAGTAGACATGCTGGGGGGGGGGTCTGTAAACACCACCTGACTGACATGCTCTTTAATCACTGCTGCTCAAGAGCATCAACAAGGCTGACACGTACCTCATCTTCCTGCTGTGACAGTCAGGACAGGAGTTCATCAACAAGACAACAGAAATGGTAAAGTAGTATGAAGTAAGAATACAATTTTTCACTGTATCTAACAAAATCATGAAATTACTAAAAAAATTACTAAATAAAGTACAGAAACATGCAAGTTGCCTATTTGGCTTAAAGCACCTGCCACCCACCAAATCATCCCTCCAAAAAAAGTAAACCGAGGTAAGAAAAAATGACTATTCTACCTAAAACAACAGTAAAACCAGAAATGGTTGTGATCAAAAAGTCACTCTCACTTTATAAACTGATTTCAAAAAACAAATGTATTTTTAAAAAAGAAAAAGGAAAAACAAAAATGTTCATACTTTAATAGTGGCAACTTAAATTTTAGGTTATTCTGTTCAGCTACCTTTAATATTTTTTAAACATAATTCAGTTTTTTTTACCAAAGCTTTAGGAACTGTGACTTGTTTTTTTTTGTAAGATTTCCCATTGGTGAATACTACCTTACCGCTTTATTAGCTTCCTCAAGAAATCATCGGAACATTTTTTATCACCATCAAGTTGGAGCATTATTATTTTGTGGGGAGAGATGTCACATGATAAATTAAGAAATTTTTTCCTCACAAACATCTATTATTACTATTAGTAATCATTATGAGAAAATACTGCCCAGCTGAGAATTGTGTGAAATCTCTACAAGCAGGTGTGCCTAATCCCACCCAGACATTCAGTCATTAGTAATACAGAAGAAAGCCAATTGGGCCATAACAGTGCTCAGACAGGAAAGCAGTAAATTAAGATTCCAGCACCATTTTCTTTTAACTGATTGGGATTCTCATTCTCTCTTATCCCCCCCACTGAACTGTGTCACCAAGGTAATAAACCCAAGGCATGCCCAGAAGCTGGTCAAAGATCACAAACTTCTATAGAGAGGAAAAAATCCATTAAAAGTCCTTTTGAACAAAAGATAAGAGAGACTGAAAGTTTGAGAATGCTACACTTCACTGAAGTGAGAGACATCAAACCATAGACAAGAGATCAAAGAGCTCATAGTAAATGGTGACTTTTATGCTACTGGTGTGCCATTTCTACCAGTTAATTATTTGTATATAAAGTACAAGATTATATCAGTAAAATAAATAGAATGAATGAATGAATGCAGAAAAAAAGACTGGTTACAGAAAAAAAAACCCAAATAAACTAGTGTAATATTATTTGAACACATTAAAATTGAGAGGTTTGTACAAGCTAAGTATTGTGTGTTATCATTAAAGTTATAAACTTACCTGGAGTCTTCATCTGTATGATAATATTGGAATGCAAAATCTTCTGCATGTTCCAGAGGAGGGTGTTCATCTAAGGGAACCCTTGACAGACCACGCCTAAAATTTGTAAGGAGGAAATGTGAATATTTTCTTTCAAGAACATTAAAAAAAAAAAACAACAACTTTGGATGCATTTTACACAGAAAAATACATTGACAGTTTGACCAACAATTTGCATTATACAACTCTCCTATTACTCATCTCTTAAACTATCTTGGATTACTGTAAGCACAAACAAGGATCCCATTCTTTTAAAAAGTCTAAATTATGGTTTTAATATCATGACACCGTGTCTTCTATGACAGCAGAAAACAATTGACAAAAACCAAGCAAAACAGCAAAGGCAGCTTGCTATCCAAACCCATCTACAACAAACATTTTAGCTTCTTTTAACAATCCTGGTCACTGCAAGTTCGTGCGTGCGTGCGTGCGTGTGAATGTGTGTGTGCACGCACATGCATGTGTGTGTTGCGTGCGTGTGCATGTCTGCGTGTGTGAGTTTTTCTTCAATCTCTGGCCATTTTAAGGTTTACAGATAGAAATACAGAAAAAAAGGATGACAACAAAATATGGAATATTAAGACCTGTAGAATCTGACAAAATATTTTGTTGGCAGTAACAGAGAATTCAGTGGATTTAACTACTAAATGCTTAAAGAAATAAAAATAAGAGCACCTGCAAATCTACAGTGTGGATTGTTTATTCTACATTCATTTTAATTTATGCTAATTTTTTTTCAGTCAAAAGCATGTTATTGCCTAAGGACACCTGGAACCACCAAGAAACTGTAACCTGCTACTTTTCATTAAAAAAAAGGAAAATAATTTTATTTAGCCTACCACTTGTATTAGTGCTAAATAAAATTCTTTGCTCATAATTATTTTCCTTATATAATAAACAAATTTTTATACTACTGCTGCTTAGTAATTTTCACATTTAGTTCAAAAGGTCAGAAAAGATTCAATTTGTAATGATTCTCATTTAAAAAATGTACAGTAGATAAATCACTGATGTCAAGCTCTCTGCCAGTGATCAGATACTGTTAAACACATAGCTTACTTAGAATTATGTTCAAATAATGAGAGAGAGAGAGATTTGAAAAAAGCAACAAATGATGAAGGTAGCTGCTTGCAACAATAGATCATGTAAAATCTTACACGGATTTGGTGAGACATGAACCAAAGAAGCTATCACACACACACACACACAGAGCTTAAAAAAAATCCCTGATGCAATTATGGATGTTAAAAGTCATCGTTATAAGAACTTTAAGTATGCAATCCTCCGAGAATGGCTCTTATGAAACAGAGATGGGACAAATTTGAAAACAAAAGCTAGAAGAAAAAAATGTTGCTTTGACATAAATGTATTACTTTTACCAAAGGTCTTTAATCTCTTACACTTGGAACCTCCAGCTGAGAGTTAATGTTATGGCTTTTAATAATTGCATCAGGAAATAACCAACTACATGGGGTAGAAAAAAACTGATAATAGCCAAGCAAACATGCAAAGCAGATAACAATAGCTGACTTTCAAAAGGTCAGAGAAATCAGAATCCCCAAAGACTGCAAAACAAAATTATGTCTATTTATAAACTAAAAACATAGATTGATGTTGAATTAGCCCACAAATTCTCTTGCTAATGGAAGCAGTCAGTAATTCATCAACACCAAAATAGTAGCTGTATTAAGGACTATTGCAGTAACATTAAAAAATTAAAATGTGTACACTGTTACCAAGAGACATAGCATGTTAGTCTATCATTAATTTTCAACTAATGAGTATTCAAACTGAACCAATAAATTAAATTCTCTCCATTAACTGCACTTATGAATAACACCCCCTCCCTTCACAGTAAAGTCAACCACTTCTAGTTATCAAAGCTCCCTGATTTATCGGACCTAACAATTTCATACTTTCCAAGTTGCACTTCCTTCTGTTTACTGACTTTTTAAAATGAACAACCCTCGTTAACACAACAGAAACTGTATGTAAATAAGACCACCCACTGATAAATCTGTCAATAAGCACAACACTTAACTACAATAAGGTACAAAAGAAATAGCATGCTTGACCATCCTTTAAAAGTTCAACCACTTATGCAGATTACGTGATTAAAAAGTAGTTCGTTCTTCTCTTCCTACACTCTTTTTTGGTAGCAGGCAGTAATCTCTTTAAAGAAATCAAGAAGACAATAAAACCATCTGGTTCATCTCCTACTCTTCATTATGTAACTAGATCTGTGACCTTCACCACAAGGCTTCAGAGATACCACCCAATAAACACACAAACACCAGAAGTTTGTCCTTAATAAGGAATAGTTTCTTTCAAAAGTAGAGTCAGGAATATAATTTTCCTATTTGTTTATTTGTCATAACCATCAAGGTGATTCAGCAAAATGGAAGCATTTTGTTGTGAGTCAAATATAAGCCACCTTACTAAGCTTAATACATTTCAAATTGCAAACTAAACAATTTCAAATTTCATTTGTAAAAATTACTAAAGAAAACATCATTTGTTCCCATACATTCAATTTAAACAAAAAAAAAAAAAAAAACACATCAATTTATACAAAAGTGTGTGTAAAAGTGAAACTTTGTGGCAAGTCATGAATGATGTGAGCACTTTAAGAGGCAAAATAACTTACACAACATACATATTAGTGGTGAACCTGCTAGTGCAGACAAAGGTGCTGCTGCTGCTGCTTACCCAGCCAGCTTTAAATAAAAATAAATGAAGTCAGCGGATGCTACATGCCCCAGCAGGTTTTGAGTGTAGATGAAATCAACCTTTACTGGAAGAAAATGCCTTCCAGAATCTACATTTCAAAAGAAGAAAAAACTGCACCAGGTTTCAAGCAAGCAAACGATTGCATGACTTTCCTGCTCAAGGATAATGCTGCAGGTGATCCGAAGCTCAAGCCCTTGATAGTTTACCAAGTTGAGACACCAGGGGCTACGAAAGCTAGTCCATAACCTTTTTTTGTTGTTGTTTGGTTTACCAACAAAAAAAAAGACTGGGTAACTAAAACAATGTTTCAAGGATGGTTTACTGAACATTTCTGCCCAGATGTAAAAGAATACTGTAAAAAAAACAACAAAAAACAAAAAAGGCTTGAACACAGCTTTGCTTATTCTAGACAATGCTCCAAGTCATCCAGTCAACCTGGATGAGTTGGCAACATAACTTTTTTGATTCAACCAACTTATCAGAGAATTATTGCAACCTTTGAAGCCTATTCTTTGTGGCACACCTTTAATCAACTCATCCAGTTCACAAACAGTGAGAATAGGCCTACAATAAAGGACTTTTGGCAGGGCTACTATATTATAAAAGCCTTTGGCAACATTTATGAATCATGGCAAGATGTTAAATCTACAAATATGAATGATGTTAGCTGCATAATATATCCAGGCTGTAAATGAGAGCTGGGGATTTGAGCAGACAATTGTAGTAGTTCAACAAAAGATTGTTGGTTTAGCATACCAGGCTGGGTCTAATGGAGTTGTTTAAATCCCATTCAGAAGAATTATCTAATGAAGACCTTATGCAGTTGGAACAGCAATGAGCTGCTGAACAGGAAGATGATGCAGGTGTTAATACATTACCACTTTGATTGTTACCAACAAAAGATTTGTCTGAGGTCTTTGATCATCCAGACAAAAGTATGGCTATTTTTAGTGAAAAAGACCCAAAGAGAAAAAGGAACTCAGAAGCCAAAAGGATAATAATGAATGGATACAACTGTTACAGGGAGTTGTACAAACAAACAAACAAACAAAAAAAGTGTAGTTTAGCAATCACTGGACAAGTTTTTTAAACACCCACCAGAACAACAAGACACAGCACCAGCCACACCACACCAGCCTGAGGCAATACCAAGTCCCTCAGGCATTTCTTGCAACACATCTAAGGAATTTGAGAAAAAACTAAGATTCTCCTCTACACAAGCTTACCTCCAGTGATGAAGACAAGGACCCAGATCCTCCTCTACCCTTCAGCAACGACAAGGGAAAGATGGCGTCCAAGTAGACTCCCTCCATTCCAGCCACCACATCACCCATCAACTATTATTTTATTTGTATTTGTTAATCTCATTTGTGTGTGCATTACAAATATATTTCAATTCATAATAACAGTATTGTTGTTTTTGGTCTTTATTTAATATTTGTGTAAGAAAATTTTGATCAGAAATGTACCAAAGAAATATAACCCTTATTTATATCATGAGGATTATGGTAAAATCGGTTTCACTATATGTTGTTTCATCAAAGATGCACTTTTCAAGGACACATCTGTGACATTAATCGAGGACTTCTAGTATATCTTGAGAATGTGAAATAGTAAAAGTTAAAATTGCTCAGCCATGCTAAAATTTATACAGGAGTTTTTGCAGTGCATCAGCCTAGTGATGCTGCTGCAACTGCTGAACATCTGGCATATAGCCCATCCTATACATGGATTAATAGTAGCAAAATGTTGATGTGCACTGGCTACAATATCCTCTCTAAACAAATGCCAGACAATGAAATATTAATGGGAACATGGTGAGAGGAGAAGCTGGCCTCATTAAATAGAAAAATAACTCAGCTGCCATGTATTTCTGGTATGGCATGTTTTAAAAAATGAGTCTGCCTCCCTCGGTTGCTCATTAAATACCAGTAAACCTAGCAATAGATTCACATTTTGGCAGTGTTCAAATTATGATAAAAACACTAGTTTTTTGGGTTTTTTTTAACATATAATAATTCAAGGCAATCAAATTTTTCCTTAGCAGACATGCTGATTTGTTTGTTTGTTGTTGTTTTTTTTGTCTATCACAGAAAATACACATACATAAAATTCCAAGTTTGTATTAAAGTGTCAGTGTCAATGAAAAATAAAGCTACAAAGTGTAAATAAGTGAAACTGCAAATTTTAAAATAAAATATCAGCAAAAACAAGCTATCCAGAGCTGAAATACAAACAAACAAATAGATAGTTCAATGCTTGTATTTTAACACACGGATTCTACTTATTCAATTAAGAAGAGATTTTTTTATCAATTAAATGTCTTATTTAAGCAAATAAATTGAAATATATGTAATAGAAATCAAATGAAAAGAGTTTGAAGATTTTTTAAGTAGACAGGATTAATGGGAATCAGAAACGTGTGTTAAAACTCACACACACACCTGCACACACAGACACACAACAAAAGTAAAAAAAAAAAAAAAATGTTCAGGATAGAGTAGCATCTCCTATAGCTATAGTAATCTGATCCCCAGATGCCTAAGTAGTGCTTGTTTTATCATCATCTGGTTGCCTTCAGAAAATTTATTTGGCCATTCAATGTATGTAATTTTTAACTCAAGAATGTTAAAAAAATTAAAACAGTAAATACAAAAATTGTTGTGAATTAATCAAACTTCTTTCTTTCCAAATTCACAATACAAAATGTCGTCTATGCGTGTGAAGTTTGTCAGCATGCAGATTGTACAAAGTTTAGCATGACACCAGACTAACAATCAATACAATCCCCAAGGAACTGACCTAAAATAAATAATACAATAAACTGAACAAATATTCTCAAGACTTAAAAGAGCTAAAAATGCAGTGATAAATATTTCAGAAACCATAAACCGAAGTGTCTTGCTCTCCAGTCGAGCAGCTCAAGTAGGGATGTAAACAGAACCTGTTTGAAAAGAATATGTACCTAGTGGCTGTGTTGATAATTTAAATAAAATGTTCTTTCTATGCAATTTGCCTTTGATTAATTAAAGAGATAATTATAACACCACCATTGAAACAAAAGGAATAGACACACGGCAGAGCAGTGTAAACTGGATCCAGTACGAAGTGGTGTCGTCCTTTAACCAGATATGTGCTTTCTGCAGGTATCAGATTAACAAGAGGCACAAACACAAAAAGTTAAGATACAATCAGTCATTAGAAACTAATCTTTAAAAAAAGTAGGAATAAGAGTACAAAGTACTAAGAAAAAATTTTTGTAATAGTAAAGAATTTTTGGAGGTTTAGATCACCATTATCCACACATTCTTAAATGTTTTAATTGTACATTTTCATTCTGAATCACAAGAAAACTATAAGCTGGTATGAATTCTCCACCATTTTAATTTCTGAATTACAAAGAGCATAATTGTTCTGAGATTACTTATTAGATTTAGTTGTTGTTTGAGATCAGATTTGGCACAAATAAATAAAACGTATGATTACCAGGAAAACAGAGAGATGCCCAAAATACACAACATACTGGCTGCCAACTTAAAATAAAAATAAAACAAAGCAAAATCTTTAAAAAAATAATCCAAGTTAAATAAAAATAGCAACCAAAGATGAAAACCAAATAATTTTCAAACAGTAAAATTTGTACAGTTGTTATTTTATTTGCTCACAGAATGGTTAAAAGAATTTAAATGGAAATGATTCTATTATTTATTATTTACTATATTACCTTGTAATGAACAGAAAAACAAATTAAAATTAAGCACATTAAAAAGTTAAAGAAGGGTCCTAACTAACAAGACTTGATATAGTTTCATCTTTTTACCAGTTTGTTCTTTATCAACAGTATATTCCTGTGTTGAGTATTTGTTATTTCTTTCAGCATTAAACATCATCTGCTCATTGTCCAACAACACTGACAATAGACATGCTTAGTCAACATTCAAACAATAAAAAAGAGATATTCAACCATTTCACAAAGAAATGGGTTACCAATATCATTTATAATTTATTATATGCAAGCAAAGATAATTACATAACATTAATGGTATTAGTCCTGCACTTTTAAAATTCAATTTTCAGAGATATTTAATGTATATAAGTAATATGAGTCTGAGGGACTCAAAGGTAGATGTGAAGTTGCGATAATAGTGTTACTGTCATTGAATTTATATCTGGATTAGACAATTCATTTCTGAGGTTCCTATTGTACAGATAAATAACAAATAAAAAATTTTTTAAATACCAACCCTTTAATAACCAAAACATCCTCCAGGGATTCATAGCTCTGAACCAAACGAAGTGGAGGTATTGTCATAAACAAGGATCCTTTGTCTGGATATTCAAAGGTAGAGACACAGTAAAGAACGGAGCACTCTTTGTTGATATCACTGAAGAGACTTCAGTAGCTGACTACCTCTTGTCACACAAAGAATATCTGTAAATTATATCCACTGGCATGTCATGTAAACGCAGATCCAGCATTTATAGCACACTACTTTGAAAAGTGTAAGTTTTGTTGTTAGTTTCATTCTTCAGCAACCTTCAACATATTTCCAGTAACTAATGCAGCAGTCACACAGTGACTCTTCTATTGATCTTTCTGAATATAAGTGACTGACTGCTACAGTACAAATGGAATCCAACTTCTGCTTTTTATGCCATTATACATCTATATATATATATATAGATGTATAATTTTTTTTTCTGGTATCCAATTCACACGAGTCAATCAATACTGTTGAAAAATGTATAAACATAATACAAACTAGTTTATAAATATATATACATACACAAACTCCACACACTCACTTCAAACAAGTCTCAGCAAACCTATCAGATTTCTAAAGCATCAAATGTAAGATGAAACCGAGTGAAAACTTCAGCAACTTAACATGATCTATAATGAGAATCAATAAGAGTATATTTGTATTCAAATATCCACCCTGCTCCACACCAGATGGCTGTAGGCTACATGAAGAAAATGGGAGACATCACTATTGATCAGGTTTACCATAACGGATATGTTGAGATTGGAAAAAAGGTTTATAAATTAACCTGCATGTGAAGTATGATACCAGAGACTGATAAACTTGGGTATTTCAAGCTTTAGTTGGTTCACAAGTACTGATACATGTGAACAGTACTTAAAGAGAGGCCAGAAGCACATAAAAAATGAACATACACAAATCTCATTGTTCAAACAAAGGGTTATTTGTAAATTTTTTTTTTTTTCAGATGGTGATAAAATCCCCAAAAAATCGTTTTCAGAATAGCAGCAGCAACACCAAAAGCAGGTTTAGCTACAGAAATTAAGTATTATCCCATTTTAAATTTGTAAATGACTGTATTTTGCATATTAAACAAAGTTTAAATAATAGGGTATGCTTATTACAGTGTTTCTTTGTACAAATTTTTATATTGGATAATCAATGAAGCTTTTCATATATTATATATATATATATATATATATATATATATAGCTTTTCTCTCCTATTGTGAGCAATGTCAGCATATAATAAATAATTACATACCTCATTAGCTATGGTCAAGTTTCTGACATTTTGGATTACATCCTCCCACCTGTTTCATAATTTAAAAACG
The DNA here is from genome assembly GCA_018389105.1 of Nautilus pompilius. Classification (NCBI taxonomy): domain Eukaryota; kingdom Metazoa; phylum Mollusca; class Cephalopoda; order Nautilida; family Nautilidae; genus Nautilus; species Nautilus pompilius. Next base: position 84,741 of record JACATO010000998.1, on the reverse strand, counting down.
ACAATGGAAGTATGTAAATTAAGAAATGTGGATTGATTTTCATTTGTAATCTTTAATTATTGTCATTATTATTACTATCAGCTGTCATGATTAATTATATAGATACTTCTCATTTAAATATAGTATTTTTTCAATTAACCTGCTTAAATTTAACAAATCAGCAGTTGGTGATCCAGCAGTTAGTCTGCTGGACTGCCTTGGTCAAGAGTCCCAAGTTCAAACCAATTGGGACTGGCTCAATTTGATGTACCTCCCTGGCATGGTTTATTCTCACTCTTCTTTACCATCTGGCCACATGGGTACCATCTACCAGTTTTCTTGACATTTAAAAATGAGGAACCCCAGGAGGGTTTTCCAGTACAAGCATGGTGGAAGTTCTACAAGTCAGCTTTTGAATGATTTGCACTTTGACCACTGCTCCAGAGCCCTAACTGTGACCAGGTAATTTACTTGGTCCCTAAGGCTGATAACCCAAACCTTCCCCTTGTAGTGCACTGCTGTGAGGTATCCTTAGATTTCAAAAGACAGGATAGGGCTTCACCAGGAAGTAAAAAGCTTAACACAACAGAGTTGTCAGAGAAATGTTTATCCAGCAAGGTATTCAAAGAAAGAAAACGATTTCAGAGATTAAAAGAAAGAAAATACTTAATCACCCAATTATTAAACAGATGATTAACCAGAAAATTTTAAAACTTAAGTTTGTATAAATCTAATATAGCAACGGTAGCACTTTCAGATAACCATTCTATTTGATGCAGGGCTCCCTCATTTTGGTAATATTTGCAACCCAAATCACCTATAACATTAATTTTCAAGTTTCAAAATACATTTTATGCTGTTTTTTTTTTTTTTTTAATTGCTGGGGCGAGATGTTTTATCCACAGCTGGTGTCCAATGAAGAATATTTATTAGTGGTTGTTAATACAAAAGGAATAGGCCCAAAAAATAACTATAAAAATGAGAATAACTCTGTAAGCTGCCCTGCTATAGACACACGGCGCCTGTTATTTCCATGTTGTTTTGGCAATGCTTCTAAACAAACCAAAGTGCTCCTGAACAACAACTTTCTCGACTCTTTCGTAGACTCATCAGTCCAACAATAAAGCAGAATAGAACAATAAATAAATTTCCAGTGTTTACTAAACATCAATTCTTAGAAAAAAAAAAAAACAAGTCGAGCCAGGGTAATTCAAAAATGGTAATTAACCACTGAAGCAGCAATAAACACATCTTAAAACTTAACCTGAACGTATCTTATTTTTTGTGCTGCTTTAAGTTTTCTTTAAAAACATTTTTACTAGTTTTTTTTTTTAAATCTTAGCCAGTTAAAAAATAGGGCAATTATGTCAATTATTAATAAGCATAAATATTATTATTATTTCCCACTTAAAATCAATGAGAAAAAATTAACCCTCTGTATTGTAATTACATATTTTAATGCATTTTCATAAATGAAGACAGGCTCAATTCGTACAAAAATAGCTGCAACACAGGTGATGCATTAAATGATAATCTAAGAAAACAGTCCAGGCACGATAGCATCTGATCAGGATAGAATTGCCATCCAATGCTTTGCAGCAATCAGGAAACGAAGAAATTAAAACATAGCGAAACTGGTGCAGAGACAATAAGTTTGTTTGAAAGATGGAAACTTTAATCAGCTAACCTAATTATTTTAAACACATTTAATTATCTCTGGAAAAATATAGATATTTCTGCCACTAAAAGCAATTTGTGGAAGCATGAAAATATTTCCAAACAACATTTGATTAATCTTTATTTATAAATTATCATCATAATTCCATAATTGCTTTGCATTAGCGGATAAGAGTGGAGAATGTAGCAGTTATTTCATTTTTACAATTAAAACTAGAAACAATATATGAAATCATAATTGTGTTGCTATTAATTAAATAAATTCTCCTGATGCATTTCACATTCACTTTTTTCTTCATGTACAGCAAAAGTTAAAAATGTTCTTTAGCTGCACAGATCAATAGAAAATAGTTTTCTTCTTAGACATTGGTTGTTATCACTTGAGAAGTAACTGTCAGGGAAAATCAACATGGGTGTGAAACTGCAATACCATGTAGTTTGTGTGTAAATGATTTGGGTTCTTATTTATCAAATGATTTATTATGAATCATTTAGTAGTTCCTACATAATCTACTTCAACAAAACATAAATAGGGATTATGTTATTTGCCTTCAGATTACCAGAAACCTTTGAAAAGATGTCCAAGCAACCACTACAGGCCAGTGAAATGAGAGCTGGGAATTAATTTACTTAGAAAAAGCTGCCATCAAAGAAATAATGCAGTATTGTGGAAACCTTTGAAAATTGAGCTATCTTTCAAGGCAGGATTGTATAATTAGGAAAATATTAGTGTTGAATCCCATAAAAATGGGTGCATCAATCAGTAGTAAGACCATGATTATGATCCCAAACAACTATTCTGAGCATAAAAGTAGAGGGAGATATTAATATTGAAAATTCTGAAAGAACTCCCTCAAAGCTCCAATGAAGACCACTACTGAAACTATGTTGCCAAAAAATAAATAAGCTATCCCACTGCTTTTTAACAACTTTGGTACACTGGATAACAGAAATAGAGAAGAAAACAATAGAAATCTCCATAAATTAGCAGATGTGATGCCAAACTACTATTTCTTTTTACAAATATGTTCTCTTGACAGTGTAACTATGTTTAGACACATTATGACCAGTAATGTGTGTGTGTGTGTGTGTGTGTGTGTGTGTGTGTGAGTGTGAGTGTGAGTGTGTGTGTTTTGGTGTTACACAGCCAGTAATGTGCTACCAAATGACAATGACAAGATGAAGATATGGCTAATGGTTGGACATTCAGAAAGAAAACCCTATATACAAAAGACTAATATAAACAACAAAAGACAGAGTGCTAATGTTGTTGGAAAGTCTCTGAAATATGAGGCAAATAATAAATAATCAATTATAACCTCATTATCAATCAGAAATTCCAACAAGTCATGCTAAAAAATTCAGTAAGATTTTGCACCAGGTTACTAAAAAGAAAGAGAATAAATTACCAATGATTTCAAAGTACTACATGTACATATGGTGCTTTGTCTATGTAAAAATACAGTGATCGTTACTTGCTAAAATGCATGAATCCAATGTTCTTGGAGATTTAGTGTAGTGGAAGTATCAAAGACAAAATTAAAATCCAAGGAAAACAAGATTTCTAAGTAAATGAATAATGTTAGTGCTGTTAGGAAATAGATAAGCTAGCACTATGCATGCATACACAACCATGGACAGGTAGGCACACCCATCTGGTTATGTACAAATAACAGTACATGACATTTTCACAAAAAATACATTAAGAATACATAGTGAAAAATATATGCAATGTTTGTTTGTTTTTTTTTTTTTTTTCTTGGAAATTATATAAAACAATGGCTCATTCCTAAATGAGGAAACATGGATAAACTAGAAATGGGTATGGCTGACTATAATTCAAGGCTTTCAACTGATACAAAGTTGTCATAAATCATCTCTTGAACAAGAACAATAATCATATAAGCATCTCCCTCACCAAGGATATTTTCATCTAGCAAAAAGAAGAAAAAAAAAGCCATTACTAATCAGCAGTCATTAATAAGGATTTTGTTAGAGAAAATTAAATTGATGACTAATGCTACAGAATACTCGTATTGTTATTAGAGAACCGTTTCAAAGTATGGGGGGGGTGGGCACTGGAAACCAATAGCTCACTTCAAAGAGCAGAGATCAACAAAACTAATAACACAGTTTAATTAATATGTACATTATATAATTTGCCTTCAGTATAGCTTTAGTTATCAATGCGACTATCTAGACTACACACGTGGGATTCATTCTGCAATTCCATCAATACCGTGTTCCCATAACAACCTGGTCAACAAAACAAGACTAATGTGTATAGCAAAGGTAAAGCAACATGATAATGTACAAAGAATATAATCAAGAGAATATAATTAGGATACAAATCATGTTTATTATGTGACACACCAACTTAAATAATAATTTTACTATGCATTCTAGCCTCCATTAAATGTTTTACTTCTTTTCCAAATGGTGATGTAAAAACAACAAAAGATAATTGATTAGATAAGCAATTAAATGTACACTATGAAACTTGATACAATTTTTGTGAAGGCTTTATATCCGTGTAATCATAGCATGCAATCAAATTCAACCAAATATAGAAAAAATAAATAAATAAAACAATAGGCATTGATACAATCATAAAAATACTAAACTATCCCTTTTACAAAATAATGACTTTTCGAAGCAGTGGATAGATACACTCTTGACACGTTTCCAGCATCAATATATCATCCCTTTTCTCTTTAAAAAAAAACCCTTGGGTCTAACTGCCACACATGCTGCATTAAATGCCTCCCCCCCCCCAATTCAGTCCTCAACCCAAAAAAGCTATTTAAAAAAATGCCCAACCAACATTCATGTGACCAGGAATTAAATATCATCTATCAAACATTTCACTCTGTAGACAGGATGAACCTTGATCACTGTACTTACAGATACTAAATGAAAATCAGCCAGAACAGTTTGAATCAAGTGTAGGCTACTTCAAAGTCTTCACTGTTGAAGTATCCATGCCAGCAATAAATAGAGATTGTTTATGACACACTCCCTAATACTACATTTAGGTGACACGCTTAAGGAGTAATTTTGTCATATTATCATTTGCTGTAATTTTGCCACACAAGATCCTTACTCTATAGCGCCAATTATTTCCCATGTGTTTATGCATAGTGTATCATGTTCTGACCACAGAGATTTCTGTGCAAGTGGATGGCTTCACAAATAGATAAAGTAATATGCCATTTCTACAAGACAAAAGACTGCCTCAACACCATCAGGAAAAGGCAGAAACATTTCACTGACACGTCATTAGAATGCAACACCTTCACACATACTTCATTGCCAATATCAGAAATATGGATGAGATACTGTCTATATTGATGCGCCAAGCAATGCAACTGCTTTGCTCCAAGAAAACCATCCTAATTAAAACATTTAGACATGAAAGAATTAAAGTGACAGTCATGCTTGTTGCAACGACCAATTGGAGAAAATTGGGTCCACCTTATTTTGAAAGACAAATGAGAACTACCTCTTTTATCCATTCCTGCAGAGATTTTAGGTAGAATGAAACCAAATAGTTTGTTAAATAAAGATTATTCTCTACTGGTTTGCAGAAAGTGAGAGGTTGCTATGTCCAACAAAAATTTCTTGTTTGGGACTTGATCAGAACACACAGGAATGAGGTGGTCTGTGCAGGTTGCAACAACTTTAAAAACCTTGTTAACAAGTGTGATGTTTGCACAGGGAAAAGTAATTTGTACATGTGAAATGAAGACTGGTTATGTGGAAAATCCAGAAAAATCTGTACAGAAAATATAGACTTTGCTTAGCCAATCAGAATGAGTATAACATGAGTTAATAAACTAACTCAGCCATATAATCACCAATAGACCGATAAAATGCTTTTAGTTAGTGCTTGCTCTCTTGGTATTATCAATCAAAGGTCAGCTGTACAAGATTTTGAGAGACATGCATCCTTAATCATTCAAATCACTACAGCCAGCTACAACCTATTTTTCCTTGATGTGGCAACATATGGCATTGTTCAACACTGGTGTGTGTACCACAATGTTAAGAGGTTGGCTGGTTAATTTCCTGTCAATAACTCCAGGTACTAGGCTTAAACCATATAAGCATCAAGCACCAGAGCTAAAGAAGATTAATGCAGAGCTGCATCAGAAAAATCTGTTGCGAACACCACCAGCCACTAGAACAAAGGTGGATTCTCTCTGAAGATGCTACAGAAGCATAGAAATAGAAGCCGCACTAGCTGCATAGTTTGGGTTTTAAATAATCTCAAAAGAAAACAGGCACAGCATCAACAGAGATGAATTTTGGAAACTTTTCATGAAGCTGCATCACAGATAAGGTACAAAAAATATGAGCATTCATCATCTGATGCCATCATAAGATAACACATGAAAATAACTCCACTGTAAGCAGTGACACTTTCGGATCAAACCAGTTAAAACCAAGTGACTTATTTCATAACGAACTGGAAATTACTTTTCCCATGTACAAGAACTAAAAAAAAAGGATTTTAATTTTTCTTAAGAAAAAAAAAACAACAAACTTTAAGCTCACTTTGATGTAAGAGGAAATAATTAATAGATGGTATTCCAATATAATTCACTTTACAGACTGCATGCTTTGCAAGACGTTTTTTTCTTCCTATATTACACGGACAAAACGACTGAATAAAGCCACTCCCATCAAGTTTCCACGATTTTCTTTCTCATTCTTTAATTACATATATTAGTTCTATGCTGTCTGTCACATATGTTCAGTGTTATTTGACTGGCATTATCATTTGAAAATATTCTCAAATATTTTAGTTCCCACATTCCCACATAGCACTGCTTTGACTATTGCTGATTACAGAAAGATTTGAATTTCATTTTAAGTTCTCAGCAGATTTTTTATCTTTTGGCCTCCATTAATCACTTGAACAGTAATTAAAACCAATACAGCACTTTTACTTCACCATGTAATAAAAATACTAGCTTAATTCAAATATTTTAATACTGTATGTGGAAATAAACACTAAAATTGTGTACTTAACTTAATAAAAAAGACATTGGTATACCAAAAGTAAACTCACCAGCAGAATGATTTAAAGGGAAAAAAATATGAAGTTTATAAACCAGGGTAAATGGAGACAAATTTGAATATGGACTACAGTTCTAACATGGGCAAATACATTAACACACTAGTATTTCTGATATGCAGCATTCTCTTAATTAAAAAACAAACTGAAAAGACTCCTCTCAGTTGTACTCTTTCATTTCCTTTAAATTTGACAAAACCCTGTAACACAATGGTTACTGCCCCTAAAGACTTGCATGTTTCTCATTTTTTTCAATCCTTACAGACTTCTGCTTTTTAAAGCAAGGCTGACTGACAAGAGTCTGTCCTTGAGTAGACTATAAACAATATGTTCTGCTGAAAACATTGCTAAACCAAACTAGTTATAAACATACAAGAATCTATTATCTAGCAGTAGTAGTGTTCAAATCTTAAAAGTAAGGTGATTGTTGAGACACCCCCCAACCAAATGCTTCAATCAGTGCTACCAATTAATCTCCATGAGTGTAATTTGGAAGATCAATACAATTAGCATTGGAGAGATTACAGTGCAACTTTGTCAAAAGAAACATTCCTTGACCACCACCTGGCAAGCTCTCATCTTATTTACATCATCCATCACTACAATAAAGTGTCAGTGACCCAGACAGGCAATACACGCAAGATTTCTCTTTTTACCTGTACACAGTGTATTTATAAATAAGATCTAGAAATATTTGGGATTTTAATATTATTATTTTTATATGTTGTTAAGCAAAGTTTCTGACTGGAGTCCAAAATTACATTATTAAAATAAAAACAAAGACACAATTTTCAAAATTGATTATGAGTTTGGAATTCCAATTGGCAGGTGTAGTACCATGGTTAGAACGCACCGCCTTCTTGCACTCTGACTTCAACAGGGGAATATTTATTTCCCTACTATACCTTTTTATTTTTAGATGTGGAAGGAAACTGGTGTATCTGAAGGAAACCCACATGACCAGCTGGTGAAGAGAAGCAAGAATAAACCATGCTAGTGAGGTATGGCAAACCAAAATGGTTCAGACTAGGATTCAAGCTCAGGCCCTCAGGCTTGGAAATCCAGTGGACCACCAAACACCGACCTAAATAATACAGATGCACCTGCTAGAATAATTTGATCACAACCTAACTTAGTAGAACCCAAGTTACCCATAAGGCAACGAAGACAAAGCTGTATAAAATAGGTGAAGCAGTGGTTAGTAATGATATTCAATCTATGTAATGAAAATAGTGAAGACAATTGTTGTGAGGGATATTTCACATTTCATGCAAGAAAATGACTGGCAGGTCAGAGTATGGATAAAGTAAAGCGCACAATATGATTTTGAGTTGTGAAATGGATGAGTGTACCCCTCAATCAACCAAAATCATGAGGCCCATAATTGCTGCACAGTATTAATCTAAAGGGACCCACTGTCAATCATGCTGATAATACTGTCATGGCCAACATCAAATATTTGAAGATATCACTGATGATGTTGTGAAATATTGCTTGTGAGTTTAAATATCCACAGTAAATGAAGAGTCCAAAAGAAAATAAGATTTTTGAAAAGTTTACAAACATTAATTCTGAATATAGAGAGAAAAATAAGTTCTCTCAAATTAAATTTCAAAAAAGGAGTTTACACACAAATTTCAGAAAAAGCGTTAAGAAATCACGATACTCACTCTACTGAAGAATCACAGATACTTGGAAAATGACAGGTGTAGGTTTAGAAAAAAAAATATGGTCCAAACGTTTTTCTGAATATTGATTGGAATATTATAAAACAGCACTTAACGTGGAAAATTCACTCCAATGTCGTAGACTTGGAAGTTTGATTCCAATTAAATAAACAAAAAATGGAGAAAAATGGACAGGTCCACAGAATTCAAGCATTTTCTAAAAATCTTCAGTAGCTAAATAGTGTTGATATTAGGAAACAAGAGGTGCACATTTTCCTAGTTTACTGTAATAGGCATATATTGTTTACTCAGGCACAGAGATGCTCCTAATACCTAAGGGAAACAAAAAAAAAAAAGCATTTGTGAGATTATCAGAGAGAAAAATGTCACAAGAGAAATAAAGGGGCCACAATGACTACAAACCCTTTTCAAATTACTTGCTGGTGACAAATGTTTAAAATTAAACAAATTTATTTTTAAATTATAAATTGCATGCAGTAATAGTAAAAATCAGATAAAGTAGCATTCCAAATGCTGAAAAAATAATAGTAAAACAGATAATAAACTAACTTATTAAATATAATTTATAGTTTTTTTTTTGGTTTGATTTGTATTTCAAAATACAACAAAGGAATTAAGTTGCTCTTAAAGTTAGGTTGTTTTTTTTTTTTTTGTCTCTTACAGAACCTCATATGTCATTGCTCCAATACCTGTGTAGAAACTTCAGAATGCATCATTAATCTTATATTGACAAAACTGTCATTTAAAAAAAAACTCGCAAAACTCAAGTCTAATGTAGTTTAGCATGAAACAGCAAAATAAACAACAACAAAACAAATTATAAAGATTTTTCATCATTAATGCAACCAGGGCAAAGATAAAAACAAAAAAATTTCATATAAATAGAACCAGGTTAAAGTATGGATTTATAAAACCATAGGTTTTAATTAGTTCTAAGCAAAGGTCATAAACAATTTTTTGTAGAAAAATAATTATATTATTTAACATATATTTTGTAATTTCTAAAAGCTGATGAATAAAGTAATTTAATGCTTTCTGAATCAATCTACTTTTCCTTACCAGATTATTTTAAAACAGAATTTCACAAAATAGTCCATTTACTACCAAGTATAGTGCAGATATCTGTCTCTAGAGTTGAATATATTTCCTAAGCCATTCATTATATGGCATTTACTGGTGTCTGGTAATTGATAAAACAACTTTTGTTTGATGTCAGCACAGCTAGGCTTCATGATCATAGCAATTACTCCCAATTTAAAAGGTCAGCCAACTAAAATCACTATGATAGGTATGCAATTTATGACTCACAAACAGAATCAAATCAAAAGCCAAACAATTAGTCTTCAGTTTTAAAAATCTGCTGAACTCAATAGTCAGAATCAATATACCATTTATTCAAAGACTACAAGCAAGTCAACATATCAGGTTCCAAATTGTTCAGAATCTCTCTCTCTCTCTCTCTGTGTGTGTGTGTAACTATCAAATTGTGAATAATTCTATAGATTACTGAAATAAACATAGCCAAGATTGTAGCATTGTTGTTTTTAGTACTTTTAAAATAACCACCACCCACTCTTCTTACCATAGTGTGATGAGAATCTAAAAGTAACTCAAAAGCCACAATTTTACATGGTCTCAAGAAATAACTATAATTAGTTAACAGAAGGGACATTTCGGTGATGTTTCTGTCAACTATTTGAGGAGGGGAAGTTATAATGCTATCCGATGATAATGAAAATATCTAAATGTTTTATTGATTGGAACTGTTGCCATTGTTGTTCAGGTACTGTGCAAACTGCCTAAATCAGCTTCAATCTAAAAACACCAATCCTCCTCTTTATCTAAGAAGTCGTCAAATGTTGATGGTAACAAAATGCGAGTGGGATACAAGTTTAAACATATTGATTGTCTTGTTACCAATCTAATAAAGTAAAATCGGTACGAAAAAATCTGTTTCAATATTTTACAGCAGTCCCCAGTCTTGTGTATGTATTCACAAGGACATTAAAATAATACCCAGACCGCCAGGTTTCATCTGAACATCCCCAGTATATTTCTTGACAAAACTAAAATGTGAACCTATAGATTACAGACAAAGCTAAATGAGACAATAACCAAGCTCTGAAAGATCGCTGATAGTCAAGTTACAATTAAATCATTTGCAAGATGCAGAAGCTGAAATGTAGCATTTGTTAATACATAAAAATAGTGAAATTAATGGCAATCCATATATAAAATTTTAGTCCCACTTATCCACAAAGAATGTGATTAAAAATGCAAAAAAGAATAGGTTCTCAGTAGTGATTATACCTACTTAATAAGCAATAACAGAGAAAAACTATAAAAAGAAAGTATATTAAGGATGGAGCTTGGAAATAAAAGTGAACAAAGAAAAATAATATTATAAAATCATAAATTCCTACCATATCTCTCTCTCTCTCTTCAAATTTAATAATGCTAATTTTTTTTCCATTTGATGTTTAACTTATTATTAATGTAAATGTAAAAATTAATTGCAACTCAGCAGTTCCCAAATGGGGTTACAACAAGAGATAGGATAGCAATGCTAACCAGTGTGATTAATTGATCTCATGCAATATTTCATCTTTTGACTGCCAGTGACATACTTTATTTTCCAAGGTATAATGTACACCAGTGTATTTCCCACAAAATACCAACCATATTAAAGTTGCAGTTCATATTTTTCAGTAGGCATTTTTCATTTTCTTAACATTATAAGTGGACCAAGCTTGCTAAATTTTTGATCATAGATTTTTACTAATGATTTAGCGCAATGCAATACTAGATTTCAATAGTTAGTTCAGTTACTAAGGTGATGGGAAATTCCTGAAATACTTACTGTTTTTAATGATAAGCATAGCATATTATTAATCATCAGTAATCTTGGTTCCCCATTTAAATTGTATTAATCTTCCAACATGCTACCAATTCTTGTTTAGAGACTTATGTCCAAATACATTAGAATATTCTACTAAGTAACAAAATACATAAACTTTAAATAAAGCAAATACATTTCACATTGTGTGTACTCTTATAGAGTATTAAATACATAAAATTGTAAATGTTTGATATGCAAATTTAAAAGTAATACATATAAATGCAAATACTAATTGAGTAGATAACTAAAAACATTTAGTGCAGTAAAAATTAGAAATTATTTTAATAGTTTCTGTTTAAAAATTTAACCTCTCTCCAATGAGCAAACACTGCCAAATTATAAATATATATAGCAATATTTGAAAAAAAAAGTATAAATACAAGAAAAACTAAACTAAAATAAAATGCAGAAATTAAACTAAAAAGCCAACTAAAATATTTTAAAATCATTCTGAATAGCATAATTGTAATATTTGAATACAAACAGAATTAATTCTGGTGCATTCACATTAGTAAACATCTTAAAAAACAAAATGCATTGAGCCTCCCAGCTCTGGGTAGAACTGACAAACCATGCTTTTAAGATAGAAAAGAACAGAACTTCATTAATTCAAAGGAAAAATAAATTGGAAAAATAAATCTGAATTACTTTGTGACCAAGTCCACAAGGTACTACCTTTCCTTAAGAAGCATCAGAGATGCCTTTAGAAAAACATTCTGAAGTTATAGACAGTTGTGAAGAAATAGTAACCATAGATCTGTACTTACTTTTGCCCGTAGTGATGACTAAAGTCATCTGGTCTGTCACTGTGATAGCACGGTAAGCGGTGGCTGACTGACTTTGGAGCAAGACCAATGCCTTCTAATAAAAAGGTGCACGATCGTTGATAGCCAGGATTTCTCTCATGAACAACATACATTGCACAACTCTGGCCCACATAAGTACACTTTCCTGTTTGTTAAATGCAGTGGTTTAAAGGTATTTTTCTTTGGATGTCTGTATTCCAAAATATTAATTTTGTAGCAACAAATTTTTTTTTTTTATCACTTCAGCAACGTAACTGAGAAATTCAATGAAGAGATAACACAAAAGGAAGAGTTCTTTTTGTTGTTTTTGCTGCTGTGTTCATAGTAACTCTAGGTATTCATAAAGTAGAATGCATCCTGGAGAGATGTTCTTGCATGTCAATCCAGTCTAAAGCAAAGCTTTTAGATAGGTGCTAAAAACCTAATTAGGTCTGTGAAATCATCAACAAAGACTCTGACGTTAATAACAGACAGGATCTTGGCTTACTAAAGCTAGCTTGTTTTTCTTTCCACTCAATGGTCTTTCTATTTTGATGTGCATCATCCAGTAAAGCCACATTTTTAAGACGATTGGCACAAATCTATCAAATGGTTGTTAGAGTTTTATGTATATACTTATACACACACACACACACACTCTCTCTATATATAGAGAGAGAGGGGGAGGGAGGTGGTGGTTAAACAAAAGCCAGGGTATGTCTACAGTTAGCACAGACATTTCTGCCTAGTACACCTTCAGTCAAAGCTTGACCATAAATTCACTCAGAAATATGGTTAGTACTCAGTTTCATGGATGTAATTAAAATACCTTGTCAAATGAGATTCAGTGAGTTGGGCTAAGGCAAGCTTAAGCATGTATAAAGAACACTATCAAAATAGAGTAAATTGTGTATAAGATATATATATATATAAAACAGACAAGTTTCATAATAAATAAAATAATTGGTGTATACAAGTGCATCTTAAGGTTTACACATTAAAACTTTATGCAATAGATAATAAAAAAGTATTTACAAATTGTTTTATTTTCCAACTTTTTAAAAAATTATATAGTATCCTAAGTAAACAAGCTACAGCTTGGATTTTTTAAAGAAAAATAAACCTAAAAGAAATTCATTGACTAAATTTTAGTTTAGTGAAGTGACTGCTTGCTGTGTTATGAAATCAGTACTATATTTTTCTAAGAAATAAAATAACATGAAAAATATAGAAAAAGTTGTGTTTTTAAATTATGTATGTGTTCAAGCATGACTGAAAGGTTGTAATTTTAGTGATAATAATTATTAGTGAACTGAAAGTTTAGCACCAAGTAAAGAGAAGTCATTCTGTACCAGTAAATGTGGGAGATGACAGAGAAAGAGCTCCCTGACTTTGCTTTCAGCACGGAATAAGTCTTCGAATGATGAGTTGGCAGGATCTGAGCATAGTTTTTCTGATACACAATTTTCATAATCATATTATCCGTAAATCTTGTAACATGGTATAGCAGACCACTCATGACAAATAAGGTCTCCTGCCACTAATCAGAAATCTTCACAGTTTCAAGCAATAAAACATTTCTGATAGGCAGTGAAACTTTTATCACCTGAGCCAAAGTAAAAATGCCTCCAAGAAAATCAGATTACATACTTCAACTACCTACCTTCACAGCTTCCTAACTTTGTAAAGAATGGAGGATCATTTTTGCTATTTAGAATTTCACCCATTTTCAGAGGACTAAAATGAAGACCCAGACATTACTTTTCAGCGTTAATCCATGGATTAAAGCAAATCCAACTATAATTTTATGAAATAGTCTAGATTCTGTTTCACCTATAATTTTATATTTCAGAATGTCAACTGAAACTGTCAAAAAATGTTAATGTACTACCCAACAACCGCTGCTGGACTAAAGCAAATTTAACAAAATTTTGTTTTTTTTAAAAATTTCCATGGTACTTTATGAGTGTATGCAGTTAGACTTTTGCAAATGTCACAATTTGTAATGGCAATACCCAACAAATTTTGAATTACTATAAAATCGTAATAGTTTGATATTAAGCAGCAAACAAATTTCAGACTTGTCTTTTCTCTTCCATAACTAATTGCAGCTAAAATTTTGAAAATTGTTCTCAGGTAGTTGTTGTCAAGCTTGGTTGATGTCACTCAGAATGGCCCAGTACTACTAATTAATTCACTAGAATTCCAGTAAATTTTTTTTTTCATTTTTCAATGTGACCATACCATTGAGAGTTCAAATGTTGCCATAAAGTCATGTATAAATTAAATAAAAACATTTCCCACCTTGAAATCCAAGAATACAGGGATACTTTGCTCAAGGGTTATTTGAAAAAGTGTAAATACATTTTTAAAAACAGATTTTATTTGCACTGTTTTCTTAGCAAAAAAGAACTTCCAATTCTTCTGAATAGTCATAAAAATGTTTACTCTTTCATAAGTCAAAATTGATCAACATTTGTGATAACAGAAGGCAGATTAAAAGATGGAAAATAATGTTGAATTCACCCAAAATAATTCTTAAAATATTCTGAAAATCTTTAAAAAAAAAAAATTCTTTGCTAATAAAACATTCACACAGAACAATCAATCAATAATATATATTAGTTTTTCCAATAAATGGCAGACAATGATAATTTTTATTTTTCTGTATAAATGTTTCAATACAGAGGTAAATGAGTAAATAAACAACTATTTTCATCTGAGTGCTTAAATGTAAGAGGTGTATTCAAACCAAAAGTGTCTAACAGAAATGTTAAAAATCCTTTGGAATTCATGAAGAGAACAAAAGTAAATATCCATAAATACCTTATAAGGAAATTATCTAGCCCCTCCCCCAAAAAGTAGAAGTAACTAGAAAAGAATTTAGGTTAAAAGGATGTTAGAACAGTAATGTTTGGCTGGACTGTTGTAAATAGCAAGAGTCTGTTCCAGTCTATAATTACTACTTTGTAACAGTTCTGCTCACAATCTGGAGTGAAGAAAGCATGCTAGCAATTACAGGTAAAATGCCATAAATGCCCTGGAGAGACACGAGTAATTATTTTCTATAGTTGTAAATCAATTGTTTTTTGATTTTTTTTTTAAATTTTATATACAGCTCGGTTGGAGTTTGTTGTTTTCTTTACCATGGTTTCCACATTCCTACTGACCAAAAAATTAATTAATATAAAGCTTTTCCTTTTCTAAGAGGAAAACTGAAGAACTGCATATAAAAATCCTGTATAATTGTATTTAGTCCCACCTTTTTTTATTGTATAAAGAAACATGTATAATATTGTAGAAAAAATTCATTACCCAAAATATACAGTACATTAACTAAATTCTAATAGTTTACAATACTTCGTTCACACGACCATTTTCTACTTCTGTTAGGTCAGAAGTTAAGCTTTAGTATGAATACTTACTTGAGAAATACTAGACTAAATTAGCTCAAATACAGTAGTTTTATTGATTTCAATATAAGATTTGAAAAAAATAATTAGTTTTTATGGTATTAGAAATGTCCAAAGAACACATTTTGCAGAGTCTCATGTTGATATTTGGCAGCAGCCTAAAAACATCATTCAATAACCTGGCCTGAAAATAGCTTAGTCGTTTCACTGGTCAACTCATCTCAAATTTGGGATGAAAATCCCAGGAGCATCTTTCAGTGCTAACCTTTTGTAATATTACAAAGAACAGTAACTGTTCTCTACTGAAAACTTTGCGTCAGCCTATAACAACAGTAGCCTATTGTAAATTAAGAAAACAATCAATCAAACCATTCAAGTAATTAAAATGGACTGTCATATAATAAAAAAACAACGAAAACTACTTTGTAATTTCTAGAGCAGATGGGTGATAGTTGCCAAGTGTCAAACAAAGTTTGGTAATATTTTACTGACTTGTGGTTGGTTGGTTTACAGTTCTTTTGGCCTGAAGACAAATCTCAAGCAGACTACTGTTTACAGAGTGAATTACAATCTCAAATATTTGTGCTGCACTGCTATCTTAGCCACTATAAATAGTAATGGTTTTTAATCAAGGCTTGTCACAATCCAGTTTGCCTGAGAGGAAAAAGCAAGAATACCCAAATATAAACAGTCTAACAGTGTGGCTTCAAGTAACAATGCTCACAAAAATAAAATGACCCATTAGTCACACCTTTTACCTAGTGAGTTCAATATCAAATGCTCTTCTAAAGTCAAAGCAAAACAATATGAAAATTATTAACCAATAAAATCTAACGTAAATCTGTGATGGTAATAGATGTCTAACAACTTCAGAAGCAAAAATTGGCAAACATCTCCAATCAGGAGCAGGCGTGTGCTCCATCGAGCAAAATGTGTCTAGCAAGTATACTTAGGAGTTAATCCTAATCCAAAGGCTGCTTGAACCCAGGAGACAAATTCTGCTGTCAAAAGAATGGACAATAACCTTGTTTATTTATATCTTCTACTCCTTAACTGATGCTAATAAACTATCAACTAATTCAATACAGACTAGTATTTTTTAATAAATATATTATTTTAAACTAAACACAAACAGATATATAGCGTTGGTCTAGTTTAATATTAAAATAAATCAAATATATTTTGGGTAGTTATTTTAAAGAAAAGTATTTATATTCAGTGCATATATTGTGTGTGTATGAATATGAAGGCAGAATTTTACAGCAGTATGCCATATTTTAAAGCTTAGATGTTGAAGACCTTGTGAATAATCCATATAAATAATATCATAGAGCTAAGTATTAAGAAATGGCATGTATGGGTACACAAGGATTGAACATTGTGCAGAATAGTAAAAGATTTACCAATCTGAAAAAGAAAAAAAAATTAGTGTAGGAACACAATGAAAGATTTTCATTAAGTTTTACACTAAAAGGTTTCGTTTGTTGAAGAAGTAGAATTCCGTATGCTATCGTTGTAGTCTTTTAATTCCTTTTATTATTTTCCAAGATTGAGGTTGCTATAGCAGCAGTTCTACCTGGTTTCTTGTCTTTAACTGAAAACCACAACATTGTACAAGTATAAACAGACTGACATCTTCTCTAGGTTTAAGGATATCTCACAGCAGCGAGCTAGGAGAGGTTAAGTAGGGTATTTGGGACCCCTACGTGGTAGTCAGGGTGCGAGTCGGTGTTATCCATGAAACTTCCACTACACGCACCAGAAACTTTGCTAGATCTTGTATCCTCAGCCATGGCAGTCCAGTAGTCAGTCTACCACTGTACCAAGCTGCCCTTTAGCAAGAATTTATCAAATAAACGGAGTTGTAATGACCTAGTGTTTAGAAAATCTGAACAAAATACTGATTTTTTTATTTCATTGCTTAGATTCTTTTTTTCTTCTTTCTAGTCACATTTGAAAATTAACTATACATCGGTAGTGGCAATAAAAAGTATTAATGCCTAGAAATTTTAGTTAAAAAAAACAAACAAAATTAAATAACACCGAGGGTTTTCTGAAGGTTATATTTGATAAAATGCAGCAAAGAAAGTAAATCCCACCACCACTGGAATTAGTCAGTGATCACTTTCAACAATATGGTAACAATACTTTGAAAGAAAAATTCTGGATTAAACACTGAAATCTGCATTGTTTTGATCTATCCACAATAGGGAGCATCATCGTTCAACAATACATCCCACCCATAAATTCACATAAGTAACCTCTTCAGAGAGGCTTTATTTAGGAAACAGCAATAAATAACAACATATTAAAGCATCTTTCTGAAAGATACAGTAGCAAATTATTAATTTTGTTGCCTTTAATGCAATTTATACAAATTCAAGAAACATAAAGATGTGCTACACTAACAAAAAAACAAAACTGATTTTCAAAGTATTTTCACTTTGTCTCTCTCTCTCCCTCAAACCAATTCAGATTTTATCTTTAAAAATTCAATTTTAAAGTATGTATTTATTTACAGTAATCTTTTTTAAGGATTCCTGTGTGAAAGTCAAGAAAATTTTTTAATGTAATAATATTCCCTTAGTAGAGAAACAACATTTTAAAACTTAATGGCAATTTTTCATCATCATCATCATCAGTATCAGCCATTACTGTTTATGCTCTGTTGGACCACCTCAACATGATGTTTCCAGGACTTTCTGGCTCTTGCCCTCCACTGCCAGTTATGGTCAATTTGTGTGTTTCTCCCACCATCCATCCCTGGCTGTTACCACTGATCATTGTTGTTAGTTGTTTTATTCAGGCATCCAGCCCAAGAGCCAATTATTAGCATCCTTTGAATCAGCCATACTGTGAAGTTACCTTATCTACTTGCTTCAACATCTTCATGTATTATGAGTCACAGTCCAAAGAATATATAGACAAATAAGCTACTCATTGAACATCCAAAATCACAGAACGGCAGGCTACCAAATACTGAACTGTTACAAGTGAGTATTCTAATGAAAGCCAAATTAAGTAGCAGCATATTAACAAGATTTTATATAATTCAGTATACCACAGCATCTGTAAAAAGACAGAAGCAGACTTATATTAAGCCTCTCTAAACCCAAAATATCCTTCAAGATACATATATTAAAATTACATGAAGCTTTTACTTTCTTACCATCTAAAAACTCTCAAAATAGATGTAAGAACAAAGAAAACATTGTTTTAATCGTAGTCTACAATAAATATCTCTGGTTAATTTCTTCTTTCCATTTCTTAAGATTTTTAAAAAAATGATATCATAACTACCTCTTTATATCTATTTTGCACCTCCAAATGAACATAACTTCCTGGCATATTTCCACTTATAGAAAAATCAAGAAATAAAATTATCTATCAACTATACTAAGTGGCTAAAAGCATTTTGTGTCACATTTCTATAAACACACCATTGCGGTAAATTATGGAAAAAATGTATTTAGTAATAGCTTGCTAGTGATTTAAGATACATAATTTACTATTGAAGCTGTGAGGGTTATCTATCATTTCCAGTTTTCCTTCCCGTAGCACATAATTCTTCTAAATGATCTTATATATATATACATTCAGGTAAATTTGCATACATACCAGAACTAGAGACCATTTTCTAATTCCTAGCCTAGTCAGCATATATAAGTTTTTGCATGTAACCACATTAACATGATTTATCTAAGTGAAATTTAAAACTTCTCCAAAACACCCTGATAGAGAGAGAAAAAAGTTTGAAAACTTCAATAAAAAATGTTTAGTTCAGTTAGCGTTGAGTTTTCTTGAAAAGAAAATGAGGCAGGAAGGCCACCATTTCATACTAAATACTTCAGTACCTTTCATGTTTTAATATATGAAACCTCATAATTTTTCTATATAGAATTTCTGCCCTCAGCAATCATGAAAAACACAAATCATTTGCTTGTGTCAGTCAGCAAAAATTTATTATCGCCTCGGGAAAGAAAAACCCATATATTTCTTAAACTCAAATTCCTGGAAAAACTAACTAACTTTTCAATGGTAAAAGAGTTTCTAAAAGCTGACAGATTAATTGATCAGCAAACAATATCACTGGCAAGGTTGTCAAGAGAATCAAAAGGAAAGTAGTCTTTAATTTCTTATCTACAGATAAGCTGATTTACCCTCTGTAAATTTATCAAAGCAATAAACAGAAACAAGAAAGCCCATTCTATTCAGAGTATAATAGATACTGTACCACTACAATATATAGCTTTTCTTTTTAGCACCAGTGTTAGTAATCACATCTGTGCATTGTTCTTGTGATTGTAAGGAAAAAGTCTGTTACAAGATATTCATCAATTGTTTCTACCATCAGAAAATACATTAATCAGGACACTCCCTCAACTTTTCTCTTGTTAAAACCTTCATCTTATATTATACAAGCAAGTCAATTAAAAATCAGCCAACCTGGCTAATTTCTCAAATAAAACTTTAACCACAACAATGACCCTGATTCAGAGTTGCCAGAAAATACCAAAAGCTTTAATCTAGTTCCTTATATCTTTTAACCTTCCTCATAAATTCCCAATTTCAACAAAACTCAAAAAGATAGCATCCTACTTCCTACCATTCACTGGTCTGCTTATTATCATATCCACAAACCACTACATTAATAGCAAGGTACTACATTCCCAGTGGCTATTGAAAACTTGAGAACTATGTCTCCCAACCAATTATGAGGCTTCCCTTTTACCACCCAGTGACTGGGTAAATATTAAGAGCTGCATGCAAACGAACTACAGGAACTTAATTACTATACCTACAAAGATAATATTAATACTAGGCTCTATTGAAAAACAGGTAATGTGTGCAAAAAGACATCTGCACATTTCTACTGGAATTTTGAGAGGATAATAAATACTTAGCAACAACAAATTCTCCAAATGGATTAATAGTAGACTGAGGAATAAATCTTAAAGACCAAAAAAAAATCAGTGTTTGAAACTAATTTCAATACATTGTGAATTTAATCTCATTATTTAAAAAATAAATTTTATTGCTTTACAAAATACTGAAATATGCCAAAGAAATTTTTTTTAAGTAATGACATACAAAATATTATGAGTTTCCATAAAAACATTTGTGAACAATGAAAAATTGGTCCATAAACTGTAGTTTCTAAAGAAATGATATTCAAATTCATGCACTGTTCAAGAACAAAGTACAATTGAACATTTATAAATATATACTTTTTGCTCAATTTATCAGAGTTATCTGCAAAACTGAACTGTCTACACTTTCTGAATATTTTCATTAATGACAACTAGTTCTGAATATCTAATGAACAGAGAGAGAATTCGTTTAAACTCAAATAAAAAATTGTTTGTAATAGGTTATAAAAATGGACTTCTTGCTCTAAATGATAATTGCAACAAAGACCAAAAATACTACCTAAAGACAAGCATTGTTGTATGCTGTTTTGAAAAAAGAAATACAAGAGGGAGGAAGGTAAATTTCCCTTTAACTCTTCCAACCACAAGTTTCTGTTAAAATACAAACTTAATCCTTTAGGTTAAAAAAAAAAATCTACTTTATTTTGTGGAATATCATCACCTGTGCATGTACAGACTAGTGCTGAAATACACTTAAAAGAAATTAATTTACACACTAAATCTTAGTTCTCTCATGAATCAAAAAAGCAGTTGTGTTAAACAGACAGAAATATTCTAGAATCTTACAGCTGACTTGTGAAAAATCTCAAACAATTTCAATCCAGGTAACATACATGAAAGAAAGAGGTGGCTCACTTTCAAAGATGAAGTGGTACGTGTCCTTTTATTTCCTATTCTGTACTTAATATAATGTATCAGCCCGTGCTATATTTCATCCTTTGTATCATGAAAATCAACTTTGTTGAATTACCACATCAAACCAAATGATCAGTTGTCTGAATTTTGCCATAAAAAATTAAAATATGAAAGTTGTAAATTTAATATGACTGTAAACCTTTTTGTTATTTGCAGTTGCAGAAGCAAACAAGGGGAAGTAACTGTAAAAGTTTGGTCATATATAATGTAAAATTACAACAGGAGATATATTTTAATGCATAAGTATACAGATATGAAAATGCAAAGATGTTATGGTCCTATAACTGATATTTTATGCATGTATGATGGTTTTCTATGGGTTCCTCACAGCTTGACAGTCAATTTTATTCCCTTTTCTGGCCCAAACTGAGTAAATAAATGGCAGAAAATTCTGATTAAATAGTCATAAGCCAAAAGATCTGCACTTGTTAAGATGTACTGCATTTAGTTTACAAAGGTAAATTTTGCTTTTTTTAAAAATTTTCAAATCAACCTACCATGCAAAAACAGCTTCATCTGGTTCCCTGCATATTCATTTGGCCATGCCAATAATTAAAAGTATCTGACCAAAATGCACATACTTCAGATGTGATTACATGCATATTGGGCATCAAAGTGAGCAGATAAGCAGTGTGCACAATCACCACACTGAAAACAGATTAATCATGTGATATTTCTCCTTTCACTCAAGATAGTGTTATAAGCTATTTTGGGTGTGGTCAGAGCCTATGACAGATTTCCAAAGATTGCAACATTTCTTTTGGATCTGTGGCCATTATCATCACTGTGAATGTTATTTCAGCAGCAATTACCTGGAAAGTTTTCAACAGTGACACCACAACAAGAACGTGTCTTTAGTTGGCACATTCTTTCACCTTTAAGATTTCTTTGTTGACATTGTTCATGCAACAGAAAAGAGCCAAAGAATGATCAATTGCCATCTACAGCAACATGGGTGTGTGTGTCCGTGCGTGGGTGCACAAAGCATAATAAATCTCTTGTCTAATAAGAATAAAATGGTTTGAAAGGTCTAATCTGAAGATATGTCTAGAAAGATCCTCAATCATCGGTAGTCAGTACTCATGTCTAATGAATCCAGATTTCAACAATTCATGTCTGAAAGTTTCCCCTAAGTTTAGAGAAGCCTAACGAACCACAGTATCTTCAGCCAGTTGATGGTCAAGTATGGGGGGAGGGGGATATCACAGTATGAGATGCAACCATTTTAAATACACGTCCTAGCATTCCAAGATTTGATACCCAGCTAAGAGCAACCTGCCCATCTCCTGTTGATATGATGGAATTAAAGGAAGATCTCAAGAAATGGGAGAAAGTTTACCAAAACATGTACATAACTGCAGGACATTTACACCATACCTACTATAATTTTAAAGACATTTAGTAAATGGAAAATGTTTTCTTTTTGTGTCTCTTACACATATCAAATAACAGAGTTATTGAAATCTCTATTTGTGGCCTTCATCTGCTACATTTAGAAAGGATACGAGTGAAGAGGTAATGAAAGCATTGTCTGGTACCAACTAACATTCTTATTTTTCTCTCTGACCAACTGAACAGCTAGAGACAGTGAGACCTCTCTTTCCTCTCCACCCAAAAAAGCAAATATTAAAAAGCATTGACACAGCCCTTTTCACAATAAAAGTTAATCAAGAAACAAACCTTCACTTTAAAAAAAGTGTCAACTTGTTACTTTGTCAAACAAAGACCTTAAAGTTTACGGCTTTATTGGGTGCACATGATGTCCTGTTACAATGTCAAAGTTTAATAAATCTAGAAATAATCTACATCATTATCATCTCTACGACGCTGGGGCCGGTTTTCAAATGGCGTAAAACCGTCCACTGGTCATAGTGCTGCTCATCCCGCATTTAAGTTCTTCTTCCCTTAAATTCGGCCGAATCAGGTTTGTTTGAATACGCTTTGGATTTCACACCCCCCCCAACCTCTCTCTCTCTCTCTGTCTCCAAGGAATGTCAGGTGATCGAGGGGAGGGCGCAATCCGTCTGTCTGGGAGGGTATCGCCAGGGTGGGTAATTAAGGGGATAGAAGCCACGTCCAGCTGCAAGATCCAGGGACGGAATGAAGAAACTTCGCAGCATTTTCAGGCATAAGCCAACAGTGACAGTATCCTTCTAGAGAGAAGAAAAAAAAGGGGTAAAAATGGGCCCTGGTAAGAGCCACGCAGCAGGAATATAAGGCAGCAATACCCCAAGTTGGGCAGTTAACGGCCGCCAGCCTTAACTTCGAAGGAGTAACAGGACTTCACACGCCTAAGCTGTTGTATTTCACTTACACCTGCAAGTGGACCGTGTTATTTCGTCTGCTTCTCCCAGTCATGTTCGCTTCGATCAGTCAGACCGCTTTCGGTGAGGCTTCTCCGCATCTCGCACAATCATCGTCCGCTCGGACCCGCAGAGGGCGGGCGGGCGGCCGGCGGCTGCTGCCCCTCCTCCTCCTCCTCCTCTCGCCGCGACGGAGGAGTCAGCAGCATCGTTTTCTTCTTACGGATCCCGGTCGGCGTAGGTAGACGTTTTTCTTTTGTTTGTTGTCCTATTACACACCCCGCAGGGGTTCCGACACCCAGCCCTGAACGGCGGATCAGGCACGCGATCCTCACTCACCCCCCACCCGCCTACAGACCAAGATCCGACCGGCGGCGGCGGCGGCGGCGGAACTCTTATCCGACGACTTCACTGCTCACTGGCATGACCGAGATGCGGCGAACAGGGCTGTTTGCACCCAGAAGACAGCCAAGCAAGCGATCCTTGAGCGGGCGGGAAAGCGAACGAATTGAGGAGTTTCTATTTCCTCCCTTTCTTCTCCCTGGGGTCGTCAAAACAAGTCAATAATATGGCCGCGTGCTGTCGATCCCATGATGCTGTTCGCGGCGCATGCTTATGCGGCTCCGGAAAATGTCGCTATGGAAATGCGGATGCTTAACCTAAAAGAAAATCCTCGTTATAAGTAAATACCCCAATTAAGACAGAAAAGGGAAACGTTCCTTTTGGATAAGTCACTCTCAGGTTGACTTGTAATTTGGAAAATAAAAGATTTATCTATAGTTTTATATATTTGAAAACTAAAATAAATAAATGACGGAGAAAATAATACAGATGCATATTGAAAACAAGATTGGAATTTCAATAATTACTTATTAAAATTGAAAATAATAAAAACTATAAAATACAAAGCAAAGGACAGCATATTTCCCATGTAAGTTTATAAAGATACCTTCCACATGTTTTACTTTCCCTTTTTCTCTCCTTATCTTTATTTCTCTCTGAATTCTCTCCCTTTCCCCATTTTTGTCTCTCAGTAACTACACACACACACACGTGGTACTCAAAACCAGGAGTCAAACATGCAAAAACAGTTAAATGTTTATTTAATGAAAATGGACTATCTTCTCACCAAAGAATAAATTTAATTTTGATAAACCATGTATCAAAACATAAAAACACTAATTGTGATGTTGCTATCACTTCATTCTTATTGCATAACTAAGAACCAAAGAAATTATTTCTGTGACCATTAAATTTTGTCAATACTGAAATCAAATAATTATGCTCATCAATTTTTTAATTAATAATTTGAATGAATGTTAACTCGTACAATATTTTTGTATAAACGTTAATAGATCTCATTATTCAGACTTCTATTGATTTGTTTGATATAGAAACATAGTACATAAAAGCAAAATTCCAGATGAAACAAACCTATCATAAAATATTACCTTTCTTAAAGAGTTAGTTAATCTCAACAGAAAATTGTGGAAGAGAATGGAGTTACAACCATTTTTGGAATGAAGTCTACTGACTTAGCAATGGATTTAAAGTGCCATAATAGAATAGGAGAAGGAAATAAACTATGAAACAGAGATATGTAACTGGTTCAATAGTCTAAAGAACACCCTTGATGGCCAGCCAATTAACTTCTGACCACATTTCCTCTCCAACAGTCAGCATCTCAAATTCTTCTACCAAAAGATGGTTCTGAAGGTTGGATTGGTTGGATAAGTAGCAGTTAGAAAGTCCTTGCTGATGCAGAAATAAAGAAATAAGAAAAAGAAATTTGACTGGGCTGAACAACATCAGAAGCTGAACAGGTTAGAAATACTTGGTTCTAAGTGATGATAGTAAGCTAGAAGAACCAGAGAAAAGTAAAAGAATGAATGCTCTCCATATAAGCATGATGGTGGAAATACAAAAGTATGGGATTTTTTTTCACTTAGCTAGGGACTTAATAAAAAATTGATAGAATTATCACAAGTCATCTCAATTATCATCGATGACATGCAGCTAAATCAGGACATCATTTGATAGATGGTGAGTTTATACTATAAAAATAGCCACACACTTCCCCAATTACAGGGTTGTAAGTTCCTAATGTAAGATTAAGAAATGTGTATACAATAACAAGATGATGATCTAAAGCACACACTTAAGCATAATTCATACTTTGCTAGAAAAAACCAAGGACTTCTTAAAAACATAGGTTCCTCCCCAATCTCCAGATCTAGACTCCATTGAACTTTTGTGGGATGAAATGGATTAAAGAATCAAGAAAAGCGATCCTATCAGTATCATCTAAAAAATACTTGCAAGATTAAGGAATGTAGGTTACTTAGAAGGGAATATTTTGGAAAGTATTGAACAGGTTGACTAAAATATGTGCAATCATTATTGATATAGCTTGTTATTTTGACGAAAAAGCTTGATGTAACAACAATGCTACAATTAATGGTTTGTATATTTTTATCATGTTCATCAGATGTTTTTTGATTAAATAGTACATTTCCATTAACAGTAGTGTTGAAAATGTAGAGATAACTGTTTTTGATATTGCAGGCTTGTAATTTTGAACATCAAATTGACAAATAGACAGACATATCCAAACATGAATTGTATGACTTATGTTGAGATAATTTCAAAATATCTGACTTTGCTAAGGAATAATTACTCAAATGTTTGTTGCTTACCAGGTCATGCTGAACTAGTTAAAGTGATCATCCTTTCTGCTCTTCTTCCAATCTCAGAATGACATCGCAGATTAATCCTCTCACTGCAGCAGCATCCTTTGGAGATTCTAGCCTAGACATGTCCACTGTCACTTATGCCTGATGTTATGCCCAGGTCAACCTTAGGCTAAAATATTTTTGTAGATATGCCATTCCATTACCAAGGTCCCTATAAGAATTCTTCGTTTGTAGATGTGAGATAAATCAGGAGTCTGGAGAAAGCTCATGGCTAAGAAAGAAGAGCAAGAACCTAAACTAAGTGTTCAGGCAATAATCAAATCCAGGCCTTTGATCTTAGCAGTCCAGTGCGCTAAAAAAATGGACAATTGCACCATTCAGTGTTCATTAAATATTACATTTATTTATGTCTAAATATATAAAACTTTTAATAATGTTAAATATCTTTATACCTCATTCTGGTTGTTAGAGATAAGACAAGGTAGTTCTCATTGTTATAAACATTCCAGATACTTTAAAAACAAAAGCTTAACCATTCTAGAAAATCAGCATTGTATGTGTATACATCATAGCAGACTTTCTTCTAATACAAAACTGATGCTTGCACATGGATACCACAAGTGAACATCTGTATTCAATGAAAGTGTTAAGTTCTGGGAAGTTTTGCAAAATGACAACCAGAACGAAAAGTCATTTTCTCCAGTAGCAAATGTTAACAATGAAAAATTATGAATTGAACTTAGAGCTTGCTGAGATTTTTACAAGAAGAGAAAACACGTCCCAACTTAATAGCTATAATGTCGTTTCAGGTGGCAGCTGCTACTGAATAATCAGCCTTTCCTCAATTTTTAAGTAACCAGGAGTAAGCTAGGACATTTTTTTTTGTTTTTTAGGGTGGAGGGGGTTAGTGGCTTGGTCTTAAAATGTAGCGGGGCACCTGGATGATGAGAGTAAGTTTGTTCATGATGGAGGGGAGATAAGATTAGAAATCTTGCCAGATAACAGCAGACTAATTTCTCGAAATATGAGCATATACTATATTATCATTTCTTTTGAAATCCGAGAAATATTGCGTGTATTATTATTATTATTATTATTATTATTATTATTATTAATGAATACAAAACCGTCTTATAACCCCCACAATTTTATTTTTTTTAAAAAAATTACCAATAAGGGGAAATAACTCCTGTGGGCTTGTAATGTAAAACAAACAAAAGGTGGTAATGATAGCAGAGGTGAAAATAGAATAATATAATGTTAAAATAAATGAACTTTTTGCTGCTTTTTAAATCTGATGCCGTACTCAATAAAAAATTGGCTCTGACTCTATCAAGCAAAGTTCCAGAGTGGAAACAAATGATGAAACTATAATCAAGAGCCTGTTGCTATAAGAAGAGGGGGAGGTTAAGAATTAAGATGTTCGCCGGCCACGATGCATCCCACAATGCCGCATTCTGCCTTTCTTCCGGCGGCTCGCTAAAGGTAAGCATGATGGCTGTTCGCAGCCGCGAAAAGATCCTCTGTCATCTCATCGTCCGCGGATTTCTGCTGTCGGTGCAAGACGCCTGTTGGGTAAATAGCCTTTGTGGGAATGGTTCCCGGTTTGATGTTGTTCGTGGTCGGGCCGACAGCCGACAGCAAGAATCACGTTTTTCGCGCGATCTCTCTGATTCCCTTCCTTTTCTTCGCAGTTGCCGAAATGGTGCGAATAAATGTGCTGGCCGATGCCCTGAACAACATATCAACTGCGGAGAAGCGAGGCAAGCGGCAGGTGCTGGTCAGGCCCTGCTCGAAGGTGATAGTGAAGTTCCTGTGCGTGATGATGAAGCATGGTAAGTGCGACAACTATTCATGTAGGAAAGTCTTCAATCCGGAAAAGCCTACCTCTCGTGTCCTCCTGTTAACCAACCCGTCTCCACCCCACCCCCCCCAAGGAAAGTACCGTTTGCATTCCTTGTGTACGACTGATCATAATATTGGGTCATTCAGGAAGGGAAGAATGCTACAGAAATCTAGGGGGAAAAAATCCTAATTCAAACACAAAGTATCTTTTGTGTTTGTGGACCTTTTTTTCCCCCATATTTTCAAAATAGCAGTAAGAACTAATTCTATTCCATGGTGCAATATTAATTTATATGTGCAAGGTGCTGCAGACAGGTATACAAACCATACACACGCGTTTTCTCCACAGTAAATCATTTCGCTTAAGAGGCTCTGAGGACGATGCATTGCAACAGCATACACCTGACATCGCTTGCTTTTAGCACGCAGCAAAAATGTACTCTTAGAAAGATGGATGTGATGATGCATACTGTAATACCTTATAGTGGCATGCTGTTAAGCGAGGTAATATGGTATAGTACCATGGCAATCTTTCGTTTTAGGTACGTGAAATAAAAATCTCCAGAAAAATAAAAATATATATTAAAAGAAGAAAAATATCACAAA
Source organism: Nautilus pompilius (assembly GCA_018389105.1). NCBI lineage: Eukaryota > Metazoa > Mollusca > Cephalopoda > Nautilida > Nautilidae > Nautilus > Nautilus pompilius. Next base: position 55,927 of record JACATO010000998.1, on the reverse strand, counting down.
TTCACAAAGGATAATAGTGTCAAATCCAAAATAACATGTTCATGAATGTGTTTTCTCTGTGGTTTCGACGCCATGTAAATTCATGTAGATATGTCTCAAACAATGCAGGTGATGGCCCACGCATATGACGATATTTTGCTTTCACTTGCGCCCAATTATCTTCAATCGTATTGGTATGAACCTCTGTGTCATTGAGATCGACAAAGTTAAGTTTATGATTAACTACCTAGTGATTTGTGAGTAAGTTGTATGCTCGCCAACCATCTGTTACAATGCGAGTGTTGCGTAACACATGCCGGGCGATGATGGGTAATAAGGTTTGTGCAGATCGATCAGGTACTGGTATTAACACAGTATTTAGCATTCCTCTTTCTATCAAGCCCAAAACCCAGTGGCCTTCATGCCAACGGCCGCAATGATATTTTCTGTGCATAAATTTTGATTCGTCTATTTCAATGATGGAATTACGCCAACCTGCCTCATTATGACGGATTGTTTGGCATCAATATCGGCCCACCAAAATATTATTTCCATAATTTGAGCCAACAACAATCGAGCATCTTCAAAGAAAGAGTCCGTTCAAATACTTTTGTATTTTTTGCAATGTTTGCAGTACCACACTCGGCCGTCAGAAAGTTTCGTGCGCCGGATGAATCTCATATCTGCATTACAGCATTGCAATCTGTTCTTCAATAGCCCGAGCCGAGCCAACCATTCAATGGTTGAGTCCTTATCTTCTGTGATTTGATGAATATCATGTAGAAGAAAAGAGTGAGCAGTCATATTATGAAGTGGCATAATATTTTGAAATATATTGTTACGTGCGCTTGGTCTACCACGTGCTGTCATGATATAATTATCTATCCGAAGAGTTATTTTAAATACATAAAATATGAGCATTAATGATGAATAATAATAATTTATTATAAAATAAAAACAAAATTTTACATTAATATTGAAGTTTATTTTACGTACCTAAAACGAATTGTTTGAGACGTATCTACATGAATTTACATGGCGTCTAAATCACAGAGAAAATATATTCATGAACATGTTATTTTGGATTCGACACTATCCTTTGTGAATTTGTGATATTTTTCTTTTAATATATATTTTTATTTTTCTGGAGATTTATTTTACGTACCTAAAACAAAAGATTGCCGGTACCATTTGAGCGCCCACTGGTCTCCAGATCTCTCTCCAACTTTCCTGAGAGGTTTGTTGAAGGTTACATCTAGACCAACTGCCATTCATGAACTCCAACAGTTATTCCTGTGAAGATATGCTGTTGCATGTTCTTTTGTCAGATGCTGTGTAGGGAAAAAGTGTTTTGCTAGGAAACCTATAACTTACATAATGAGGAATTTCTCCCATTCCGAAATTGCCTTGAATAATAGCATGTATGAGTCATTGTTATATAATTATGACTAGTGCAAAAATATCCAACAGCCCCAAAAATTCTAATTTAATGATTTCTTCACAGTATGAAGGTTAATTAAGAGAAAAATAACCGGTTGGAAAGGGTTTAACATTGACTGTGTTCATAGTGTAAAAAGTAGTTTTGAAAGTTACACCTGTTGCTTATGTAAGTCCACTATTTTAATTTCCATTCAGCTAAATACTGTATTAAAAAAAAGGTGGGGTTACAATTGACACCCCAACCATGCTTGGGCTCAAAGTGGCTACCCCATCCACCCTCCCCACATCATTATGCCACTGATACCATTATTGATTAAATTCAGTAATGACATCTCAAATTAATGGAGTACCTTTAACAAGATGAGATTAATTAAGTCTGTTTTCCCAGTAAATTGAGTCTCTTTAATTGTTCATATTAAATTCATTAAACTCTAAGAAGTTTGATAGAAATAAATGCCTGCTATCATTTTTTTTTTTTTTTCCCAGATTACAGCATTGCTCGCATTGGTACTGATGGTAGTTAGTTTTGTTGTTTTTTTAACACCTATTATAGAGTATCATGTTTAGTTAGAATTTTTGCTTTATACAATACCTATCTAGTGTCTGTTTACTATGCTATAGAAGGAGAAAACTTAAACTTTTTTATTGAGGAACCTTATGTAGTTACTGGTGTGCTATTGACTTCTGTGAAAACTCAAATACAGACGGAACAGATTTCTTTTTAAATAATAAAAAAAAAAAAAACGAATGAAGGAAACAACATTGTGGTAATTTTCTTTGATTTTGTTAAAAAAACAAAACAAGGCAGCATCAGAATTTGTGCTCACCTGTTGTTTTGCTGTTGATACTCTAGGATATCTGGTGCTGCCCCTGAATTATTTCTTTAAAAATAATAATTTTTTTTTTTTTAAGAAGTGTGGGCAGAATGAGGAAGTACTAGAATTTTATAACTGAATTTGATAACTGCTGTGTTTGTGTGTTCACAGTCAGGTGTGTGATTTCTCAGTCAAAGCACCTGACCACAAAAATTTGCTTAAAAAAACGTCCCCTAAAAATGTGCCAGTTCTGCAATTGGTGTAATGATTCCTGACTTTCACGCTTGACTCTCCTTCCAAATTATAAAACATCTATTCCATTTCTTTTGGATAGATTGTTTAGTTAAGTGGTAGATCAGCTTTTCACTGCCAATAAAAACTTTGTGCTGGCTCAAAATGTCAATACTTCAGCTGTTATTTGGTGGTTAGTTTCAGATGAATGCAAAACTTGTTTATTAATTTTAAAGAATATTAAGACAGTCCTGTAAGAGGATTATATATATCTATGGCTGCAAAGATGTATTAAATTAGATCATTGTCCTTCTGAGTATCACCAAGTTAAACTGGATATTGCACAACTTATGGAGAAGGAAAGGCAAGTCATGGTAGTTTGGATGGGTTTGATAAGCTGCAGATTCCTAGCCTATTGTTTTTTTTTTTTTTCCAAATGAATTAAATTTTTTTCCCGTCTGGTGAAAAGTAGCTCTTCATCTTCCACCATTTTTTTCCTTTTCTTTCTCTCTCGACTAGCTATTGGGATTTGTTTAATGTCCTGATTCTTCTTTGAAAATTGGCAACATTAGAATACAAGGTATCCAACAGGAGAATTCTGCTTGGTTTAATTTTCCTAAATTAAGTAGAGAAGTATGGGGTGTATAGGTTAGTCAAGTGCCCATCACAGAAAATCCCTACCTTCTTTTTTTCTAAGTAACTGAAGGGTCCAGAGGAAACTCACACAGCTGGCTGCTAATGAAGAGCAGGAAGAAATCATACTGTAGAAGTACACTTGACTGGATCTGAGCTCAGGCCTTTAACCTTGTGTGTGGCATGTTGGTCCCATAGTAGACTACTATGTCCTTATTGAGTATGTTATTATATTGTGCATAAGAATACGCAATGAAATCCTGCTACCACTTAAATTAATTTTCAAATTTAAAGTTGGGAGAAACAATACTGGAATGAAGTCAGTTCGACTTGTTTGTTACTAATATTTTCTAATTGTGCCTTTTAAGGAATAAACTACAAAGCATTAATTAAAGACTTAAATACATATTTACTGTCTTAAACAATTTGAGGCTATTAGCAATTGCAGCATACCTATCTGGCATTGATCTTACACCCTTTGGAGGATTTCTCTGGAAATTTTGTTACATTTCTTTTCTGCAATGTTCCAAAGTATTTTAATACTTGGCTTCTCTTTTACAACTTTAGTTTCAAGATAGAGCCATAAATGTTCTGAGTAGTGCAATCACTTTAGGGTCCAACAGTGTTTTCTCTTTAGGTGGGTTCCTACTTGATAAAGTAGGGTAGGGTGTTCGGGAAATCCAAGTCCAAGTAGACAATGACCTCTAGGTATTACATGGTAGACCAAGATGTAAGGTACTGCTCCCATTATTCCTTCAATTTTTAGTTTCTACTGCCTCCTGTAAAATGCTAATATGTCATGCCTAGAATTTCCAGATAACTTGTTTTGGTTTCATTAGTCCACAACAACATCTTCATGATGTAATGGTTCTTTGTGGTGTTGTTTTAAATGGATTTGAAGAAATTCTTTTAATAATAAAATCCTAATGTTTGGTTTGTCTTTCTGGGTGTCACCTTGCAATAGAGCATAATTTACTTAACTGTTTTGAATCTTTATGGCTTATCAAACAGCCCATTTTTAAAAACAACATTGGCTGTATATTGTGGAGTTCTATTTTGATTGTGAAACGCACGATCTTAGTGTGTTTACTGTTTAAATTTCTCATTGACTCTTATTAACCTTAGTAGATACCTATTTTGGCCTTCAATATCAAAATCTGAGTACAATAGTGATGGTTTTACCCTTCATTTGATATCACATTCCATTGAGTTGATGTGTAGCAATCTGAGCTAGTTTCCCAATTCCTCAAATTACAGCAAAAATATTTACTTGAACATAGGAGCAAAAGACATTAGTGGAACTCCAAATTATCTAGCACTGTATATGATAAGTAACTGTGACTGCAAAACATTTAAAGACTGATTTTGTTTCTCAGTTTGGACCCACGTTTCCCCAATATTGTAGACATCTCTTTCCACAAAGAATCACACCCTTCACTATTAAAGAGTTGAGCAGTCCAGACATTCTAGTATATAACTGGTTGCTGACCTTATAATCAGTTCTGTAATGAAGAAAAAAAATTACTCTTGTTAAAAAAATTTTTACTTTTTGTCTGCCATTGAATTATTTGATCATAAAATTTAGTTTAAAGAATGTTTGTTTTTTTTTTCTAACAGGTTACATAGGTGAATTTGAAATTGTTGATGATCACAGAAATGGCAAGATTGTTGTACATCTTAATGGAAGACTAAACAAGGTACTAACTTTTTTTTTGGTAGGCAGCTTTCTTTGTAATAGTTATACATTGTATAGTGATGTTTTAGTCAAGTTGGAATGAGGACTTAATTATTGGTGTATTACCATTTGTTCATAGTCAAAACATTCAAGGAAATATGAGATGACCCTACAACTAAGTTAGGAAAGGAATGAAGATAATCCAAAACATCCATTGTATGATTCTGCTACATTCTATTGAAACCATTGGTGTCTTGGAAAATTTTGAAATCTCGATTCTACAAAAAAGAATTCTGTAGCATTTCAAAGTAGCTATTCCCACCAATGTAACCATTAAAGGGAGGTGTTTTATTATTCTATTTTTGGAGATGGCACACCAGACCAGCACCTGGGGGATAAAGTAGTGTTTTGTAGATTTCTCACAAGTTTTCAAGTGCCCAAAACCTCCGTCGACATTGCCAGTCAAAGGGAAGTACACATTGAAAACACCATAACATTCAAGAACAGTAGAATCAGCTTCTTCCAGAAATCTCCACCCACCACTATTAAATAAGCCTTTCCTAAGAATCCTCCGGGTTTTTGATGCACCTGCTTCCATTGTTAGACTACAGTTTTATTGGTGCCATTGTTTGGGTGTCCCAAAATTCCTGAACAGTGGTGAATGGATCTACATTTTGGGGCTAATTTGGGTGATGAACTTCTTCCTGAACTGTATGCTGTAGAAAACCAATTTTGTCAAAGGGTTCATTGAGAAAGTTTCTATTAAATATGCCATGGAACTTAACACAACTTGAGGCTTTCCTCTCTATGGTGATACCAGTTCTATACTTTTCATTAATAGTTTGTGGATAATAAATGTGTAAAATTATGCTTGTTCACTTGGAGCATGCTCTACTAGAAATGCTTACTGTGTACTGTTTATACTTGCATATAACAACTCTCCTAACCCCTCCATTTTTGGACAGAAAATGTGATTTTGAAGAGTCTGAAAAGTTGAGTAGGTTCAGTTCTCTTTTTTGGCGGTGCAATCGTTTCTTGGCAAATTTATCAGTTTTAGTTTGGCAAGACATTGAAGTAATTTTTTGTTTTCCATCCACTCGTCACAATTAACTAGCATAATATATTCTAAAAAAATTTTTTTTGTTAGAATGTAAATAATGCAAGTTTTTTTTTTTTTTGTTTTTTTTTTTTGTTTTAGACATTAAAATTTTTAGCTGAACATAGAGTAACTCATAGTTGAAGTCTCATGGGGCTATTTTCTTTTTTTTTGTCATGTTTACTTGCTTGTTGTTATTAGTGATAATTTTAAGTGTCCTCTAAATAAATGTATTTATTACACAGGGTCACTAGATTTAATTAGTTTTTAATTCGATAAATGCACTGGCTTGGTTTCACCATCAAAATCTGATGTATGCACTTCTATCAGTGTGTTGGTTGCTATTAAAAATGTGAATGGTAGATGGATGATGATTTTTTTATTGAAACAAGACGATCCTTTAAGATTGCCTTGGGCACGTTTGTGTCAACAAGTAAGATAACCTATCAAAACAGATATTGTATGTATATTGCAGACCCATGTGAAAATATGCTCCAAAATTCAAATGGTGTATTATGTATTCACTATCAGACTAATTTCTAATTAATGTACTTAAATAAATCACAATGACATAGATGTTTATAATTTAAAAAAAGAAAATATCGATTGATTGATGATAATTTATTAATGTGACAGGCACATAATGTGTAAACTCAAGTCTCCTAAAAATAGTAGTAAACATTATGGTATCGAATTTCCTTGGCTGATAAACTCCAGATTTCAGATGACTTTCGCTTTATATTTGAGTTATAAAACAATCTCCAACATTTTAAAAAATAAATTTGTCCTTAAAAAAATTTAGTTATGAGTTATCGACAGTAGCAATGCTAATGTACTTAAGTTAGTAATTTTTTATATTACTGATGTTAAAACTTCCATAAAAATATTTCAAAATGTGGAATTTTAGAAGTAAAAATGAGCTTTGTGCCATCAGCTTTTAGTCCTCAAAATGGTGGCTATCATTTTCTGATAATTTGATTCAGAATGCCAGCCATCATGACAAGGCTCTAAGTTTGCTTGTCTCTGCTTAAATTCCAAGCTAGAGTCCTTTGGTGGTCACTATTAACTGCTAGATACAGAAAAATGTCCCAGTTCTCAGTACCTCACTAATTAAGACTGTCACACGTCCCTAGATTTCTCAGCTTGATATCTCACATGGTGCAGATCCCCTATATAAAATTGAACGTTGGGTGATCTGTGATGAGGAAAGTGAAGATTATCAAGTAAGAAATGACATGGCTGGCTTAGTAACATGGTATGCTGCTGCCAGGTACAACCACCACCATCCACATGTTCAATCATTGTATAGTCACATGGTGTTATTGATAGTGGTAAGCAAGCAAGCAAGCAAACCAGATCTTTGCCCACCTTGTGAGGTCAGGAAGAATTGCTCTAGACTTAGCGGAGCCATCCACCATCTGTGTCTTACTCTGCACCAAAACAGTCAGTTATGATGATTTTGGGGTATTTTTGTATACTTAATTTTGCACGCAATCTATTTCATTAAAACAATTTTTATCCTATGCCACCAGTTAGAGGCTATTGCAGGAATGTTTACATGTGTACAGTAAGTTACTAAAGTGGCAGATTAAATTCTTAAATTATAGATGTAAAATGAAGTTCTTGAAATTTTAAGTTTCCTAAAATAATTTACTTTAAAATTTTAAGTGAGTCTACAAGTTGTTAGTATTGGGTTTTAAGTGAAATAACTACTTCACATTTATGGTATACCTTCCTTTAGCAACTTTTAGTGGAGGGGGACTAGTGCTTTAGATGGCTAATGACCTGTCTCTGGAAGGTTGTTTTTGTTATAGACAACTTGAGTTGGAATGAAAAATGCTTGTCTGCTGCTGTCTACAGTAGTATTATTTCAAAGATTTGATATTTGTTGGTAATACTGTTCCTCAATTCAACACAGCTAAAAAACATCGGATTTACTCAAACATGTAGAAGCCTTGCAGAGATTTGGGGTTCTTTGGGCAATAGATGGAGAGAGACCCTACTAGAACTACTGTTTAGATGTGAGGGGGAAATGAGTGCTTGGTGAAAAACCCACAGTGATAGTCTGGTACAGAAGAGCCAAAGAGAACCTTGCTATGGAAAATTGACAATGGACAGCAGATTAATGTGACTATAATTGTTCTGAAAATAAAAAAGGAATTGTGGGTAAACAACTTTGTGGCTTTGTGAATTAGACATTGAGAATTGATGGTTAGTATTACTAGTGGCTAAGGAAATGACTGATACTCTGTAAATATCTTTCAGTTGGGTATGGAAATGTTGCATGTACTGTATTATTATAACAGTAACTACATACAATAATTTAGCTACTATAAGTCTTGGGATGAGTGGTTTGTGGTAATGGAGTCTTCTAAATAGAAATTTCTTTATAGCTGTAATACAGCAAAAAATCCCAGTACATTTAACTTGTTACATTATTCTGTCTTGTTTCAGTGTGGTGTTGTAAGCCCCAGGTTTGACATTGCTTTGAGAGACATGGAGAAATGGACAAACAATTTGTTGCCATCCCGACAGTTTGGGTATGTCTTTAGTTTTTGAAAGAAACAGATTTTCAGATATTTTCTTAAACTGATCAGAGGTGATGACTGGATATATGCAACATAGGCTATAATGAGATTGAAGACAAACTATTGCACAGTAATACATTGTTGACTTGTGTGAAGGGGCAAACAAATTTAAGGAGTAGCTTAATTGAATAGTATTAAGTTAGTTGATTTATCTAAACAAAACTATTTGGTACACTTACTCAGAATGAATGTTGTTAACTCTTTCTGTCGAAGTTGGAGATCTCCAACCAATGAACACATCTCACATTTGCCAAAGTCTGAGATTACCAATGTTACAGTTTTTGTGACACTTGATAGATGGCTGGTCAGTACCACCAGATATCGTTAGTCTAAGCATTGGTGAATACCCTTTGGGGAATTCCAGATCTGTTAATAGAAATGACTTCAAAAACCTTGGCAGGTAACGAGTTAATTCCACAGAAAAGAAATTTTAACTAAAGAAAGCAGCTTTCTCTTGATGTTTTCATTTGATAAACTTTATTTATTATGGAATTTGTTCCATATCAGTAAAAAAGCAAATAAGTATATCCACAACATTAATGATCTGGTACTAGGTACAGCTTAATAGGATAACATTCTTAAGTAGTGGCTACATTTTAAATCAGGTAGCTAAGTTTAAAAAAAAAATGGTGGGGGCAACCTGGTGTAATTTTATAGAGCCAAATTAAAACTATTGCTGTTGAATTACTACTAAAGCCTGAGCTAAGGGGAAAAAATTGTTTTTTGGACATTTTTCTTTGTGAACTTCTCTAAATGTAATATATCAAATAGGCCCATGATAGCTGTATCTGAGAATTTGAGTAATTAGTTATAATTTTGTCTGGAATTGTTGGAGTAAAGAAACAACCTGAAGTTTATTTTATATGTATATACAGACAAAGTTTGATTGGAGAGTGCTGTTATTTGTTTTATTCTTTTTTAAGGTTTATTGTGGTAACTACATCTGGTGGTATTATGGACCATGAAGAAGCAAGAAGGAAACACTTGGGAGGCAAAATTTTAGGTTTCTTTTTCTGAGATGGTATAGTTATGGGGCAGTTAAATAAATATATTTGAAGAAAAATTTTGTTTGTTTTTCATTTCAACTAACAGGATTGGTTCAAAAAGGGTGGTGAATGAATAAAGCATACAAATGATTTAAGTAATTGAAAAAGATGTTGATCATTGGTTCTAAAAAGATGCTCTGAAGTGACCAGAAAAATGGATTCTTTGACAGATCACATGCATCTTATTACTGCTGTCAAATTCATTAAACTCTTGGTGCTTAATTAAATTTCAGGCTGGAAAGTTTCAATTATTCACCAAAAAGTGAAATTAGGAATTTGATCAAAGACGTTGGTGTGTTCCTCCTCGCAATAGTGATGAGTTTCTCAAAGGCTGTGGGGTAAATCTACTTATAGCAGCATAAGGATTAAATGACCGAAGTTGTCTTAGATTGCTCAAGTTTTTCAACATCAGTCCATTAGCATGGTTTTCATAAAATTAAACTGTTAACCTTTTGTGCCCTTAAATGTAGCAGAAATTTTTTTTTTTTAAAAACAAACCATGTTTGCTTCAAACTTGAATTGTCATCTGACAATTAACCAAACTCCCTGAGTTTAAATGTTGACTTCATCAGCTGATGCTATTGATTTTTTTTTTTTTTTTTTAAATTTCTGAATGAGATTAACTGGAACTTTTACTCAAATTTCTAAAGCATTACAGGTCAAGTATCCTTTATCTGAAAATTTTGGGGCTGAATATCAGATTTCAGATAGCTTCAAGTTTCCATTTATGTTATATGGTAGGTATTAGTGTGATTATTACAATCACATTCATTTTTTTTACTTATGAAGTTTTTCTATTATTCATTCACTCTCAATATAAAATTCCTGCTTTAAATCATATATGGGTGGTAATGCAGTTTGTTCTCATGCACCACAGTCAAGTCTGCAATATCTCAACTTTCTTTGCAATTAATAATGAATTGTTTTGTTACCCATAGGGTATCTGATGTGCTTTTTACAGTGAACATCTCAAAAGGAAGTCACATTGTGCCAATAAACAACTAGACTTCCTGTGCTGCAGGTCAGGTCAGGTCTGGCTGGACCAGTGTTGGTTCGGTTCAGGTGATTGTGCATTCAAAAAAAGCCTTTGGTTTTCTGACATTCAGATGAGATATCTGACCTGTAGTTGTACAAATCTAAGATTATTTTGTTATTATGCTAACTTTAGTGCATTGCATTAATTTTAATTTAGTTTAGCAATGTAGGTGATAAAGCTGAGGAAAACTAAAATTGCTACAATAATCTGCATAATAAAAAAAAAACTTTAAATTTAATTAATTTCTCTTAGATTTTCTGTACTTTCATATCTTGGAGCATTTCTAGTTTGTATCTGGTCATAATTAGTGAGGATCTTTATTATTAAAATCATATATACTAGCTCAATTTAGTGAATATTTGCATAAACAGTATTGTTTTGTAGATATTTAGTCCTTTTAACTACATACCACTACCAAAGAAGCATTCTAATTTTCTTCAATCTGGTATAACATTATTCAGCAAACATGCACTGGTAATACGGTTGCAAGTGGAATCATGGCCCCATTGAAATTACATGGCTTTAATAATTTTTAAGTGGGACACTTGTTTATTGTACAATATACTAATATAGTGTTGAATGAAGATACCATTGCAAATTTAAAGATGCCTCTCAGAGTTTGCATAGACATGGCAAGTGGAGGGAAGATACCCTCTAGATAGGGCTCCAAGATTCAACGGCAACTGCTGGCAGTCAGAGGGAATTGGATGTGAAGAAATGCTGGGGTAAGCAGCCATTTCATTTCATAAATTCAAGATTGCCACAAGCTGTACTCCCCCACACCACCCCTAATTACAAATCATCTCTATTAGCAAATAACTTCTAAATAAAATGCAACTTTGACACCAAAAAAAAAAAAAAACTTTAATCATACGAGAGAGAGAGAGAGGGAAAAATGCGCTTAATTACTTCCCTTTAAAGAACTTTTATTTGTAAAGAAACCATAAAAGTTACATAGCAAATGTCCCCCCCCCAATGTAAACAACAACAACAACAAAAAAAAAATAGCGTAATTTTAAAATATTCTTCGTTTTGGGGAAGAATAACGAAGTAGAGAACATGGATGAGCTATTAAGTATAGATTGTAAAGTTATACCGTGCCAGAACGCTGAAATCGGGAGACCAAACTTGATGAGATGCAGCGACAGAGACGTAAACGAAGAGTAAGCGGGTCTGATATACAGTAATTAATCGACAGCCCCCTCCCCCTCCATCAGTAATTTCCTCTTCATGTTTGGCGTAGTTCGACTGTTGAGATGACATGGAGACGATAAACAATACCAGAAAGTAACCCGCGATGTATCAGCCAGGGGCTTACTGAGCCAACGCCTCGCCCTGTCCGTCTGTCTGTCTGTAGTATAGCGTAATGTGTGTTGTTTGTTGTTGTTGTTGTTGTCTCGATGCATCTGTTGAAGTCCTTTTCCTTCCAGTCTCTCATGCCCCGATGGAAGAAACTCAGCAAATTCGATACCTGGACGCGAAGTTCTGGTCGCAACCGGACATTCTGACTTCAGAACGGATTCAGCCACCAGCCAGCCTTCTGAACAGGGAGGTGGTGCCAAACCGAAGAAGACGCCTACAGAGGCCACTGTGAGATCGAGAACTGGTCTTTATTATTTAAATTTACGCTGCGTATTCTACTATACTACAGTTGTTTCTACTACTACTACTAACGACGACAGTTTGTCTGTCTTATAAGTATCTGCAAGACGAAACATTAAATCAAAGTGACAAAAACAGAAGAATTTTAAATGATGATTTACATAATGTTTTGTATTTTTTTGTTGATTTTGCTTATATTCTGACAAAACTAAATTGTATATAAAGTTGAAACAAGTTTAGAGAGTTTTTTCTTGGGTAAGAATCACACCAGAAAACAGGCAAAATGAAAAAAAAAATATACTTTGTCTTTAAGGGAAAAAAAAATATTTATTTATGGATTCTAATTTACTTTGTATAAGAACATGAAAATTATACTTCATCTGATGATAGTATTGCTTCACTACCTACAGTCAGAAGGGCTGCAGTTGGCTAGGTATTATGTAATATGAGGTTTAATACATTTTTTTAGAAAAGATTAATTGTTTTCATATTCAGGCCATTGAAACAAACTATATATATATTGTTATATATTATGTTTTTGTATTTTTAAATTTAGTTATCTTTAAGTCAAGAAAAAGATAATGGAAAAGGATCTGAAATGAACTTTTACTCCATGGAATTAAAATCCATTCCAAAATTGCAGTCTGTAAGTGATACATGTAACATTCATTTTTAAAATTTTTTTAAGTATCTGATATAAAACTGCAGTTTTAACAGATGGTTTAATGGTGTACTTTGTTTGAATCATATCAGAACACATGAGCATAGGTACTTGTTCTATTTTACAAAAAAAATATCATGTCTATGCAGAAATATAATTTATTTATAAGCTACTGAAACCATATATTTAATTCATTCATGTCAAATTACTTTGTTTGGCAGCTGTATGAATTAAAATTTTCAAATTACAAAAATCTTTGCAGTGATGAATATTTTGCTTTCTTTTTTATTGTTTTAAATCTGACTACATTTATGATTAGCAGACTACAGATGCAGGACTTCAAGTTTTTATTATTGGTAGTATAGAGGTTTTACAAACAAGTTAAGCATAATCATATTAGTTAGTATAATTTTTGTTTACTTTGGTGTGCATTTCCTAGCTGAAAGCTGCCAATGTTTTGCTGTGTCAAAATCATTTATGAAATGCTTTTACTTTTCAGTTTTCTGAACACGTAATAGATTTTTCTTGTAACAAAATACAGAAAATAGAAAATTTGGCCCACTGTAAGGTAAGAGAAAACTTTTGAAGATACTAAAATTGTTTTATTATTCTAAGAGCTGTTCTGCGTAAGAAGCTACTATTTGAAAATAAATAATAAATGAAAAAATTTTTTCAGAAGTTTTTCAGCTGAAACTGAATTTTTCTGAATAACAATTTTTGCCTCCCTTGAAATGGAATTCTGGGTTCTTTCTCTCCTGAACTTCTCAGTAAGAGCTCCGACAAGTTTCTTCTTTTTGCTTTTATCAAGTTTTAATGGAAATTTAGCAAAACAATCCTCCTCCTTCTGACCCCACAAAAAACACATAGATCTAAAACCTGCTGGATTTAATTTTAATTGTGATACATAAGTTAATATTTAAAAAAAAAACAGATTTTTTATTTGAAAACAACAATAAAAAATTAATTTCCCCTAAATGTTTTATTCCTTTTTACAGTTTTCTCAAAATGCAAAGAAAGTAACCACAAACAGTGTTTGCTTTATCCACACAAGATCCTGAATCGCTAAACTTTTTCTAGTAAGGAACTGCCTGTTGAGGTACTGGGACATGTATGTTTATTACTTTTGTGTTTTGTAGGAGCTAAGGGAACTAAAACTTTATGATAACCAGATCACCATAGTGGAAAACCTTGACAAGTAAGTCTCTCTCTCTCTCTCTCTCTCACACTGACAGATTGATCAAGAGAGATTACCTCCTTTTGATGCTAGGCTATCCCAGACCCTTTAAAAATACAGAAATATGTATTTTTAATTTATAATATAAACATTACTAATTGGCAATGTTCTCTTGGTGGTTTTAATGTGGTCAGGATTAATTTGCTAATTTCAGTGTTATACAGTAAGATTTTTTCTCAAACAACTGTTGTATGAAGCTGATACAATAAAGGTAGTACATGATGGATAGTGCTACTGTTTTCAAATGAAGAGTATCTGGAAATCTGTTTTTTTTTTTTTAAAGTGTTTTTAAATAATTCTTTGAAGGCATTGGTATACTTTACTGAAACAATAGAATAGTAAAGGATTCTGGGAATTCCTTCTGCAAAATAACATTGCTCCAATTGGAACTGAAACTAATAATTAAAAATGTTTATTCACATTTATTCTCCAGTATCAAGTTAAGTATCACTAGGGAGAGTTAACCAAAATGAAGTATCTTACATTTCAGTTATATTTGTGAAGTTAAAATGTATTAATACGGTTTTTTCCAAACTGTAGGGCACAGCCTTTTGGTGGTGTTTCAAAATAACAATGGAAAAAGTGAGAGAATTTGAGATGATGACAGTCTAACTGTCCTAATGAACCTATAACTTGCTCTTGCATTAAAAAAAAAATAATTAGCATTTTTCATGATATCCTGTAGAAATAATAATTGTTTTTTCTATCTTATGAGGTGAGTGTTGAATATGGAGGCCTAAGTCAATGCCAAGGAATAATGTTGGAATGCAGCCAGTGGTGTTGCTGGAGTATTTCATCAGTTGTGTCAATGCCACCTCATGAGATACTTTGTTGTCACTAATTGTCTATTGCTCCTTTAGTTCTTTCATTCTTTTACTTATTTGAAAGGTTTTCCATTTATTACTGTTATAACTGAGTACCCTTGATAAAATGGAGAAATTCTTAACTGGTTATGAGAGAGAAAAAAACAGTGGGGCTAGTTTAAGTAATAGAATAGAATATAAAAAAACAAAATTCAGAAAATACAATAAAAAATACCTGTTGCTTGGATTCACAATACTAACGTTAATGGAGAGGAGAGGCCTCACTATTTATTATGCATGAGTGTTTTGGCTGTGGATAGCATGAAGTTCTAATGAATTAAAGTGATATCTTGAAACACAGCATCCTGAATATGTTGGTAAATCAATAGACTTCTTCCAGAGAAAATTAGGAGGATTTAATGCACAGAGGCAGGCCTTTGTAAAAAGAACAACTGTCACATCAAAAGTTTTTCCTGCATTGTACAAAGTTGCATAAAGAATTGCAAGATATTTTTTTCATTAGGAGAAATTTGGTGTTATCTGCTTCTATTGATATGGTTGAAATACTACTCAGGGAATCAAGTGCCTAACAGTTTTGCAGTATTCCACTTGCAGATAAGACTGTCAAAAGAAAAATTTCAGATATAAGGGAAAACCTGCATAATCAGTTGATTGAAAAACTTAAAACCTCACATTTTTGGTTGCAAGTAGATGAGGCAACTGATGTAATTAAAGATGCTCATTTGATTACTTATGTACAATATGTTGCAGAAAATAAAATTAAAGAGGATATGTTGTTTTGCAAACCCATCAATTGAAGTGCTACATCGTTGAAAGTGTTCAATATTACTGACAAATTTTTGTATGAAAATGGCAAACTCTTTTCGGCTATGCACTGATGGAGGTTGGTCAATGCTTGGATGACTGCTGTGAAAGAAGGCCACACCTGCTGTCTGGATGCATTGTGCTCAGATACCTGCATCTAGTAATGTGAGTGAGGAGCTGAAGCCTGTTCTTGAAGATGTCAGAATTGTCAACTACATAAAAATAGTCCATTGAAAGGAACGCTTTTTGCAAAGTTGTGAAGATGGCGGGGGGAGGGCAGAACTCACTGCACTGCTGTATTATCATGAATTATGCCAGCTCTCCCATGCAAAAGTACGTACGAGAGTGTCTGAAGTAAGAAATGAAATAGGCATCTTATTTAATGACAATAATATAACAGTGATGTTAATTTGTTTAATGATGGATATTTTAATCATAAGTTTTCATACTTGTGGAAATTTTTGAAAAACAGAATCATTTAACTAGGTGAATGCAAGGTCCTCAAATAAATATTCTGACCCAGAACAACAGAAACTACAATTATGGAAAAGAAGCTTTTGACAGGTTCCCTACATTAGAAAATTTCTTCACAGCAGTGAAATGGAAGCCAATACTGAACCATTTATTGTACATTCGAACACTTTACAGAGCAGCTCTCATTTTATTTTAAGGATACAGATGTCTCAAAACATGAATGGGTAAGAAATCCATTTGTTAGTATCCCATCTTGTCAGTGACAAGGCTATGGAAATTCTTCTACCTTTTGTGACACAATATTTCTGTGAAACAGGATTTTCTGCTGTAGCTGCCATGAAGACAAAGTACTGCTCTCGGTTGATTATAGAAAAAGAACAGAGTTGCTATTTCACCAATGTCTCCATGATTCAAAGAACTTTGCACTGAAAAACCAGCCCACACATCACACTAATAAAAGTAAATTATTGGCTTCATGATTTTAGTAATGTTTTCATTTAATTAAAATATTTTGCAATTTAAAGTTTCTTGTTGATACTGTAAAAATACTGATTAAAGACAAGTGAAAAAAAAACAAACATATATATAGCTGTTGTCACTTGCAGAATATATTCAGAGTGCAGGAGGAGCCACTAGTAAAGTTTAAAAACCACTATAAATGAAAGAAATTTTGAAGTTTAAGAAACAGGAGATGACGGTGTCACTATTTTTTTAATCGTCTTCATTGTTTTTGATTTATAATAATATAAATATTGTTTGGAATTATGTAAGAATATGATGTGGATCCTAGCACACTTTAATGATTGGCCTAAGTCAAATATGTTGAATGGTTTACTCATTTAAAAGTATCAGGAACTATTTAATAGAAAAATAATACTGAAAAAAATTAATTGATGATTTCAAGGGCTAATTCCTGTAACTTTGGGAAAATCAAGCATCTGTTCCCTTTCAGAATTGCATGCAGCGAATGAAGCTGTTAAATAAATCATTTTAATATTTTATTTTCACTATTTTTTTTTAGTTATTCATTTATAGTGTAATAAGTACTTGGTGGGTTTGTTAAATACAGGCTGATTACCAACTACCTTTTAATATACATTGGTGATCTGTTAAAATTTATTAGAGTTTCCCTGTCTGTAGATAGTAACTCTCTGACTCTGGAAATGGGTTACTATAATCTGTACATGCTTTTATTTATTTTAGGCTGACCAAACTGGCTGAGTTACAGCTACAACATAACAGAATTAAAGCCATTGGTAGGTATGGTTAAAACCTTGGCTATATTTTCAAGCCAGCTGTTGATGTCTGGTCAAGCAATGACGGCCATCAATAAAAAACATTAAGATTTCTTGTTCCAGCTAAGAAACTTATCCAGACGTTTAAAAAGGCCTTTTTCTTTGCTGTGTATTTATTGCCAGCATCTAAACCAGTTTTTGATTCAAGGCTAGGAGCCGTTTATTTTAGGTCAAGGTCATCTGAGGACACAAGGCTTTAAGGTGAAGGTCAGTCAAGGCTGTAGGCAGAGATCAGTGTGAAGGTTAGGTGCTTCAAAATCAAGCCAGTCTCAAGAATTTTGAAAGACAAGATCGCAATCAAACATGCAGGTTTATTGAACAATGAATACAAACTCAAAAATGAACCTCATAAAGGGCTCCTCTCATTAGGAAGAAAAACGGGTATAAATTTTACATGGTGCTAAAAGTTTATGGATAAGGGCCTTTTTGTCAAAACTGATTACAGCATTTGTTCTGTGCTTGTATTTTATCATTTACTATGTTGGCAAGATAGAAAGAAATTCATTCAGAACCAAGTCAATCACAAGGAAAACTTGTGATTTACTTATTTTACTTAGAGTAGCACTTCAAAAGTATCAACTAAGCCTATCTCCTATTCTTTGCATTTGCAGTCCACTCTGATTAAATACCCTCTCAACAGGTACTGATGTGGCTGTACTGCAGAATATCTTTTCCAACAAAAGAAAACTTCTTTTGTGAACTTTTTGTTCCTGCACTGAACCCCAGTAGTCAGTCTCTGAAAATGTGCCTTGAGTTTAAGAACTGCTAGCATTGCTCTACTGGTTGTATTAATGTAGGTGGAACAGTCCCCACAGCCTGGCGTCTTTGCTCATGTAGAAAGTGTTGTTCTGTTGAGTATTTTACTCGTTGGAGCTTTTTTTTTTGATGAGGCTGTAGTTTTTTTTTGGTTTTTTTGGCATCTCAAGTTCACTTATTTTAATTCTGCTTGAAAAAAAAAAATTTGTTATCAGTATGAAAAATTATACCTGACCAGTTTGAAATACCCAAGTCTTCCAATTTTTTGGACTAAAGCCAAGGTCAAGGCCGAGACCTGAAGTCAAGAGGGCCCAAGACAGTAAACACTGGAAAATTGATGTTGAATTCTAGCATCATACAGAACATTTTTATAATGCAAATTTAGTGTCCTTGATGTAACGTGGCCCTGGTTTTTAACTGAAATTCTCATATTTCTCATCTTCAAGCGATATAAGTACACAGCTGCTCTCATTGTTGCTGTTGTCCCCCTTGTGTTTAGCTTAGGCCTTATCATTGATATTTTATGAGTTCTGCATTTAGAAGTTTCTTTCACTGTTAGTGTGTATATGGAACAATTAGCCACTAACAACACACACAGGAAGACAGAATTATCAATGCTCTTTTACTGCTTGTGTTGTTTGGGATGGGATATAATTAGAAATAAACGTGTACAACTGAAACATTTTTAGTAGGTTTCTTTCCTGGATACTTTAGGTAAGCAGTATCTAGTGACTGGCAGTGGTTGAGCAGAACAACAGCAACCAGAGCAAATATTATTAAAGCTGTGCTTGCACAGAATCAATGGAAAAAGCTTTTAGCAAAATATTGAGTAATTTCTAACTTTCTTGACTCTTGGTTTAGGAAAGACAAAATTCAAATTATAACGTATTTTACATAAAATTCTTTAGTTTAAGCTGCTTTTTTTTCTTTTTATATGTACATATTATCCATTACTTAGTCACAGTTATATTTATAATTAATGTCATTGTTATGTAATTGGTGATGACCACTCTTTATTATTAAGGCTGACATTTGTATGGAATCAGGAATTTATTTCAGTCTACCAATAATTAAGAAAATATTCCTACAGTGTAATGGTATGGAAATAAACCACGTTACTGGCAGTCCATTGAATCCAACTGAATCTCTGGAGATCTGAATGGTCAACCACTGTGCTAAGTGGGATGTACTTTTAATGTAATCAGCATTTTGCTCACCAATGGAGATGGCAGTAAACTTTGTATAAATCAGATGATTAATGGGCAGTGTAGTGTGGTAGATCGTGGTTAGTCTGCTTAACACTTTCAGAACTGGACCTTTTTTTTGCAAAATATATGGTGGGGTGCCATCTTGGATGGTGACGTATCATAATATCACACACCCTTGAACTAAATGCAAAGTACCTATAAATTTAAAATGAAGAAAATTGGCAATTGTCACCACTAAATAATTATGGAAACACAAAATGACAAAAATCTCCATTTGCTTCGTTAAAGCATTGTGCTAATGACATAGATGTTTGTTGTTCATCCTGAAAGTGTTAAGGTCCTGACTCTGCTTCCTGTGGTTATGGCCAATCTCTTTGGCATGTTTTTCATTGCTGTTTTCTTTCCCAGCCAGATGCTCTGGCTTTCACTCACATCTACAAGCGAAGAGGTCTAATTATTTAAGGATTTAAACATTCATTTTGTTGTTTGTATTTGATCAGCTTTCCTTTGAATAGAAGTTAAAATATTTCTCAATATTTCTTAAAAATTGTTTAGTTGGTACAGTTCAATCTAAGGGAGACAACTTTTTGTTTTTTTTTTCTTCATTTAAATGAAAAAATATTCAACAAAAAAAATCTATGGCTTCATCTTTTGTGCAAATTAAGTATCCCTTTAACAATGCATGTATTCTATTACTATTATTCTTATTATTAATATCATTTAGGTAAAGGCTTGAGTAAAATGAAAAACTTACAGGTCCTGCGATTAGATAACAACAAGATCCAGAAAATTGAAAGTAGAGAGTTAGCATCATGCTCTAATCTGAGAAGCATTGATGTAAGTTTCAATAAACTGGATGATTTAATGGTAAGTAAGAAAAAAGCAAATGCCCATGTTAACAATGTTTTATTCAATAATGTAATTAATAATTAACTGTATACTAGTTTTGTTATTCACAAACAGATTAAATTTAGTTGTCTGTCCTAATTGGTATAGTTGATATTGATTGTGGCAAGGCTAGATAGTCTAATTTAATGAGTGGAAGCATGATAATCACTGGTGTTAAGAGAATTAATAGGAGATTGTGACTTTTGAATGATAAAAACTATAGCCGGTATAAGTTTTGAATTTTTTTGGATGGTCTTTTGCTTTTGTGACCAGTTATAAATAACAACAAATCTTTACTCCCTTAACAAAGAGAAAAGTTCACTGTTAGAGGTTTGCAGACTGTACAATAATTAAACGAAACTCTTTGATTAGTTCTTTATAAAGTAATGAATGTGTTATTAAAATTATATTACATGTTTCTTCACTAAACTATACACTTCATGATTATTCTGTTTGTCTGCTACTGACGCTACATTATGTTGTAGGTCCAGTATAATAGGTGATTATATCAGCACATCTGTAATGAAAGAGAGAGAATGTGATATGAAACTAAATTGAAGTCTTAATAGACATGGAATAACGGACACACCTTGCACCAAATTCAGAAGTCTTGGAACTTTAACAGAACTTTCAGATTTCTATGTAATCTGTGATATAAAGCTTTTCCTTTTTTTTAAATGTTTTGAATAGCTTATAACTTTTATACAAAAGCACCAACTGTATTATCACTTTGTTAGCTGTGATTTATCAATTAATAGAAGTTTTACACCAGTAGACAACAATCCTCCATACTAAATTTTTCTGTGATCTCAATGTTGTATTATTGGCCAGCGATACTAAATGAAAGGTATCATTTTGTATACTGCAGGCTTTTAACTGTTTGCCAAAGCTGGAGGAGTTGTACGCTACACACAACAGACTGAAATTAGTTTTAAACTTGCAGCGATATAAAATGCTGCAGGAAGTGGACTTCTCTTTTAACAAACTCACAGATGTCAGTGGTTTGAAAGATCTTCCTTGTTTACAGGTAAAACATACAAATGCTGTTCAGGTGTTGCACTCATTTTCTTTCTTTTTTTCCTAGGAATAAAACCTGTAAATCTTTAGAGACAGTGATTTACTTCTTGACAGTACAGTGGAGGACAAGAGGAAAAGTTTGTTCTCAGTACCTTGAATCATTAAATACAACCATTGTTTTAATTGTCTTGCTCACATGTGAATGCATACATAAAATGTTAATGTGGCTCAAGTCAGCTAACTAGATCCCAAAATAATTTAGTTTAGATGCTGAATAAAAGCAGTGAGTTAAAATCTTGTTATATTTTTATAGATGTTTATTGTATTTTTTATTTTATAATAAATCTTAGCATTTAAAAAAATTGTAAAAACTGTGTAAATGATTCTTATTTTTTTATTATTTTAGATTGTAAATGTATCAGACAATTCTCTTACCAGCCTTGATAGTCTTGGGAACTCCAAGTAAGTCATCCACTCAAGCTGATGGGAATTTTGTTTGTTTTTCAGTATTTATAGTGTTTTCTCCAATAAGTTTTG
Organism: Nautilus pompilius; assembly: GCA_018389105.1. NCBI lineage: Eukaryota > Metazoa > Mollusca > Cephalopoda > Nautilida > Nautilidae > Nautilus > Nautilus pompilius. The sequence goes on along the minus strand of JACATO010000998.1, from coordinate 34,088 downwards.
GCATTGATTGTGATTCCTATCACTGTATTTATTTATTTATTTATTTTAAAGGTCACTTAAAGAATTAAATGCCACCAACAATCAGTTAACGAATGTCTTTCATCTTCCTAGCCAGTTTCCAAACCTGGAAATTCTTCTTTTATCAGGAAACCTCATCAGCAGCTGGGAGCATATGGTAAATTAAAACATTCTGATTTGTTTTACAATGTTAAGGAATTGTGTTTGTGCATTATTCCAGCAAAAATACCATGAAAAACTCAGTTGAAACATGTATCTCTATCTCTGTCTCTCTCTCTCTCTCTCTCTCTCTCTCTCTCTCTCTTTATACATATACATAAACCATTAGTTGTGACTTTATAACTTCAAGCTTTCTTCATTGAATAAGCCACCTTTCAAGAATAATTGTTGCACATATGAGTATTTTTGCCATTCTATTTAGTAACGTTTTCAAAATATTGTCTTGTAGGTACCCTCCTATTCATTTGTCTTGTCAGTAGTTCTAGAGCTGATTGACAGCAGCTGGTCTCTTTCCTTGACTCTCTGATCTAGTTCATCCCACATGAGTTCAGATTTGGAGATTGAAGGTGTCAAACCATGTGTTTAAGAAGGTATTGTGCATTGAGCTTTGCAGTGTGGTTCACACCATCTTGTTGCATTATAAAGCCCATCTCTTAACAAAATGATGCTCCAAAGAAAATTCTGCAATTTTGAGAATGTTGTGATATTTATCCTTTGCTAAAATCTCTTTAATTCTTATCAAATCCTCAGTTGAATAAGTAGCAAGACAATCCTGTACTTTCACATTTCCATCACCATGCTTAATTGTAGGAAAACTCAACTTCCCACCTACTTTTCTCTGTTCATTTTTTTTGCATACTCAACATTTAGAAGCAAATATTTCAAACTTGTTCTCATCCAACCATATTATGTTGCACCAAGGTGTCCTGATGTTGTTTAGCCCAGTCAAGGCATTTTTTCTTATTACAACTTCTAATCAAAGGCTTTCTTTCTGCTATTTGGGCAATCTCAGTCTGACTTCTCAACTGCTTTCAGTGGAAGAGGTTGACATGCTGACTTTTGCAGAGTAATTTTGGTCAGAAATTAATTAATTAGCTACTTGTTAAAAAAGGGTTTACTCTGAACATTCTAACCAGCCCTCCCATTCCATATTTTTTGGCTTTTTTCCCCTGAGGCCTTTATGTTGACTTCATTCCATAAATTATTGCTTACCTACCAACCAATGTAACTCCATCTTCCTTTACAATTTTTATTGGAAGAAACCAGCTTTATGATTTTCCATCACCTTGTTAGTAGAACTAAAACCTGTATTTTGGCAATCTTTTGCCGCCATCATCATCATCATCATCATCATCATAATCAGTGGTTTGGCAGGTACATGCTCAGATACATACTAGAGAGTTGAACACTCCTGAGAACTTTTTTGGCATGTATTTTTGTTAATCTGCAGTAGATATAAAGCCTACATATCCAGGGTTTTGCATATTATTTGTCCATGGCACAGTCTGTCCTTAGTTTTATCTCCATGATCTATAATTCTATCTCACTTCATCCCTCCTTGGAGATATTTTAAACTGATAGTCCAATACTACAGATATTTACATATTTTTTTTCTTTTTTTGTTTCTCATGTTGAATACTGGTTGATTTTTGTTTGTTTTCTTTAAGAATTGTTATCTTTAGTAAACTGTGGGTTGTGCAGCTATTAAGCAATAGATGGCAGGGGACTTTATTTGCAAGATCACAGGAACTTATGCAACCAGATTTAGATGCAACAAATGCTGATGGATTCAGTGTGTACTCTGCCATGCAAGAGACAAGCTACAGGAGCTGAAAGAATGAAAGCTTTCAAACATAAACTGCTGTTTTTTGCTTGAGCAGTCATTTCTGGCTGTTAGTTGAAGAATATTCTTTTATCTCTGGTTTTCTGACAGTATATTATAATGTTCTCTGCATTAAAATAATTTCAATTTTTAAATAAATACCTATATTTTATCCCCTTTTTTAGTGTTCTTTATCCAAGTTGTCTGAGCTTACTGAACTGGCCCTTTCACCAAACCCCATAGTTGACAATTTTCCTTCATATGAACAGCAGTTATTAAAGGATATTCCAAACCTTTGGGTCCTGAATGGGGTAAGTCTGGCTTTCCATTATTATGGTAATTTGCATGGTGATCTCTTCTGTTGCATTTATTTGGTTTTGAGGATGGTTTCGTTTTTCAGTCTATAAAGTTTATAAAGCTAAAATCTAAAAAAAAAAAATACTTAAATTTCGTTATTTAAAATTATGCACTTAATGCAAAAAAATATGCTTGAAAACCAGGTAAAATTGGGATAAGTTAGCAACTAAGTTCTATTGGTTAGGTAGGTTGTTGTAGTGTAGAAACAAAATTATCATCATCAACATCATCATCAGTAGTTTCACAGGTTTATGGTTCAGAGGCATACTAGAGAGATAAACAGATGAGCTGTTTTTCTGTTGCTTTCCCCAATGAACGGGGGTTTAGAACTCTTCATTTTTGCATTGGAAGGAAGCTGGGGAAACTTTCGTGGCTAGTTGATGAAGAGGAAACGATACCAAGAGGTATGTCAAACCAAGCTTGTACTGACCAGGATTCGAACTCAGGCCCCTTGATCTTAGCAGTACAGTAATTTTCCAGGATCACTGTGCTGCCAGAAACCATATATGGAACCTTAAAACAGAAAACCCCTACAGTTCCAGTGTAAATCTTGTCTGCTTGATGCTATGTAAGAACTACAGCTTGCAAAAATAAGTTTTCACTCTTAATATTATTATTATTATTATTATTACTTGTACAAAATAGATTTGACAATGTTTAAGAGTTATCTCCCTTTCATTATTAAACAGGACATTATTTTGTCAGTTCCAGTTCATCTACCAGGAAGTACGAGGTCTGTCGAAAAAGTATCCGACCTTAGGCTGGGAAAAAAAAAATTACATACTTGGTGGCATTCAATTGCTAATCCCCTTCAAAGTAGGCCCCTTGTGCCTCCACACACTTAGCCCAGCAATCCTTCCACTGTTCGGAGCACGTCTGGAATGCTTCTTCCTGAATGGCTCTCAGCTCCACCGTCGCATTCTGCATGATGTCCTCTTGGCTCTCAAAGCGGGAGCCTTTCAGTGGCATCTTCATTTTTGGGAACAACCAGAAGTCAGAAGGAGCCATGTCTGGAGAGTAGGGAGCCTGGCGAATGAGCAAAATGCCTTTCTTTGCCAAGAAACCTTGGATCAACTACGACAAATGAGCCAGGGCGTTGTCATGATGCAGCTGCCAGTTTTGCGGGGCCCACAGATCCAGTCTCTTGCGCTGAACTGCATCACAAAGATGACGGCGGACTTCCTGATAGTACTCCTTTGTAACTGTTTGTCCTTCTGGTGTGTACTCGTGATGCACAACACCTCAGTAGTTGAAGAAAACAGTCAGCATCACCTTGATTTTTCTCTGGACCTTGGTGACGTTGGGTGCTTCCACTGTGATGACTGAGCTTTGGTTTCCGGGTCGTACCCATACACCCACATCTCATCTCCAGTTATCATGGTATTCTGGAACTCAGGATCCCTGTTGGCAGTATCCAGCAGGTCCTGCGCAACCTCAAGATGAAGTTGTTGTTAAGAAAGCAGCTTGGGCACAAATTTTGCTGCCACTCTGCGCAAGCCCAAATCCTCCTTTAAAATTGCATGTGCAGAATCTTTACTGATCCCAACCTCGTCACCAATTTCCCGCACTGTCAAACGACAATCCTCCATTATCAAGGTCCGCACTTTCTCGATAACAACTGCATTGCAGCTTGTTGACGACCTTCCGGAACACTGGTCACTCTCCACCGATGTGCGGCCATCTTTGAATCTGTTGTACCATTCTATTATTTGGGTAACACCCATGGCATTGTCACCAAAAGCCTGTTGAATTTTGCGAATTGTTTCCGCTTGGGTATCTCCAAGCTTTTGGCAAAACTTGATGCAAGACCGTTGCTCCACATGTTCCATCATCACAGGCGAAATGAAAATGCGACGAGTAAGTAGTACAGCACCTCACACGCTGGCTGTCTGACAGTGACTGATGCATCCAGCAAGCCCGACAAAAACCATGCATGCACATGAAGGCATGCGGCTCCACTATGTACAATTTTGCCTCTCTAACATCATTACTTCCCACTGGCAAAAATAAAGTCATATACTTTTTCAACAGACCTCGTAGATCAGGACTGTTAAAGAGATATTTTATTAGGTGTAGTTAAAGATTTGAACATGTGGGCTGGAGAACAGGAGTTGCTAAAATCTGAAATGTTTTGCCAATCTTATTATGTAGTATATTTTACTTGTAGCAGTGATTTCTTATTATTCCACGATATCATATGTATTCAATCTAGAAAAATACAAGAATGTTCTTATTAAAATGCAGGTTTGTGTGAAGAACCAGTATGGAGTGATAACAGCATCTGATGTAGAGCCTGAGTTGTCTGCAGGTATGTAAAATTTGATAAAAAATCTGAATACCTATGGTCTACATCAAACAGCTTGTTTATCTGTTAAGTACCGGTGTTTTCAAAAGTGTAAATGTTTGCTTAGTTTTAGTCATTTTTGCTTATTAGTTAACCACTCCAGGTACATCATACCAAAAATTGACAATACTAAAAGTATGCATTCTCTATAACCAGGTCTTGACAAGACATTGTGGACTTTTTGCTATCTATAACCATGTCATGTGACATGGTGCACATTATTTTACCAGCAATCAGTTGTTAAGAAGCTATTAGCAACAAGAAAATTTGCAGCAGAAACTAACATTCTTGTAATGACGTTGTCAAAGTCTTACAACCAAAAGCCTGAAATTTCGACACAATCAGAAGTTTCAAAGTTTCAAGAATCTATCATAATAGTGTATGTAAAATTAAAAAACATACCTGATCTGTAAATACCCAACATGACATGCACCAAATCAGCTTGACTTGGTTACACTGCTTTGCTCTATGACTGGAAAAGAAAACACAAGGATAACTCGATTAGTAATGCATCAGTTAGCTACATGTTGCTCTGTACTTTTAGTTATCAATTGTTGATTATCTGCTTTTTAATTTAAAATAGATATTTGACAAGGGAGATAACTATGTAAGAAACACGGTTAATGATTTTGCCACTTATGCCACACTCTTAGTTGCAACATTGAGACAAAAATTTTTTAAATTATTTATTTAATAGAATTTTTGATAGAATAATTAACCACTAGTACTAAAACAATACCTTTAAAGAAATTTGGTAACTTTTCTTATTACAGAAAATAGTTAGTTTGGGTATTTTCCATCACCTTGTTAGTGGCAACTGAACTAACTACAAGATTTAGATTCTTTGTACCTTGATGACAGAAACAGACAGTTTTGGGAGGAACTGTTTTGGATTGTATTAATGTTAAGTTATGGTATAATTTTTGTTTTTACAGTAACTTCTATTTTTGTGATTGTACATCAGCCCTGACCGCATCTTGAACCCATTAACTGTCAGTCACTAAGTTTTCAAGATAGTTTTTGATGAGCACCTTAGCCTACTGTTGCCACAGGGATTCTGAGTTTGTAAGATTTATTAGTTGTGCATGTGGATTATAATAAATAAAACTCTTCTGATATTAAAAATAAGAAATCAATCAAATTTCATTATTTAACTTCAAGTTACTGCATTAATTCTAAACTTTTCTGTCAGTACATCTTTTGAACAGTACAAAAATATAACCTGTTTTATTTACAGAGGGTTGGGTTCTTAACAAACTACAAAATCTAGCAATATTTAGACATTTCTGGAAATGATGGGGAGGAGAGAAGATGGAGCACTAAAGATAAGCGGAATGTGTGCACTGTAGTTATTACTTACACAGGCTTGTTACTAAGCTGCCATTCTTTTGCATTACCAGCCATCAATGTGAAAGCAGTGGAGGCCCAGTTTCATACCATTGAAAACGTTTTGACAGATTTTGAGAAGAAAATAACAAATCAGTAAGTGTAGACAATTTTTTCTTTTTTTAAAAAATTTCATCCAGTCTGCTTATTCCTGGATTGGAGAACCATGGGTACTGACTGAGGCTGTGAGCATCACTGACTAGTCTGACTCCAATAGCTTGTACATTCTGATTTAAAAAGAATTTTTAAAAATAATATAAGGTTAAATGTTATAGGGATAGAGCTATGTGTTCTTCAGGAATTTCTGGGGACTAGCAGCCTGTAGATTCAGCAAACATTACCCCTATGTATATCATCAAGGAATACGGACAACACTGCTAGTAAATGTGTTGGAATTCATTGGACAAAATAAGTGTAAATATTTAAAGGTTGGTTGCTACTTTTAAAATAACAATTGTTAATTAATTACTAAAGATGAGAACTAAGAAGTAATATTTTTTTAAAAATTGAAATTTTAATTCTAGTTTTTATTTGATATTTTAGAAAATAATCTTGTTTTGATAGATATAAAGATTTAAGAACAAACAAACAAAGTTGCTCAGTTGGCCAGCTTGAGGTGTTATGGGACTCAAAAGCTAAGCTGGAACAGAAGTAGCTAAAATGAAATTAGTCTGCTTCTCATTTACCTGGGCTGTTAAAGGGATCCTACCTGCTTCTACTCCCTGAGTCACACATTTCTCTCTCCCACCTCCCTCAAATCATCAGTGCTCAATGAATCATGTTATCTGCCAATTGTTCACTCATTTTTAATCAATCAAATTTGTATTTATTATATTAATGAAGCATCAGGTTTTAATTTTAATGTTATTTTTATTCACTTTCCCTAGGCAACAACAATACAATTTTGCAACAAAAGGTCAGAAGTAGAAACTTAAAAGAATTGTTAAGAGTTTAAAGGATTTCCTCCTCAGAAAAAATGAGAGTCCATGACTTAATTCAAGCATCCACTAATTTTGCTTTAAAAATATTTGCATTATGTTTATGAAGAAATTATTGACAGCGATTGGTTTAGTAGATTGTAAGGATACCATTTTAAAGAAATAATAAATAAAGTAATATAAATCTAACTTCAACAGCTATTATAATGAAGAATAGTGACATTCTACTACAAATATTAGAGAAAATGAGTAACATCATATAAGAATTAATGTTTACCTAAAGAAATGGGCCTCCATTTATCTCAGGGGGTGGATGATGGGTACAAATGCTTTTGGGTTGCAGTCATCAGAAACATTGATTGTTGCTCTTTAGACTGATGTATAGGCTCAGTACCAGCAACCATACTTTGGGCACTTCAGATTACTGTCTCGTGTAGTACATTTTTAGGGTCCTGTCTGTGTGAGACAAACAAGGTTTCCTGGATGCTTGAGCTGCTGCTGAACTGCCAGTTTGTCCCATGATAGCAAGAGCTGTCATCAGTACCTGGACCTGCAGCTTGTACACCTAGGCATTACATAAGAGAATGGGGGTGTTGTCTTAGGCTTGTTTATCCACCTCTCAACCAAGCTGCAGTGATCCAAGACAAGATGGAGTGAAGACATTTTGAAGGACAGTTCAGCTGCAATAACTGTTGCACTTGCTTCAGTAATCTCTCTTGTAAGTAAATTAATAAATAATATAACTAGATATTTCTAAAGGATGAAAGTGAGGAATAGTGATGTAGCAGATATTTAGTAAAAGGTCACATAAGAAAGGATGCCTGTGAAATAAAAAGCAGATCTGGTTGCAAAAGGTTAAATGTAGAAATTTCAATGGCACATATCACATGCAAGTGCTCGTTTTATGAAGACTAATAAAAAATAACTTGATTATGCAGTTGAAATGAATACAAAGGAAATAAACTTTACAGGGTAAAACAAAAGGAAGATATTTAAAAAAAGGAGAAACTAGTGAAATAAATGGAAATGTTAGTAACACATGTTCTGACTCTGCTGATAAATTTATAAATAATGTCTTTAGTTGGACAATTAGTTCAAAAGATGACCTTTTCTTACCACCTCATGGATTGCACTAATATGGTCCCTCTTATGCCCAATTTGAAAGGAATTTCAGGTGATTGAATGTATGTACTAATGTGTAGCAGGTACAATATTCTGTTCTCTCTGACTGACTGACTAGAATTTTTAGATCTGGTTAAAAATAAGGAAATGGATTTAAGAGCTTTAGAACAGTTTAGAAATTATCTTCCCATATTGCTGAAAAATTGCTTTTCTTTTATTTTTCAACTAATATAGAAACTGTTCTTGTTAGCAGAGAAAGTAGAAAATGGTTAACAGAGATTTATGCTATAAGAATGTTGGAAATGAAATGAAGTTGAGGTTAACAAAAGTTATTTTTTAAACCCAATAGTTCTTATTGAGAATATCTCAAAGATGGCAAGAGAAAATGTTTTTCCAACCTATTGATAGTTTTATATCAACAGTGGTAGTGATAATCATAAATATCTGAGGTTGAAGTTTGTAATCAAAAATAGTTTTCTACAGGTGTATTGTTTATGAACTTGGGTCTGTAACCTGGCTGGTTACAGTAACATGTCAGGTGCTATAAAATGCATATGCAACAGTCATTTGTTGATGGAACAAACTTATGGATTCATTGTGATAAAAAAAAGTAAAATGAAATCACCTTAATACAATTGCAAATAAAATTAAGAAAAATGTGTTTTTTCTTGCAAACCCTCTGCCAGTCTAGCTGATTCTAGCAACTCATAAAGGAGGGACTGTAGGTAAATCAGAAGACAGGTTAATGGTGTATGTACTGGGAAACCTTGAAACTGAAGCCGGGTAATGATTAGTTTAAGAACATCAATGAAGTATCCTCCTTGGCGCACACATTGGATTATTCTATTGAAGCTCATCTATTCAGTTATGGGAACAAACTGGAATTGCTGTGGAAACTAACACTAAGTGATTGGCTTGGAGAAGTGAGAGAAACAATGCTATTGGGGGTTTGTGAAACTGAGCCATGTCCTCTGCTTTAGCAGGATACCACACCATGTCATGGACTCAGCTGTGCAGTCATACCAAAAATATTGTTAAATGTTCAAAAGCAGTCAAAGCACTGAGAACAAAATAAGACAGTGGGATTGTATTTAAGGCTAACTAAGCAAAATTTGCTTTCTAGCTAATATTTAAGATGACTCTGATCTTTCTTACTATTATATTGCACAAAATTTTCTATTTGGTCAGGACTCCAAAACAGCATTGCATAGAAATACAATATAGGGGAGTTAATTCATCTTTATTATTTTTCTTTCACCAAAATGTTGGATTTCTTTTTTTTAAAAAGATTTTTAATTAAACAAATTAATTTTAAGATTACATTTAAAAAGTCTCTGAATAAAAGATCTTTGAAACTACATTAGACCATTTAGGGTTGGTTATGTGGTTTTCCAATATGCACCTTCTACATTCTCTTTGTCAATGTGGCAGGGAGTAATAACTAAACCAGTGGATATTGTTTTATCTAAGTGATGAGTCATGTCTGCACTACATCCTGAAGTAAACAAATAACTAACAGCTGGTGTTTGTGCATGATCTTGTATGCAGACTTTCCTTGAATTTGCAGACTTTTGATTTTCTAGTTGTTTCTGTTGTAGATTTTCAGCATTGAAAATTGCTTGTAACCAGCTGCCAGCGGAGAAGTGTCATTCTCAAGATAATGAATGTCCACCCTTTATCAGTAGATGCAGCAGGTGAGAATCCATTGATGCTGGTGTCATATTATATTCTTTAAAACATTAGTATAGACTTTTTGTTAAAGTTGTCCAAATGTGCTACTTAACTTGTTTCCACTTTGTTCATGTATTTGCCAATGAGTTTTGGAATCTGGTTGTTTTCAGTATCACATATGGAGTGCAGCATTTGATCAGCAGCAATAGCTTGCAGTGAAATAAAACAGAAAGGAATGTTTCTAGTGCAAGAACAAATGACAGGATGCTGGTTAAACTTCTTTGTGGGCTAAGGAAAGGGTTAACTTTAAAATATGGAGGATAAATAAGTTTGGTTAGTCGCAGTTGGGCAAAAGGTGGAGAAATGGTGTGATCTTTAAACCAAGTAGTCAAGTATTAACAGCTGGATGTTTGCTCAAGTCTAAAAAAAATATTGTTTGTTTTAAATGTCAACATAAACAGAAAAAAAAAAAGTGTATTGTTCATTTTTCACTGGGTTATGCAAAAAAAAAAAAAAGAGAGAAAATATGTACTAACTAATACAATAGTTATAACCAATGCTTAATAAGTAATGTAGTGGTGCACTCAATCTGAATCAGGTTTCTATCTGTTGACCATTTAAAAAACATTCCCATAATGCAACACCATGAAAACTCATGATTAAGTGCTGATCATCACTAATTTAATTCAGGTCAATATGGAAGGTGAAGTAAAATACTCAATTTTGCATTTTCATTTTGCTGGAAACATCATGATAAGGTTGGCCAACAATAGTATGATGGCAAAAAAAAATTAACCTCGGTTCCCTCTTTTGAAGATTTCATTGACATTTTATTGACTTTTGTTGGCAATTGTTTTTCAAGCATTGCATCATGGGAACATTTTTTAATCTTTAGCAGACAGAAGCCAGACTTAGGGTTTTGTACATAGCTGTTTTTACAAACTAAAAAAAATAAAGCTTTGAAGTTACTTCCCTTAGGCAAAATAAAGTTGTAAGTCAGCATTCCAGTATAAGAGCTGCTTCCATGGAAAAATGTGGAACTCTCTGTCTGGTGGAGCTGTGACTATGCAGAAAACATGGCTGCTGTGAATTTCATGGATGAAATAGTGAATTCATTTGTCTTCAGTTTACAAAAAATTTCCAAATCTACTGGGCAGCGAAATGGATTAAACAATACTGAATGTTGTTAAGACAAGTAGTAGGCAGGATAAAATGTTCCAACCGTATTACTGTATCTATTATATAATACCTGAAGAGTAGCCCACAATTTTGTCTGTCAGATTTATGGAATTGAAATTTATGAAACTGGGGAGAAAATGTTTGTCTCTCAAAGTCAATAACAGATACCATTTTTCTTTTTCTTTGTTATGAGATCATTCTAACCTTCTGTTGTTTCTGTGAGGAAGCAGCTTTCAAGTAGATCAAGCAGGTGGACTGCACATTTACATTTGAATTATACATGTGAATTTAGCTTTTTTAATTTTTTAGTCACATTAAATCAGAAATTTAACTGATTCCTGTTAAATCTAATGTAATAATAAAGAAAACCAATACCCTATTTTTTCGTCTAAAATTATTTGGTTATACCATTTGGCTGTAGTGCTTATTATCAGGTGGTTATAACCTATATAAGTACAATGTCTTTGGCACGGGATCATTTGTTTGGGGGATTAATTGTTATAAGTTTGTAATGGCAAGGATTGGACTCTCATGGATAAGAAGTCAGTTTGGTCACAAATCTGGTTGGGGGCTTGATTGACAGACCCTTGTTTTTCCTGCAGCACCAGGAACCTGCTAAGAATTGTCAAAGTAAGCCAACATCCATTGGATTAACTACAAGAAAGGACAATTTGGTCTCATTTTTATATACAACCAATTTATTTTCCATTATATTGCATAGAAAGTACATCTGTTGCCTTTCTTCTTTCTAAAATGTTTAACAGAACGATGCAGTGTGCAAAAGTGCTTTTTAAACTATTTAATGAATTTTTCTTTGTTTACATTCACACCATTAACAACAAACAAAAAGTATAATTAAGCTTGTTTATATTCTATCCATATTTGGAACTTCATGTTTGATTCTTCATTTCTAAAAATATTGGTAAATCCTTTCTATTAAGGATCAAATTCCACTTCTGGTGAGATCATACACTTCTTGTTACCATTAAAATTTGGTTATGTTAGGGTAGCCTGTGATGGGTAAGACCATCCAGTACATCTACAAGGGTTCCTGCTGCTCATTTGTCTGCATGGAAAAGTTTGGGTTTATTTAATTATCGCATTTTTAATTCTGACCATAAATTTAATTTCATTGATGTCAAGATGGTTGCATCTTCAGGATAATTTCAAACTCAGTTCACTCCCATCTTTCTGATTTAACATATGTTCTATTTTTTTAACTATACTTATTTAACAGCACATTATATTATTTTAAATATATTTGTTGCTTTCAGTCGTGCAAGAATTTTTGAAGCTCAAATGTTTGCAGCAAAACACTTCTGATATCAGTGGTAAGTAGTCATTTAAAATATAAATGTGAATATATTATTTGAAGTTAAAATATTAAGGTCAATTCCCCTTTTTAAAAATTAAAAATAGCTGGTGTATGTTAAGCTACAATGTGAGAAGATGACTTGTGCATTACTTTTATAGTAACATACTGTGCACAAGAATAGCACAAAGAAGTAGCAGAATTGCTAATATCAGAAGTTTACAAAGGCAGATATCTTCAGATTGTCACTGCAAACATATCAACCTATTTTTACATTTTGCACAACTTTTGTGATGTGGCATCATTTCTGTAATCCTGACGAACTAGCAACTCTGCCATGTTCATTCTCTAGCTATGCTTCTTTACCACTTATCAGTGATGAAATTGCACTTTTTTATTACTGTCATTGTGCAGTCTTGGCAGATGACCAAGTGCAAAGCATACAAGGATGCTATAGCTGAGGGCCCATGGCCTTTAATCCCCTTTTGAGACCAGCCTGGTTTGTTTTGGCTCTTTTGTACCAGTCTGAAGGGCTTTGTGGTCACAGCTAAACATAGGAATTTCAGTGGGGACTTTTCACAGTTATGGACAATAATGAATATAGAAGAAGGTACAGTTAAAAATTTCACAGGCCAGTATAAATCTCTGTTAGATTAATATTGTGAGTTTGTAGATTTAATTTTTGTGTGAATTTTTTTTTTTAAATGCTTAAATTTTCTCTTTTAGTCTGTGCAGACAAGACAAATGTTTGTCACTTAAAAAGAAACAAAAAACAACAAAAAAAAAAACTACTGCAGGAGTTTTAGCACCAACCAGAATATTTTGGAATGACAGTTGTCATTTGGCAACAATTCTGAGTGGGATCAAGGCAAAGTATGGACTTATTGTCACAGATAATCCCCCAGTTATCTTTTTCAAACAATGTATTTCTTTAATTTGTTTATTAAAGGTTATTATTTTTACTTATTTAAACATGGATTAGTACAAATGGTTACTTAGACAACAAATGAACAGATTTATATTGTTACAAAAAAGAAAACAAGTAGGTGACAATACTATAAATCATTGCACTTGAACACAGCAGAAATATTGGATTGGAAGATAATTTGTTTAATTTCATTTTAATAGAAAGTTATACATGTAAAAAGGGAGTAATTTGTGCTCTATTTTTGTCTATACATTCAAGTAGAAGTAGCTTAAAAGAATGTGAAGCAAACTACTTTATGCTGATAGTTAAGGAAATGTTCCCATAACGCAGTGCTTGGAGAGCTGATTCTTCTTCCCTTCAAACAAAAAAAATATATATATTTAAATACTGACACCATTCCCTTTCCTTTAAATAACTTTGTGTAGATTTTTAATGAAACAAAAGAGGGAGACTTAGAATAGCAATGGGAGCCTTCCTTCTGGAGTTCTTGTGACATCACTGAGTAATAAAGGACAGCAGCATGATAATAGGTCTTCTGGCTCTTGTGCTGTCACTGAGAAACAATACAATGACACCATATCTTCCAACCTTTCATGATGTATTAGTTTTCAAAGAAAAATATTGATTTTAGGATCCATTTTATTTTGTGTTATAGATTTGTTAATGCCATTTAGTACCAGTTCAATTAAACCAGGATATTTTGTTTAAAGAGTTGCTAACATTGGATAATGAAAAGAACCGATGTAGATCATGATTAAAGAAGAAATGTTCGCATTTATTTACTGGTGTTATTACTTAGCCTTATAGGAGTTTTCAGTAAATATAGACTTTTGATTCTTTTTCAAACAATTATTAATGACACCATAACTCTCTTGTCAAGAAGATCATGTTTTATGCCATAGTTGTGCATGGTGATCATAGTAGGGGTTCTGACATCAACATTTTTCATATTCTCTTTTCAAAAGAGCTCACAAGCATAAAATGGTGGTCTCCAATGTATTGATATAAGAAACTAATTTTCATGCCATTTGACAATGTGTAATTAGTAATTCGTCACTGAACTTTAATTATGAATACTTTAGTGGTGAATGTTGAAGCTGTATAGAGTTCAGTGTTCTAAATATATCTTTGACAGAAATTTCTTGAATTTGAGTGAGTCTTAATAATAATTGCCAATTGACTGTGAATAATCACCAGTGAATGGTCATTACACAAGTTGATTTATGACTGTTACCTGTGCATTAGTTTGCAAGAGAAGACAGGTATGACATGTGCTTTTCACAAACTGTTGACCTAACCTAAATTCCATTCATCAGATTCTTTGGTGCTTTTTATAACATTGACCTGGCTAATGAATTAGGTATTGTTACTGTACAATAAATTTATTAATTTTCAATTTTTGTTTAACAAAAAAAAGAGATTTGGTTAGATGTCATCATTCTATTTATGCACCATTTATTAGACAGTTGAAATAATGCTAATATTGATTTTTCCATTATGGGCACTGTTTACAGATGTGCTTTTTGGTGGAAGCTAAGAAAAACAAATGTTATTGCTATACTTTAGGGTGTTTCAGTGAATGGATTTGAATATAATGTAAAACAAGAAAAGAAACAAATCTGGTACATAATAAAGAGCTGAAATGTTCTTAGTTTATTTTTTAAATAAATAAATATTTATGAAAATCACTTTACAGTTTCTAAAACAATCTCTGGATGACTGCTGTTTTAAGTCACAATGTAAAGTGGAATACCATGTATACTTTGTGTGCTAAATTAGCTTTGATGTGACCCCTTTTATCCTTCTGCCAGACAGAGATTTTTGCTGAAGTAAGATGTCAGCTTTGTTTATTTTTTCTAGATTGTGGTCATCCATCATCCCATGGCAAAAGGATCATGTTTCTTTCTTTCCTTTTTTTTTTTTGATTGCACAGAACACCTGAAACATGGCTGCTGGAGTATTTAATTCTGGTTAGCACTAGATGTTTCCTTGGGTTATTTTGGTAATTTTCAACTAGGACTGTTGCTTATCTCTTCTGGAAACAGCTCTTGTGCGCTGTAGTTTTGAACAAAAAAAATAAGAAAAAATGTTTTAGTAAATAATCTCTGCAGTTCATGTTAACAACAGAAAGTCTAACTGCTACCAACCAATCAACAGAGTTTGAATCCTATTTGGAACCAGCTCAGTTTGGCATACCTCTCTGGCATGGTTCTATTTGTTCTTTACCAGCTGGCCATTTCATTTTTCTTTGGGCTCTTTGGTTCCTCCCACATCTAAAAACGAAAAGTTCTAGTAGGCACCTTCTGTACCATAATCCCTGCCAGTTCTCTTGCATATGCCTGCCACTGGAACACAGCGAAACTATTGGAGAGAGATGTCATCACAATAAACAATTCATGCATGCATCAGTTCTGCTTTCAAAGGAATGTTTTTGGCAGCAGCATCTTCACTTGCAAAGGACAGTGACAACAAAAATAACTAGTATGGATGTGTGTATGCAACTGCAACATTCATAATTTGCTCAGAAATTTTTTGAATGACAGATTTGAGGTATATTGTTTAAACTCCAGTTTTTTTATGAAACTGTGGGACTTCTTACCTGGCCTTTAATGGTCCACAGGTGCAGAAGTGAAGCAGGTTATGTGAAGGTAGTAAAGAAACAGGTTTTTTTTTTTTAAGGCAGAGGAAATGAAACTAGAAATTTTAAAAAGTGAAATAACTGGGAATATTGTTTTGAAGCCAGGCTAAATAGTATGGTATTTTCCACTAGTATCACTATGATCGATATTTTCAAATAAAATTATGGCCAAAATAGTGTTAAATGCACCCAGGCACTGCATAAATTACATTACATTCTGCATTCACTTTTCTTGATGGCTGTGGATGTCATTTAAAGTTAATGAAACTTTCTCTATTTTTCAAGATATTTCCCTGCTATATGTATGCATTTTTACTGTCATTGTGTTAATGCCTTAATGACAAAAGTATAAAAAAATTTTTGGACAGGTATGTAGCCATTTAAGGGCATCTGCTTTCATGATGCTACCCCCCCCCCACCCCACCCCCGCCAGGAAGAGATGGAAATTGCACAGTGACAACTCTGGACTATGGAAGAGCGGTCAAGCACATCTCATCCTATCTCATCTATGCAAGGTTTCAGTTGTCGCATTGGCCATGTTAGGGCGAGTGCGTGTTATTGTGCAACAATGTGAGGCTGATAGCAAACCAACCTCACTGTTGTCTGCATTCTTCACATCAAATGTCGCTGTGTAACACAACTGTGCATTAACAGTTTTGCCTCTGGCAGGCAAATCTATGTGAATTATGCCCCCACAAAACTTGCCATGAGCTTTCTGGAAGACGGTAGTGGAGACGTGGAATGTTGCAACTGCACAATAGATTCACACTTTATCTCACATTTTAGTTTTGTTTGAGAAGTCAGCCTCTCTCTGGTAGCATTACAAGTCCTCCATTGCTCCTGGTGCTTACTACTATGCTGGATCTCAGGCTTAAATGAATATTGTTTTCAACACTCCACTGTTGCACTGAGGCATTATTGTCCAAAATTCCAATACAAGGACTATGGTTGTAGGAGTCGCCATTACTAATTCACATTTATTTTAAAACCTTATGCAGCACTCTGATGAGAGACATGCATCACTGAACTCTACAGATAGTCTGTACATTTCTTTCGTTTTGGCATTTCCTTAAACAGAAACTTTGCTACTCAGCGTTGTTTCACTGTACGTGACACGCTATTGGCCACCATCTTGGATAATACCCATGGTGCACAGTGTAGCTGTGACGTCACTCCGTACAGGAGTTGTCGGACGTTGACACGACCGCAAAACGCTATGTGTTATTTAAAAGAAAAATTATACGAGACCAAGAAACTTTAAATAAAAATGATTACAAAGTTTCTAATGCAAGTTCCCTTTCCCCGCTTGGCCTCATACTGGCCTGTATCCAGTCTTGGCAATGTTTCTAACACTGGGTCTCGGTAAAGCTAATAATACAGATCTGCCTACATCTTTTTTTTTTTTTGATTCCCTAGAAACGTATCTGATCTCTGGTCCCCAATTACTGACCAAACCGTTTCCGGTCATTTCGTGCTGTTCAGAGTCTCCCCTAATCACGCGCGGTTTGGCGAATTATCACCGCTGCGCCGTGACATGCCTAACAGCGATCGTTGGTGTGTGTCTGTAGCCGTAGATGACTTCCGAGAAAGTAAATAAGGCGTAATTTCCCCCCCCCCGATCCCACTTCTCTGAATCATTTTATGGCTACCGTCTCGCGTTGGAAATAGCTTCCCCGCTGCCATACTGTCTGAACCGAGGAGCTAACTGACCAGGCAACATTTACTTTCTTATTACTGCTGGTGCGTAATTATTTGAGTGTGAATTTAGCCTCGGCCGCATTGGCATTAATCACTGCTGCACATCTGTCGTATTCTTCCGCCACCACAGATCGGCCACCAGTGATCGAGTCCGAAATGGCAAAATGATCGGGATCTTTTTATATCTGGTGTACATTTTGAAAAAACGCAGAGACGGAATATTAAAATTGATATCGTTTTAAGTACCCTAAATAGCACTGATAATAACAAATATGAGTGCTTCATAGAGGTCAGTGCATATTTATTCCTTTGATCAAAATTAATGTAGTGAAACGCCATTATATACATAATTACGCTATAATTGACCTTTGGTGACACATGGGACAGTTTGAGAAATCGTGATTTGTTTGATAAACGTATCATCGGCCGAGATGGAATTTGATTAAAATTAAAACCATTTAAATATGAGGGTAAAAGTCTGGATACTACTGACTTCAAGCAGTGAATGGCTTTAAAACTATTAAGTAGATTGTTAGACATTTTCAAGTTTTTATTATTGTGCTATGCGACTCGTACGGTTGGAGTTTAATGAGGGTTGCTCCCACCCAAAAATCCAGTGTCCTTATTTTTCTTTAAACCGGCAGCAAAACACGATCCTTTACAAACTTCAGAGTTTGCAGCTAGCACCGTGCAATTTCCCCCATGGCGGCTACAAGGGAGATTCGTACTTAGCAGAGAGCCGAAGCACATAACTGATAGAGATTCATCGCTGTATGGAAATTGTGTTGTGCTGATGAGACTTCGAGTAAACCGTGTTACAGAGCGAAAAGCGGATCTCAATGATAGGTCTGGCACCTACCGTGATATGACAGACCAGACCAGACCACATTGAAACCGGAGGAGCTTATCATAAACTCTTGCTGTTGGCCATCTCGCTGTAGAGTGAGACGCCATTACGAGACTCGGGTACTTTGAGGTTTTGTGGAGGCCTCGAATGTTGACGAGATACTTCACAAAGAAACCAGAAAGACCATCATGTTCTTGGATATCCAGAGTGCCGTCCTTGTTGACTTCATGTCTGGGGGGGGGGGTTAAAAAATTCTGAGCAGACATTGCAGAAACTGAAAGCCTGTATAAGAACTCAACCCAACATGAGCATGGCAGACTTGCATCCGGACCCGGCGGGCGAAACAAATTCGTGGACGGGCATTAAATTTTCTCGGGGGGGGGCAATGATTTTTCAACGTAACAAGAAAAATCAATAGAAAGCCATTGTCTCCCACGGCAGGCACTCCCGGTTGCGTCACAGCCACCCGACAACTTCCTGTCACTTGGCCACCCTCTTTCGTTCCAACACATTAATGTTTATACCCCTGCCACGGGAGGCATCGTGCTGTCCTACCCACATATTAGGGTTTATACCCCTACCACGGGAGGCATCGTGCTGTCCTACCCACATATTAGGGTTTATACCCCTGCCACGGGAGGAATCGTGCTGTCCTACCCACATATTAGGGTTTATACCCCTGCCACGTGAGGAATCGTGCTGTCCTACCCACATATTAGGGTTTATACCCCTGCCACGGGAGGCATCGCGCTGTCCTACCCACATATTAGGGTTTATACCCCTGCCACGGGAGGAATCGTGCTGTCCT
This sequence comes from Nautilus pompilius, assembly GCA_018389105.1. NCBI lineage: Eukaryota > Metazoa > Mollusca > Cephalopoda > Nautilida > Nautilidae > Nautilus > Nautilus pompilius. The sequence goes on along the minus strand of JACATO010000998.1, from coordinate 15,020 downwards.
ACTACCCACATATTAGGGTTTATACCCCTACCACGGGAGGCATCGTGCTGTCCTACCCACATATTAGGGTTTATACCCCTGCCACGGGAGGAATCGTGCTGTCCTACCCACATATTAGGGTTTATACCCCTACCACGGGAGGCATCGTGCTGTCCTACCCACATATTAGGGTTTATACCCCTGCCACGGGAGGAATCGTGCTGTCCTACCCACATATTAGGGTTTATACCCCTACCACGGGAGGAATCGTGCTGTCCTACCCACATATTAGGGTTTATACCCCTACCACGGGAGGCATCGTGCTGTCCTACCCACATATTAGGGTTTATACCCCTACCACGGGAGGAATCGTGCTGTCCTACCCACCACATATTAGGGTTTATACCCCTGCCACGGGAGGAATCGTGCTGTCCTACCCACATATTAGGGTTTATACCCCTGCCACGGGAGGCATCGTGCTGTCCTACCCACATATTAGGGTTTATACCCCTACCACGGGAGGCATCGTGCTGTCCTACCCACATATTAGGGTTTATACCCCTACCACGGGAGGAATCGTGCTGTCCTACCCACATATTAGGGTTTATACCCCTGCCACGGGAGGAATCGTGCTGTCCTACCACCCACATATTAGGGTTTATACCCCTGCCACGGGGAGGCATCGTGCTGTCCTACCCACATATTAGGGTTTATACCCCTGCTACGGGAGGCATCGCGCTGTCCTACCCACATATTAGGGTTTATACCCCTACCACGGGAGGCATCGTGCTGTCCTACCCACATATTAGGGTTTATACCCCTACCACGGGAGGAATCGTGCTGTCCTACCCACATATTAGGGTTTATACCCCTGCCACGGGAGGCATCGTGCTGTCCTACCCACATATTAGGGTTTATACCCCTGCCACGGGAGGCATCGTGCTGTCCTACCCACATATTAGGGTTTATACCCCTACCACGGGAGGAATCGTGCTGTCCTACCCACATATTAGGGTTTATACCCCTGCCACGGGAGGCATCGTGCTGTCCTACCCACATATTAGGGTTTATACCCTGCCACGGGAGGAATCGTGCTGTCCTACCCACATATTAGGGTTTATATACCCCTACCACGGGAGGCATCGTGCTGTCCTACCCACATATTAGGGTTTATACCCCTGCCACGGGAGGAATCGTGCTGTCCTACCCACATATTAGGGTTTATACCCCTACCACGGGAGGAATCGTGCTGTCCTACCCACCACATATTAGGGTTTATACCCCTACCACGGGAGGCATCGTGCTGTCCTACCCACATATTAGGGTTTATACCCCTACCACGGGAGGAATCGTGCTGTCCTACCCACATATTAGGGTTTATACCCCTGCCACGGGAGGAATCGTGCTGTCCTACCCACATATTAGGGTTTATACCCCTGCCACGGGAGGCATCGTGCTGTCCTACCCACATATTAGGGTTTATACCCCTACCACGGGAGGCATCGTGCTGTCCTACCCACATATTAGGGTTTATACCCCTACCACGGGAGGAATCGTGCTGTCCTACCCACATATTAGGGTTTATACCCCTGCCACGGGAGGAATCGTGCTGTCCTACCCACATATTAGGGTTTATACCCCTGCCACGGGAGGCATCGTGCTGTCCTACCCACATATTAGGGTTTATACCCCTGCTACGGGAGGCATCGCGCTGTCCTACCCACATATTAGGGTTTATACCCCTACCACGGGAGGCATCGTGCTGTCCTACCCACATATTAGGGTTTATACCCCTACCACGGGAGGAATCGTGCTGTCCTACCCACATATTAGGGTTTATACCCCTGCCACGGGAGGCATCGTGCTGTCCTACCCACATATTAGGGTTTATAACCCTGCCACGGGAGGCATCGTGCTGTCCTACCCACATATTAGGGTTTATACCCCTGCCACGGGAGGCATCGTGCTGTCCTACCCACATATTAGGGTTTATACCCCTGCCACGGGAGGCATCGTGCTGTCCTACCCACATATTAGGGTTTATACCCCTACCACGGGAGGAATCGTGCTGTCCTACCCACATATTAGGGTTTATACCCCTGCCACGGGAGGCATCGCGCTCTCTTTCCAAGACATTAAGGTTTATACCACTGACCCGTCAGGCATTCTGCTGTCGTACCAACACATTAAGGTTTATTCCTCTGCCATTTGATGCATCTTACTGCTGTACAAACATATTAAGTCTTATTCAACTTCCTCCTGGTGGGGCGTACTGTTTTAAAAACACATTAAGTTACGTACACTGCCTTGTGAGGCATCGTACTGTTGTACCAAAACAGTAAGGTTTATACCTCTATCTAGTGAGGCTTTGTACTGTTTTATCGTCAAGATAAGGCTTATAACTCTGCCTTGTGGAGCATCGTGCTTTTCTATAAACACATTAAATTTGGAACACTGCGTTGGGAGGCATCGTACTTTTGTCCCATCACATTAAGGTTTATTATACCACTGCCTCGTCAGGCATCCTACTGTTGTATCATCACTATAAGGTTTATAACTCTGCCTTGTGAGGCGACTCATTGTCGTTTAAACACATTAGCTCTTATACACTTCCTTTTGAGGCGGCGTACTGTTGTCTTCACTAGAGCATATTGAAAAAAGTGAAGCATTAGTTTCATTAATTTCTTGACTCTAGGGTAATTGTGTAGATTTATACAATAAAACTTCCATATAAAACGTATTTATGAATACATCTATTTAACCACAAACAATAATAAAACAAGCACGAATTTACAATAAACTACGCAAATAACAATGACAAGCAGGATATTATGGCGAGTCGTTGTTGGTAATACTTAGGGAAGAGCAGCACAGAAAATAATTTTATTAACCTTCTCTGGCCATTAAAACTGACCTGAAAACAACGGAACTCACTGGGCTTCGTGTCTTCAATTTTTACATTTAGTTATTGTATTTCAACTTTTTTCTTTAAACGTAACAACTGAAAACTATCTCAGCAATGTAAAGGATAGTTAATAATTTGCTATGAATGCTTTAGAGACTGTCATCGTGCTACTTTTGGTGTAAAAGCATGTAATCATTGACACCACATGAACGCCATAGATCAGATTGTTTCTCTGTGCACAACTATGAGGGAAACCGAAAGCTATACTGAACTTTAAGCACAATTGCAGTCAAAAAGAAACGCCATACCCTTGTTGCAAACACGGGTATGATGCAACACGCAGATATGACGAAAAAAAGAAAGCTGCTCTATCTCTATTCGCAAATATGATTAAAAACAATATACTGAGCGCTATGCACAAATATGACGAAGAAGGGCGGCCATATTTACCATTGCGATTAGGCTGTGGTATTTCTGACAGAGGAACTAAGCCGTCGTCCTTGCTGGTCTGAGAAGTATAAAAACGTGAACTGTACTAAAATCCACTTCAAAATAATGATAAAGTAAGGTTATTACAATGAATGTGCTTTTCCATGAGGTAACTCACATTTGGTTATTAACGCACTTGCATCTTTTAAGGAAATCAAAAGTAGTCGTCTAAAAAGAGAATCCGGTTAAAACACCACATAATGTGTTAAAAATGTCAAGAACGATTAAACTATAAAGTTATGAAGAAGAAAATATCAGAACCATTTAACATATAATAATAATAATAATAATTGGATTTTAAAAGTTAATTAACTTTTGGCTCCAGTGATTTTTTAATGTCTTCTTGTGAACAAGTATCGGAGCTTGTCAACTGAATTTCAGCCGTCAGTGTATGCAGTAATTGATTTCATTTGCTGAATAATCTTAATCAAATTACATTACAGAATATTTAAATATTTTTTACTTCGAATAGAGAATTGATGGTATTTTGATACTGAATATGTGTATGCCGCGAATTACAATAATTTGCGTATCTTAAAATAAAAGTCTACATAACTCAGCAGAAAGTTGATTTTTAAAGTTATAGCAACAACAGAAGGAATATTAAAAAGATGAGTTTACTTATTTCTTTCGATTTTATTTCTGAATCCATACATTCACAGTGACTTTTATTATTTTGAAATTTTATATTGTACTTAAATTTCTTTGATTTCGCGAAATCTCATTTATTAGCATTGTACATTTAATGGTAATATCAAGATCGTTCAGGTGGAATCCGGCCGTACGCCGTTAAGGCGATGATATTTCAGGTAATGTCTCTATTATTTACAGTTTTTAGAGGTAAACACAAAGGTACTATTAAAACAGTTAACTGTGGCTTGTAATTTTTAAAAAATCGTGGTAGTCGGTAGTTATCCAAGATCTACACAAACAAATCCTAAAAGAAACTGACTTAATTACCAAAGTTATGGAACTCTGCCCTTGTAAACAGAAATACCCGGGTTAGAGACCGTTTTTCCTACTTTTTAAATGGTATGAACATTAAAAAATATAAATATGTCGAGTTTCTATTTAGTTTCATTCACAAAAGCATGATCATTTAATTTAAATAATGTAATAATTTCAAAGAAATGGATAAGGTGTCCTTGGTGAAGTTTGGAACTTGCTTATAAGAATCTAGTTTCCTTTAGCAATTTGAATAGAACAAGTCTTATGGTTCTAGGTGTCATAATATGTCAAACACCGATTAAATGATGTCTGGTTAAAATTTCGATTATTTAGTTTGCTAAGTAGACAGTTAATAGTTTTTCATCTTAGACAAATCCAAGGAGAGGCGCACACGACTACATCCTCGCAGCGAATAAGTGCAGCACAAACAAAATGCTACGTTTTGCTACAGAACTTATTGCAGTATCTGCAACTGGATTAGTACTTTTTTGTCACAAGCAGAATGACGTGTTTTGTATATATGTTTTCATTATCTCTGGTATGATACCGTTGACAGCTGACCGCTGATGGGTTTGAACCAAGGATTTTTGTTTGTGAAGCCATATGTGCTGCCATACGCCCGAAGTTGGTCAGGGTACCACCAAGAGATTCTCGGTTCAAATTCCATCAGCGGTCAGCTCTCTACGGAATCAAACCACAGATACTGAAAACACACATACATAAACAAAAGCCTGTTGTGCAATTTACAGAATATTTAAGGCTCCAGGCAGGAAAAACGAGACTGACTTTTCTGCTCTGAAGTTGATCGTAATTCTGATGACCTTTCGCCATCACTTCCGCAACTGATGACATATGACTTGTAAAATTAAAACGCTGCGCCGGTGGCGATATTGTTTCCAATGGTACTTAGCGTTGCCGTGGAAGCCGTAAAAAATATATATATATATTGAAAATGCTGTTTTCTGGAACACAAAAAATGGAAACTGTCACTTATGATGGTACATAACGGCGAAGGATATTCCCTTCAGTATTTTTACCTTAAGTAAACAACAGTTAGGCCTCGAGGAGGCGGCTCCATACCTGGATGCCGCATAGTGGGTATTTTAGGCGGGCTAAGGATCGACCGTCTAGGCGTTTGTCGGCGAAACATTAACGAGGGGGACAGGTCTAAGTCAGGAGGGCCAATGGTTGATAAGAGTAAGCGGCGTTTCTAGAAAGCAGCCAGCTTTTCTGCGCAACCATTTTGCTGTCTCTCCGTAGGGACCGCTCGATTCCAAGGAAAGCCATTCGTGCCAGCCACCTTGGAACAACTGGATAGAAGTGTTTGAGAGTAAGGACTTTCTTTGTGCGGTTCGCGATTCTATACAGAGTTTGGACTGAATTAATTTCATATAAATATAAATCTTTGAAACAACAACAGCAGCAGCACAGAATAGCAACAGACATCTCAGCAACCCACTCAGACCTGTTTTTGGCGCCTTCTAGTCGACTTTCCTCTTCCTGCGCCGAGAGGTTACCCTTTGGAGAGATGGGACAGACGTGTGAGACAATGTTGTTCTTCGATTTTAAGAGTCGAGCAACTTTCCTCTTCCTGTGCCGAGAGGTTACCCTTTGGAGAGATGGGACAGACGTGTGAGACAATGTTGTTCTTCGATTTTAAGAGTCCTTCCGCAGCCGGAGGATGGGCGGAGCAACTTTCCTCTTCCTGTGCCGAGAGGTTACCCTTTGGAGAGATGGGACAGACGTGTGAGACAATGTTGTTCTTCGATTTTAAGAGTCGAGCAACTTTCCTCTTCCTGCGCCGAGAGGTTACCCTTTGGAGAGATCGGACAGACGTGTGAGACAATGTTGTTCTTCGATTTTAAGAGTCGAGCAACTTTCCTCTTCCTGTGCCGAGGGGTTACCCTTTGGAGAGATGGGACAGACGTGTGAGACAATGTTGTTCTTCGATTTTAAGAGTCGAGCAACTTTCCTCTTCCTGTGCCGAGGGGTTACCCTTTGGAGAGATGGGACAGACGTGTGAGACAATGTTGTTCTTCGATTTTAAGAGTCGAGCAACTTTCCTCTTCCTGCGCCGAGGGGTTACCCTTTGGAGAGATCGGACAGCCGTGTGAGACAATCTTATTCTTCTCAGCCGGAGGATGGGCGGAGCAGAACATCCTGGATGCTTTATTTCGCGTCTCATCAATTCCACAGACCTAACAGACAACTCGCTCGGGCGCAATGACCGATAATTATTCCTTTCGGCCCAGCTGTCGACAACCAGTATGGCGTCACCTGCTCAGTGAAAATTACCACCGGTTTCTTTTTTGAACCACGAAAAGCGTTAAATGAGACAAGAGAAGATAAAGCCTCTCTTTCATTGTCGGAAACCCCAAATATTCCAAATCTACTGTCATCCGACCACAACACACCTCGTCAAAACGTAGTTCCAGCGTTTAGCCGAGCCGCATTTTTTTGGCCGCCTCACCTAAGCAACAAATTTCCAGTTATAACTCGGCCACTCAGTGCAAGCCGACCTTCGATGGTGGAGATCGAAGTGCTGGCTGTTGGCGAGGAAATGTAGTGAAAAGTTCATTAGCGACCTGTCTTTCTGCTTCACGCATCCCCTCTTTCTTTCTCGGTTATTATCGGGTAAACGCGATAACATATGCGTTACGGATTAACTAAATTTAGCAAGCATAAAAATAATTTGCTGGATCAATAATTATGCAAATGAGTTCAAGTGATGCCACTTCACATTTAATAGTTTATATTTTTCAGATTCGCGAGCCACCGGATTTATAATAATTTACTTCTGGGATAAACCATTTTTTTTTTAATTAAAGATAAAGTGATGAAAAAATAGACAAAACTGTTTTCGTATAGTGGCCCCGTACTCACCGAATGCTATACATGTATATAATGCATGAAAACAATTATTTATTTTGTAATTTCAAATGTAACTTGACGAATTTTAGATAAAAAGGTATGTTATTACGTATCATCAATAATAAACAAAAGGATGCAGCATGTCATCAATGGACGCCATCAGAAAGACATTCACTCTGTAAACCTAATCATTCGCCAATACTAAAATATTTTAATTTCCAATACTGATGATGTATTGCTTGAAAATTTTTTTGTTGCATCTCTTGCATCAGCCCATTTACCTACTCTTTTAGTCAGGGTTCCAATTTTTGTAAAAGGCTAAAATTAAACTCACATGAAAGAAAACCAAAAATCCATTCAGTCGTTTACAGAGAGAGAGAGAGAGAGAGAGAGAGAGAGGAGAGAGAGAGAGATGAGGGGGAGAGAGGAGAGAGAGAGGGAGGGAGAGAGAGAGAGAAGGAGATATGACTCAGTACATAGAGAGAGAAGATATGACGTCAGTACAGAGAGAGAGAGAGAGAAATTGGTTTTAAACAGTGGATAACGAATGTGTAATAAGTCGGTCATGTTTTGTGTTAATTATTTACGTTCTTGTTATGCGAAGTCTAATAAAATTTTTTATCACCAGTAAAATACAAAGGCATAAGCCTCCGGGGCCTCTTGCAAAGGGTGGCACTTTGTGAAGTTCCTTTCATTGGACTAAACATACTATGGTAGTTCACCACTATAAGCTTTCTTCTATTTACTTTTCACGCTATTTTCGCGTACCCTGGCGGTCAGTGTTTAAATGGCCAGTATCCGACCAGACTATTTACTCCACACAATTTTTTAGTCGCCGGAGGGAGACGGCAATTAGAGTAATGTCGTCGGGCCTCTTTAAGAAGCCGGTGATTTTGAGCTGACTCACTGATTCAGATACAGAACATCAAGTTTTCAATTCGGTAAATTTTGCGTCTCACCGGTGAAGCAGGGACAATTCGATTATGATAGCCTCGCCCCTCGTTGTCGCCTCCCCTCTCCTTTGCAAATGCTACATAATCGTCCATTACGATTTTTAGGAATGTGAGACAAATGAAACATGCACGATTTCAATCATTCTGGGTCTTACAAATAGTTTGATGAATATTATCCTTCCCGGAAGGAGAAGAAAGACCGATAAGAAGGTGCGATAGGAAATATTAAAGACATTAGAAAAGGTGATCAAAAGGAAGCTGTTTACCACATCAATATTTTAAAAGATATATTTTTTTCCTTTTTCATTTTGATGTTTTAAGGCATGCTAAAAAAATATTAAAATCTCGTAGATCTCGTTTCTAATCGAAGCAAAGATTAAACGATATTTATGATCGCGCAATAGAATTTCTGTTATCTACGATTCTACACTAAGTATATATTTTTGGCAAGAGTCTGCCCTCAATTTTATATAGTCGACATTCTTAATGTGAGGCCATGCGCCTGGTTTGTATCTTGGAGTCTAACTCGACTTGGCAGAAAAACGATTTCCCCTTCCCACTCACATCTTGACCCCCCCCTTTTGCCCGTGCTCCATAATTTCGCCTTGGGGATACTTGAAAAAGATTCATCATGTGTCACGCACATACTAGAAACTTCAACTACCGATCGATCTCGCTCTTTGCTGCGTTACTGTTTCTAGACTGTCACGTTTACACTGTCATCGAGCCAGTGTCGGATTGGACGCCTGATTTGAGGTTACAGCTACAACCGGCAAGTCAGTGTTTTGTCGGATTGCCAGAGACCCTGCTTATCCCGAGCGAACTGCCGTCGTGAGTTTAAGGAGCCCTTCCGCCCAATTATTTCCGCTTGGCGCCTGGCTTCAGTCCGCTTCTTAACTCGCACTAGCGCAATAACCGGACGTCATAGGGAGTTGTTAATCAATTACAATGACGGTGTAGTTTTGAAGACACCATCAGGTTGTTTGCTAACGGCTACCGTTGCCATTAGTCCATACCAGGATCATGTGCAGACCAAGGCATCTTTGTGAATGTTTCGCCAGCCTCTTTAAGTTACAGACACATCTTCGCCACATTGACTCTATGCTCGGAGTCCTTGGGAATGTCGGAAGATGAGTTTCTGCGCAACAAGATGTCTTTTTGAGGCAACTGAATAATAGATGAGTACCTGCCTATACCTGTTGCTAGTCAATACACCTTCGTTTTTATACAAATTTCTGATAGTTTTATAGTTCTGGCTAACGTGTAGCCCTACACATGTATTGATTCATTCCCATATTTCGCAGTAGCTGTTGTACACTGGCTGCTGTTTCGATCTCTCTGGCCTGACTTTGACAAACTGCCGTTGATTATCACCAGACAGTTCAAACATGGACTCGGTCATTTCACGTTTTATATATCTGCTGCTTATTTCAGTCTCGCCATTCGGTTTCTCTCCCCACCATATGTTTTCGAGTTGCTACACATCTATTGATATCACTTCGCGCTGATATGTATGTTACTGTTCTTGAATAAATGTTAACACCCGTACTTTCAGCCAGTTTATTCACAAGATGTCTACTGGCTTGTTATCTATCACGTAGAGAATGATCTCGCTTTCTATTTAGACCGCCTGTCAACAGCAATAGCTTTGCACATCTCCCATTATAGCTCCAGCAGAAACCATCGTGTTACTTTTTGTCAACCATATATTTCCTAACGAGCCGTTTTCGTATCTATTGCCCGTGACGGCTCATAAGGTGAACATCCAGAAGTGTTCCGATTCTCCAACCAGCTATCCAGCCAGTTTCCCTTGCTACGGGTACCGGATAACAAGGGACCGGCGACTAAGCAGCTCGTCCCTCGGGAAGAGGGTTGGTAGAGCGAGAATAAATCATGGTACGCCAAATCTAGCCACCAGACCTGGATTCGAACTCTGGCCCTCAGCCCCAGCAGTCCAGCCACGCACTAATAAACCGGCTACTTACAACGTATAGGATATTTCATAAGTTATTATACATTTATGGCAGCAGTGTGTATAATGAAGGTTATTTTAAATGCTGCTGGTCTACTAATTTCATAGAGGAAGTAATTTTCTGTAGTCTTGCACAGAGACAATCTTGAACGATGTATTGAAGGTGACGCGAGCCAATAAAAGAATGGGTCAGAAAATTGATGAGGATCGATTTTTAAAAATGTTTGTGAAAATGTACGGAAGCAATCTTCTGTGAAATAATTTAATCTACGAAGCACGCGTTTATAGCACTTTAACAAAAACGTAGACTCTGTTGTTCCTGAAGCTTTAAGTTCTGACGCTTATCTGTTTGTCGAAGCGGAATATAGCCGTCGCATAACTGATGTATAGTAGCAGTGCCCGTTTTAGTATCTCTCTTCTGGCTTTCGCTTTGCAACTGTTCCTGATCAGAAGGTCAGCCATCTTAGATGTTCTAGCGAAATAATAGAGCATGTAATAAGCTTTATATATTCAGTAATGTTCCGTAAACTTCGTAATTAGAAACACAATCATCCTTATGTGGAAGTCTGGGGATTCTAGTGTCGCTTAGTTAAAGAAAGGAAAAATGGAAAAAAAGGACCAGATCGGCCAGAAACTAATTGTTTCTATCTTGTGGTCGAAAATGAGTTTATAAAGCGGATTAATATGAAGTCAATCGAAAATCTCCACAGTGACTGGGGCACAAAATTAAGAAGAAATGTGCCTAGGCTTTTATATGTGTGCGATGATTCGGCAGCAGTCGGGAGAACAGAAGGACCGATCTGCATCACAGGAACGTAGAAGCCCGTCTGTTTACGGACGCCGTCCCGGGAGTCGGGCTTTACGGTCACGCTATTTGCATTCCTTAATTGGGCGGCCTTTTAACTGACCCACCATCAGGTAATCCCGCTAAATCATTCTAATCTCATATTATTAAAGCATAGGTGGGGATTATGTTTAATTTACTGAAAGAAAGACTTCGATAGCTTTGCTATACCACTGAGTTGGTTGCGGTTTGAGGGCACTCGAAGTTTCGGTGCTTTTCCCAAGGTATGGCTGACTGACTCCAGGGGGGGGGGGGAGCTAAATCTCGAGAGCCCCATGACCTTTGGCTTTGTCAGTGTGGCGCAAGCCGGTACACGCACCATGTCTCGTTCATGTGAGTTCCGATGTCAACGGTTCAAAAAAAAAAGAAGACAGGGGAAGTAACCTGGCGATCTTCGGGATATCAGCTGAGAAAGAGCTGCGCGAATGGCGTCAGCAACACGTGCGGTACCAGCGTCTGGTATCGAGCACCGATCGGCGAGTCTCAGTTTGGCGGGGATCAGAGATGGTTGCGGTCCACGGACTGCAATGAATAACCGGGTAACATCCGGATAATCCCACCCCACCACCCCCCCCCCAGCCATCGCTCACCGACTTAGGTGAGATGGAAAACCGAGAAATAAAAATTAGCAAATCAAGTTGTAAGCCGATCGCGTCCTGTTGTCTTCCTTCAGATTAAAGCGAAAAGGCCATCTTTTCGTGAACGTCAGCAAGAGGGAGATAAGTCAGGGTCAGGAGGGAGCCACGGTGACAAAGATCGAGAGAGACATTGACCTTCCCAGACAGAACCAAGCAGCGCATCTTTCTCTCTTTTTAAATAAATTTAATGAAATATTGACCGGGAAGCCAGAGACGGTTATTAAAGGCGCCTGTCTATCGTGCCGCCCTTGCTTCAAACAGCTATAAAACAAAAGAGGTAGATGCTGTTTAGCTTAGATATATTTTCATACGGCTGTGGAAATAAAAAGTCGAGGGATTCAGCGCGATACCAGGCGATAAGAATTTCCATAAAAGTAATTCTTTGCTGAGGGCGTTTAACGAAGTGATGTAGTTGTACTGTAAAACGCGCTGGTAGCAACGCTTGCTGTAGGAGTTCTGGCGCTGTGCTGCGAGGCGTGTAGATGGCTGGAATAATACAGCGAGGCTGTTGTAAAGGGCCTTAGGTTAGTGTCGTGCCCGCGTCGTCACACTGAATTACAAATTATGGAGAGCCGACCGTTACAGTATGCAGCGCTTCTCCCGGACGACAGTTCATCTTTAATAGCTTTAGGAACGCACGACTTTACTTGGTATTTATGTGACACGAAGAGCGAACGGTAGCACGTGTGGTGTTGCTGGTCCTAAGGAACGATAACCACGTGCGTCCTGCCGTTGTGGTCCGGGGAACATTAACAAATCTTGGTGCCCGCGGCCATTCCTCTAACCATCCGTACAATGGGGACACGACTGCTGGGCCTGTGGTTGACGCCACCAGTCTGACCAGTAGGTGGCGTGTCTGCGGTCGGCTGATAACTGATTGGACAACGCCATTTTCAACCGACCCGCAGCAAAAGAGTCTTTGGTCACCTGACATGTCTGCGAACTATCTCCGTGGATCAATTACCCGGTGTCCATATTTTTATCCATAAATGGGCACGCACTCTGGAATTCATGGTTTTTACACACCACTTAACCTCTTAGATCGGAAAGGGGGTAGTTCTGGGTGTTCTCGGGGCATGTTGTTTCCACTTGTCTCACACCTGATGATAGGTAGCAAGTGTACGTTTTGGTCATTGACTGTGTTTTTAATAAAATTCCCCCTAAATTCTATATTATCCTTACATTCTTGCTCCCAGCATTATTTCTTTTTTTCGATAGGAGACAGCAGCCAGTTCTAGCCGGAATACCAGAAGTCTTTAGTCGTCTCAACTTTCCAGTGCCATTAAGGAAAAGCTGTGGGAAGCAAGAAGAATCGAAACCAAGTGAGTCTGGGCCTCCACAAGAATTTAAAAAAATCAATACCGGAGGTTGGCCATTCTGAGCAAACTTCAGAGACAATCAGCTGCTGGTAGATCGGAAGGAGCGAGCAGAAACACGAGCTGCCCTGAATACTCGCATTAGCCTTGCCGGGGGCACTTCTCCGGGACACAACTTGCGCCATATTTAATCGGTCTGTAGGATGTAAAGAGTCTGCGTGTAGGTGAACTCGGACAGTTCTTACAAGCGTCACCTTTTTTTAAAAAAAAATAAATTTATATCGCAGACATCCGCCACACTTCTACACAAACAAAACCGATGTAATGTTCTGACATTTTACCTACCGCACCCATCTCTCTAGAGAATCGCTTGTACTTACCCCACAGGTGACGGCTAACCCTTCATGGATAATGATGAAGCCCCTTGCGGATATTTGTTTATAGGCGAGGTAACTCTACTCAACCAAAAAATGGAAGCGAAGTACTGGTGGTGGAGACAGCGGTTCTCCAACCCCATCTTTCTTCTTGCCGAAATCCTGCCTTAGTTTAGACGTCTAAGGACATCGTACAGCAGTGAACGAGAAATCGGGGTGGGGGGGGTACCGGTCAGGGTGAACAAGCAAGTCACCTGCTTACGGGCTGAGGGCTCTTGGGCGGTGATTATGGCGCAAGATAGTCACGAGTTATCCAGGGAACCTCTACCACATATTCCCAGAAAACCCAGTTTTTAGATGTGGGAGGAAACCCGAGCACTCGGAGGAACTTCACGCGACTGGCTGGTGAAGAGGAGCGAGAAGAAAGAGCGCCAAACCGAGCTGATCCCGACCGGGATTCGACCGCATGACCGCCAGCCGGCTTCTCAAACCAACCCAGTGTTTAAAATGAAAAAAAAAGTGAAGAATAATCGAAATTACAGAAAGAACTAATTTAAATAACGATTCCTCACCGAATAATGCACCTTTTAATAATAATAAAGAGAAAAAAATTAGACTGATAGCAGAGGAAAAGTAAAATGAAACTTCAATATCTAAGGTCTGTTTTGAAATGGCGTTGTCGGGCTCGTCTGCAAGCACTGTCTTGGAGGCCAGCTGGTATGAACATGGCACTCTGCAGCTCTTATCTGAGCTTGTTGTCTTAAGTTGTTATCACTGTAGCAGGTGCGAAAACTGATCAAGCAGAGAGAAGAGAGAGATGGAGAGAGAGAGAGAGAGAGAGAGAGAGAGAGAGAGATGGATGGAGAGATGGAGATGGAGAGAGAGAGAGATGGAGATGGAGAGAGAGAGAGAGAGAGAGAGAGGGAGAGAGAGAGAGAGAGAAGAGAGCTAGATAGAGAGATATCTGTAGCTCTAGCTCTCATCTCGCGATCTACTTCTCGCTCGAGCTAGCTCTCGATCTCTCTCTCTCTCTATCTCTCTCGTAATCTTCTTTCCGCATTTCTCGCGCCCCCCTTTCTTCACCCTCCCTTTTCCACGTCTCTATCTGTCATCCCTTTACTCTCTCAGTCCTTCACATTCCGTCGAACAACCCTCTATTCTTCTTTCCCCACCTTTCCCCCCTGAAACAATATATCGTTAAATAATTATTTGTCAATCAAAGCTAAATTTGAAGGAATTATTATCACAGATTTATTAACATTTCACTAAATCTCGTTTGCACTTTCATGGCTGACAAAGTCAAAATAAGAACTTTAAAGGAAAAAAAATATACAAAGGACTTTGAATTTTTTAAGAATTTTAATTCAAGATCGTGTCATCCAGTGTGTGTTGGTCTTTATGTCCTGACCATGAAAGGCCATCTCCCTTTAACGACAAAACTTCCAGCTCACTGTCACTGCTCTATTTATAATAGATTTTATAAGGTATGGATGGAGGCCTTAATTTTTTTTAATTAAATGACATTTTTAAAAAATTATAGAATTAATGCTTAAACACTACTGGGTTAGCATCAGAAAGAATCAAATATTAAAACTAACCAGGTCTGATAATAATAAATAAAGAAAAAGCAATAATCAATCTACAGGCGAGTACATCTTGGTGTGTAAGTGTCCTGCTACCACGCTCAGTTTATAGCGGAAATTTACCTGCTCCAGTTGGTAACTAATAACA